>CM053651.1:17500-1217500 GCA_028654395.1 Scutellaria barbata | reverse complement strand
AAACTAGAAATTTTGGATTGAACACTGGATGGTAGATGATTTTTATAGCTTTCTGCTACATATCTAACCAAGTGAATTAAATTAAATTCTATCCTATGTAATATATTTTTTGGTGCATGCACAAATTTCAGCTTAAATAAAAGGAAAAGAAAACACAGAACATTAAATAAATCAAATAAATTTACCCTTGCGCTATGATCATTATTGATGAAGTTATTCGCATTACAGATTGGATGGAAGGACAGGTTACAGAATACCTAGTCGCCACATTTCGCGATTACTTTACAGATGTCAAGATGTAAGTTATTGCACCCAAGCTTGGTAACGGTCAAAGTTACTTTTTTATTGGATGATACAACTCAACTCATTCATTCATTCTTCCCATGTATCATCACATATGAAGGTACATTGAAGAAAGGTCATTTAGGCGATTTGTTGAGGCCTGCCTGGAAGAAACTGTTGTTGTATATGTTGATCATCTGCTTGTCCAGGTTCTAATCATTTAGAAGATTGACATTCAATAATTTAATCTTATATAATCATGTCATACATTGATTCCATTGTTTTCTCTCTATAGAAACATTATATCAAAGAAGAGACAATTGAAAGGATGAAGCTAGATGAAGAGGTTCTCGTGGAGTTTTTTGTGGAGTATATGACTAATTCTGTAAGCTCATACACTTTCATGGAAACCCTCGATCTTCTCTTATCCACAATTCCTTCCCCTTTACAAAACTAAATTTTGAACATTACTTGCCCACTGTAATTTACTTACTATGTGCTCGAATTGGTCCTGCACTCTTCATTGGTATAGCATTGATCAACAGACGAAAAGGGTCCATAAAATTTAGGCAGACTCAGCCAAAATAAGCTTATGCAATTCAATGGTCTTAACATCATCTACATAGCATTCAGTTCAGTGTCTACTCAATTTTTGTGCTATAAGAAAGTTGAGAAGTTTAGATCTCTCAAGCTTGTAGATTATACTTTTCTCGAATTTATTCCCTTATAAACTAGTGATGTTACTGACATATAAGACATAACAACGTGTTGCAGAAAGCCGAAAGTAGAATAAGGGTACTTGCTGAATTGAGAGAACTTGCTTCATCAGAGAGCCCGGATTCTTTCACACTTGTATACACAAACATTCTTGAACACCAACCAGATTGCCCTGTAAGTGCTATATATTCAGCCAAAACATGCTCGTTTCAAATTCATCTTCTTCTAGAGAAACCATTAGTAATCTCTTTCGCTGCATCAATGCTTTCTCAATGCAGCCTGATGTGGTCGAGAAATTGGTTAGCTTACGAGAAGGCATTCCGAGGAAAGATGCTAAAGAGGTAAATAACAAATCAATGTTATAATCAGCTTCTTAAACTACACTAAAACTAACAAAGTTAATTTCTTGAATTGCTTTTCTTGTCTCTGCATCAACATAACATGAGATGTATATTTAGGCTTACTTGTTATGTTCACTGAATCAATCTCATATTGAGTCATATCGAGTGATTTGATTCGATCTTTTCTATCGATTTCGTGGAACAGGTGGTTCAAGAATGCAAAGAAATTTATGAAAATTCACTTGTTGATGGCAAACCTCCCAAGACAGGTTTCGTTTTCTCAAGAGTGAAGAACTTGTCTAGTTCCAAAGCAAGCATATGGAGAAAACTCACTTAATCTCCAACTTCTTCATATCAATTCTTTCATTCATTCTTCAATTTTGTCTATATTGATAATATCACTTGTTATATGATTAGTTGAGTATTAAACCCCCCCCCCCCCCAAATTTTTTGTGTTTGACATTTTTCTTTTATCAGTCGAGTATGTTAGTCAATTATTTCTGCAACAACTTTTCTATTTCCCTACAAAATAAGCCAATCAAGTTAATAAAGAATATGTAAATTAAGAAGTTAGAAATTAATGTTCATACTTTTAAAACATCAAAATTCCATTAAATTTGAAAGTTTAATATCAAAATTAAGGGAATAATAATAAAAAATTAATACATGATTAATATCAACATAAAACTTCAATAAAACATAATGTTTTTCAAAAAATTATTTTTTGAAAATATATCGATAATAAACTATAAAAATGTTATCTGATATTTTACCATCAGTTTACAATTATTGAACAAAGACATAAGAGTACATTCGATTTTTTTGCAAGTGTTACATTGATCACAAATTATTTTTCATTATTTTCTTTTTGATATATTTAATATTTCGGCTTAAGTAATATTTTCTACTAAGACAAAATCATTAAAAAAAATTGTATTTACTTTAATGGTTTTTTTAAGGTCAATGACTCTAGAAAGAAATTTGGAGGTTTTATTTGAAATTCCCATAAATAATTTTGAAACCGTGTTCTTTTTATTATTAAGGTTAATTTAGGTTCATTAACCCTTTATTTTATTTCTATTAGGGTGGGACTAAAGACACCCCAATCTTTTCTAATCTTTTCTAAGCTCACCCCATAATAAAAAAAAAAATTAAAAATAATAAAAAACTAAAATGTCTTTTTAGAAAATAACTTTGTTTCGTTCGGCCGAGACAGTCGAACACATTTTCACCGTTCGATCGAGGTGGTCGAACATGCTTCTACTTGTTCGGCCAAGGTGGTCAAACACTGTTCTATGTGTTCGGCCAACTAGGACCGAACAAAACTGTTCGAGTTTGATTGATTTTTTTTATGTTTTTTCATACGATTTTCACTCGATTTTCATATATTTATCAATATAGTGGAATATTCGTCATTATATTGGTATTACATTTCTCAAGAAATTAAAAGATTTAACATTAAAGAAGTAAGAAAGATGAAAAATAAAGAAATGGAAGAAGAAGTAAACTAGGGTTCTTGGGTTCTATTTTTCATCTTTCTTACTTCTTTAATGTTAAATCTTTTAATTTCTTAAGAAATGTAATGTCAACATAATGACGAACATTCCATGGTTTTGATAAATATATGAAAATCAAGTGAAAATCTTATAAAAAAATACAAAAAAATTGATCAAATCCGAACAGTTTTGTTCGATTCTGATTAACCGAACACATAGAAAAGTGTTCGGCCACCTTAGCCAAACAAGTAGAAACATATTCGACCATCTCAACTGAACGGATGAAAATATATTCGATTATCTCAACTGAACAGATGAAAATATGTTTGACTGTCTCAATCGAATGAAATAAAATTATGGGTGGGACTAAACACACCCCAAAAACTTTTAAGTGCACCCCATCCATATGTTATTTTACACATAGATGGAGTGTCTTTAGAAGTTCTTGAGGTGTGTTTAGTCCACCCAAAAATTATTTTTAAAAAGAATATTTTAATTTTTTACTATTTTAAATTTTTTATTTTTTTTTATTATGAGGTGTGCTTAGATGAGCTTGGATTTATTAAGTCCCACCCTTTCTATTATCTGTCATCGTCAACAACTCCTTGAGCTTATTCTCACTTTGCAGGTTGCAGTGAGGATATCTACTGGTATCTGTTTTACTTTTTATGTCAATCGTTTTTTTCTAATCTAATTATTCAAATTTCTTGCTTGAATCCTTTGCTTCTTGATTGAGCTGATTTTTTGTTTTTTATATTTTTAAAAATCATATTATCTTTTGCATTTGAATGCAGCTAAATAAATGTCGAGGAATGCGAAGACTGAATCAGCTGGTAATGCTATTTCATTGAATTTTTTTTTTAAATTCATTATTTTCCCCTAATTCTCCGTTTAATTGAGATTTTTTTTGGAAACTCTGTTAATACTTAATTATGTAAAATAGTGTAACTGCTTGTGAATTTTGATTCTTTTGAGCCTTTCTGTAATTATTGGCTATTAAACGGCATTATGTTGAGATTTTTGGATAACATTTGGCTAATTGCATCTCGGGGTTCATAAATAGTCAAGAGAAACAATTTTGAGGACGTTGATGATGTGGCAGTGTAGGTAGCATTCTTCGATGATGTTGCTAGCTTATGTTGGGATATGTTATGAATAATCATTGGATATGGATAATTGAATACAATTGATTCCAATTTTAAGGTTATTTTTGAATCTATGGTGAAGGATGCTGATTTGTTTGAATGAAGTGAACTCTGCAGAAAATGCTTTAAGGTTCACGACAACCAGTCGTCAAGATAAGGAATGTACGAGTCTAGCAGCTGGCAGCACACAAAACAAATCATTTGATTTTCTAGGCGTGCTATATGGTATATGATTGTTTTACTTTCATGGTTGATTTGCCATAAATCGATCTTTTTCTTGTCGTATCTACATCAGTGTTGTCACTTTGCTTTTTAATGGCATGTCAAATACCGCATTTATAAACTGACTCTAAAAACTAAAAAGAGATGGAAATTGAGTTTTTGGGCAAGAAAAGTAGATAGGGTCCAATACCAAGGAGTGCTTGTTAGATTGCTTCCGGGACATAGTTGATAGAAGAACTCAAATTAATAAAATCTTCTTTATGGCTAGATGCCGGCTGGCATTCTTGACTCTGGTCTGAATTGGGATCTCAAAATCTAAACCAATTTGGTCTCAATTGACAAATCATTCTTCATACTCAGCCTGTTAGTTGTATGAAACATGTATCTATTATCCAAACTAGTAGTGATGCAATTTGCCTACAGAGTGGCTTGTTCTCCAAACGAAAAATGCTTATGTATCATTTATTACAGAGCAACACTCTCATCTTTATGTGTGTAGTTTATGAGATAGTTTCTTAGTATTAGTATCATTCTTCATTGTCTATGGTGCCTTTTTACCTTGTTTCGCCATTTTTATGTGATCTATGTTTCAATCATTAATGAAATTAACCCTCTTTCAAATATGGGTTAGTTTATTCGATCTTTTGTCATGTTTGGAATTCGTGCAATATGCCTCAATAGATAAATCGATATCTTTTTTCTTTATGCGAGATAAATTCATCAGAAGCATCTAATGTTGAGGTAGAAACACTGTCTTTTATGATACTCTCTAAAGTTAAAAATATTCCACTTGGGATTGTGCAGAAAGTGCTGTGGCCGGAGCTGCTGCCGGATTAGTGGTGGAAACTGTTCTATATCCAATTGATACGATAAAAACTCGATTGCAAGCAGGTTATATAAAAACTCTAAAAATGTTTGTTTATATATTCTCACATATGGATTTCATGTTTCTGTCTATGTTGTAATATTTCTGCGGTTTTTCAATCATAGGCTTTTTTGAAATGTTCCCTTCATTTGAGGGTCAATAGTTACAAAATCTGAATATTTTCAGTCTGTAAGAAATATTATTGGAAGATAATTGATGGACAAGCTTGTAAAGTCCATTCTGCTATCCACTCTTTTAAGTTATTTAGATCTCTCTTTCCCGGTTCCTTTTAGGCAGTTCGTGGTGGAGGTGAAATTATTTTGAAGGGCCTCTACTCTGGATTGGCCGGAAATCTTGCTGGTGTTATACCGTAAGTTGAAAATATCAAATATTCTTTTTGAACTTGAGTACTCAAGATTTTGACCCGTGATTAATCTTTTTCTTATTGTGCTCTAAGAATGTCTTGCTTTGAGATTTGTTTTTAGTGTGCTATCAAGCAGATACTCAAAAGCTCAATTATATACAATGATACTAAGTACTAAGGCCTTTATTATTAACTTAATTGCTTCATACTCTGTCATGAAACGGCCCAAATTCACCAACACTCGATATTTTTTCTGCTGTCAAGTGATGTGGAATTTGAGGGTGATGACGCATATGACTATGTTTTCGAATCTCTGAAATGGATATCTTCAGAAGTTCTTTAATATAATTAAACAGCTTGACTAACTCTATATGAACCTCTATATTTTACAGGGCATCAGCCCTATTCATTGGCGTATACGAACCTACAAAGCAGAAGTTGCTCGATATTTTTCCTGAAAATTTATCTGCCATAGCACACCTGGTAACAATAGCTAAAGGGATCATAGTTGCTTCATAACTTCTTGAATATTTCTCGTTGCTATGATTTGTGTGACTATTTTATTCGAGGAGTCATCGAGCTTTTCCATCTAGGCTGCAGGTGCTGTTGGAGGAGCTGCTTCTTCCATTGTTCGAGTCCCTACTGAGGCACGTTTGTCTAATTTTGTCGTTCACCGACACACACCTAGACATATATGTACACTTATGCATGTTTGTATAAAATGTATATTTACAGGTCCCTGGCTGATAACATAAATCCTCACCAGGTAATAAAGCAAAGGATTCAAATGGGCCAATTTGTTTCAGCACCGGAGGCTGTTCGTCTTATAGTTGCTAAGGAGGGTTTTAAAGGCCTTTATGCGGTACATGATACAATATTTATCAACATACTATCATTTTTGCTTTCTTTTAAAACATTCTCAGAATAATTTTTGCTTTTCCATACACTTTAGATAACTTGCTTCCTCACTGTGTTCATAGGGATATGGGTCGTTTTTACTTCGAGACTTGCCCTTCGATGCAATGCAATTCTGCATTTATGAACAGCTTCGAATTGGGTACAAGTTAGCTGTAAGTTTGAGATAAAATTCTGATTTTATTTTTTTCAAATCTTTTATGACACATATATGGATTCTTTCTAATACTTTTTGGGTCTGAAGCTTCTATGAATCTCCTATACTGCAGGCGAGAAGAGATCTAAACGATCCTGAAAACGCAATTATCGGCGCCTTTGCTGGTAAGTGGCTGATGTTTAGACTTCTGATACACATATTATTCATTTTGAATAAAAAAACACAAAATTATTCGATTGATCAGCAAATTTCCAATTGATTTTTTTTTTCACCTGATACAAAATACAGCAATGAACACTGTCTGTATCTATTATTGCTGAGTTGGTTGGATAATTGATACCCACTGATAAAGACATAAAGTGGAGTACCTTGCTCTGTTTTGTGCACTTCTCTTAACAATGCTAATTTTTTCTTGAATTTTATACGAGTAATCTTCAATCAACAGGTGCGATAACTGGTGCTATGACGACTCCACTTGATGTGATAAAAACCAGATTAATGGTGCAGGTGTGGTTTATTATTAGCATTAATAATATCATGTAAATTGATAAAGATTTCATAAGTCTATCTTTTCTTCATGTATTTTGCAGGGATCAACAAAGCAGTACAATGGTATCTTTCATTGTGTTAACACGATTATACGACAAGAAGGAAGCTCTGTGTTTTTTCGGGTAGACCTTCTACACTACATTATATCCTCAAGAGTTGTACGTGTGTACAACTGTTGTATGGATCTTAGATATTTGTGTATCCTCTAGGGTCCGTGAATTAGTTACACAAAAGTATTTGTGTGTCCTCAATATGTATGTTTCAATCGGTGGTGATATTCAATTGAGTCGCGTTTGGATTGATAGAGATTTAAATCCCGTTACTCATTTTAGGGTATTTCCATTGTTGTGATGTAGGGGATGGGAGCTAGGGTGCTGTGGATAGGCATCGGTGGTTCCATTTTTTTCGGAGTTCTTGAAAAGACGAAACAAATACTCGCCCAAACACGACGCCCTCTTGAACAGAAACGAGATTCTTCCAAGTTAGCATGACAACAAGCTCGACTATATTATCTTCAATCTCAATAGCTGGTTTCATTTATTATGATTATTTTCTTGAAATGTTTCATCATCTAAACTATCTTGTTATATGACACTTCACAATCTTGTTATAATCCAAATTGTGACTGTTTATTGTACTTTTTACACAATATCATTTTCATTATCATATAGTTTGAGTAACATATATAAAACCCAATAATTCCGACTTTAAAATGTTTTGTCCCCTATTTATAAATGGTGCAATCCTCATACATACTCAATGAGATTCTCTTTTCTCAATTGTATTTCATTTATATTTCAAAGTAATCGGATATAAAAATCGGATATAGATCCTCTACGTAATACAATAGGGTATTTCTCATGTTGTCTCAAAACCATTGATCAAATATATAAATAATTCTCTTATATTTAATTTCGCCAATTTACAATATCTAATTTGTTGAATTCTACAACCTTTGTTATACGTAATTCCAAAAATTAAACATATTTTAGTTGATCAATTCACTTTTAAATTACAACCTTTGATACACATTATTTCAAATATTAAGCATAATTTACTTGACCACTTTACTTTTAAAATAGAATTATAAATATAGATTACATGTACGTTTTTTCTCTGAAGAGAAAACAAAAAAATATATGATAGTACAGACGTTTAAACTTTGCTACAACCCGATAAAATAATTATCTGAATACTATTTTAAGTAGTTTTTTTTTATTTACACAAATCCATGGAATTATAGGTTAATTAATGATAAATTTACATCTATATCTATATGAGATGTAGTGTCATGATAGCTCCTTTTTGATGTCATAAAACCCCAATTAATGGTAGGGAAAGTCTTGGGTGAGACTGTCTCATAAATCTCATGTTGTGATACGGGTCGGGTCGGGTCGAATATAAAAAATTATGTAATACTTTTGAGTGTATTATGTAATACTTTTCTATATATTAGGTAATACTTTATATTATAAGATGTGTTTTGGGTTGAGTTGGACCATACGAAAAATATATAATACTTTTATGTGTATCAGGTAATACTTTTATGTATATCAAGTAATACTTTTGTTTTGAGTTGAGTCAGATTATAAGAAAATATGTAATATTTTTATGTATATCGAATAATACTTTTATGTGTATCAAGTAATATTTTTGTATTATAGGATATGTGACCCGAATTGGGTCGGGTCTTAAAAAACACGCGGATCCTAAGGCTTTCAAATGCTCTCTTCTCCTCATGCAACATGTAATACTTTTGTGTATATTATGTAATACTTTTCTATGTATCATGTAATACTTTTGTATTTTGCATATATAATAAATAATACTCCCTCCGTTCCTTTTTAAGTGTCCCATTTTATCCATTCATACAAACCAATTTTTTCATTAATTACTTCTCTTTTACTTATCTACTCCCTTGATTTACTATTTTTTCCATTAATTATCCTCTTTATATAGAATTGTGGTATTCCACCATATTCATTTATTAGGGTAATTGATGAAAAAAAGAAGGTAAAAGAGTATCAATAATGATATAGTGACAATTAAAAAGGAACGTAATATTAGATAAAATGGGACACTTAAAAAGGAATGAAGGGAGTATAATACAAAGTATTACTTGAAATATAGAAAAGTATTACCTAATACACACAAAAGTATTACTTAATTATTATGTTCAACCTGACTCGATCCGTCTCACAGAATGGGATCCGTAAGACGATCTCACACAAGACCTACTCTTAATTGTATATATAATTGTGTATTTGTGTTCATGGATATGATTCTAAATTTAGATATATTTTTATGCATTTTATTGGGCAAAATTCTATTGTACCACATGTATTCATAATCCTTGCATAAAATAGTTATATGAGACGGGTTTTGTATGACGAAGTCTCACTAGATTCGTATGTCGATGGTAGGTTGTAGATTGATCAGTGTTACAAAATTAAATTTGCAAAACAATCTTATAAAAGTCATATTCAAAATAATTAATATGATAGTGATTTGAGGGTAAAATTGTACTAGTCCCTTTTTTCATCTTGAACGAAACAAGCACTCATAGCGGGACTATAACTTGTAACTTATATATTTATTCTCAAGATTAAAAAAAATTATATAAAATTATTTTCACGAATATAATTTATGTGACCATGTTACACCATTCTATCAATTTTCATAAGATATTAATTTTCATAAGATATGTAATATATATGTATCCATAGATGAAAATGTAGCTGAAATTTCGGAAATTATCGTCGAAATTTCGGTATTTTGAGTGTTCCGACATTATATATGAGTGCAGTTTTTTTGGACAAAATGTCGGCAAAATGTCGGAAATATCAGTGTCGATGTCGTTGTCGGTAAAAAATGGACAAATGTCATAGCGTGTCGCCGATATATCGGCAAAATGTCGGAAAATATCGATATAATGTCATTGTCGGTAAAAAATCAGTGGAAATGTGATTTTTTTCTATTTATTTTTTTTTTTTTGCCTCTTTTTGTTACTTGCAATATTTTGGAATCTGTATCTAATTAATTCTCCTTCATTGATATTATGTTTATTTATTTATTTTATAGTACATAGAATGTGTAAATAATTCAGAGATTTTATTGGAGAAAATGTGAAGAAAAACAACCACCAATATTTATATATCATTACACATATTTCTAATATTAATTAAGGATATTTTAGAGAAATTAATTCTACAAATAAAGAAAATAACTATAATATTGGATAAATAGAAATATATATTATACTTTTTTTATGAGATAGATGAATATTAATTTTGTATAATACAATTTTTTGTAAGTACATATGAATTGCATCTTCGTGATTATATTCTAAATTGGTCTAATATCATGAGTTGATTTGTATGAATTTAGATGACATATCATCTTATTCATTTGAACCTCATAGGAGTTCAAGTTACTACTAGTCCATATATTAACTTTGTACAAAATTTGTCTTGTTATCATAGCAGACAACATTTATATAGTATTATATCTATATATTTGTTGAAAATATATCATTTTATTTAAAATTATAAGTTCAATATCTGTATTAATGTCAATTATAATAATTTATAAACTAATAGATATAATTTTTCAATTTTTTTTATAAAGTTTCATATTTTTTTAAAAATGTCCGATATTTCCATCGAAACCGATACCGACATCGATATTTTTGTAAAATTACGGTATCGAAATTTATATTGTATCATAAAATTAGATTCATTAAACAAATTTAGAAGAGTTATAGGCCCCACAACTAATGTAGTAGGCTAAAACTTATATGCACTAGGGGCATGGATCCTAGATCCGTGTCCCCAATCCGAACCGGCGCGTGGGGCACTTTTACGCGCGTCCAAGCGGCCCCACGCACCGCCACACCATAGCTGGTGTGCGCCGCGCACCATCTGAATTTTATACTTTCAGGTATCACTCATTTACTCTTAAGGTATCACACATTTACTATTAAGGTATCACACTGTAACCTTTCAGGTATTAGTGTAAAAACAGCGCTGCTTTCTTCTTTTTCCACTTTTTTTTTCTTCTCTCTCATTTTTCTTCTTAATCTCTTTTCTTATCAATTTGTTATTCTTCTTATTTGTTTTATACATTATTCTTCTTCTCTATTTTCTTGTTTTTATTCTTCTTCAAATTTCCATAGAGTCATTTTTGAAGTTTTTTCTTCTTCTTCTTCTTCTTCTCTTTTACTCATTTTCATAAATTTAGATAATTGATTTCAACTCACAATTTATTACAATAATTTTAAAACATTAAAAATCAATTATTTCAAATAATATGAAATCATGATTTGCTGATTTTGAGGAAGAAGATGAAACATTTGAAATTTCATGATTTACAGGTATTACATATGTTCATTTCAAGTATTATATAAGTACCTTACAGATATTACATATTTTCACTTTAAGTATTACATGTTTTCATTTTAGGTATTACATAAATACCTCATAGATATTACACAAGTTCTTTTGAAGTATTGCATAAGTACCTTATAGGTATTACATATGTTCATTTCAAGTATTACATAAGTACCTTATAGGTGTTACACATGTTCATTTCAAGTATTATATAAATACCTTATAGGTATTATACATGTTCATTTCAAGTATTATATAAGTACTTTATAGGCATTAGATATGTTCCTTTCAAATATTACATAAATACATTATAAGTATTACATATGTTCCTTTCAGGTATTACAAATCGTAATACCTCAAAAGTATTTTCATAATATTTTTAAGGTATAACTTACATATTATTCAATCATGTAATTTTGTAATACCTAAAGAACAAATCATTAATACCTCAAAAGTATTACTTACATATAAGTTCTTGTTTTCAGCTAAATATTTTACCTTGTTTATTGTTAAAATTTTTCTCTATTGTTGACACAAGGAACCCTAGATTTTAGAATTATAAGAATCCAAAATTTATAGTATTGTTGATTAAGTGTAGAAATTGAGAAGAAATTGAAAAAAAATTATTGATCTTAAGAGATGTGAGAAGAAATTGAAAAGAAAAAAAAAAGGAAAAAAGAAAGAAAGAAAAAGAGAGAGAAAAAAAAAGAAGGAAGAATAAACATAAAAAAAAAATTATATATATATATATATATATGGATGGGGGCACGATGCCCCAAAGACACATAAGTGCTTCTCAACGTAGTAATGTTTCTTCCTCCCATCAAATAAAGGCCTTAATTATCGACTTTTATAAGTTTGATTTTATCAATAGTGAAATATTCAACAATAGACTTATTTTTCTATGTTTATTTATGGTCTTTATGAAATTTCAACTGATATTTTAAGAGATTCTGTCTTTTTTCTTTGGTGGGGTATCTATTGATCTAAACCACACTTTCATCAAAAGTCACAATCATGAAATTAATAAAAAAGAATAAGATTATTCCCTAATTCCTAATATCCCTTAAGCATGTTGACATTGCGCAAGGGTTCATCATCACTTTTGTCTAGCTCCTCTAAATACTTGTCTTTTTTTCTTTTCATGAATGGTCAATGTTTTATTTTGTTTGAAGTTATTAATTAAGTAATATATGATTAAACAATTTTTTTTTTCGATTATGGCATGTATTTTGGGCAGAAAAATCAGCAATATATTATATATTTTAAACATGATTTTGATTATATATATATATATATATATATATAGATTTTGAAAGATAATACTAATAATTACAATACATATGTTGTGTTTCTTTCTTTTTCTTTTCATTTTCTGAAACGTAAATAAAATTTTAAGTCGATTCCTAAAGTCCATCTTATCGGGTAAAGGATGAGGTCTCATATTGAGTGAAAACCCTAATTTCTTTATCTTTTTAGGAAAGATATGTTTGAAAAAAGGTTTATGTAATGACTTTTAATATCCAATTTAATTATAAAAGTTGAAAAAAAAAAACATGAATCACCTAATTTTAGATTCTCTAAAAACTCAACAAACACGTGACTATTTAATATACCTAATCAATAGTTCCAAAGGAAGCATATGGAGAAAACTCACATAATCTCCAACTTCTTCATATCAATTCTTTCATTCATTCATCAATTTTGTCTATATTGATAATATCACTTGTTATATGATTAGTTGAGTATAACCCCTCCAAAACTTTTTTTGTGTGTTTGATATTTTTCTTTTATTAGACGAGTGTGTTAGACGGATATAAAAATCGGATATAGATCTCTACTTAATACAATAGGATATATCTCATGTTGTCTCAAAACTATTGATCAAATATATAAATAATTCTTTTATATTTAATTTCGCCAATTTACAAACCAATTTACAATATCTAATGGTTGAATTCTACAACCTTTGTTACACGTAATTCCAAAAATTAAATATATTTTAGTTGATCAAATCACTTTTAAATTACAACCTTTGATACACGTTATTTCAAATATTAAGCATAATTTACTTGACCACTTTACTTTTAAAATGGAACTATAAATATAGATTACATGCACTTTTTTTCTCTAAAGAGAAAACAAAAAAATATATGATAGTACAGACGTTTAAACTTTGCTACAACCCAATAAAATAATTATATTTGAATAAACTTTTTTAAGTAGTTTTTTTTATTTTATTTACACAAATCCATGGAATTATAGGTTAATTAATGATAGATTTACATCTATATATATCTACATGAGATGTAGTGTCATGATATTGATAGCTCCTTTTTGATGTCATAAAACCCCAATTAATGGTATATATAATTGTGTATTTGTGTTCATTGATATGATTCTAAATTTAGATATATTTTTGTGCATTTTATTGTGCAATAGCATGTATTCATAATTCTTGCATAAAATAGTTAGTGGATTGTAGGTTGTAAATTGATCAATGTTACAAAATTAAATCTGCAAAACAATCTGATAAAAGTCATACCCAAAATAATTAATGTGATAGTGATTTGGGGTAAAAATTGTAACTAATCCCTTACTTTTTTCATCTTGAACGAAACAAGCACTCATAGCGGGACTATAACTTGTAACTTATATATTTATTCTCAAGATTATAAAAATTTATATAAAATTATTTTCACGAATATAATTTATGTGACCGCGTTGCACTATTCTATCAATTTTCACTAGATATGTATCTCATAAAATTAGATTCATTAAACAAATTTAGAAGAGTTATAAGCGCCACAACTAATGTAGTAATGTTTCTTCCTCCTATCAGATAAAGGCCTTAATTATCGACTTTTATAAGTTTGATTTTTTCAATAGTGGAATATTCAACAATAGACTTATTTTTATATGTTTATTTATGGTCTTTATGAAATTCCAATTGATATTTTAAGAGATTCTGTCTTTTTTTCTTTGGTGGGGGTATCTATTGATCTAAACCACATTTTGATCAAAAGTCACAATCATGAAATTAATAAAAAGATAAGGTTATTAATTTGTGGTCAGTTATTTAGAATGTTGACATTGCGCAAGGGTTCATCATCACTTTTGTCTATCTCCTCTAAATACTTGTCTTTTTTTTCTTTTCATGAATGGTCAATGTTTTATTTTGTTTGAAGTTACAAATGAATTAAGTAATATATGATTAGACAACTTTTTTTTTGTTTTCTATTATGGCATGTATTTTGGGCAGAAAAATCAACAATATATTATATATATTTGACATGATTTTGATTTTATATATAGATATATAGATTTTGAAAGGTAATACTAATAATTACAATATATATATGTTGTGTTTCTTTCCTTTTCTTATGTTTTCTTTTTTTTTGAAACGAAAATAAAATTTTAAGTCGATCCCTAAATTCCATTATGTAGGTCATAGTGAAAACCCTATTTTCTTTATCTTTTTAGCAAAGATATGTTTGAAAAAGGTTTATATATTATTTTAATATCCAATGTAATTATAAAAGTTGGAAAAAAAAAACATGAATCACCTAGTTTTTGATTCTCTAAAAAAACTCAACAAACACGTGACTATTTAACATACCTAATCAATAGTAGCTTTGCTAAATGAGAGTGGGAGAGAGAGAGTGAGAAAGAGAGAGATGAATAGCTATTTGAGCTTCTGCTTATTGGCTTCCATTGGTCTGAATTTCTACTTAGTTACAACTCCATATTTTGATAGTCATGTTTTGAAGAAGCAAAAACAGCTGAGTTGGAGTGAAGAAGCAGCAGTAGAAGCAGAAGCTATTGCATCAATTAGTTGCTCTGGCCATGGAAGAGCTTATTATGATGGATTGGTTAATGAATCTGATATTCATCATACCCCTCTTTGTGAGTGCCACACTTGCTATGGAGGATCTGATTGTTCTGTATTTTCACCTCACTGTGCTGCTGATGCTGACAGGTCCTCTCTCTCCTCTCTCTCTCTCTCTCTAATGATTTGTATGAGTTTGTATCTTAATTTCATGTTCATGAAATTAAACATGGTTGATCATAGATGAGAACAAGAAAAGTTTGTAATATTTTATCTCACTCTTGGTTTGTAGTGTTAATTCCATGGAATTAATGTTGTTTCAACCCCAAAACAAACAAACTGGCCACTTGTTAATTTGTAATTAACCTAATAACATTTGAAATCCAAATTTCATGATTTGACATTCAATTATTTTAAATACATACCACATTTTAATAGTGAAGTCACTGTATACACGTCATAAGTCAGCTTAAAGTCATGGCTAAGCTGGAATACAAAATCAAAAAAGGTGATCTAATGCTTATGTGATCTAATAGTTTATTACCCAATAATAGCCATGATGATCTTTGTGGACTAAAATCCACAATAGGGCTCATTATGACCCAAATATCTAGATATTCTTGTGGGCTTATAGAATATAATGGGCCTGGCCCAATTAAAGCCCACAACAATTATATTTCAAAAAAAAAAAAATCTTGAAAATCCCCTAAAATCAACTATGCATTTGTGATCATGTCCATCAAATACTATTGCAGTGGAGACCCTCTATTCTTGGAGCCCTTTTGGATGCAACATGCATCAAGCAGTGCAATATTAATACCAGGATGGCATAGAATGAGCTACTCATTTTATGACAAGACCACCATCTCACAACAACTCGAAAACCACATTCGATTAGTCCACAAAGTTGCAAGAAATGCAATCACACAAGACAAGTACATAGTCTTTGGATGTGGATCCACACAACTTCTCAATGCAGCTGTCTATGCTCTCTCCATCAACCTTTCTACACCCGCCATTGTCCTTGCATCCCCCCCGTTCTACCCGGTCCGTTTTTCTAATTCTATAGTTGCATGAAGGGTTAAATACATTTTTTGTCGTATAACTATGGTATCTTTTGATTTCGGTCTCATAAGTATCATTATTTTCGATTTAGTCTCACAATTTAAGAATCTGTTAGATTTCAATCCAATTTTGGTCTGAAAATTCGAATTTTGCTGGAAAATGGTTTTCTCGTAACCTAGAAGTGATGTGGCGACATGTGTCAATCAATATGAATTTGACATGTTTCACCACGTCATTTTTTATGTCACATGAAAGCTCAATTCTGAGAAATTAAACTAAAATCAGACAGATTTATAAATTGTAGGATTAAATGAAAAATTGTGATACTTATAGGATCAAAATTGAAAGAAAACATAGTTATGAAATGAAAAATGATCTTAACCCCCAATTCCGAATTAATTTATTTCCCGTTTTAAGACAACACTACTTTGTCTTGTTGCATGTTGTGTAGCCTTATGAAACACAGACAAATTACTTCAAGAACAACAAGTATGAATTTGGAGGGGATGCTAATTTGTGGGAGAATGCAAATTCAAATATCATTGAGTTTGTAACATCTCCAAATAATCCAGATGGGAAACTAAGGGAAGTAGTTTCACAAGGTTCATCAGTTAAAGGTATTTATGATCATGCTTATTATTGGCCACATTTTACTGCAATTCCTTCTCCAGCTGATGAAGACATCATGCTTTTTACCATTTCCAAGCTTACTGGTCATGCTGGAAGCAGATTCGGGTAAATTTATGAACCCTTTTTTATCGACTCTATGTATTTCAATTTTGATTTGACTTAACTCAAAATGTCAATTTCTGTTTATGTAGATATCAAAATTAAAAAATCCAAGCCATTTTCTGACGTCACCAAAGTTAAAATCAAAAATTCGAGTCAAATCAGGTCAAAATGAAAGAAGAAATTATAATGAGATCATCGAAATTGAAATACGTAAAATTTATGATAAAAAATTACAATTTCCCTGATTTTTATCACTTTAGCCCCCTGTTAATTTTTTTAACTTTTATTCCTAAGGTCCTTGTACTTTTATATCTTTAACTTCTGTACATTCAACTTTCACCTTTCATTTTTATCTTGAGGGGCCAAAACCAAAATTGTTTGGAAGTATTGGAGCAAAAGTTACGATAAATGCAGGGTTAAAATTAAGTATACGGGGTAAAAGTAAAAAAAGTTGAAAGTACAGGGGGTGACATGCAATTTCCTAGATTAATTTAAATTGCACAATAACTTTCCATCAGTCATGTTGATCACCTCACTTTCATTACATTCAAAGAAATAATGTAATTACTGCACAGATGGGCTTTTGTGAAGGACAAAGAAGTGTATGAGAAGATGCTATATCACATTGGTATATCAGAAATGGGAATCTCAAGAGAGACTCAACTGAGGGCTCTCAAGCTCATGAAAGCCATTCTTCGAGGAAGTGGTCACGAAATTTTCGACTATGCCTACGAGAAAATGAGCAATCGATGGGAAAAACTACGCGACATCTTCTCGTTGTCGAAGCGTTTTAGCATCCAAGAAATCCCACCACTTTTCTGCAACTTCTTTGGGAAAGTCAGAGGACCATCTCCAGGTGATCTTTCTAAATCAATCAACAAGTTTTTAGCTTATAAATTAGATTCGATCTTTTTATCGTTTTGTAGATCATGATTCACGTGAAAATGTTTAATAGTTTAATCGAGCTCAATTGGGCTTACATAGTTATATATACAATGATGAGCTCAACTAGTGACGGACCTAGAAATTCGACTAGAATTCACTATTTTATAATAGTAAAAATAAATAAAATAAACAAAAATTGTTATCAGCCTCTAAATACTGACACATTGTATGTTTGCAAAAATCTTTCATGTCTTAATAGGCTTTGCTACACCTTACATTAAAAAAATATAACTTAATAAGATTACATCATAACAATATGTTACTAGACAATCATGTAATCTATTCATTTAATTATGAAATCACTAATATATCCAGTTTTAAACAATTATAATTGTTGTACTTTGCAGTTAATTTGAAAGAAATGAGATGTTTATATACCACAAATGCTATTATAAGCAGGTTATGCATGGGTGAAATGTGAAAGAGAAGAAGATGAACATTGCAGTGAAGTCCTCCTTGCAGCAAACATCATAGGAAGGCCAGGTAAATGGTTCAGTGTTGAAGATCGTTATGTTCGTCTCTCGCTTATCAAGAGCGACGACGACTTCAACTTACTATACCACCACCTTAATATACTAATCGATGAGGAAAATGGGCCAAAAATCATGTGAGATTTTAGCGAGCAAACCCGAAATTTACCATGAATAATGAAGGGTAGCTATTGACCCTTTAACGTACCATATATATTGATGTTGTAAAAAAATAGTTGCAATGTTGTATAAAACTATTCAATCTCAATTTGTAAATGCTCTTAAGTTTGTGTTTATTGTCACCTTCTATGAGTATTTACTGTACATATTAATGATTAAACTCAAAGACTTACTCATCATCAGGAATTTTCCCATATTTGGCTATTTTCTTCAAGAAATCTTTTGCTCTAAGAATCTATGTTGACATGATACAAGCTGCCATTAAACATTTTCCAAGAAGCAGGACAACGATTATATAAGTGAATGCGAGTAATTTATATTGACCTAACATATTAGTTTAATAAATATAACCTTTTGTTTATGTCCACATAACCTTTTAGTTATATTTGCATAATCTTTTGCGGTGCATAACAGAACTATAATACTTTTCAAAACTTTTATGTTGTAATAACATATCATTTATATTATAATAATATAACCTTATGTTATTCTTTAAGTACATAAAAGTTATGATATTTGTATATAAATGTTAAATTATTATAACATAAAGGTTTCAGCTATACTACATGAATTTTTATAATGAAAAAAGTCTAAGTTATTCACTAAAAGATTATGAAATCTATACATAAATGTTATATTATTACAACATAAAAATTATAATATAAATTTTAAAAAAAATAAAAATCTAGGCACGAATACAAAGTAAATCAAATCCGATCCGACCCGACCCACACGTCTAATTCATGCACTTAGTTCATAGAAATACTACTCTAATAAATAAGGTAGTTCCAAATTTTACCATATTCTTTTTTCTTAATGTAATTTTATGTATTTTATTGTTTATATATTATAATACAATATACACTTAAATAATTATGAGAGATTCACTTCATATAGTAAAACTTTTTCTATTAAATTCGGCTTTTGATAAGTTCCAGGTAAGTTTTCCTTTTTTTTTTTTTACTACGAAATAAGCTTCATTTTCTAGTTTTTATTTTTTTTATTTTATAGAAATCTAGGAGCTTGTATAAAAAAAAGAAATTGAGAACCGAAAGGTTCTGATCATATATATATAACATATTAATATACTCTTATATATTTTTATATTTATACTTGACTTATCTATTTAATATCAATTGCAAACTGCAATCAGATTAAGTAGTGTCTATGTGTGAATATAGTAACCAATTCATCATTAATTATGGATCAATAAACTCACTCGAGTTTATTGCAAATAGAATTTTATCAAAATAGGAATCAATTATTACAACATATTAATAGTAGGCTATATTCTTCTTGAAAATTAATAATTATACCATGATCTAAATTCTCATTAGAGATTTTTTTTTTCTCTCTATGAAATAGCTGATGTATTGACTATTGATGTTGCATGTCTTGACTTGTTTATTGTATAAAAAAAAATTTAGATAGTATTAGCAATCTAACGATGATTTAGAATGAAGTAATTGCACGAGGAGCCCAACAAATTGTAATGTTACTCGGTCACAACTTCCTTTGAAATTTTAATTTTTTTAGTATAAATATTTTGATTATTATTAATAATAAATAAGATCTAATTAGTAAATTAAATTAAATTAATTTCGGGACTACTTTCCTTGAAACAGTGATGAATGTGAGTGATATTCCATGAAGAGGATTGTTTATTGGCTCTTGCTACATTCATGATTTCATTTATCATAAGGGGAATTGGTTGAGAATACCCATGATAGAAAATATGGTAGGTTTACTCTTTATACATCTCACTCTTTCCTATTAAGTAATTTATTATTAGAATATAAATATATATATGTGTGTATGTGTGTTAGTTGATGAGAATAATTGTAGGTTGAGCATCCATGTTAATGAAGTGAAATTTTTAATCTATAACAAATGTTATAAGCACCGCATTAATATTGATTATGAGTTGTGGATTAATCTGTCTCATTGTGAAATTCGACTACTGTCCAATTCTTTTAATTTACTGCATAGACAAATGTCTACCTCTTATAATGTCTTAAACAATGTTATACTTCAAATCTAAATTTAATAGTTTTCCTTTAATGTGCTATATGATATGAATGATTTGCTATTTTAATTTTGTAGACAATTTCAAAGGCTATTGCTATTTGGTACTTCAATGATCAATATATTCGGTTGATATATTTCCGTAATGATTTTTCAATAAATTATACGGTGGATTAAAATGATCGATATATGAAAGATATAGTGATTCTCATGTAGGTTATCACTAAAACAAATAAGAGTAGTGAAAAGTATGCCTTAATTAGTATGTATATCCTCATGTGTAGATTAATTTAATAAGAATTGTGGGATGGACATTGGTCACCACTTCTACAATAAGTATGTATGAAGTTTTGCAATGTACTGCATATGTACGATGTAGATTATAGAAGTGGTGCGTAAGATCAATCCCACAAAAACTAATAAATTAGAACTTGATTAAGTACTCGAATTCAACACTTAATTTTATCTAGACAACCGAATATCAAAATGAACACGATAAATCAATATAATGAAGGCAAATTATAGGATATGTTTTCATCTAATTCGTATTTCAATATCACTTTAATCAATTCAAGTTCATTAATTATTCTCTTGTATGAGCAATCCGCTCTCTCGAGTTAGTTAACCGGTTAATTATTATGCTATTAGAGGTATCCCTACTCAATCTACTAAAGCAAAATAACTCCCAAAAGCACCTAGGATCGAAATTTCATTGCATAAATTCATTAATCTTCTCATTTAATTTCACTTATGTATCATGTATTTATTATTCCGTAATTAAATTTCATCTCCCAAATTTTGACTCAATTACTTAAACATAATCAATTACCGATCGAATAACCAAACAAACAATTAAATCATAAACACACGAATAGATTAAGAACTTGAATTAAAATCAAAGAACCATAATGATTCGAAATAAACTACTAACAAATCATAAAGACCATAAAAAATTAGTTAGACATGATTATCAAACAATTCATAGACAAATTGAAAAACATCATATCTAATCTAACAATCTAGCTATAAGAAAAAGATAGAAACTAGGAAAGGTGATCTCCAGTGTCTCCAATCCTTTAGTCTTTGATCTCATCCAAAATGCCTTTAAATGTGATCCATCATGCTCTTCTCCACCTCCAGGTGCTCCTCAAAATTATGATTTGATTCTCTATATGTGTGTATGTATGTCCTCTCCATTCCATCATTTTTGGGCTTATATAAGAGTTTGAAAGACTCCTAAACTAAGTAGGAATCGAAATTTAACATCTTGAAGGTCTCCTAAATCGATAAGATTAAATACGTCAAAAACCAAAAATCAATTTTTTACATAAATTTGGGTTATTCGAGCATGATCGTACCGTATAGCACAACCAACCGTGCGCGATGACAAAACATACGGTGTAATGGGGCACGATCGCACCATAAGGCACGACCATGCGCTATGAAAAATTCCAAATTTTACTTTGTGGATTTCATGAAAGTTGTAGGTTTTGAAATTAGTTTTCCAATGCTACAAATTTCAGCTTGATATCAATTTTTAAAGGAAGTTATGGCCAAAATACTAAAGTCATATTGGGACAACAAATCGAATGTCATAGCTTTCGTCTTCTCTAAATATTATGCTTTCTTGAAGAGAGAATTAAGAAAAGTAATTAGCATGAAAATTTTAGCTAGTCTCTAGATTCCCAACAAAATTAAGCATTCTCAATTGGACTTCTATATCAAGAAATATGTTATTTCTCCCACAGCCGCACATGTAAGTTGAAACTCGCATTTTTTCCACTACAAACATGAAACTAACTATAAAAGTTATCAAATATATAAGTATACGTAAAAACATGTAAAAAGCAACATTTATCACGAATGTTAGTGAATATGATTCTTACGATTTTCACTAACATTATGAAAACAATTAAATATTACAATTTTTTTTTTTTTGAGTTTTATATGAATGTAAACAATTTTAAAAAAAATTTTTTTTTTTTACCCAAATATTATTATAATTTGAACATTATAATTATAATGTGTAGATGTATCTTTAGATCAAAAATTTATCAAAGTTGAAGTAATTTTCTATAGTATTATGTGAACTATATATCATTTTATATGTATTTTACTTGAAATAATTGTAAATATATCATTTTATTTGAATTTTTAAGTTAAATATATATATATATATATATATTAATGTTAGTTATAAATTTATAATATTCTGTAATTTACTAGATATATTTTCTAATTTTTTTAACAAAGTTTCTATTTTTTTTTTTAAATGACCGATATTTCCATCAAAATCAATATTTTCATGCTTCAACATATATCACTAATTGTATCACAATGAACCCCACGCATTTCTTGGCTTTGAATCTAGCAAGAAAATTGGACACATGTGATCCATTTCCTCAACAAAAAAGGTATGTGCAGTGTGTGATGTATTACAATTGTTCTATGAAATAGAAGGAACGACTAGATTAATTACATGAAATTAAAGAAACATAAAATTGTGGTTCAGTTGAGAGATTTATTTTATTATAATAAGTGATCTAATTCTTTGAAGTTATATGAATGTATCAGAAATCAGCACTAAAATGCATCAAGATTATAATTCATAGGACAAAAAAATGGTATAATTCAAAGTTTATAATTAAAATATATATATTTATGTATGTTATAGTTTTAAGGGACAAATTGAAAACTAGTAATTCGTGTGGATTGTGCAAGTCAATGCGGGTTGTGCGGCCATGCACATTGTGTAGGTCGTGCGGCTTGTGCATGCAGGTCTTATGTGTGAATCGTGCAGGTCGCATGCATGAATAGTGCAAGTTGTGCAAATTTTATTTTATTTTAAGCGTCGTGGGTCCTTAATTTAATTAAGGATAGAATACAAAAAATAGATCAATTTTTGGCTTAAAAAACTCATTTCTTATGATTTTTCTAGTTTTAATTTTTTGTTATATTATCTGATTTTTTATAACATATATTGAGATCTAAAATGTATTTACCTATTATTTGAATACATCATTTTTTTTTCTTTTACTAATTCCGACAGTCCCCATATCCTGAATAATTCTTGATAAAAAGGGTGGATTAAATAAATCCAAATTACAATTTACCATAACAAGAAACAACATTTCACATGCAAGAATTGGAATTAAAGAGGCGTTTGGTCCCTTTAATTGCCATGGGAAGAACTTAAAGTGCTTGTATACATTTCTCAAAAAATAAACAAAGGTCACTTTATCTATTTAATTGGATAAATCACATATATTCTCTACGTGTATTAGAAGTTGAGTTAAATATAATCTATCATATATTTTTACAAAAATGTCACCACAGTTGTGTGTGCATGTACGATTATGCCCAAAACCCTATATATTCGTGAGACTCATTTATAGCCAAGAGATTGGAAAGGAAAAACACAATTTCCAATTCACTGGTTCACATTTTCTCTCATTTATCCTTTTCCAACTTATATCATATTACTAATATAACATCGTGTATTAAATTAGGATGTCAAAACTGTAATTAACCCTTTGAATTTCAATATCCTATCTACCAACTTGTAATTCTTTTTTTTTATTCTCTCTCAAAATAGACTTATTTTGGAGGCCCTATTGCTACCTCAAGTTATTTTGTTGCATATCAATTTTAACTATGATTGACCCTAAGAAGTTAAAATAATAATAATAATAATAATAATAATAATAATAATAATAATAATAATAATAATAATAATAATAATAATAATAATAATAATAATAATAATAATAATAATAATAATAATAATAATAATTTGGCCTACCCCAAGTTAGTTACACAGAAGCCCAATGTTCATCAATGGACCTTTTTATTGGGCTTTTCTTTGATAGCCCATAATGATCAAGGCTCAACTACTTTTATTTGAAAATTGTTTGTTCTTCGAGTTTGTACTAAATTTTAATTTTGGCATTCTAATTCTTTCTAGTATATACATCGACCAAAACATAATACCATAATTTTAAATTTTTAACACCTCCAATATCTTGATATAAGTAGTTTCGGGGAATTAATATTTAGCACAACAATTTATTGTAACAACATGAATATTGAGGTTATGAGAACTCGAGATATTAAATATTTATACATGTATATATATAACATATAATATAATATGATATCCAATTTAATCAAATAAGTGTCTTCATATATGTCGTGTATGAGGTAGCATTTCAAGATATAAATCTTATATTGATTATAATAATATTAAGGATAAATTTCATAACAAGATCCAATTTATAGATTAATTTTTAATTTTAGATCTCAATTTTAAAGTTTCTCAATAAGAGACTTAATTTAACTTTTTTTCTTAATTTAAAACTTGAAAATTAGATTGAGTTCTCAATTCAATACACGATTTCATTTTATTTTCCTTTTTTTATTTTTATTTATATTTATATATTTATTTATATTTTAATATGTATTTATATTTTAAATAAGTTAAGATAAATTAGTGCAATTTTGGAACTATTTTCATCCAATTTGTATTAATATATATATATATATAATGCAATTTATAAAATTAAGAATTCCTTATTTTCTTAAGTTTGTGAATAAAAATATAAAAAATTAATTTTAATATAAATTATATTATATGAATTGAATTATTTATATCTTTTTCTTAATTTTTTTTAACATAAATTAAGATAAGTTGAATGAAGATTATTCTTAAAGTGCACTAATTTGTCTTAATTTATCCAAAATATGAATGTATATTGAAATATAAACAAATCTATAAATATAAATAAAAAGAAAAAAAAAATGAAATGAAATTTTGTCTTGAATTGATAACTCAATCTAATTTTCAAGCCTTAAATTGAGAAAAAATGTAAAATTAAATCATTTATTGAGAAACTTTAAAACTTAAATCTAAATTTGAGAATTATTCTATAAATTGAGTCTTATTCTGAAATTAATCATAATATTAAACATGAAACACAACTTTATGATTGAAATAGAAAATAGCTAAATGTTAATGGTCATAAGCTCAGAAGAAAAATGTACTATATATCCCACTTAATTAGACAGGTAAATATTAAGATAAAATTTTGTATGAGGCTGTAAATTTGATATTTAATTTGCATTAGCTTTTATTGTTGGATTGTCTATTTGCATAAATTGATAATCAATTTTGAAGAATAGGTCAAATAAAATATTATTTATTGATATCTATGCATAACTTAGGTCCAAACAAACTGAAACTATGCAAAAAATATTAGTGTACGAAGAAAATTCAATTGAAATATCAGTATGATATTAAAGTAGAGCTCATGTACTACTGATATAAATGTTTAATTTATTATTTTTATATAATATTTTTATATTTTTAAACTAAAATATAAAAATAAAATATTAACAAACTAAGAACACAATAATAATCTTATCACTAATTTAATTGTCATAGTTTCTATCATATACGTTTTAAAATTATTTAGTTTAATGAAACTCTTTATTTCGAAGCAATTTCACTGAATAAAATTATTTCTGATCGTAAATATCTTTCTAATTGCATATAGAATAATTAGACTTAATACATTTAATTAATTCTAAATTACATCATATATAGACAATAATAATATAATTAATTTTCAAACCGTCCAAATTTTGTCCATTACCTAACCACTAACGCAATGAAATTAAAGGGCCCCAATGCATTTTTGGTCCTAAAACTGACGTGAAAGGCTGAGATTAAGCCACGTTGCTTATCGAACGGTCCATTTTTTTTTGCATTAAATTATGTTTTGAGTTGCTGAGTTATTATCAAACATAATTAACTTCTCTTGGCAATTATTACATTAATTTATTCAACTATAGGTCAATTTGAGCCGACAATTTACGATATTAATTATCCTTGATTTAAAATAAATTTTTTTTTTGTTTTTCCTTTCTATCTAGTTGACAAATTTTAACATAAAAAAGTAGTGTAGAAACTTTATTCCATGTTCCATTATGTATTTTATATTGTTCTTAAAAGTTTTATGAATAAAGGTGATTCTTTTCAAGGTTTGAGATGCTTTATTTGATGATTGTATATCAGTTGTGTATTTCACTATATTTTTATAATAAATGTGTGTTAAATCATCAAAAAAAAAAAAAATTCTCTCTTTTGAAAACTGATGATCAATTTATTAGCCAATAGTATCATATATATATATATATATATATATATATATATATTTAACCTTCTTTTTTCTTTAAAAAAAAAATTGGAAGGGTAATGCTTAATTTCTCAAAATATAAAAAGGTTAGGGGTTTTGATTTTAAAAAATAAGTTAATTAAAAAGAGGATCAATGTATTTATATGTGTATATATTAATAGTGTACTATGCGCATAGTATAAACAGAAATATAATATAATAACTAATATTTTTTAAACTTCATATGATTAGAACAATTTCATAATTCATTTCATTAAAAAAAAAAAAGCATTCCATATATATGCACGTGTTTTAATGGTTTTATGTATCATTGTGATTGAGGATTTAATTCTCATCTTTTATTTATAGTGGAGAATTATTAAATTTCAACCATAAATCCAGTTTTATATGAAATTATGTCATTTTCTATTCATATTTAGTACGGTATAAAAAAGTGATTCAAGAAGAAATTTTAATCGACAAATTAAGGCTCTCATAT
Organism: Scutellaria barbata; assembly: GCA_028654395.1. Lineage (NCBI taxonomy): Eukaryota > Viridiplantae > Streptophyta > Magnoliopsida > Lamiales > Lamiaceae > Scutellaria > Scutellaria barbata. The sequence goes on along the minus strand of CM053651.1, from coordinate 1,190,141 downwards.
AAATTTGATAATTCGCTAATATGAGAAATTAATCTCGTTATCTTAACAACATGAAATTAGATAAAACTATTTCACGAAACATATTACATAAAATAGAGTCTCATCCAATTCATTCCACTTTATTATTGAGTCACAAAATGCTTTTTATTAATTATAACCTTTAATCTAAAAATTTGGATCTCAAATATTTTTGCAATACATTTACAATTTTTTTTATTTCAAATCAAATAAGTTCCAAAAATCCATATTTTACGAGATTTTGGAACAAAAGATGGAAACAAGATATTTTTTATTACTGTCCATGTCTTAAGAAGACACTTGTCCACTCAAAAGTTGTTATTAATTCAAGAAAATTAATATTGGGTGTGAAGCAAGAATACATCCGATGGCATCTTCTAACTGCTTAATGGAAACTTCCAGAAACTCTAGTGTTGATTTGACTCAAAGGAAAACAATCAATGATATTAAAAAATGGTTAACAAGTGTGGAATATTGTATTACTTGTTTGTCATGATTAAACAGTCATGGGTTATTCACACAAGCACATTATATTTATATATATTTTACATAAATTATTCACAAAATTGAGGTTTTTGTCTTGAGATTATTAATTATTTCCCCACTATTTATGAGAGTACCATTTCAACAATTTAAATCTTGGAAGGTGCGTTTGTGTCAATTTCAATTGATATTTTTAAACAAAAAATCTTAAAAAAGTATAATTTTTATTTGAAAAATAATGATATTGTACAACTACTTTTTTTTTTAACTAATTCAATAATAATAATAATAATAATAATAATATATTGATATATATATATATATATATATATATGAGACTTTAACAACATCTATCTCATGGTAAACTGTACAAGGGAAACAAAAATTTAAACAACGAGATTAATAAATTGAAGTATTATTTCAGTTTAGGTTTTAATATTTTCATCACTGATATATAAGTAAAAATATAGTTTTAAAACCAAAAAATAAACTTATTTACTATTTTCGGATGTCTCAAATTAAATACACGATCCACTTTTTAAATGAAATATTATATGTTTAGCTCATTTACTAATATAAGGATATTCAATATGTATCATTAAATAGTTTATTGAAAAATATAATGTTCATTAAATATGAGTATATTAGGATACTTACTTGTTTTGATTATTTTTTCAATGATTGATTTAATCCTTATGAAAAATCGAATTAAGTATACAACCTCATAAATAAAGTACTATGTTTATTTTCCATAACCATTATCACATACATGTATGATGTATGTAATTACATATTAACATGTCACCACCCACCACCCACCACCCACCATGCCATTTGAAAAAAGAATGGGGCCCACAGTAATGGGCAAGTGGAGAAAATATCAGATAACAATGAAACAAGATATAAAACTGGACTTTCGTTGAGCCACGTTACCTTATTTGCCTCTAATTTTTCATTTAAATATTATAATACAGAAAAAAAAATCCATATATCAAATGCCTTGTTCCTATTGGATAGAAATATCAAAAATATCTACACATAGTGGCGCGCATCGCACCAGATATTTATCTGCCCGTCAGCCTGCCCGGTCCTTCAGGGCCATCCAATGTGTTCGCCTATTCTACTCGGATCAGATGTCGCGGGCAGCCCCTTTCTGTTTTAGCCAATGGCTGGCTAGGTCACCGATGAGTTTTTTTTTTATTAATTATTTTAATTCCTGAGCTTCAAAATAATTATCGTTTTAAATTTTTGTCATAAATTAAAAGACATAAAGTTTGATAAATATATCTAAGAAATTTAGAATTCAAAATCATAAAACGTATCCTACCAAATCCATAAATTTTAGTTAAAAAATATTAATAGAGATGGTTTTGGAATAAAATTGCATAAAAATTTAAAATGACATTTAATTTGAAATAAAGTTAAATTAAATTGTAGAACGATATTTATTTTGAATTGGAGTGAGTAATTATTAATTACTTTTATAGATATAGGATCTTGCCATAATTGGTGGCTTAGAACAAGTACATATTATATTGTAAATTTGCATAAGTATAAAAATTGTTTCATATTCATTAAGTTTCAAATAGTCAGGTTTGTAAACGATGGTAAGTAGGATCATTAAAAAGTCGAATGAAAATGGTTAAATGAACTTCAAATATTCGATTAAAACCTTAGTAATTGAGAAGATAATGTAGCTTGACGATCAAATATTCGTATGTCTTATCCCACGAATGAGCCATGAATTATTATTATTATTATTAGAAATAATAGTTGAAAATAAGTGGTGTGTGCATATCATAATTGAAATGATACAGTTTTGTAAAAAAAAAAAACATTAAAAAAATCGATTAATAAATTTGAAATAACGATGAAGAACGAGAATGGTAAGTTTAGTTGCATGATATTTCATGTTACTAATAATATAAGAAAAATAATTATCGTATAATGTTTTATTTCTTTTCTCCTCCGCGACATAACACACAATATATATAGTGAATAGTGATACTATATTCCATCTGATAATTCCCAACAATCTTACTAGACATAGGGTTTCGTTTTATCATTTTATTAAGAAATTGTTGATTATGAATGAATTCTGAGTAAATTAATTATATTGCATGCTCATGGATTTAAAAATAAAATATGTCGATTTTATACTTTTTTTTTGATGAAAATGTATGAAATATTAAAAAAAGAAAGAAATATATTGGGTATTCTCGGGATTTCGTTTTATAAATAAAGACCCATAGTGGCATAGTTATTATCACAATTGCTTTTTGTACATTAGGTGCACGGGTTAAGATTCATGCAATCCAAATAATATGAATTGAAAGGTGATTTTCACGCTCTAAATGTGCGCTTACACGCCTTTATGTCAGTGCTCATATTTTTATCCCTCACGCTTAACATTTATGTTATGTCCGTGTAACTTTTATATTATGTTGTTGTAACATTTATGTTATACTACTTTATCCTTTATATTATAGTCATAAAATACCAAATCTTTGTGTTAAACTAATATAACATTTATATTAATACAAAAGTTATGATATTTGTATATAAATATTATATTAATATAACATAAATAATAAATTATTATAACATAAATGTATAACTATATCACATAAATTTTTATATTGAAAAAATATATGTAATGTCAATTAAAAGTTATGATATTTATATATAAATATTATATTAATATAATAAAAAAATTATATTAATATAACATAAAAGTAAAAATTACCGATAAATAAATAAAACATTAATTTAAGCGCAATCCGAATCAAAACCAACCACCACACGCTGGAGTTACATGGTACAACTATTGCACATAAACTGAAATATTGATTTAATTAAATACTTGGAAAAATATGATTGTAATAGCACCAACCGAAAGTCATCCACTCACCATTTGTCAACTCCCCTAAGTGCTTTGACTAGATGAATATTGACTAATCAGTGTTCCATTTTGAAAATTAAAATAATTAAGTATTGATTTTCTTCTTCTTTTCTAATTTTTAACATTTTATTACCTTAGTGGGTTTTTAAGTCAACCCAAACACTACTTTATTTATTTATTTATTTTTCAAATGGAAAAGCACTCTTGAGGAGATTATCATGACATAAATTGATCAATACAGTTTTTAAACTTTCTGAATTGATCTTATTGTCCTAGATACATAATACACACACACACACACACACACATATATATATATATATATATAACAACCCACAAATTATATGATTGCATTTATTAATGGGGAATTGAAACCTAATTATATACCTCCTCAAATGTGGCATAAAAAAAGTCTCAATTTTTTAATCTTCTGAAAATACCACGATACTATGTTCAAATTCATCCAACGTGGATCAAGAATATTGCATATGAATTATGATATTACCAAAAAATTAGATATATTAGGTTTCAATTAGCAAGTGTGTATTCTAATAGCAAGAATAACATAAAAGTTGAAATGTAAATAAGTAACAACCAAACAATATCAATTAAATCAATTTATTTTTTTCTGAGAAAATTAAGGTAATTAACAATAAAGCTCGTAAACCCTTGTTTAGCTACACTTTGTTTTACAACTTAGATTTCACATCATCATAGTTTGAATATATATATATATATATATATATATATATATATATATATATTATATTCCTCAAATGTATAATATGAATTTCCATATGGATCCAAAAGTATACATATGTTAGGCCAACATTTTATAGTCTTATGGCACAAAATTGGTTGACCCATTGGGAGTTCACTAATTATGAGCATGGTTTAGAATTTAGAACATTTTGATCACATGTATTTAGTCTATTGACACATTATTTTTTGCCAAATAAGTTTGGCAAAAAATTAATGTACAACAAATTATTTTTATATATGTATACACACCTTTATCTCGATAAATTTTATAAGAAGCGAATTTCACGTGCATGGTGAAACGAACTTCATTTACATCTTTTATTTCCTAAACCCTTAAATAAAAGAGAAAAATAATATTATATATTCTATATAGAGACAAATAATGATTATTTTAAAAGTAAAATTCTTATATATAAGGTGATCTCATGGATAAAACTCCGAGAGATGGATTTCCACTATCCTCAAATCAAATCAAATTAAAAAATTTCATATGTGAAGATAATCAATCTACTAAATTAGATCTCACAAGAATTCTACTCAATTATATAAAGGCTTAAGTCGTGATTTTGCGCTTTCAAATTAGTCTGATTTTTTAAACTTTATGATTTTTTGTTTATTGTTACAATTGTTATAGATGTATATTTCATATGATAGTATTCTTTAAGAAATAGTAGCTCCATCCACACACAAAAAAAGAAAAAAAAAGGTTTAAACGACATGTATCTTCAATCTTTAGTATAATCATTTTAATACATAATTTGTTATATTTTTAGAATTATAATATAGCCAATGAATTTGGGTCATCCTTTAGTGGACTCAAGACTCGAGTACTAAATTTCACCATATTTGTCTCAAACACAAAGCAATATGTAATTTGGTTAAAGAGCATCGATGTAAATAAAGGGGTAACAACTTGTCTAATTTTACCAAATAAATAATCCAGCTTAAAGATTATTTTAGCACCGCAAAGGCTTCTACGAAATTATTTTACGGATATAATTTAAAATCATTTTCAAAAATCAATATCTATTATCGAACTTATAAATTGTGAATTGATTCGATTCAAAATCTCATAATTATCATACCATTTATTAATAAAGTATAAGTAATATAAATATCACAATTGTTTCTATACACCAGGTGTATGGATCCTAAATCCATGCAATCGGGTCAACCCGACCCAAAAGTGCCTTTCACGCGCTTCTATGCGCTCAAACCCTAGCCCAAACCCTAACTCAAATTCTAGTTCTGCTGTATATTGACATAACCTTTTAGTTTAGCGAACTTAACATTTTAGTTTAGTGAACTTAACCTTTTAGTTATATGCACATAACCTTTTGCAGTGCTGAGTAGTGAAAAAGTATAAGTTATTCATTGAAAAGGTTATGAAATTTGTACATAAAGGTTATAGTATTATAGTATAAAGGTTATATCATTACAACATAAAGGTTTCGGCTATATTGAATTTTTATAGTGAAAAAAATATAAGTTATTTATTGAAAATGTTATGAAATCTGTATATAAAGGTTATACTATTACAACATAAAGGTTATATTATTACAACATAAATGTTTGAGTTATATTGCATGAATTTTTATAGTGAAAAAAGTATAAGTCATTCAGTGAAAATGTTATGAAATCTGTACATAAAGGTTACATTATTACAATATAAAGGTTATATTATTACAACATAAAAGTTATGACATAAATTATATAAAATTAAAAAAGGACGCGGATCCAGGTTAAATCAGACCCCACCCGACCCATATGCCCAATTACATGGATCATGACCTATGCACCTGGTGCACACAAAGACTACTCCATTAATATAGCCTAAAAAGAGAAAAAGAAGACATAAAAAAGAAAAAGACAACTAGACAAAAATGACAACTTCTAAACTTAATTAGGTATTTGGTTTCATCATTACGAACTAATTAACCCAAAATATCTAGATACTGTATTAATTAATTTTTAATAGCCTAACTCTCCACAGACAAATAAACCTTGTGGACCCCAGCACCCATCTCGAGGTTGCGCCTCGTGTTAATGTTTTTTCTTAATCTTCAGAATCATTAATTTATTAATTATCTTAAAATAAAAACCTGGTATAAAATAATATTAGATTGGTAATAATATTACTATATATTCCAAATTTCAATGAAAAATATAAAATATAATTTTACAGGAGTTGGAAGGGTCAAATTAATGGATAAATTTCGTAACAAGATCAAATTTATAAATTAATTCTCAATTTTGGACTCAAATTTTAAATTTTTTTTTAGTAAGAGACTCAATTTTACATTTTTTCTTAATTTAAGGCTTGAAAATGAGATTGAGTTCTCAATTTAGGACAAAATTTCACTTTCATTTTCATTTTATTTATATTTTAATATATATTTATAGTTTAGATAAATTAAGACAACTTCATGCAATTTTGGAACGATATTCATCCGACTTATATTAATTTATATATATATATAATAAATGTAATTCAAAAAATTAAGATTCCTTTATTTTCATAATTTTATGAATAAAAGTATAGAAACTCGATTTTAATATTAATCAGTTTAATATAAATTATATTTAATGATTTGAATTAATTATATTTTTTTTTCATATAAATTAAGATAAGTCGGACAAAAATTACTTTTAAAGTGCACTAACTTGTCTTAATTAATTCAAAATATGAATACATATTGAAATATAAATAAATTTATAAATATAAATAAAAAAAGAATATGAATTTTGTTTTGAATTTCAAGCCTTAAATTGAAAAAAAATGATAAATTAAGCCTCTTATTAAGAAACTTTAAAATTTGAATTCAAAATTAAGAATTAATTTATAAATTGAGTTTTATTATAAAATTTATCGCCAAATTAATTGAGTGGGTTGAGTTTTCTTGATTGATGGATTCAAACGCATCCTCAATTAAGACATGCTAAGTTGAATCTAAAATCCAAATTTAATTCGATAATGATTTTTATAACGATCAAATTCAGTCCAAAAATCTATTGATTGTCTTCTTGTATATATAGATATACTTTATTGAATAAGACAATAATTCCTAAAATGCTATATTCGATACTATTATATTATACGAAATATTTATTTACATTTATATTTAGGATAAATAAAGAAGGTGTACATGATGTATATTCAATTTCTTGATTTTTGTCCTAAATTTGTTCAATACTTTTTTCACAAAGTAGCCATAGCCAAAACCGATAATAAGCAAAGTATCTGAAACAAAAATCATAAAACATAATGCAATATAATAAAAAAATGCAATGAGTAAAAGATAGAAATAAAATTCATGTCATAAAAAATTAAACAAATAAAAAATAAAAAAGGGATGAAAAATTGATAAGAGCAACATGATGTATGAGTCATGAAATGTCGATAATCACATGCATGTATGCATTGACATCATCGTGATGGGGTCCACATGGCGCAGCGAGGCATGAGGAAAATATCATCGCCACGTATGCACATTGGAGATTCCAGCTAAAGATCTCCTCCTCTCTTCATTTCTATTCTTTTCACTTCCTTTCTCTCTCTAACCTCCCTGTTTTCTCTCTCTAATCTCTCCCCACCCAAAATCTCATCCCCGAACATCTGTGCTTTTTTCTCACTCTGGAGCTGGAATCGGGAATAGAACAATTCTTTTCCTTATCTCGTTGGAATCCTCCGTAAAAACTGAATTCAGGTTTGATTAGTTTAGCTATTTCGTCTGTAATTTGGATTATTTGTTAATTGGCTGGTTTATGATTTGGTAGATTTATTTTATGCGTAATCAGATGTAGTAAATGCAGCAGCTTATATTGTGCTGAGACCTGAGAGTATTAGTTTTCGGATGGTTAAAATTATGAGACTCTGCTTTAACAGAGCATTATTTGATTTGATAGACTAAGATTTACAGTTAATAAGAATTGATTCTTGCCCTAGGAGGAAAATAGTTGAGAAAACAAGGTACAATTGTGTGGGCGATCATGTATGTAGGTTGTGTGCATAATATTTGTCTCATGATTATAGATTTTTTTGGGGGGTTTTGATTCAGTGTAACAACTTGGATAGTACCAGTGATTTTTCTTGATTTTATAGTTTTATAGGATATTTAAGTATGATTAGTTTTTGTGTCTTATAGTTGTACCCCATGTACTATGTAATTGACGCCATGTTTTTATGTTAGTTCTTCATAATAAAGGAATAAATCCATGAACATCTCCAAAGTCTTGTTTTTGTAACATTAGAAATCGTATGGTTTTGTGTATTGTTTTTATGTCCATACTTTTGCTTTTCCTCACCAAAATCTAGGATTCGAATGTAAGAAAAAACTGTGATGGTGTACTGGACTTTTTATTTTTTCCCCATTTGCTTGGGGCATGAAAATTATACTTAGGTTGATTCTTTTTTTTACTCATTATGTGACTTCTTCATTGGCAGTCGAAGTTTGAAGTTTTCATTTTTTCATTATGTTGTATTGAGTAGTCCCTTTTTAAAAAAAATATTATCAAAATATGTTAATTAACTTAATTCTGAAATCTAGATGTTTGTTCTGATTTGACCCTGCATAATAGCGTGTTATTTGAGACTGGTGATTTTGCGGTTTTGCAGGGCCAAGCAAAATCCATACCTTCCGAATATTTCGCGTGCAAGCTTACATAAAGTAAATTTCTTCTGATATTTGACTGGAAATTTGGAGCTCTGTTGCAAGTGATCAAAATATCTGCACGAGTTATTTTTTATTTGGATTTAAAATATGCTGAATTATAGTCTTTGGATCCTGGACTGGTAGAAGTTTATTTGGAAATTGTTGCTTTACTCACTGCTCCCACCTTGCTTAGATAAAAAGGTTTATGACGACTTCAAATGAAAAGTGGATCGACAGTTTGCAGTTCTCCTCATTGTTTTGGCCTCCTCCACAAGATGCAGTACAACGGAAGGTGTGATTTGAAATTAACAAGTTTTCCATAAGTTTTGACCCAACATTTGTCTATGAATATCAAGTGTCAGCATTTTTCTTACCATATATCACTATTTGAAGATCTTTTTTGCAAAGATTCTGTTCTCAAACTCTATACCATATTTTACTGGTTGATATCTTTATGTATGTAGGTTCTGTTGTCCAACTTTTTGAGTTATCTCAATATCAAATACTAACAATCTAATCAAAATTTGTACTTTATCATAGGCTCAAATTACTGCCTATGTTGAATACTTTGGTCAATTCACCTCAGAACAATTTCCTGATGATATAGCAGAGGTATTTTCTGTTTTCTATGAAATTTCAGCCTTACCTAAATAGAAATATTTAAAGAAGGGAACTTTTCACTCCCTGCACTTTTATTAGAAATGTTCCTAAATTGTATTACATTCTGGCTTTGCAGCTAATCAGAAGCCGGTATCCGTCCAAGGAGAACAGGCTTTTTGATGATGTTCTAGGTACTTCATTGTATTGCTTACAAAGTTCTCACTGATATTGTACTACTTATACTGTACTGTGACATGTTTTTACTTTACTGTCCAGCAACTTTCGTTCTTCACCATCCTGAGCATGGCCATGCTGTTATTCTCCCGATTATTTCATGCATTATTGATAGCACGCTTGAATATGATAGGAGTGGTCCCCCGTTTGCTTCTTTCATTTCCTTGTTTTGTCCCAACAGCGAGGTTGGCATTTTTTTCCTCTCTTAATTTTCTTTATTCATATCATACTTAGTACTAATGCATTTGCAGCATATTGTATCCATTGATAACTAATTAATTTACCACTTGCATCCTAAAAGCAATTCATGTCTTTGGGATTCTTGAACTCTTTTATAGTTACTAAAGAGACACTTGACGGTGGTAATTTCATCTTTAACTACAGAATGAGTACTCTGAGCAGTGGGCCCTTGCATGTGGGGAGATATTAAGAATTTTGACTCATTATAACAGACCGATTTACAAGTTGGAACGCCAGGAAAATGAATCTGATAGAAGTAGCAGTGGAGACCATGCTTCAACTAGTAAGTCAACAGCTGGTGAACCTTCTTTGCCCCCGACACAGCCAGAGAGGAAACCTCTGAGGCCACTGTCTCCCTGGATAACTGATATATTGCTTGCAGCACCTCTTGGCATCAGAAGTGATTATTTTAGATGGTAAGTGAGTGAAACATATTGAGTATTGCATGCCAAAAGTTGATAACATACCTAATTATTCATACATTATAATTACTGTGAGAATGTAAAAAAGATATAAGTACTTACTTTGAAGAAGATTTGTGACATTCTCTCTTGTTTGAGGACCAAGCGATTCTTTCCCTATAGTTTCATTTATCTTATGCTGATTTCTTTGATGATTGTTCACACTTGTATCTGAAAAAATTTGCCCTATATTGGAGGCACCTTGGTGACCATAAAATGAAAAGTATGCAGAACCGGTCAAGGAAGAAAAAATGTAGTGTATAAATGAGAGCATATTGTCCGCTAGATGGAATCTGTTATCTCAGTATGTAAATCGTAGTGTTGAAGGAGGATGTGTTAGGGTCTTAGAGGCACTTCTTCGGCTTATTTCTCTTTTGGCTTAGAGCAAATAGACAAGGACAGAAATTGCAAAATTCTGATCACTTGGGTCAAGCAAGTGTATTAATGCTAAACCACATTTCCAGTCGTTAGTTGAATTGAGCTACCAAATATTCAACCTTGTCCATTTCTATGCAACCAGGCTCAGTCCTTTCATTCTTCATCTGTATTTAAGTTATATATCTTAAGTTCATTCATGTTGCCTATGGTTAGTTAATTCCTTGGATAATTAGAGTTTGTGAGTACAAGCACCATGATTAGCTAACCTTTTTATTCAGAGAGTTGGAGTCCATCCCATCGTGTCATTTTCCACGTGCAATTTTGTAGCTAGTTCCTTAGGGTGATTGTGTATCTTTCATTGAATTATTCCAATTATTCATCCGAGTTAACCACATGCTGACCCTTGTTAACATATGTTGTAGGTGTGGAGGTGTCATGGGAAAATATGCAGCTGGAGAACTGAAACCACCTTTAACTGGTTTGTTGAGTTTTTAATGTTTTTTCAGTTTACATAATTTGCATTACCTGTCTTACACATGAGAAAGAATTATAAGAAATTATTCTTGTAGTTGAAATTCTCTTACTGTGCATTGCAGTATCTTTGATCATACTTACAACTGCTTTGCTGGTACTTCGTGTTTATATATTAGAAATCATCCCTTCGTTTTGCAAAATCTTATGTGCCACATCCTCAAATTATGTCAATACACGAAATAAGGACCTGGCATGATTTTTCTGAATTCTGGTTTGAGTTTATGCTCATAAGATAACAAGAAATGCTTCTCTTTTGGTCCTGAAGAACTCTTGTTGGTGAAATGTTATCTGCTAAACAATGATAGGTTGTTATCATATTTATGTTACCTGAAAAGAACCCTCACCTGAGCCCCCTGGACACTATCCCCCTCTCAACCTTAATCCCACTGCAATGTACATTCCACCTCTAATCAAAAGCCATTTATATATATATATATATATATATATATATATATATACATACATACATACATATACGTATATATATATATATGCGTGTGTGGGTATATTACTATGTGTATGTTTATATGTGTATTAAATATGTATTAAACACTCACCCGCACATACACACACTATGAAATCTATGTTAATCTTTTTCAGTCTTTTGTTTCCTATAACTGCAAGCCCCCTTTTTGCTCACAGTTTTACTTTATTATTATTGTTTCACTTTGTTCTCTTGTGTCTCTACTACTCTTTTCTATTTTCCGTCTTATTTATTTCCTCACTATTAATATAAATCAATCTTTGGCTGATGCAACCATAATGTGCGTTATCATATGCTCTATACTATTTCCAGATAGATTCCATTATAAAATTGTCATTTGATATTGAATTTGTAGCATTGTATGTCTTGGTTGTAGCTAGAAGATGAAGATGATTACTTTTCTGACAACAAGAATTGCTACTTACATTATATTTTATTTCAGCTACATCTCGTGGATCTGGAAAACATCCCCAGCTTATGCCTTCAACTCCGAGATGGGCTGTTGCTAATGGTGCTGGAGTCATACTTAGTGTATGTGATGAGGAAGTAGCTCGTTATGAAACTGCTACCTTGACTGCTGCTGCTGTTCCTGCACTTCTACTTCCACCCCCAACAACACCTATGGATGAGCATCTAGTGGCTGGCCTGCCTGCACTTGAGCCTTATGCGCGGCTATTTCATAGGTTAGTTTTTGTATTTATCTTTCAGAGGATAAAGATTCTATCAGTTTGTTAATTTTTATTTTCTGGCTTAGATATTATGCGATTGCTAGTCCAAGTGCCACCCAGAGGCTGCTTCTTGGACTGCTAGAAGCTCCACCCTCCTGGGCTCCAGATGCTCTTGATGCTGCTGTACAACTAGTGGAACTCCTTCGAGCAGCAGAAGACTATGCCTCAGGCATGAGGGTATATGCTATTTTCCTTCTTAGCCAACCCCCTTCCCCAATCCCTCCTTTAGGGAGAAATAAAAAAAAGTTGTAGTGTTAACAATTTCTAGAATGAAAATCAAGGCTTTCTTAGTCACTCATTCCAAATATGGATACATTTTCCCTTGAAAAACATTTTATTTTATGATTCTGATTAATCATATGGAAGTCCTGATTGTTTGCTACTATTGGTGAAGCTTCCAAGGAATTGGATGCACTTGCATTTCCTGCGTGCAATTGGGATTGCAATGTCTATGCGAGCTGGAATTGCTGCAGATGCTGCAGCGGCTTTACTTTTTCGAATACTTTCTCAGCCAGCTTTACTTTTTCCTCCATTGAGACAAGTAGATGGTGTTGAAGTTCAACATGAACCTCTTGGTGGTTATATTTCATCGGAAAAGAAGCAGGTACTTATCAGGGTACATATCATCCTCGGGTTCTGAATGCCTTAGTTTTCATGCAATTTAACTAGTTTCTGCTGGTTTATTTCAGCAAAGAGAATTGCCAGCAGCAGAAGCTACCGTCGAAGCTACTGCCCAAGGGATTGCATCTATGCTTTGTGCGCATGGCCCAGAGGTTGAATGGAGAATATGTACGATATGGGAAGCAGCTTATGGTTTGATTCCTTTAAGTTCTTCAGCTGTTGATCTTCCTGAAATCATAGTTGCAACGCCTTTACAACCTCCTATACTGTCGTGGAACTTATACATTCCTCTTCTTAAAGTACTTGAGTATCTTCCTCGTGGTAGCCCATCTGAGACCTGTCTTATGAAGATATTTGTTGCTACTGTTGAAGCAATTCTACAGAGGACATTTCCACCTGACTCCTCTAGAGAACAAACGAGAAAAACTAGATACATGTTTGGGTCTGCGTCCAAGAATCTTGCTGTGGCTGAGCTCCGCACGATGGTCCACTCTCTATTCTTAGAATCATGTGCTTCTGTAGAGCTTGCCTCTCGCCTTCTTTTTGTTGTGTTAACTGTTTGTGTTAGCCATGAAGCACAGCCCAATAGCAGCAAGCGCCCCAAAGGTGAAAATTCTTATTCTGGAGAAGTAGGTGAAGATGCACATGGAACCAATGGGATACAAAGAGAACGGGAAAGCAAGCAGGGCAAGAGACAGGGGCCTGTAGCTGCATTTGATTCTTATGTTATTGCAGCTGTCTGTGCTTTGTCATGTGAACTTCAGCTCTTTCCCTTGATTGCGAAAGGAAGAAACCGGTTAGATGCCAGAAATATTTGTGACGTTGCAAAACCTGCAAAAATAAACGATCTGTCTGATGAGTTGCAGAGTGGTATTGATTCAGCTGTTTATCACACACGCCGAATTTTAGCAATTCTAGAGGCACTCTTTTCTTTGAAGCCATCTTCCATTGGCACATCCTGGAGTTACAGTTCAAATGAAATAGTGGCTGCTGCTATGGTTGCAGCTCATGTTTCCGATTTGTTTAGACGTTCGAAGGCTTGCATGCGTGCTCTTACCATCCTGATAAGATGCAAGTGGGACAATGAAATTCACTCTAGGGCATCTTCCCTTTTCAATCTAATTGACATACACAGAAAAGTTGTTGCATCCATAGTGAACAAAGCAGAACCATTGGAGGCACACCTACTGCATGCACCAATATGCAAGCAAATTCCTTCATGTTTTCATGGCAAAAAACCCAAAAGTTGTGCTAGTTGTCGCCACTTGGAATCAGGTCAGCCATCTTCATTATCGTGTGATAACTTGCCTGGCTCAGAAGATTTGATCGGTTATAGGAAATCTTATTCAAGTGAAGCCGAAAGATGTGCAATGGGCAAAGGAATCACAAGTTTTCCTATAGATGCTTCAGATTTAGCCAACTTCTTGACAATGGATAGGCATATAGGTTTTAATTGCAACGGTCAGGTTCTTCTGAGGTCTGTCCTTGCAGAAAAACAAGAATTATGTTTTTCTGTCGTTTCATTGCTCTGGCACAAATTGATTGTATCACCTGAAACACAACCAATTGCTGAGAGCACGTCTGCCCAGCAAGGATGGAGGCAGGTATGTTATTATATCTACCGATGATATTTAATTATCCGGGACAAGTGAATTGTTAGTGAAATCAGCTTCTTGCTTTTGATTGATAGAAATTCCATGAAATCCATTTCGATTGATGAGAAATTCCATGAAATCCAATATGTTCAACCATAAGGGAATTATAATGGAGGAGTCAAGTTCAATTGAAGATATGACAATTTATTTTTCATCTTTAACGCATACTGTTGTTAATTAAAGGTGGATGATTTCTTTAGTTTATGATTAAGCAATTTTGTATAAAGGGCTATTTTAATGAGGGCATTCAAGATGAAGCTGTATCTTCCAACATGAATAGCATTTTGGGTTTCGTTGATTTCGCATCTGTTTCCTTCACCCAGAATAAATGAATAGGACTTTTTAACACCTCTTACTTTGTTGAAAGCTGGTGTGTTCTATCTGTAAGTGGCTGCATGACCTTTTCTATTTCTCTAAACATTTAATCATGACATGGTATACCTGCTGATATGATTTATATGGTTCCAGTTTTTATCAGTTGTGATATCGTCAAACTCACTGATGAAATCTAGCTCGAATACTTATGAGTTTAATAAGGTGGTTATGTATTTCTCTTGAATAATACAGGTGGTGGCTGCACTCTGCAATGTAGTATCAGCATCGCCTGCAAAAGCTGCAACAGCTGTTGTCCTTCAGGTTCGGCTTTTGCTTTGCTTAGTTTTTGTGAATTCTGCTTTCCAATAGAGAATTTTTTTTCCATGTATGCATTGGGAAGCTGTAATGCATGTAAATTAAGTAATACGCCAGTCAAACCATGATTACGATTTTGATAATTGTTGTCCGAATTTTTATCCATCTGTTTAGTCACTTTCCTGGTTGTCTTTGTCTCTCTCAGGCAGAGAGGGAACTGAAACCTTGGATTACTAAAGACGACGATCTTGGGCAAAAGATGTGGAGAGTCAACCAAAGGATCGTGAAAGTAATTGTCGAGTTAATGAGAAATCATGAATTGCCGGAGTCGCTCGTAATTCTGGCCAGTGCATCAGACGTCCTCCTCCGTGCCACAGATGGAATGCTTGTCGATGGAGAAGCATGCACTTTACCGCAGCTAGAGGTTCCTATTCTATTTTCTGTCTTGTAAATTTTTAGTTTTTTCACCATGAAATCTGTTTTTCCAAATCAATTTTGTTTATGATTCAATTAGAGATACTTTCTCTTGGATAGGCATTCAGTCAACTTCTATTCAACTCTTTACAATGCGTATTCACTTGCTTGTTTCTCCAATTGTTGGACAGCTGCTGGAAGTAACAGCAAGAGCAGTTCAACCAGTGCTTGAATGGGGAGAATCGGGATTGGCAGTTGCTGATGGCCTTTCAAACCTGTTAAAGGTACTAACACGTTTCAAACATGTTTCATGTTCTTGACCCAAAAATTCTGGAAAAAGAAAATAAAAATATGAGACATCTGGGTGCTCCAGCGAGTAGAAAGTAGAGAATCATATACTCAGACTGAAAGGAGAGAGAGAACAAAAGATTGGGAAGAAATCAATTAAAAATGACATTTATATACTTAAATGAGTATCTGTGTCCAGAGCAAATACAATGGCGAGATATGATCCATCCCACGTGCTAGGATGAACTGATGTTGGTTGCTATTCACGATATATGATCTATATTTGGTATCTATCTATACGTCGATATCACGCACACAAAAATTCATAGTTTGTAACAACTTTTTCACGTGCAGTGTCGCCTCCCAGCCACAGTGCGCTGTGTTTCTCATCCTAGTGCTCATGTTCGAGCTCTAAGCACATCCGTTCTTCGTGCAATTCTACATGCTGGTTCGCTACAACCACAGACCAAACAATCAGACATCAGCGGGGCCCACCACAGTCCACGTTATCAGTACTTCAATACAGGCAACACTGATTGGCAAGCTGATATCGGCAAGTGCTTGACATGGGAAGCACATAGTCGACTAGCAACTGGCCTACCGATTCAGTTTGTTGATACCGCTGCTAAGGAATTAGGCTGTACTATATCTGTTTGAGACGAGCTTTAACATTCGTTAACTTCCATCAGATTGGTCGTTGGTATGAGAGTATCTAGCTACCTATTGGTCTGAAGGACGTGGGGATGGACATTCATTAGTTGGATGAGATATTGGCATACATAGTACCTGCAGGTATTTAATGTTTGTTTGAGCTAAACCCTTCAACTCAGTTTGAAAATAGATACTGCTACTTTCAGTTTTCATGTAATAATAACTTAGACCACCTCGACATATTTATAAGGATGCCTCTTATTGTTTGTACGACTCCTTAATCATTCTTCTTGTTTAATCAATGAAACCGTTTTATCGAGATAATGATACTGATTCTATCCACCTCTTATTAATTTGACTCATTATAGTATCAGTTTTCATTATCTCTTTCAACCCAAAAGAATAACACAAAAACTTTTGTATAATTGGTGTACGGATTTAGGATCCGTGCAACTAACTTGATCCGACCCACGTGCGTACACATTTCCCCACGCTTTTGGATGAGTATGCTCAAACTCGTCCAAATTCGCTCCAAATGTTATATTTTTACGTTATGTTAGTCATATCTTTAAGGTTTTTATATTATATTAAAATATTTTTATGTAACGTTAAATAAACCTTTATGGTTTTATGTTATGTTAAGTATATGTTTCGGATTTTTATATTATGTTAAATATATCTTTATGTTATGTCAGTCATATCTTTTAATTATGTTAGTTGTACCTTTATATATTATATAAAGGTATAACTAATATTACTTAAAGATATGCGTAATATTATATAAAAATATATATGTATAAATTAGGATTTTTTGTACTGAAATTAGGGTTATATAGTTGAAATTAGAGTTTTATTGCCAAAATTAGGGGTTTTTAAGTTAAAATATTACATAAAGGTATGTTTAACATAATATAAAAGTATGACTAACACAACATAAAAGTCAGGATAAAAAAAAAAACCTGGATTTGGATCGAATTCGGCCCAACCCGACTCGCATTGTATGTGTCTAAGATCCATACAACAGATGTGCAACTCAAAGAACAAAGAAAAAAAAAGAAAAAATAGAAAATCATTACTATTATCTCAACCCCAACCAATAATATAATATTACATGACATTCTTTCAAACATTGATCACATATACACTATTAATCATAACCTATAAAATCCTTAAATAAACACATATTTTAAAAATTATTACCTCAATCCCAACCAATAATATAATATTACATGACATTCTTTCAAATATTAATTTGACATATACATTATCAATTATACCTTATAAAATCCTTAAACAAACACATATTTTAAAAATTAACGTTTATTTCAAAAAACCCAAATTTCAAAATTGAATTTTTTTAATCCCACATAAACTCAAAACAATTATAGCTTTAGGTTCCCTAGCAGTTCGTCCTGTCTAAATCATCATTACATTGCTAACTTAACCTTACATAAAAATAAAAAAAAAACAATTAAATACATAACCAAGTTAATAAGACATCAATATTTACTATTAAGCTCTCGTATTAAAATTAACTATTTCACAGAGAGAAAACAAAATTATCTCCAATGAGCATGATCTCATGTATACCATGGTATAATCGTTTACAACCCTACAATTAATATGTTGTGTAAATAATTAATTCCGATTTAGAGAAAACTATTTGCAATAAACTCGGAGTCATGGCGTTCATTGATCCACAATTAATGATGAATTGGTCATTTTACAATATCAACTTTAATGATCTTATTAATATCATAATAAATATCTATTTTGATTAATATCATAATGATTTTTATTTAATATCTCATCATTGTCGAATGTAACTCAAATGATATATATGTATATGTTCAAATCTATGGAAACCAAGTTTACATAAATCATTAGAAATTTAAAATCTCATATTTAAACTAATACATTTAGGAAGACGATTCAGGGACCATGGATCTACAATTTTGAGTTCCAATAAATTAAATAAATAATTAAATTCTTCAATTACTTTATATAACTATCAATTTTAATATTAAATCACTAAAACTTCGAAATATTAAGATATCGAGTTTCATAAAATATACTCACAAAAATTGGAAATTCTATAAAAAAGAAAACACAACTGGAAATTAGTTTTATTTATTTTATATTTCGTTAATAAAGGTCAATTTATTTTTTGGGTGAGACCAAGACCCCATGCTTTACTGCCCACACCCCCATTTTAAAAAATGGAGTATTTGAGTAACTCGAAATTGGAAGCCATCGTAGCTGAACATGTTATGTATTTATAACTAATATTAATATGTGTAAGAAATATTATTGAAGATTAGGTATTTTTATTGTTTGTTTATTTCCAAGTGAGAATAGGCACAATCTTCTTTATTAATAGGTTTCATGGTTATTCCCATTAAATTCGTAGTCAATTTGAACAGATAATCATAAACTAAATTGTCCTCCCCCATTATAATTCCCTTATGATTGCACATAATGGATTTCATGGAATTTATCATTCAAGGATTCAATTTCTTAGAGTAGAATAGAATATTCTATGATTGTAAGTGTGCAATTCCCTGTTGAAATCGGAATAATATACTATGATTGTAAGTGTGCAATTCCCTATTGAAATCGGAATATCGTGATGTCTCCAACAAATCATATTTTTCACTCACAATATTTGATATATAACATCTAAAGAAAAATATAACACCACCACCCCTCTAGTCTTGGTCTGTAAACGTTACAAAGTTAAATTTCCACCACACAATAGGCTGAACAATAAATGGACAACATAAAATACATAACACTTCCAAATCTTACACATTAGTTGAACAATCCCTTGTGATACTTGTGAAAAGGAAAAATTATAGCTATAAATCATGAGCAAGAGGCAACTCAAAGTTAATGTCACTATAAATTATGATCAAAGGGCCAAAACCCCATCAATCGACAAATAAAATATAGATATATATGAGAAATACAAAAATTATCCGATTTTTTCGTTTCTGAAGTGCTCACTCAGACTCTACTAATAATTGATTTGAGAACTGCATTGTGTCTAGTGTCAAACCATCAAAGAATCCCAGTATCAGCTATCCTTTGTATGCTAAACTTCAACTGTAGAAAGTTTTTATACCTTTTCATCAACCTCAGAAGATTCGTCGTGCTTTTGAATCGAATGGCTACGCCGCTCTTTGCCACCCGGTTTTGATGAGGCGTTACCATACCAGACCATTCCAATAACAGCAATTATCATGCCAACAACTACTTGTGAATTAAGACCCTCTTTCCCAAAGAATAAGAATCCGAGGATCAATACAAGGATGGTCTTCATGTGGCCGAGGACTTGGAAGGATACAGCAGTAAATCTGCCTATGCAGATGAACTGACTCAGATTTGTTCCCACCGCTATAGTACATGAGAGGATCAGGAACACCTGCAAGGTCAAAATTAAGGTTATTACATGTGACCAAATTGGCAACTTTCTGACTTCACACTGAGGTAAATAGACAAACATATCAGGATGAACAAGTATACAAGACAATGGATGCCCCGTTTTGTAGAAACTTCAGGAGAATATATAAACTGCAGAAAATTAAATGCAGCATCAGGAAAAAAGAACATTTTACTAACAGCCACACTAATGGGTCAATGTGACACATGTCAGATCCAATTAGATTTTGCAATATAGCAAATGCTACTGATGCCTATTCACTAAATTCCTATTTCTGTAACTAAAAATAGTCATGGAAACATGACTCTTATATCGGGATATGGCAGGAGTACTTCAGTTGAGGGAATGGTTCATAAGCATTGGATGACCTTTTCTTTTAACAGATTTTTCCATACTGCATCAACATGATTTTAGTCAACCTTTTGTCATTTCTATAGTATAAACTTACTCTTAAGTCTTAACATTCTTCTATGTCATAGAATAGCATACAAAATGATAAATTACTTGTAAACTTTGATGCGGATTCCAATTGAAAGGAGACGAGAAAGGCTCAATCAAGGTAAGCATTCTCATAAGTAAATGACAATGTAGTATGAAGAACATAAGATTACAATTGAGTGAAATAGCAATGGAATATTACCATTACTGAAAGCTAAGAACAAAGTTAAGGAAACATTGAGGTTACAAATACATAAATATCAGTATGATCCAGGGTAAAAGGTCCACCTAACCAGCACGCCGGTACTTTAGCATGAGAAACAAGTTTACCACTTTTCACTTGAGCACACCAAACTTTCTCCACTTATACACATAACTCTAAAATAAGATATTTATTTCTCATTAATTCTCTGTCAAATACTAATGCATGGCCAGTTACAGAACATATCTTAGTATAGTTTATTGACCAGAGAATATTATCAATTTAAGGTAAAATCTAATCACCACCGTACAAAATGGCTAAGGAGTTGGTACTCAATACCTTAATCATCTTCAACTCAGAAGAACAGGTAGATAATACAATATGTAAACCAAACAATAAAGCTGTTCACAGATGCGTACGTGATGCTAATATATTATCACAAACATTATAAGACACAATTGACAATAATACAACATGCATGAGCATAGCTGTGGAAGCACTTACCAGAGATGGTAAATGAAACTGAAAGGCGTCGATTCTCTTGCCTGTCAACCAATAATCCAGAAATGGGCCTAATAATAATAACGTTGCAGCCTGAGCTGGTGCAGTGTGTCCCAGTAGATTGAAGGAAGTAAGAGAGTACTTTCTCTGAAGATAGTGAACATACTGCAAATGCAACCACCAATTATGTAATTGTCTTCCAATTTTTACAGACAAAAAGAGCACAAAAAATTTCAAGCAACACAGTCCATTCCAGTAAAAGAGACTGGAAGCAAGTTACGGCACTCAAACTCTCCATTCCACATAGAAGTCATTATAGTTTTTAAGGCTGCAGAAATTGATATCTACAACAGGAGATACTGGCATGCTATACAGATCGAGTATTTATAGTTAACCACCTTCTTGCATGAATTCAAATACCCATTTATATATCTTAAGACATAGAAAATTATCATATTAAAACTACGAAAGTATCAAGTAGAACTTACATACTGCTGCAGTGATGTACTCCAGACTGCAATAAATGCAGCAACAAATCCCTTGGTATTAACACTCACATCAGTAACTGTGCAGACAGCAACACCAAGGAGAACAATTAAGATGCTAAGCTTTGTGTCTCTCGAATATCTAATCTTGTCAAACACAATTTCCAACAAGCAGGAGACGGGAATCATAGTCAATTTTGCAATCTGCCAGTATCAAGGCATAATATCACCATTAACAATTCAGTATTACAAGTTTTTAGCGGATGGATGAATTTCTATGAATTGCACAAGTAATTACCTGGTAGAATCCCACTGAATTCCACATTAAGCTGACATTCATCCCAACAATAGAGAAATTTGCAAATAACATAAACTTTAGAAGCTCTGAAAAGGGTAGATGAGAAGGTTGGATGTAACCCATCCACCTTAGAACAACCGTCATCAAGGTTGTGGTGGCAAAATGCAAACCAGTTAAGGTTGTAGCTGCACCGATTGTAATAGTCAAAACCTTGCATTAGAATTTAAACCAAAATAAGAAATTGAAAAAAAAAAAAAACACAGAGCCCCAATAAGGCTATTGTTACAGTTAGAGAAGGATTTAATCAATCATTTATTCCAGTTACCTTAATTGCCAATGATAAAGAGCATTACCATCTGCTTACGACCAGGTTTTTCTTCAAGAATATATGAAGATTTTCTTTACATTTTAAATTGTAAAAACAGTATCTATAATTCGAGACAGAGCTGCGGAAGCAGTGGTTCAATGTTCAAAATCAGCATCTTGACACAGAGCATTCTTCTTTTTCACACCCAAAGAGTGCTCGGTGGTCTGTAATTTGATATTTTTTATGCATACCTTCATATTATTAAACATTAAAGTCCTGCACAATTCTTTTCAAAAAAAATATTTACACTATAAATATCAAAATCCAAACAATATTTCAACTTTGAATGTAAATGTGCATGTCAGTGTCGAAATTATGCAGACTCAACATAGATGCTGTCCAAAGCAGGAAATGAATTTACCAAAGCTGAATCCATAAGTAGCCATCAATGCCTTGTTGACAATAATAATCCCAACAGATGTGACTACATTGAACATCCATGCAGCCGCATCCACTGCAGCCTTCTTATCAGCTTTGCTTGATGGTGGCATTTTCTAATTTTCGTATTCTTGTTATAATTGTCCAAGGGGTGAATATTTACCCTTATAGGACCATATATCTACCGGAGAGCCACCACATCAAATCCAAGATTTTTCGACTAAATTTCCTGCACAAGCATCATTACAGCCAAAAGGTTTTAAGTCAACTAGTAATGTTCTATCATTGAATTAACGGAAAATGAAAATTTAAACTCATTAAAGCATTTAGCAAAAAAAAAAAAAAAAGTCTACAACTTTCTGCACAAGAATAAACAGCATTCAAGAGCTCTAGATGCAAGCTATCTAGATTAAATTCGATATTGCTCAAAATCATTCGCACTTGAATACAGTACATAATCCCACAGTAATATCTGATCACATTTTGGAGAACAAATTGAGAACTGAATTTTGAGTCCCAATTTCAATCTTCAGATAAGACTCATAAGAGATATAATTAAAGAACAAATCAGATTACCAAATTCAACACCATGTAAAATTTCCAAAATAATAGCACAGAGCTGCATCAATCACAAAATCACGAAAATTTTCTTAATTGAACTTCAACACAAATCCCAAGATTAACATTTAAAGCAGAAAATCAACATCGTTTTCCGCAATTCAAAATCATTTAAAACTTCACCACCATCAGATCTAATATCCCCAAATTTCCCAGATCGCATTCAATTCCTAAAACCCTAATCAATTACTCACCAAATCGCAGATCTAACCACGCCTATCATCAAATTCAAGTGAAAATCGATGCAAAAATTTAAGCTCACATTACCTAAGGAAACAGCCGTATAGACAAATTTCGGCATCAAGAAACGTACCCCAATTGAAGATTAAAACGAAATGAAATGGACTTTTTGCGTGAATTTCAGTTTTCCTCCTCCAGATCCTCACGACTCTTTGAGTAAATAATGGTTGAACGTGTCTGCATGTGATGTATATATCTATGTGTGTGTATATATATGTGTGTGTGTATATATACGTATCTGGAGTAGAATGGAGTGAAAGTACAGTATAAAAATGAAATTTATTTGCGAAATTAGGGTTTGACCCCAAAGTTGTATGAAAATGGATTTCCAGTTTCGGTTAAGGAAGTTGTTTTTTCTTGTTTCTCTCCACAAAACAATTATATATATATATATATATATATATATATATATATATATACACACATTTTTTTCACATTTTCTTTCTTTTCATCTCTATCCTCAAATGACCAAATCTCATGCCACATTTATATATCATTTTAGTTTTTATGATCAATGGTTTAAATTTAATAAGTTGGTGTATTGTATACTTGATGTATGATGCATTTGGATTGAATTTGGGTTGATTCGGAGCATTTGAACTGGGTTTGGGTCGATCCAGATCCACGTTTCTTTTTTTTTAATTATATCTTTATGTTAAAAAAAAAATCAATTTCAACATAATTTATAAATATATATTTATGTGATATTATGTATAAATTTATGTGATAATATTTATATTTTATATCTATATAGTCATACATTTACGTAATATATCAAACTTAAAAATCGCATAACAAATTTACTTTTATTTATTTAAAAATATGCAAGACTTTATATTTGAATTTTACCATCCAACAATGTTTTCTATTTCTCAAAAGGGGCTTTATTTTTTTTTTTTTAAACTTCTTATTTGACTTTTGTGCATATGAACTAATTTTAGAAAATGTGGAAATTAATGCTACAATTTTAATTTTACATGTAACATAAAAAATTAGATGGTTCACATATTAGTTTTCAACTGGACCAATCAGAGAAAGGGCAGAGTTGACTAATTGGTGATGAAAAAATGGAAGTAATTGAACAATTACGTAAAGTTGCTACTGGAGACAAATCCGGCAGAACTGTACTTTGTCTATAGCCTGTACAAAAAAAAAAAAAAAACCATATAGATTGTAACGAATTTGTATGGTTTAACTTTATTTAATTGTCATTTTTCCTCAATATCACAGTCAAATTCCTCAAATAAAAATAAATTTTTAATTTTTTTAGTCTGAGTATCAAACTATCAATGCATAACACATATATAAATGACTTGTATTGATATTATGGTGATAGAAAATGACTATATATTGGAGATTATTGTGGGTAGTTTCTTAGAATTTTTTAATCTAATTTTACTTTATTTTTTTGGATTCTTAAGAAAAAGACAATAAATGTTGCCATTTGTTGAGAATAACTATATTTAATTTAATTAATGACAAATCAAATCTACGATTTTTCTATATAAAGTTAGGCACATTTTGAGCTCAATTACAAAGTCTTGAGTAATAATGGAAGTTAACTAGAGTTTCAACCCTACGAGGATTGAGATTCATCACACACCACGTATATTCAATGATATCATTAATTAATATGTGACGTGTATTAAATATTATGTTATATAAGATATAATACCAAATGTAATAGAAGATTCAGACTCAGAAGATAGAAAAATATAATTGGACTATGTATCATATTAATATTTAAAACTCAAGAGGCTTTTTTTGGTATCTTTTACTATGAGTACAATCATAGGAAGACTAGCTATATAAACAAATTAAATCTTATGAAGTCCCCAAAAATAAATAAATAAATAAATAGATAAACAATAAAAATAACAATTAATGAGATAGTATAAAAACATGTTTTGTCTGTATAAGAGCATTTACAATGGAGAGAAATTTTTTAGTTATAGTTAACTCTCTCCCCTCCATTTACGCTCCACATCATCATTCAATTAATTATAACTCATATTTTTTAATTCCTTCAATCATATCATTGGTTAAACACTATTTGAATAACTACAATTAAATCATATTTTTATCCAAATATTCTAATATTTAATTTGAGAATTTTTATCATCTAAAATAATTTTATATTTATGATGATATGAATAAAATAAATATCAATTTTTTAAAATTTAGATTTTTTTAATATATTGTAAAAAAAAAAAGTTAATTTTTTTTTGTCATATTTGAACAAATTATCAAAAAAAAAAAATTATTTTGCATTTGGAAAAATATATAGTTGTAAACAAATATTATAAATTTAAAGAAATAGTATATTAAATTAACAAGAACTTAATAAAGCAATTAATAAAATTAGAAAAAAAAATATTGTACTGCTATCTAATTTAATCACCAATTGTTAATCATCTCAAAAAAATACAAAGCAATTAATATCTTCTTAAAAAAATACAAAATAATTAATAATAATTAGGAAAAAGAAAAAAAAGCAAAAAAAGAAAAAAGAGAGTTAGGTGCACATGAGGTTCTGCAACGCCTAACGTGCATATGTGGTGGAGTGCGTCTTCTGTATGCACTTTTCTTTGTATTTTTTTTATTTTTGTTGGTTCAATATGGTGAATCAGCTCATCTAATCACAGTTATGAATCTTTTTTTTTTTCTTTTACAATGCTAATTGAGTTATAGTTAACTAATTATAATCTAATTTTTTTAGGGTTGTAAATGTTCTAAGAGCATTCCCAGCAGCACTTTACATTGACGTCCACCGCCATAAATTCTCTCCCAGTAAGGCGTCATCTTTGGTGCTACTTTGGAATTGGAAGCAGTGCGGCCCTACTTCTCACGCCACACTGTATTGGCGCTATTGTTTTTTCTTTTTTTTTTATCAATATTTGTTAATTTTATAAAATTTAAAATAACATAAGTGTTAATTTTTTGATTTGTAATATAAAATATTTAATAAACATGAATGGTAATTTAAACGACCTGAATAATAATATAAAATTTTAAAATTGATATGAATGATCATTTCTCAACATGGATTTAGATAATCGAGAAACAATTACATTAAATTACTAAAAATAGATTAAAATACATGAAAATACAACATAAAATAACTACAAATTAAATAAAATACATGAAAAAAAAATATAAAATTACTGATAATAACAATAAACCTAATAATCGGAGAGACTGGCTCCAGACCCAGACCCTCCAAGATCTGAAAATTGTCCAAACATATCAAACATATTATTAGGTTTTGGTACTTGAGATTGTTCATCTTCTGCATAATTATTTGTTGTTGTTCTTGGAAGTATTCATGTTTTACTGGATCAACAATTGTGTCCAAATCGATAAGTAGTATGTTATCTTCTCTAATCATTTTATATTGGTAATTGCTTGTTGCAGTTCTTTGCTTTTGTACTTCAATTTTTTGCTTTTGTGCTTCAATTTTTTGTCTTTGCACCTCAATTTCAGCTCTCTATTTGAAATTTAGTGTAAAATTTAAGAATATTCTTTTTTAGTAGAAAATTTAGTGCAGACTGTTGGAAATAAAATACTGTTTCTGCACTAAAATGGTGTAAATTCTGCACTACTTTAGTGCAGACTGCTGGAGATGCTCTAAGGGAGTCTGCCTCACTAGACCCTTAGCATCTATAGATAATGCTAGGAATTTCAATTTGTACCAACAAAATTATTAAAACAGAATTATGTTACAAAATAAGTTAATAGGAAATTTAATTTAGGGAACGCAAGTTTTGAAGGATTAAAATTTAATTTCCACTATTTTTTATAAAGACATTTGAGTTGGGTTCTAGCTCGTTTCAATCAACTCAAACAAACTTTCAATGAACATCTTGAATCAAGTATTGAGCAACACATACAACAACATAAGTTTAGTTAAATGCTAAATCATGTCTTGATGTGTCCTAAGAATCAAAACTCTGATAAATCTGCATAATCTTGAGGTTGATAAGGAGAAAACAACTCAGAGAAAAGCCATTTCTTTCTTCTAGGGTTGCATCCCATATCCTTACACAGTTGATCATTGCAGTGTATTTGAAGTAACACACCAACACAAGCTCTCTTGTAGTTTTCGTAGCTATAACGGCGCGCGTTTTTCTCCCATTTCTTCGTATTTTCCTCCATTTCTTTCGTACAAGGAAGCCGAAACTTCCCTGCAAGAAAATATGATATCCATTTGCTTCTCAATTCGAATGTAAACAATGTTGCAGGGCTCTCTGAGTATCCTAGTATTGCTAGTTGTGGGATCCTTGGATGAATGCATTCCCTGCATTGTTTGCACAAGAATTGTGAAAAGGTTGTTTTAATCAAAAAAAGATCTTTGTCCTAATATCGTGTAAGTTTCAAAATGCTCAACAAATCAACATTAATAATGGTACGAAGGTGTAATATGGTAGTACGTACTGCATTTACTGTAGTACGGGGATGTACTAAGGTGATACGAACTTTATTAATAATGGTATATATGATGAAATATGGTGGTATGAGTTGGAAGGGGTAAATTTCATTAAGGATATTATGATCCAAAAAAATATTCTCTTTGCTAGAAAAAAATAATTTTAAATTCTTGATTAAAAAAGAAAGTTCTTTTTTTTTTTTTTTTGGTAATTAGCTACATGTAAATGGATTTTACCTACATTGTTTAATGAAATGAATTTTAAACTCTTGGTTAATAAATGGATTTTAAAGTTTGTATAATACCTGTAGAAGGGAGCTGAGGATCCAGAGATGCATTTCTTGAAATCAATAGAAGAGAAAATGCTGGAAATCTTTTCGTCACTCTTATATCCTGTTGCGAATATGGTTATATCTGTTTCCAAACAAGGCGTTACGACGTCGTCTAGAAGTAGGCCATTTTGACAAAAGCCTCTAACACCAGATTTCTTCAAGATAAGACTTCCCTCTCTCACTCTATCATAAAAATTTTCGGGCAAAATCATGAACATACACGAGTATATTTGTCGAAGAAACGAGTGATCGGGGATCATGTCGTGTTTCTTCAATGGATAGATCCATTTGAGGTAGCATTCCACGATTTTGGAGAAGATCCAACGCTATATTCACAAATTTTGAGTGGATTAATTCGATAATATATATTGATCATTTGGTCCACCAAAAAAAATAGAATCTTGTATATGAAAGTTGTCCAAATTGATAACTATAAGTCTCAAATCATGTGTTTGAAGAAGTAAACAATTTAAAAAAAAATTAAAAAATCAAGTGTCATGTATTTGAATAAAATAGTCTTCAAATTAGACATATATTAAAGATAGTACTAAAAAATGTTATTTCAAAATTATAGTCCTCAAATTACATGAATATTAACACATGATCGTTTACTTTTTTTAGTTATTCTCATTGTGATCACTTACCTTTTAGCTTTACTTTCATTATGATCGTATTACTTTTATATCAATTTTCATTTGGATCATTTATTAAAATGATCAAAACGAAAATAATATAGAGATAAATAATCAGTAAAAAAATAGATCCAAATGCAAATGTTATTGAAAATGTATAAAAATAAAGGTTGACGACATAGATATAAATAATTAAGTGCATAACATTAAGCCCTCAAATTGCACACTTTTAAAACATTTAAATCCAAAATAGCAACCCACTTTTGTTACGTGACCAATTTTGCAATTTACCTTAAAATTGATGAAAAATATAGAGAGAAATATTACCAAAGGTGAAAGTAAAACTGCAAGAAACCAGGAAAATAATCCTTCACCAGGTTTGTGAATCATAAATTCTGAAAACCTGTTTAAATTCCTAAATGTGAATTTAACCAAATTTTCAGAACCACACCAATTTACTTTCCTGAACACCAATGTGCATGGATACTTAGCACCTGAAAAATAAATAAATAAATAAATGCCTTAAATTTTGGTGTATTATAAATTAAGTAAAATTAGAGGAATAATTATTACCATTGTTTTTGGCAATTTGGGCAGCAATATCTAAAGCTGATTTCTGAAAACCAACAACAGTAACTCTCTTGTTTTGAGTAAATTTTACTGCTTCAATTTTATCCATTTTACCATAATGCATAGAGTGTATCACTTTTCCATTGAACTTATCAATCCCTTTGCTTATTGGAAAATCTGGCATGTTTGGAAAATCACTGAATTTCCCAATGCAAAGAATCACAAAATCCACCTCATATACCTATAGTTCAATCATCATAAAAGTGTTGTTAATTTTGAAAATATTAATAAAGTATTTCTATGTTATACAAATAGTTAAAATGATCGCATAATAATGGTATTTTTTGATTTTGATCTCATAATTGTCACGATTTTCAATTTAGTCCCACAATTTGATCACATAATGTTATATGTCAAATTCTTATAAGTGGAATATCAAAATAAAAATAATAATAAAAATTTGACACGTGTCATTTTTTCGATAAAATTCGAATTTTCAGACAAACTTTTAAATTAAGGGACTAAATTGAAAATTACGATAATTATGAGATAAAAATTAGAAAACACTATAATTATAGTGCTAAAAATGTTTTTTGACCCCTATAAAATGACAAATAAATTGAAACAAACGTGACCAGTACCTTTGGTGTCTTTGTTGGGTCCAAAACATCTTCAACGACCACATTCCATTTTCCTTTCGACGAAAATGCCTCACCATTGCAATCATCCCAACAAGGCATTACATTCTCATGATCGGATAATGAGAAGAAGTCAATGGCAATGACTTTAGAGTTGAATTTGATTCTTTGGAGAACATTAAAATGGAGAGCATAGGACGTAATGTAGTCCAAGACTTGGTTATGGCGTGGGAAGGTTTGGGAGACGGAATCGGGCCATGGGAAATCGGAGAATTGGAAGTAAGGTTTGGGGGTTTGGAGCTTGGTTGAGTCTATGGTGGAGGACCAGACTCCTCCAATGGTGTTACGGGCCTCGAAAACGAGGGGATTGAGGCCCGTTTCGTGGGCGTGTTTGCATGCAAGAAGGCCACTGATTCCAGCTCCGATGATTGCTATTTGCTTCTTCTTGTTTGGTTGAGGACATGATGGGATTGACGAGTCCATTGCAAAAGACATGAAGTGATGATATGAGAATTGGTTATAACTAGCTAGGGTTTGCTGTTTTGTTACTAGCTATAGTGTTTTGTCTTGAGTGTTCAACCAATGGCTTTGCCTTAGCTAGTTTTATAAGTGCATGTGATTGTGTTTCAATAATCCAAATTCATTGAATAGAGTTGGGGAGAGAGAAATGATGGCATGTATAAAGTTGTGATCTGGATCATTTGACCAAAAATAAAAATTGTACATGATAATGATTATTGAAATCATAATTCTTATAATTTAAGTGATAATCTTATGTAAATTGTAATGATCAGAATTCGAAATTGCATCATACAAGTTTTATATCCTTTATTTTCTCTATTCCACTTCATCTAGCTCATTATAAAATAAAAAAAAAAAATTACTGAACTCAGAGTTGAACAAGTTTGATATTATATTTTATGGACAATGTCTTTAACCAAGAAGTTTGATATTATATTTTATGGACAATGTCTTTAACCAAATAGCTAACCGAAACTCTTCATTTTGTGTAATAGTGGTCAAAATCATATTATGAAATCATATTCTTATAATATGATAGGTGGTCAAACTTGATTCATTTTGCAAAGTCAAAATCGTCATTTTTCGATATGATCATTAATTCTTACATTTTCTAAGAAGGGTCATTTTCATCTTCTTGATTTATTATTTTTCATCTCGTCAATCATATTTATTTCACAAATACACATTATCAGATACTAGTAATAGTGTTATTAATGAAACTAAAATGAAATGGGACAATATCTTGTAATAGACGACCAAACATGCAAGGTCAAAGTAAACCAATTGGAAAGGCAACTTGTTATTACAAATCAATATATTCCATAGCATTATTACATCGCTTTGATTGTTTATATTGACAATCTGTAAAAACAGTTGGGAAACCAAATTAAATTATGAATTGAAATGTGGAATTGAATGTGCAAAACTTGTCAAATGCATGAAACCTAGCTATAGCAGCAAATTAATTGGTTGTTGAAAGTTGGAGGTTAATTATTATTATTATTTTTTAACTTAATTGGTTTCATTTTGCCTAAAAAAGAATCTTATATCTTGTGTCTATTTAATTCATACATATCACATTTGTTCATATATAACATAACTCCACACAATCACATGACATTGGATTCTCTAATCAAATTGTTTTGAAACAGTGGATGATCTTTCCAAGATGCTTTTTTATTGGAGTTAGTGGAACATTAATTTGAGAAGCATTTTGAGGAATCTTTATTCAATTTTGGACAAGTATATGTTGTTTGTATTCACTACTCATTCTTTGATGATGTAATAAAAGTGTTGTATTATTCGAGAATTCAGGTCGATTATTATTTTATTTTGTTTTCATTTAATGACAGCATTTATATACGATCACGTTGAACTAGGTAAGTGTTATCATCTTTGGGAATTTTTTTTTTTTTTTTAATATCTAGTTCAAAGTATTTTGAGCATCTTCAACAATTGCTTACTTTAGAGTCAAATGCAGACGAAATTAAAATTCAATTCTAATGATTTTCTTCGGTTCATGTGTCAAATATTCAATATACATAATTTCACATTTCATATAATCAGATGAGATCATTATACGTCATCGGTAGACATATTAAGAGTTGTCTACGTTGGGCATTTTAACATTTTCCTTCACTGTATATTGATGCACTTTTGTAGCATATGAGTTTTTTCAAATTTTCTCTTACGAAATACTTTGATTTATATTACTATTAAATTCATAAATAAGTTTTGTTATAAAGGGCTTATTTGAAAAAAATCATTCTTAAAGAATCGAAGCTTTGCTTATAAAAACCTAACACAACTGTAGAAAATCTCAAATGCAATATTGAAAGCAAAAAAATTATCGCACCTTATTTGACAATAAAAAAATTATCGCACCTTATTTGACAAAATTGTCTTATTAATCGTATTTTGTGTGACATAGTCAATCTAACTTATTCAATCTTACTATTAAGTAAAAACAAATCATCTACGTACATTCAATCTTTTAAAAAGAGTTTCGTTTACAAATGGTGATCAATAAGAAAATCTTGTAGGAAAATGTACATTCATATTTATTGGTTTGGTATTCATGAATTTTGAATTTTTGTTGGGCTAAGTCTTATTGTGATTTATTTATTTTGAATGTTTATTGGATAGAACCTAATTTATCTCATTTGTTTACTTCATTATACTAAGACTTTGCCTTATACTAATGGATCAATTTTGACTTCTAAGTCTAAAGATCATCATATTATACTTGATTATATTTCTATAACAAAAAATAGGTGAATTATAATTTTACTAGATTACAAATAAAGTCACAAGGAAATATGGTATCAATAGAAAAAAAATCCTTTTTTTTTAAAGGAGGAAAAGCTTTTATCATTCACTAATATGTCGTATAATTATAATTTTTAGGAAACTTTGCTGAATTGAGTAATATATAGTGAAATCTTCCTTTATTTAATAATTAATAAATATATCCATCTGAATTGCAAAATCTTTTAGGAATGTTTGACCAATATAAATTCAAACCAACCATTATTTTTATTGGCTATATCTTTGTTTTTAAAAATTATATAATCAATTTTGGTCATTCAAATTGTGTCATGAGTTCATAACGATTGTATTTCTTTTTTTTTTTTTTTGAAGAAGAATAATATAAGAAAGATCACTAACAAGTATTCGAATACGACTAGCAATTAAGAATTAAATACTTATATAAGAATATAATAAATTTAATTTAGTGCTAATTAAAACCAATATCAAAAAAGGTTGGTATCGCCGTCACCGCTCCTTTCCATTTGAGACAAATGATTTATAGCCGTCCGATCAAGAATATGACCGGAGACGCTTCCTCTCATCAGAAATTCAAACCCAAATTATGAGAATAATTAAAGCAAATTAGCAAAATTTTTTCTCACTGTTTCAAGAACTTGCACCTCTCTCCTTTACATATTCAAAATCAGCAGCTTTCTCTCTCATCTCTCCCTCTCTCCCTCTCTCTTCTTATTCTTCACTGTTGGGCGTCCGACCTGAGCTGCGCAGCATGCGACACTTGGGCGGCGGAACAGAGGAAACCGCTCCACCTGGCCGGCCGGGACGATGACGTCCTCTCAAGTCAACCGTCCAAGTTAATTGCGAGGACCACTCGGCGGACCAGCTCAGCTGGCCAGGATCCGTATGGCCGTCCAGGATATCGTTAACCTCCAATAGATCATGGGTGACAAAACCGCCAAGTACCCGGTAAATAGGCGGAAATTAAGGAAAATGTGGGCTTAACCCCCACGACCTCCACGATCTCCACGATCTCCGACATTCGAGCGATGCTCCAGCTATAAATTGATGTAATTTTAACTTGTAAAAGGGCTGAATCCTCATTCTGTGTAAAGCACTAGAGAGCTAATTTCTCTAATATAATATTATAAGGTCCTGCCCGGTAATTCTACCGCTCAGGATCAGCCGCACAGCATTGCCCGAGTAGGCTTTGGGCCATTCTTGTGTTATATTTTTCATCTCATTTTCATCATATTTGGGTGTTAGACTAGGAATTACTCACATACAAATTCCGACGTCAACATTTTGGCGCTAGAAGGAGGGGCTCATTCACAATATCTGAACGCAACTCCAGTATACCATGAGCAATTCCGAACGCAATAATACTCCAGAGCCCCCAGTCCCTACCTCTTTCCAGGTGGGTGGGTCTAGCCGACCACGGCCAATTACGGCCGAAGAGATTCCCCCGGTGGTTCCAATTACTTTGGAAACCCCAGCGACCCCCATGTCTGTAGCGCAGATCAGGGGTATCATGGCCGCCCTAGCTGAGCGACTCAAAGAAGCTGAGTAGAAGGAGAAGACCAACGAAACTAATGGCCTATTGGAGGACTCTGAATTCTCACATGAACCCAGGCGGAGGCGAAACCTAGGGAAGCGGATAGCCGAAGCCGAACTTCAGCTGAGTCAATCTCCCACACGTGCTCGACCGGATCATCACCAGGTCCGTCCAGCTACTGCCAGGGCACAGGCACACAGGCGATACGCCCCAGGTGATAAGGAGCCAACCCTCGCCGGATAAGCCAGGAGGCCCGACAGGCTTCCTAGTGAGAGGTGTGAGGTCCTGCCACCTCATGATGAGAGTACCGGTCACAATCTGCGGTACTCGGAGCTTATGGAGGAGCAAGAG
Source organism: Scutellaria barbata (assembly GCA_028654395.1). Taxonomy (NCBI): domain Eukaryota; kingdom Viridiplantae; phylum Streptophyta; class Magnoliopsida; order Lamiales; family Lamiaceae; genus Scutellaria; species Scutellaria barbata. The sequence goes on along the minus strand of CM053651.1, from coordinate 1,155,146 downwards.
CTCCGACACAGACTGGCTGACATCCAGGCCAAGCGCAACAAAGGGGGCTGGAAGAGGGCTTCCCCCTTTACAGAGCACATTGCCGCCATGATCCCCATGAAGTTCAAAATGCCACCCATCGGTCAGTATAACGAAGAGACCGACCCTAGCACCCACCTGGACAAGTATACGTCCTGGATGGAGCTGCAATGATTGGGAGAGGAGCTCATGTGCAAAGCATTCCCGCTCACACTTGGGGATCGCGTGCAAAAATGGTTCCATTCCCTCCCTAACGCGTCCATAGGGGGATGAGACGAGCTGTTTGATCTGTTTTTGACACAGTTCATGGGGTCGAGGATGCGGTCGACTCCCAAGAAGAGGTTAGTCAACGTGAGGCAAGATAAAGCAGAGCCTCTGAAGTCATACCTGGACCGCTTCAACAAACTGGTCCTCGACATGGAACAGGTGTCGGACGATGCCATCCTTATGGCTGTCATGGCCGGATTGAGGCCCCGGACCAGATTGTGGTGGTTCGTCCACGAAGAAGGGTCGAGAACATACCACGACTTCCTCAACCGTGCAGAACGGTATATAGGGGCTGAGGAAGCCATTCCAGAGGACAAGGCCCCCGAACGAGAAAAGAGGCCTGAGCGGCGCGAAGAAAGGAGAGAAGAGAGAAGGAAACCGATGAAGCCGTTCAGGCCGGCCACGAACTTCAGGGCCTTCCAGCCTGGAGGTCCCGGCCAGGTAACTGAAATCCTCACAGTTGCCCCATCACAAGTCCTTACCGAGATTAAGGATAAGAACCTGTTGCCCGAGCCACGACCTATGAGGGCCGACCCACATCGCCTCAACCAAAATAAGTACTGCAAATACCACAAGGCGAAGGGACATGACACTGACAAGTGCTGGGCATTACTGGCCGAGCTGATGAAGCTGATCGACCAGGATCAGTTAAAAAAGTACGTCAAGGGCCAACAGGGCCAGGGGGCACAGCAAGCCATTGCCCCACCACCTCCTCCACCAAACGGAGCTGCTCGCGAAATACATACACTCATCAATAACAGCTTCGGCGAGCAACGGGAGTCCAAACGAGCCCGAAAGGGGCAAGTTCGGGAGGCCAGGAACGCTTACCATCGGTGTGTTCCACCTCGGGCAACACCCCGCCATGCACCTATCTTATTCACTGAGCTTGACAGTGAAGGGATAGCATACCCACACAGCGATACCTTGGTGGTATCGCTCAATATTTGCAGGACTATGGTGCACAGGGTCATGGTTGACACCGGCGCCTACGCTAACGTGCTCTACCTAAGCACCTTCAGGCGGATGAGATTTCATGAATCCCAGCTCATGCCATCCTCCGACTCTATTCAAGGCTTTGGAGGAGTGAGTACCCGGGTACTCGGCACCTACGAGCTCAAGGTCCTGTTCGGTTCCGGCGACAGGGAAGTATTCACAACAACGGAGTTCAAGGTGGTGGACTTGAACTCCCAGTATAACGCCATTTGGGGCAGGCCACTTCTGGCCAAATTGAAGGCGGTAGTCTCCATCTACCACCTCGCCCTCAAGTTCCCTATGGGTGACGAGGTGTATGTGGTGAAAGGGAACCAGTTGGCCGCCAGAGAGACAGACATGGGGCTACGCCCAAAGGAGCTCAACCAGCTGGAGCTCGCCCAGACCACCTCGGCCGATGAGCAGATGGAGGACGCCTTTGAGGATTCTGTTCTCGAAATTGCCGAACCTAATCAGATTGCCATGGAGGTATATAATGAACCTCCATCCCCGGCAATTATCCCTGAACAACCGGTCAGCTCCACTTTTGAAGTCGGGTCATCCTCTGGTACTGCCACCCAGAATAGCAGAAGGGAAGTGGCGATGGACATGAGAGAACCTGAAGAAGAATGGGGGTCCGTCGACCCCCGAGGGGACGGACCTTAGAGACGGGCCGCACCTGTCGAAGAGCTAGATCTTGTCAGTATGGATCCAAACAGGCCGGATATGGAGCTCCGGGTCGGCCATGAGATGCCGGAGCCCTTCCGTACAGAGCTGATCACCTTCCTGCGAGGCAATATTGATGTCTTCGCTTGGGCTCACGAAGACATGGAAGGGATCCGGCCAGAAGACGCCTGCCATCACCTTAACATCAACCCTGCCATGCAACCGGTGGCCCAGAAAAGACGCCGATTGAGCCCGAACAGGTACGAGGGGCTAGAGCTAGAAGTACAAAGACTGCTGGGTTACCGCTTCATTAAAGAGACCAAGTATGCAACTTGGGTCTCCAACCCCGTCCTGGTCAGGAAACCAAACGGATCATGAAGGCTATGCGTGGACTTCACCGACCTGAATAAAGCGTGCCCAAAAGACTGTTTCCCACTCCCCAACATCGATCAGCTGGTCGACACAACTGCCGGCCATGAACTCATGAGCTTCATGGACGCGTATTCCGGCTATCATCAGATACCAATGGCCGAGGAGGACCAGGTCCATACAACCTTCATCACCGACCGCGCACAGTACTGTTATACCATGATGCCGTTCGGTTTGAAAAACGCAGGGGCTACTTATCAGCGGCTTGTAAACAAGATGTTCGCCGCGCAAATTGGGAAAACAATGAAGGTCTATGTGGACGACATGCTGGTAAAGTCAAAACAAAAAGCTGATCACGTAGGCCACCTGGCAGAGATGTTCGATATCCTGAGAAGATACAGGATGAAGTTGAACCCCAAGAAATGCTCATTCGGGGTAGGATCGGGAAAGTTCCTGGGATATATGGTGAGTCAGAGGGGAATCGAGGCCAATCCTAAAAAAATTCAAGCGCTCATGAACTTGACCCCGCCAAGACGGATCAAGGACGTCCAGAGTCTTACGGGCAAAATCGCCGCCCTCAATCGCTTCATATCTCGGTCCACTGATAAATGCCGACCATTCTTCAACTTGATCAGAAGAAACGCTCAGTTCGAGTGGAACAGTGAATGTCAGTCGGCCCTCGACGACCTCAAGAAAGCACTCATGGAGGCCCCGGTCCTAGCAAAGCCTCAGCCAGGAGAAAAATTACAGCTTTACCTGGCGGTGTCCGAGTATGCAGTAAGCTCGGTATTGGTCCGTGCAGAGCAGAAGACTCAACAACCCGTTTATTATGTGAGCCAGTCACTGCACGACGCCGAGCTCCGCTACCCAGCAATGGAAAAGTTAGCTTATGCATTGGTCATCTCAGCCAGAAAGTTGCGGCCATACTTCCTGGCACACCAAATTGAGGTATTAACTAACTTTCCTTTAAAGCAGGTATTGGGCCGCCCAGACGCCTTAGGAAGACTATTAAAGTGGGCGGTCGAGCTGGGTCAGTATGACGTCCACTATGCGCCCAGAACGGCAATAAAAGGTCAGACGCTTGCTGACTTCATCGCCGAATTCACTCCAACTCTCATCATCCGAGAAGAAAGAATAGAGAAACCCTGGAAGATGTATGTGGACGGGTCGTCCACCACTCATTGCGTCGGGGCTGGCATCGTCCTGGTCAGCCCCACTCAGAAATATTTTTGCTCAGCGCTACGGTTCAAATTTCCCGCAACAAACAACGAGGCCGAGTATGAAGCGCTGCTGGCCGGACTGGACATGGCAAAACAATTCGGGGTAGATGACCTTGAAGTCTTCAGCGACTCCCTCCTGGTCGTCAATCAAATTTCAGGCGAGTATGTAGCCAGGGATGAACAAATGGTGAGGTATTTGAGATCCGTGGAGCTGGCCTCCGCAGAATTTAGACGGATTCGCACTGAGCAAATCCCTCGTAATAAGAATACACAAGCTGACGCCCTTGCCCGACTAGCGACCAGTGAAGGAGCTGAAGATATTGGATCAGTAAACATTGGAACGGTGGACAGCTCGGCCCTCGATCAAAAGGAAATCTATGATATTGAGCCAAAAGTGACTTGGATGACCCTGATCATCCGATACTTGGAAGGGGGGAAGGTCCCCGCCGATCAGGGCGAGGCCAGAAAATTAAGAATCCGAGCTGCTCTATACACCATCCAGGACGGTCTTCTGTACAAAAGAGGTTTCTCCCATCCTCTCCTGAAATGCCTGGACGACGAAGAAGCCAAATATGTGTTAGCCGAGATTCACGAGGGCGTATGCGGCAATCACTCGGGAGGCCAGTCGCTAGCCTTCAAAGTAATCAGGCAAGGATACTTCTGGCCTAACCTGAAAAAAAATGCTATCAACTTGGCCAAAAAATGCGACAAGTGTCAGAGATGCGCGCCACTCATCCGGGCACCTTCGGAAGATTTGAACTCAATAATGGCCCCGTGGCCATTCGCAAAATGGGGAATAGATCTAATTGGCCCGATGCCCACTGGCCGAGGAGGAGTGAGATTCGCTATCGTCGCCGTCGACTATTTCACCAAATGGGTGGAAGCAGAACCCCTAGTACGGATAACCGAGCTGAAAGTCACAAACTTGATATGGAAATCCATCATTTGTCGATTCGGGGTCCCCCATTCCATCATCACAGATAATGGACGACAGTTCGACAGCGACGACCTAAGGACATTTTGTGAAAACTTGGGGATCAAGAAGCTGCTCTCTACCCCTTACCACCCTCAAGAAAACGGCCAGGTCGAGGCCATGAACAAGATCATCAAGCACACCCTGAAAGCTAGGCTTGACGAATCAAAGGGAGCTTGGGCCGATGAACTACCCGAGGTACTTTGGGCATACAGAACGACGTCCAGAACAACGATAGGAGAAACGCCTTTCTCTTTAGCATTCGGTTCCGAGGCAGTTATCCCAATCGAGCTCGGCGTTCGCACTTGGAGGGTAGACATATATCAAGACCAGCAGAACACAGAAGCTCTGGCCGCCAATCTTGACTTGCTAGAAGAAAGAAAAATGGACGCAGACATAAAGAACGCCATTTACAAGCAAAGAAGTGCAAGATATTATAACTCAAGGGTCCGGACCAGAAAATTTCAGCTCGGAGATCTCGTCCTCAAAAAGGTCTTACTACCGAATGGATCCTTGGGACACAACTGGGAAGGTCCGTACAAGATAAGCAGGATTCTGACCGGAGGTGCATATGAGATAGCAGACCTGGACGGAAAAATTGTATCCAAACCATGGAATATAGAACACTTAAAAAAGTATTATCATTAGCCGGCCAGGATTTCAATTGTAATTCTTTTGCACCTTTTCACGATTAATGAAATTGTTTTCCCAGCTTGTAATATTGACTAAGGCTACGGCCTCATCCGCGCCGCTCAGGCCGGATGGAACAGTAAGGCTTCGGCCCACCAAGGCTTCGGCCCACCTAAGGCTACGGCCTCATCCGCGCCGCCCAGGCCGAATGGAACACCAAGGCTTCGGCCCACCAAGGCTTCGGCCCACATAAGGCTACGGCCCCATCCGTGCCGTCCAGGCCGGATGAAACAGTAAGGCTTCGGCCCACCAAGGCTTTGGCCCACTCAAGACCGCAACTTCATCCGAGCCATTTAGACCGGGCTAAACTGTAAGTATTATACCTACCTCGGCTCTGGCCAGGGGTAAAGTATTGACCAAACAGAAGTAGTAAAAATTGGCATGGCGAGCAGTGCAGACTCACACTACCTTTATCAAACGATTAATAGTTTTTTACTAAGTGTTTCAGGTATCTAAATACCGAGCTGATTCAGTTAAGATGAGTCAGTGTCACCTAAAACGAACTACATATATATATAAGGAAGATTGTAGACCAGCAAAATATGATGATATTAAAATCGAAACTGGTTTGGAGGCCAGTACCTCTTACAAAAAAAAAAAAAAAATCTCAACAAAGAGCTACTGCTCAATATCCACCATCTCCTCCTCAGGGACCTCGCCCGCCACTCCAATGGGCTGCCCAACTTCTGACCGTCCAACTTCAGAAACTGCTCTCATGTCAAAAGAAAGGTTAGACATAAGCACGATGGGGGGAGCAGGAGTGAGCAGCTTCTCCGACCCGGCCGGAAGATACTTCGGCAGGTCACTCATCAACTCCAGATAATAAGCTGGAAGCGGGTTCTTCTCAATGTACCCGGCCAGAGTCGCCATAAGTGGACGGTCGTCCAACTTCTCCTTTCGGGCAGCCTCAATGGCGTTAAAGAAGGCAAACAGATAAGCAAGGCTACTCTCGAGTTTATACTCGTCAGAGCCCTTGAACTTAGCAATTATTGCCACCTCGTCCGCCTGGTCAGCCCGGGCAGCCTCAAGCTCGGCCTTCAGTTCCTCCATCCCGGCCTGAAGCCGGGCATTATCTACAGTCAGGTCAGCCACCCTCTTTCTGTCCAGCTCAGCGGCCTAGGTGGCGTGCGACAAAGCTTCTTGAGAAGAAATCAACTGAGTCTGCAGCGTCTTCTTCTCCTCCACCGCAACTCGCAACTCGCAACTCGCTGCCCTTCTCCCTCAAGTCGGCTTTCAACGCCCTAATCTTATCCAATCGCTCTTCATACTGGTGTTGAGCCTGCCAGGCAAATACGGACGCCTGCGCCATAAGGATAGCGGCACAGGAGCCGGAGTCCACACCAGACATCTGGCGGGAGAACTTATCCAGATCATCCGTCCAGGCCTTAACAGGGGCTTCGACGGCTGAGGACACCGCCGGAGGAAGTTTTTCCATCACCTCCGGAGTCGGAGACTGAGCCCGGAAGAAGCTGACCTGGAAAGACGGACGACGACCAAGATACTCCTTCGTCTCCTCGACCCGAGCAGGGTCCCATCCGCAAATGCTGACCGAGCCGGCCAAAGGACTTTTGGCAGTCCAGACGCCAGACGCCACACGAGCAGCTGAAGCCTCAGGTATCCCTGAGCTTCCCCTTCCAGCTCCCGAACCACCCCGGGAAGTCCCCGCTCCACTGCCAGAACCCGGCCTGGATCGTTTGGCCGGAGGAGCGCGCGGGGCAGCTTCCGCGAAAACAGTGGCTGGTGACGACGCAGTAGAAGCAGGGCGCTCGACGCCCCTACCCTTTCCTTGGCCTCGGCCTTGAGGCCTCCCCGCATGCCCGGCAGCGGCTTGCTGGGTCCTTTGCCGAATCCGTTGAGTGGGATTCATGCTGAGCTGAAGGCCGTGAGGAGGAATGACAGCTAAAAGAACAAAACAAGAAGCATATGTAAGCAAGATTTTTCAGAACGGGGTAAATAAATCCGAAAAGATTACCTTGGTAATTGTTTGGGGCAGGACGGAAAGGAAGGATGAGGTCGGCTCTAGCGAGACGCTCTTCGGTGATGAGCATTTTGAAATTTCGCTGATCGGGAGCGGTTTGGTCTCGGAGAAATACTATCTTCCGCGAAAAGGTGCTGCCAGCTGGGAGGCCCTCCACCGAAATTTCTGCAAAATGGAAGATAATTAAAATCAGACAATCGAGCTGAAAGCAAGTAAAATGTTAGTATACCATTTGCCGTCCCAAAGAACATCGGACAAAACACCCGCTCAGATTCCTGCTCTCCAACCTCACCGGGGCTCATCCAATCACCCCTGACCCAGAACCATTTCGTCTTTCAATCTTTGACGGAGGACGGGAGGTCAATGATCAACTGGGGACGTCCATACCGAGGAGACAGATAATACAAGTGGTTCTGAGCCCCGGGCAGGAGTTTCAAGCCCAACAGCCAAGCTAACTCTTCGGGGGTCGGGACACCAAGGTTGAACTTCCAACAGAGGATGAGCAACCCAAGGATGGAGGACCAACTATTTGGGTGTAGCTGGCCGGGAGCAAGGCCCCAAAAACGAATTTACTGAGTAAGAGGTGGAGCCAAAGGAAACCGAAGACCACCTTCCAAAGATCGGATGTTGACGGCCACGCTGTCCGCGGGTGGCTTGTCCATCCGCTCGTTCGGCCTCGGGACATCGAACGACACCCCCCGCGGGATGTTGAAGAGGGCGTGCCACTTATCCACTTTAGCCCGGGTAACTGTAGACGGCCAAGACATGGCCTCCGAATCTTTAGAAGGTTGCTCCGTCCGGTTATATTGTCTGGGCGGCCTAGGCATCCCTATGGGAACGTAGCGGGCTGGTCGGCCTGATGTCCCTGCCACCTCAACCGCAGGAGGACCCGGACTCCTAATCTCATCGGAGGACGAACTGACCTCTAAACTTAATTTTTCAGAAGGATTACCCCCATACCCGGATTCAGTCCCAGAAGATGGAGAAGAAGACATAGTGAGAAAATAATAATTACCTAGAGACTGATCTAGACGTACAATGGAGGACGGTCTATCCTGGACGAACGATGTTGGACGGTTTAAGCTAGTCGGACAATATCAAAGAATTCTCTAAGTAGTTGCAAAGTCGCGAAGGTCAAAATGAAGGAAGGTCGCCCCTATTTATAGAAAAAGCGTGACCCTTCAACTTCCATCCGACCAGAGACGACGCGTGGCGAATCAAACGGTCAACTACAGAAGACGCTTCATCTCCCGGAACACCAGATTACAACACGTGTCAGGCCCAAGAAGAAGCCCAGGATCAAACCGAGCTAGATTCCGCAAATCTCTCCAGCATGAGGCTGACCAAAACATAACGACAGATAGGCCGGCCAGGACAAGATATCTGACATTCAGAGGATCAGACATATCCAGGCCACCAACAATTAAGTTACGTGTAAGGTTGCATGTTAACGATTATGTAATGAAAATGCAGCAGGGACAATTAGATTCGAAATTAGGAATATCATTAAAGATTGCTGGTTTGGAGGCCAGAACCTCTTAACAAAGCTAAACCCTAAACCCTAAACAAAAGGAACAGAAAAAATAACAGCTCGGCCGAATAAGCTCGGTAATGGTCTAGAATATTGGAAATGATGTTTACAATTATCACCATCCTGGACGGACCTCTCTCTCAATATTGACATGTCAGCCAGAGCATTTTATGAACCTATTATGGTTGCTGAATATGTTGTCAAGTACTTAAACTTAAGAGAGCTACTCGGAACCCTTATGGCCAAGATCGTAATACCAATCATCCTCGAGCATGATCACACCATCTTCAAACCTAGCCGCACTGGCCCCCTCAGCTTGTTCTGCTCTGCAAGTCTCCACACTAAGGATTGCTGTAAATAGAACGGCTAATTGAGGACGGCTCATTCTGTACGGTAGTTCTTGCACGGCAATGTTGGACTATTATGGAAAATTGAAGAATACTATAGCAAATGTGAGAATGAAAAAGCCCCGCTATTTATAGAAGGAGTGCGACTGTTGGGATCCTCCCCTATTATAGGCGACACGTGGTGATTCTCTAATCCAATAATAACTACACGTCATCTATCATCTTCTAAGTTGTCAGCTATGACATGTCAAACCTAGGGGCTAGGCCTATCGGAGTATGAAGATCTCATCTCGCCCCCTAGAAGCAAAGCCGATCTAAGTACTAAGCCAGGAGCTAAAACGGCCAAAATAAGTTAGCCCGACATATCTAAAGTAAATGCTGGCACAAGTAAAACATTATCCATTTAAAAGTGTAAGTACACATGCTGGTTTGCAGGCCAGAACCTGTTCACAGAGGGCCAGGTGGCCGGCAAGAAGAATAAAAAAAGAGAGAAAGAAAATGCTACGCTAATCATCTTGGAGTACAATTACGTCATCCTCGGATCCAGTCGCGCCCACCTCCTCAACCTGCTCGAACCCAGAAGCTCCTAGGTTGGGATCTGACATAAATTGAATAGGAGGAGCCGGCTTCAGAAGATGCTCGGAACCAGGAGGGAGATAGCCGGGCAAATCTTCCATGAGGTCCAGATAATATTGCGGAAGAGGATTCCTCTCCAGGAAATTGGCTAAGGCGATGCTCAAAGGACGGTCGTCCAAGTTGGCCTTCCGAGCTACCACAATATTGTCCATATAAGCAAAAAGATAGGCCAAGATCCCCTCATACTTGCATTCATCGGATTCCTTGTATTTCTGCGCCACGGTAGCCTCGTCCAGCCGACCAGCTTTGGCAGCGGCCAACTCATCACGTGCAGACTTCAACTCAGTTCGGATCGCCTCGAGCTGACTTTTAAGTAGGGCATTCTCGATGTCCGACTCGGCCTTTTGTCGGGATAATGAATCCTGAGTAGAAGTCAGCCTGGCCCTAAGCCCCCTTATTTCCTCAGAAGCGGCGGCCAAATCGGTCTTCTTATCACCGAGCTCAGCTCTGTTTTCCATGTATTTATCTTGCTGAGAAAGATATGCACGGTTAGCCCGCCAAGCAAAGACGGAAGCCTGAGCATTCAAAATTGTCGAGCAAGCCCCCATGTCGGCCGCCGACATCTCCCTTGCGTAATCCTCCAGCTCCCCTGTCCAGGACTTCACCGGGGCATCCATGGCTTGCCTAATCCCGGACGGAAGATTCCTCATTAAATCCGCACTGGGCGGCCGAGCACGGGAAAAGCTGATCTGAAACGGAGGACACTTCCCGAGGAATTCCTTGGAACTTTCAATCAGCTTGGGATCCTAACCACAAATGCTGACCGAGCCGGCCAGCGAAGATTCAAAAGGCCATATTCCTGCGCGAACCGGAGTGACGACATCGGGCTGATCGGACGGTTGCTCGCTAGAAGTCGGGCGTGGTCTTTTTGTTGACGGTCCAACAGGATCCTGACTCGGAGTAGGAGTATCGGTCGCTGAACGTGCAGAACCCCTCCTCTTTTCAATTGGTTTCTTCTGCTTACTACCTCGTTCCGCCCTGATTTTAATGCGCTCGGAAGGATTCATCTTAGGGCCAAGACCGTCGCGAGGAAGGACGGCTGCACGAAGAGCAATAAGTTAGAAAATAGCCAGGCTTAATCTTGTTCCAACAGCAAGGCCTACCTTGGAAATCCACGGCAACGCGCTCAAAAGGAAAGACTAGGCCAGCCCGGATAAGCCAATCTTCCACAATCAGCTGCCCAAACGCTCGCTGCTCCGAGCTAATGCTATCCCGTAAGAAACGGATTTTACGAGAAAAATCACCGCCACTCTCAAGGCTCTCAAGCCCTCCGTCTGCAAAATTGAAAAAAAATATTAAAAACATTAGCAGGCTTAACCCAGGAAATAAATAGGGAATACCTTCAGCCAAACCAAAACCAACTGGGCACGATGCCCTGACAGCAATGGAGCTCCTAAATGTCCCTGGACTCCTCTAGTCCCCATCAACCCAAAACCATTCGCTCCTCCAATCCTTTACTGGCAGAGGAAGGTCACAGACTAATTGGGGCCGATGTATCCGAGGAGCAAGGTAATAGAAGTGATTTTCTACCCCCGGTATAAGCTTAAGTTTAAACAGCCAGGACAGTTCTTCAAAGCTGGGCTCCCCAAGGTTGTAGCTATGAAGAAGCACTAACAAACCCAAGAGAGAGGACCAGCTATTTGGACGAAGCTGTCCTGGGGCTATCCCCCATTGCCACAGATACCGGGATAAGCAAGGCGCTATTGGAAACCGCAGGCCTCCCTCCAATGTCTGAAGGTTGATAGCAACGCAATTCTTCCGCGGCTTGTGCATTCGTTCGTCAGGACGAGGAGCGAGGAAAGAAACACCCAAAGGTATATTGAAACGGGACTGTATCCTATCTAGCTCGATTTGAGTAATCACGGAGGGCCACTTCATGGCCTCTGAATCCTCGAAAGGAACCTCAGCCCATTCGGTCCACTGTTGTCCTTGGGACCAATTAGATGGGATATCCTTAGGAATCTCAGACATAGTCACAAGAGAGAGGAATTACCTTCCGAACAAGAGCGCTCTCATAAGATGGTGTAGCACGGGATATCTAGACCGGCTAATCCTGCTCGGGATACACAATCAGTACTCAATATTGAAAGCTAATGAAAGGTCAAATGTCAAATGAGAAGAACGCTATATATAGGTGATGACCCTTAACTCTCAACCAATCAGCTACAGGGGCGTGGAAAATCGAATGGGTAGAAAACCGCGACTTTTCGACTTCCACTCCACCGGATGACGACACTTGTTCGCAACATACTGACTTGCGACTCATTCCAGCTCGGCTCGACTTGTCAAGATTGATTAGGCCTCAGCAGAAGTGATTTTCTGCCAAGGCCTAAGGGGCTATTGTTGGGCGTTCGACCCGAGCTGCGCAGCATGCGACACCTGGGCGGCGGAACAGAGAAAACCGCTCCACCTGGCAGGCCGGGACGATGACGTCCTCTCAAGTCAACCGTCCAAGTTAATTGCGAGGACCACTCGGCAGACCAGCTCAGCCGGCCAGGATCCGTATGGCCGTCCAGGATACCGTTAACCTCCAATAGATCGTGGGTGACAAAACCGCCAAGTACCCGGTAAATAGGCGGAAATCAAGGAAAAGGTGGGCTTAACCCCCACGACCTCCACGATCTCCACGATCTCCGACATTCGAGCGATACTCCAGCTATAAATTGATGTAATTTTAACTTGTAAAAGGGCTGAATCCTCATTCTGTGTAAAGCACTAAAGAGCTAATTTCTCTAATATAATATTATAAGGTCCTGCCCGGTAATTCTACCGCCCAGGATCAGCCGCACAGCATTGCCCGAGTAGGCTTTGGGCCATTCTTGTGTTATATTTTTCATCTCATTTTCATCATATTTGGGTGTTAGACTAGGAATTACTCACATACAAATTCCGACGTCAACATTCACTACGATTTCTGAAACTCGAAGATTTTGTTTGAATTGAGATCGATTGGTTATTCTTTAACCAGTTTTACATGTCAAAGATGATGTTGAGATCCAACGGCAAACCCCCTCTTGCGAGATCTCCGATCCGCCTCCGCCCACGGCGGAAACCACTTCAGCCCGCCGCAGCTAACGTCGCCAACACGCCGCCGGGTATTCTCGAGCTTCACTGCGAATGCATTTTTTGTATTTTGTTTTAGTTTTAAGAGTTTTTTTTTTCAGATTTGTTTTTTTAGTCTTGATGAAATCCAGGCTTCGGGCTTTGGCCCAAGTACTAATTTGTTTCTTGTGAATTGAAGTAATCAATAAGAATTGCGTTTCTTTTGTTTGTATCATTGTGAATTTGATGAAGAGATTTTTTTTTTTTTTTTTTCAGAATTGTTTTTTAGTCTTGATGAATTTCGGGCTTCGGGCTTCGGCCCAAATAATAATAATTATTTCTTGTGAACTGAATGAATCAGAAAAAAATTGCTTTTTTTTGGTTTATTCTTTTGTCAATTTATTGAATTTGATATTATCCGGGCTTTTTCTCAGTTTTAGTCTTGATGAATTCCGGGCTTCGGGCTTTGGCCCAATTACTAATTATTTCTTGTGAATTGAAATATGGTGGTACGGGTTGGAAGGGGTAAATTTCATTAAGGATATTATAGTCCAAAAAAATACTCTCTTGGCTAGAAAAAAATAATTTTAAATTTTTGGTTAAAAAAAAGAAAGTTTTTTATTTTTTTATAATTAGCTACATGTAAATGGATTTACCTACATTGTTTAATGAAAATGAATTTTAAACTCTTGGTTAATAAATGGATTTTAAAGTTTGTATAATACCTGTAGAAGGGAGCTGAGGATCCAGAGATGCATTTCTTGAAATCAATAGAAGAGAAAATGCTGGAAATCTTTTCGTCACTCTTATATCCTGTTGCGAATATGGTTATATCTGTTTCCAAACAAGGCATTACGACGTCGTCTAGAAGTAGGCCATTTTGACAAAAGCCTCTAACACGAGATTTCTTCAAGATAAGACTTCCCTCTCTCACTCTATCGTAAAAATTTTCGGGCAAAATCATGAACATACACGAGTATATCTGTCGAAGAAACGAGTGATTGGGGATCATGTCGTGTTTCTTCAATGGATAGATCCATTTGAGGTAGCATTCCACGATTTTGGAGAAGATCCAACGCTAAATTCACAAATTTTGAGTGGATTAATTCGATAATATATATTGATCATTTGGTCCACCAAAAAAAATAGAATCTTGTATATGAAAGTTGTCCAAATTGATAACTATAAGTCTCAAATCATGTGTTTGAAGAAGTAAACAATTTAAAAAAAATTAAAAAATCAAGTGTCATGTATGTGAATAAAATAGTCTTCAAATTTAGACATATATTAAAGATAGTACTAAAAAATGTTATTTCAAAATTATAGTCCTCAAATTACATGAATAATAACACATGATCACTTACCTTTTAGCCTTACTTTCATTATGATCGTATTACTTTTATATCAATTTTCATTTTGATCATTTATTAAAATGATCAAAACGAAAATAATATAGAGATAAATAATCAGTAAAAAATAGATCCAAATGCAAATGTTATTGAAAATGTATAAAAATAAAGGTTGACGACATAGATATAAATAATTAAGTGCATAACATTAAGCCCTCAAATTGCACACTTTTAAAAAATTTAAATCCAAAATAGCAACCCACTTTTGTTGCGTGACCAATTTTGCAATTTCCCAAAAATTGATGAAAAATATAGAGAGAAATATTACCAAAGGTGAAAGTAAACCTGCAAGAAACCAGGAAATTAATCCTTCACCAGGTTTGTGAATCATAAATTCTGAAAACCTGTTTAAATTCCTAAATGTGAATTTAACCAAATTTTCAGAACCACACCAATTTACTTTCCTGAACACCAATGTGCATGGATACTTAGCACCTGAAAAATATATAAATAAATAAATGCCTTAAATTTTGGTGTATTATAAATTAAGTAAAATTAGAGGAATAATTATTACCATTGTTTTAAAGTACTGAATAGGAGGGAGTACTAAAGTAGCCAAGGTTCGTGTGGACAATATTAATTATATGGGTTTACTAGGAGTAATGTCTCATTTTAATCTTCTTAGGAGAATAATATTACATATAACTGTTTGGGAATTATTAGATAGTATAAGAATAAATTGGAATAGTAACAAATATTAGATTTATATGCGCCAAAATTTTAATCAATTAGTTAAATAGTTGGATTTTGATAATTAATTTTTAATCAATTAGCCAAATAGTTGGATAATTAATCAAAAGAGAATCAGTAGTCGTGGGATTATTAGCACCTCCTTTTTAATTTAGACAGTCATATATAAATAATGAAAATTGAAACATATTTCCCCATGTTCGAACTTTGTCTCTTTCATATTGGGATTGTACAAATATCTCAACAGCTTCTTTTCTTGATTCCACTTTACATATATTTTAACTAATTCATTAATCATCTAAAATTAATTCTAAATGTCAAAAGAAATCAACAATGATCGGCAAAGACCCTGTTGAGAGGGAATGTAATTAACGTTATCTGTTGTATCTAGTTGTTTCATGTTTAACTTAAACCTTGTTTGTCGTGTAAAAACGAATGGAAAGACATTATTTTGCAGACTTTTATATATTAGTTGGTCGAGAAGTTTCAATAATGTTTAATAAATCACAAATTCTCCTGTGCACCTGGTGCACGAATCTAAGATCCGTGCAATCCGGGTCGACCCGACCCGGATCCAGCAAATTTCTTTTTATTTTTATTTTTTTATTTTATAAATTTTATGCCTTGACTTTTATGTACAAATTTGGTGACCTTTATATACAAATGTTGTGACCTTTATGTATAAATGCTGTGACCTTTATGCATTGTAACTTAGAAAAAAAAGGAAGAATTTCAGCAAAATTTGTACATAGATACCTTTATGTAATATTCATGTGACCCTTATATATATTTTATATGACCTTTATGTACAAATATTCATACATTTATGTAATATATACATTTATGTAATATATAAAAGGTATATAAAGGTATGAATATTTATACATAAATGTCACATAAATATACATAAAAGTCATATGAATATAACATAAAAATATCTATGTACAAATTTTGTTAAAATTCTTCATTTTTTTCTAAGTTATTTAACATAAAGGTCACACAATTTATACATAAAGGTCACACAATTTGTATATAAAGGTCACCAACTTTGTACATAAAGGTTTTGGCCTGGAAGCTAAAAAAAAAAAAAAAAAAAATTTAAAAGTGCGCGGATCCGGGTCGACCCAGATTGTATGTATACCAAGTGTACAAGAGACCTACTCTTAATAAATAATCATCGAACGCATGAATAAATATCATATGGACGAATAAGTGTCAAACATATTAAAAGTATTTGGTTGTTGGGATACTATTTTTCCTTTTTTTTTTTTTAATATATAAGAATATAATAGGAATTTTAGAGTGTATATTAATTAGGAAAAAAAAAGGATTTAAAAATGTTGGTGGATATATTAATAAAAAATGTGTGGTTAAATGTTAATGAGTGTGACTGCTGTACACCTGGTGTACATACAATCCGGGTCGACCCGGATCCGCGCACTTTTGTTTTTTTTTTTTTTTTTTTTTTTTTATTTCAGGGCGAAACCTTTATATACAAAGTTGGTGACTTTTATATACAAATTGTGTGACCTTTATATATAAATTCTGTGACCTTTATGTTAAATAACTTAGAAAAAAATAAACAATTTCAGCAAAATTTGTACATAGATACCTTTATGTTATATTCATATGACCTTTATGTATATTTATGTGACCTTTATGTATAAATATTCATACCTTTATATACCTTTTATATATTACATAAAAGTATGAATATTTGTACATAAATGTCATATAAAATATATATAAAGGTCACATGAATATTACATAAAGGTATCTATGTACAAATTTGGCTGAAATTCTTCATTTTTTTTCTAAGTTACAATGCATAAAGGTCACAACATTTATACATAAAGGTTACAACATTTGTACATAAAGGTCACCAAATTTGTACATAAAGGTCAAGACATAAAATTTATAAAAAAAAAAAATAAATAAAAAGAAATTTTTGGATCCGGGTCGACCCGACCCGCATTGTACGGATCTTAGATCCGTGCACCAGGTGCACAGGAGAATTTGTAATAGTCCCACCCAAACAGAAGTATATATTTGGTGTTCCCATGATAATGTATTAGGTGTATATATATATATATATATATATATATATATATATATTAGATGAGGAAACATTCTAAATCTATAAATTCGAGGCATGTGGGTTTATTTAGTATCGTCGTTATACTAAATTTAAAATGAAATCAAAATGCACTCTATTAATTCGATTGGACTTTAATTTATATAGATGAAGAAAATTATTGGAAAAGTCAATTATATAATAGATTTCCTACTAGCTATATTAATATTTAACGAGTATTATATTCTTTAATATAATTATGTTTAATAATTTTATATAATTTTAAGATTAAAATTATTAAATTGAATAAGCGTATAATAGTAAATGAATTAAGAAAAGTATTATTAATATATTGAGATATGTCCAGTTTGACTTAATGTGCCCAGAGATTAATAAGGATTAAGGATGACAATAAAAAAATGGCGCACGATTATATAAAACAACAAATAAGATAAAAGAGAATTATGACATGATTGGTATGATGGAATGAGTTGGGAATGGAATTACCATTCCTACCTTCATTCCCATTCCTTTGATTGGTATGGTTTATAAGTGGGAATCACCATTCCTCTAGGAATTGTCATTACCATGGATGAGGGAATGGTGATTCATTCCTATCCCCTTGATATATTATGTATTCCTCACCTATAAATGAATGAATTATATTTATTAATTCGATTATTTATCATTATTTAGTTTAATTTTTTACAAGTTGACTTCCCAAAATTAAATTATTATATAAAATTGTATAATAATATAAAATTATTTATAAAAAATATAATATATAAAATTAATATAAAATAAAAAAATAAAAATATCAAATAAATAATAAAATTAAGTAGATAAAAAAAAAGAATGAATATAAATTTTTAAAAAATATAGAGATAATATGAATACAATATTAATACAAATAAGTGTAGTCTAGTTTATATAAAAATATATAAATAAATTATAACTAACTAAAATATTTTTTAAATAATATAAAGTATTATTTTAATAGCACAAAATCATATAAAATAATTAATAAAATTATCATAAAATATAATATAATTAATTACTATAAGAATATGTAAATAATAAAAAATTAATATATTAATAATAAAATATAAAATAAAATATCTAAATATGATATACATTAATATTAGTGATGAGGGTGAGCACGGTTCAGAGCAAGTTGAAAATAAGATAATCTCTGGAATTGCTTCAAAGTTAGGAGATTTTTGAAAAATTACAAAAAATAATCTCTAGACTTGCTCTGTCACATCGGTTTGGTTTCTTTAGAGATTCAGGTATTACGGATCGGATCAATTCAAATTTTAGAAATTCAGAACTTTATAATATAAAATAAATATTTATTCAAATAAGTTATAAACTAATAAAATAAATTGGATAATTTACTAATGTAGTCATCTTTTCTCGAAAATAATAAATTACATTCAAGTTTTTTTCAAATTTTATTTTTCAAAATCTTTTTAATCTACATCTCATAAATGATCATTAGAAATTATTCATTTTAAAAGTGAAATAAATATACGTTTTATAGTAAAATTTGAAGGTAGGTATAACCTATAATTAGTGCAATGATTAATTTTTTAATTAATTAAATATATCATATTATTTAAATTAAATGGAATAAGAATATTAAAATAAAATTATAGTGAATGATAATTTGATCAAATAAAAATTGATTTAATATTTTATTTGTAGTTATCAATTATGAAATATAATTATAATGATTATTTCATTCATTTCCTATAACTCTGCGATACCAATCATAGGAATAAACATTTTAATACCATTCCATTCCCATCAGCATTTTATTCTTAGGTTCATTCCATTCACACCTTATTCCATTCCACCATACCAATCATATCATTAATGTTTTAATAAGACGACAAATAAAATTAAACTACGAAAGTACTTATTTAATTAGTGTTTTAGCATTGTGTGAGCCATTCATGATTCATATAGAGAATCTAGACAGTTGAATTCTTTTAATCTAATAATTATTTATGGATTGATTTATGGGTTGAGTGCTGCAAATGGATTATCTATGGTGACCTCTGAGAAGAATAGCATGAAGTAGTGCCAGTAGCTCGAGCCATGCATAAAGAAGTATAGGAAGAAAATCCGATTTTTGCTAAGTATAGGAAGAGTCGCATTTATACTTATAAAATCGTAATATGAAAATGCGATTTCAAGTAGGTAAGTTAGTTACTGCTCATTTCTTGTTTGCTTGTATTTTTCGTTTTTCAGTTTTGCAGGTAAGTTTGCGGGGCTGATAACTTCCTCATCTCTTAACCGATTAACGCGATTCGAGTTGCTGCTGATTCTATAAATAGCGTAGTTTATTTCGTCAGTTATAAGTTTTACACAATTGGCATTGCAGAGAGAGTGAGATATATGAGAAGTGAGAGCAGTGTTTAGTATTCTTGAATTTCTTTGTTTTCTCTTCATCTTCTTCATTGTAATCTTGTGAGTTGTGATATACAATTGTGAATGAAATCAGTAGTGGACGTAGGCATTGCCGAACCACTTTAAAATCGCCGTGTCAAGTTTTCTTTCTTTCTTCTCCAAATCAAGATTGTGTTTCTTGAAGTGTTTGTTGGATCGATTGGTTTTGTTTGGCGTTCTTGGTGATCGAATTACGATAGTGGCGCCGTCTGTGGGAAAGTAGAGATCACAAGATGGGCTCAACTGGATTTAATGTGGAGAAGTTCGATGGCACCGGCGACTTTGGGCTGTGGAGAGCAAAGTTGAAGGCAATGCTCGTTCAACATGGAGCAGCAGCTGCTTTGCAAGGTATTGAGGCCTTTCCTGAAAATATGAGAGCGGTTCAGAAGGCCGCATTGATGGAGAAGGCACGCAGTACAATTATTCTCAGTCTGGAGAACAAGGTACTTCGAGATGTGGTCAAGATTGACACTGCTAAGGGCATTTGGGAGAAGCTTGAAGAGCTCTACATGGTAAAGTCCTTGGCAAATAGACTGTGTTTAAAGAAGGGGTTGTATGCTTTCAGAATTTTGGATGATCGACCTTTGTTTCCTCAGTTGGAGGTGTTCAAACAATATCTTGATGATTTGGAAAACGTAGATGTCAAGCTAGAAGAGGAAGACAAGGCTATGGTGCTGCTTAGTGCTCTTCCAAAAAGTCTTGAAAATTTCTGTGATTCCTTGATATATGGGATACAACACTCAATTACCTTAGAAGAAGTTCTCACCGCTTTGAAGACTAAGGAACTCTCAAAGAATTCTGATCCTAAAACCCAAGGTGGAGGAGAAATTCTTATGGCCAAAACTCAGCAGCAAAAGAAGAACTTCACAAGAAAGGGTCCTAAGTCTCAAGTTAAGAAAGGACCACCATTGAGTCAAGAAGCTAAAGAAGATCTAGAAGGGCAAAGATGTTTTCACTGCCATAAGCCTGGCCACTTCAAAAAGGACTGCTTCAAGTTCAAGAAGTTACAGCAAGACAAAAATGGAAGGCAAGCTAATCACACCACTGATGCATCTAGTTCCCATTCTGACTATGAGTCTGCAGAAGTGTTAGTTGTCTCTTCAAAAGGAGTTAACCAAGAATGGATCTTAGATTCTGGATGCTCATTTTATATGAGTCCACAAAGAGAATGGTTTATTAATCTAATACTCAAAGAAGAAGGTGCTGTAATGCTTGGCAACAACCAAACTTGCAAGGTGATTGGAAGAGGCTCAGTACCTTTAAAGCTAAAGGATGGATCGGTTAAGATACTGTCTAATGTAAGGTTAGTGCCAGATTTAAGGAGGAACCTAATATCACTTGGAATGCTTGATTCTCAAGGCTTAAAGGTGTCAGTTGAAGGTGGAGTAATGAGGGTTTTCAAACAAAGCAGGCTGGTTTTGCAAGGATATAAGAAGTGTGATCTCTATTATCTAGATGGTTGCACAGATGTAGGAAGCTCTTATTCTGCAAAGGAAATAGATAAAACTCTCATTTGGCATAAGAGGTTTGCTCATATTAGCTTAAAGGGATTGCAAGAACTCCAGAAACAGTAAGCTTTTGGCAAGGACAAAATCAGTGAATTAGAGTTTTATGATCACTGCATACTTGGTAAGGCTAAGAGGCTTAAGTTTCCTTCCAGCTCCCATTCAACTCAAGAGGTACTAGGCTATGTACATTCAGATCTTTGGGGACCTGCTCAGACCCAAACCAAGAATGGAGGTAGGTATTTTCTATCCATTATAGATGATCACTCAAGGAAAGTTTGGGTTAAAATTTTGAAGAGCAAGGATGAAGCTTTTCTGAGATTTAAGGAGTGGTTATTGGAAGTACATAATCAGACTGGGAAGAAGCTTAAGTGTTTAAGGACAGACAATGGCTTAGAGTTTGTATCCCAAGAGTTCAATGATTTCTGCAAGGCAAGAGGAATATCAAGGCACAGAACAGCACCATACACTCCACAGCAAAATGGTTTGGCAGAAAGAATGAATCAAACACTCCTTGAAAGAGTTAGGTGCATGTTGTTAAGCTCAGGATTAAGTAGAAGCTTCTGGGGTGAGGCTGTGACCACGACTGCTTACCTGATTAACAGATCACCCTCTACTGCACTAGGCTTCAAAACACCTGAAGAGAAATTGAATGGAAAGCTTGCTGATTATGGGAAATTTAAGGTTTTTGGTTGCTTGGCATTTGCTCATATCAAGCAAGGAAAGCTGGAACCAAGAGCATTGAAATGTGTATTCATTGGTTATCCAGTAGGTGTTAAAGGTTACAAGCTGTGGTGTATAGAAGAGGGAAATCAAAGATGCATAATATCTAGAGATATGACTTTTGATGAATCCTACATGCCTCTTAACAAGGAGAAGCTGAGAGTTCATGATAGTTCTTGTGAAGAATGATCTAAGCTTGAGGTGGAGTCTAGGACTTCTAGTTCAGAAGATGAAGCACAACAAGAAGAGGCTGACACTGAACAACAACAAGAAGAATTGGAACCAAAGAATTCATCTCTTGCAGATTATCAACTTACTAGAGACAGGTCTAAGAGGCAGGTAAAAGTCCCTGCAAGGTTTAAACAATCTAATTGTATTTCTTTTGCATTGCTTGCAGTTGAAGATGTTGAGTTTCAAGAGCCAAGAACCTATGCTGAAGCAGTAACCTGCAGAGAAAGAGTGAGTTGGGAAGCTGCAATTCAAGAAGAACCCAAGTCATTAGAAAAGAATGAAACTTGGCAAATTGTGAACAAGCCTAAGCATCATAAGCTAGTTGGATGTAAGTGGATCTTCAAGAAGAAGATTGAAGCCTTTAAGAATACAAAGTCAGATTCAAAGCAAGGCTTGTGGCTAAGGGTTTTACACAGCAAGAAGGAGTGGATTACACTGAAATCTTCTCTCCTATGGTGAAACATTGCTCAATAAGGATTCTACTTGCTTTGGTTGCTCAATTTGACTTGGAATTACACCAAATGGATGAGACCACTGCCTTTCTACATGGAGAGTTGAAGGAGTAGATCTACATGGAAGTTCCAGAAGGTATACAGGTGGAGAATGCTGATAAAAAGGCTTGCTTGCTCAAGAAATCTTTGTATGGTCTCAAACAATCTCCAATGCAATGGTACCTCAGGTTTGATGAGTATATGAAAAGGATAAATTTCATTAAGAGTATACATGATAACAGTGTGTATGTGAAATCTGAAGCTGATGCTTCTTGTACTTACTTGTTATTGTATGTTGATGACATGCTCATTGCCACTGACTCTTTGACTAATTTGCATAACATCAAAAGCTTGCTTAAATCTGAATTTGAAATTAAGGATTTAGGTGAAGCCAAGAAAATTTTGGGCATGAACATTACAAGAGACAGAAGTAGAAGTGAAGTGTTCCTTGATCTTAGTGATTATTTGAAGAAAGTGCTTATCAAGTTCCAAATGAATCAAAGCAAGATCATCACAGTGCCTATGAGTCAACATATTAAGCTCTCTAAAGATCAATGCCCAAAAACTGAAGAAGAAGAGAACAAGATGAGGTCAGTTCCCTATGCTAATGCTGTTGGAAGCATTATGTATGCCATGGTGTGTTGCAGGCCAGATTTGGCCTATGTCATGAGTGCTATTAGCAGGTATATGGCTTATCCAGGGGCTGCTCATTGGGAAGCTGTTAAGCATGTTCTTAGGTATATTAAAGGTTCAGTTGATCTTGGCATAAGGTTTAGCAAAAGTACAGACATAAGCTCTCCTATTATTGGATTTGTAGATGCTGATTATGCAGGAAATGTTGATAGTAGGAAATCATTAACTGGTTATGTCTTCACATTATTTGGTTCAGCTATAAGTTGGAAGTCCACTCAACAACATGTGGTTGCACTTTCAACAACTGAAGCTGAGTTTATGGCCTTAACAGAAGCAATTAAAGAAGCCTTGTGGTTGAAAGGAATGCTGACTGAATTTGGAATTGAACAAAGATGTGTTTCAGTTCATTGTGATAATTCCAGTGCCATTCATTTGTCAAAACACCAGGGATATCATGAGTGAACGAAGCACATAGATGTTAGGCTCTATTATGTTAGAGATGTAGTGGAGAAATGAGAGGTTCAGGTTTGCAAAATTGCTTCTGAAGTTAATCCATCTGATGTATTAACCAAGTCACTGTCCATTGCTAAATTTCAGTTATGTAAAGACCTTATAAGGTTGAGAGGGAAGCCAGCAACAGATATAACTTGAAGGGAGAAGGGTTGGCGGAAATAAACTTCATGCTATTAGGTGGAGATTTGAGAAGAATAGCATGAAGTAGTGCCGGTAGCTCGAGCCATGCATAAAGAAGTATATGAAGAAAATCTGATTTTTGCTAAGTATAGGAAGAGTCGCATTTATACTTATAAAATCGTAATATGAAAATGCGATTTCAAGTAGGTAAGTTAGTTACTGCTCATTTCTTGTTTGCTTGTATTTTTCGTTTTTCAGTTTTGCAGGTAAGTTTGCGGGGCTGATAACTTCCTCATCTCTTAACCGATTAACGCGATTCGAGTTGCTGCTGATTCTATAAATAGCGTAGTTTATTTCGTCAGTTATAAGTTTTACACAATTGGCATTGCAGAGAGAGTGAGATATATGAGAAGTGAGAGCAGTGTTTAGTATTCTTGAATTTCTTTGTTTTCTCTTCATCTTCTTCATTGTAATCTTGTGAGTTGTGATATACAATTGTGAATGAAATCAGTAGTGGACGTAGGCATTGCCGAACCACTTTAAAATCGCCGTGTCAAGTTTTCTTTCTTTCTTCTCCAAATCAAGATTGTGTTTCTTGAAGTGTTTGTTGGATCGATTGGTTTTGTTTGGCGTTCTTGGTGATCGAATTACGACAACCTCATCGTCTTCGGTGGTTGAATTGTCAATAATGGGATTTGTTTGGGCAATAGGTGGTGAAGGTTGGGCTGGGTGGGTACCAGGTGCTGCAGAAGTAAAGAACGGAAGCATCTGGGCAAGGGTTGCTTAAATGTCATTCATCTGGTTCTGAACATCGTCCAAACCCAGACTAAGTGCGTTGTTGTCAGGCGTTGTGGCACGTTTTGGATCGCGGCGAGGAGGCATGGTGAGGAGCGTAGCCTAACTCCGGATACAAAATGATGCAGGGAAGCATCTAACTATTTGGGAGAATCCCTTGGGTTTTATAAATTATATTTTGAATGCTTACAAAATGTTTTTGACAGCAATATAAATAGTGCTGAAATTGAACTAAGCTCCTAATAAATTAAGCTTAGGAAATATAAGCCGAAAGACAGTAAATAGAATTATTTCAGTCAAAGAACTTTGAACAGCTCAAATGACTCTTGAATAGCCTTGAGTCGTTGAACTAGCTTCATCTCCATCAGTTATGAAGCCAACATGTCAATGATGTTTTTCTTCTTTTTTTGTTTTTAATGTCACACCAATCAACATTTTAGCAATGAAAAATAAAGACAAGAAAAAGCACTATATGTCAATGATTGTTATTGTTATCAAATCCGCAAGAAAATCACCATCAACTGTAGTTTACAAATAAGATAAAATGATGCCTCGATCGAGTTTTGTTACTTTTATATTTACCAAAACAAGTTTCTAAAATTTCTTAATTTTGTAATTTTAGATTTATTTAATTAGTTTTTTTTTTTATGATTTCTTGATTTATTTAAATAACTATAGATAATATTTTCAGAATTTTAGATCTATTAAATATTTTTAAGATTTTATTTATAATTTTTCGATTTGTTTAAAATTAGTTTTCGAATCATCTGTTAGATATTTGATAGGATTAGTACTTTGCCATAAAATTTTGTAGAAACTTTACCTATAAAAATGCTACTTGAAAGAATATTATTTTCAATATAGTATATTATTAATACACTAACAATTGCAGTCATTGGATCAACAATCACTCAATCTTGACCATCCATTTTTATTTTCACCTTTGTACCTTGATGTAATTCTAAAAGCATTTTATATATGATTCATTACTTCCTTTTCAATCCATAGAAATAATACCTGATTGAGATTCGATTCAATTGATAAAAATATGAATACAATAATATTACTTTTTTTTTAATCTTTGGCTAACAATATTATTAAGATTCATTGTCCTATTTTTGTTGTATCAATGATGATTATTATCAATTCCCATTCTCAAAGAAAACCAATCAAAAGTAAATTTTGCCTAAAGTCAACGAAAGAAAACACACACACACACACATTGCAATACAAATATGAAAACTTTATACACTTTCAAATATGGACAAGTAGTTAATTGTTTTTTGTTTTTTAATGTTTTTGTGCTTCATATATGCATATAAGTGCATCGTGATGTTACTACCAATTTTATTGGCTTCATATATATATATATATATATATATATATATATATATATAAGTGCATCATGATGTCTAACAAATTTATATCCAAAATTTGATTTTATCTTTGAAAAATCCGGAATGGAAGGCAATAAAAAGAAAATTTTAATAAATTCTCTTTTTTTAATGGTTCAAAGAAGGCCTTAAAAAAGGTAAAAAGGTTCTTCAGAATTTTTATATATATATATATATATATATATATTAAGTGTGTATGGTAATGGCCCTAATGGAGGACATAATTGGCCAAAGAAAATGTCATGCAAAATACTCCCTCCGTCCCAACTCAACTTGCCTACTTGCCATTTATGTTTGTCCCAATCGAACTTGTCAGCCCAAAAATGGCAATTTTTTTTTACCAAAATATCTTTACTTTTCAATTTTATTAAAATAAAAAAAAGTAAAAAGTAAGCATATTTAATTGCAAAAAGCAAAAAGTAAGCAAAAAAGCAAAAAAGTAAACATATTTAATTGAGTCAACTGTATTTTCTTAACCTCCGTGCCCGGTCAAAGTAGGCAAGTTGAGCCGGGATAAAATTTTACATTAAATAAAAAAAATTAAAAAAAAAAAAAAACATGATACGACTGACACGAGAGCAAGGGCTACTTTTAACCTTTATCCTATAAGCCCAACAAGTTTAATCTTTTCAATAACTGCAATTTCATCAACAATCATGGCTGGAGTTGGGCCGACAGTTACAATTTAAGCCCAACTAAATTGGATCAATGCTCGAAGATCATTTTAAGTGACGGAGATCCACTTTTTTAAATTAGAGACCCATAAATTTATGTAATTTTCGATGAATAAAATATTTCCATTTAAAAATATTATATTCCTTATTTAATAATTTCTTAATCTTCTAGACTCCTGATATAATATTTGGGTACTACGCCTTAATTTCATAGTCAATGGTCAATACTATTTTTAGCAACATATTTTTTGTCTAAACATTCCAATTATCTTTGCCAATTGTAAGATAGAGCTTGGTGGACCTTGGTTATTTTCCAATTGGGCCCGACTATAATGGCCCAGTTAATGAGGGGAAGTAAATGGATTGGAGGATTTTAAATGCAAGCCCATTATTTATTTCTACAACCCTATTTACCAAATATTAATATTTGATTGCATATATCTCATATTTGATAGTCAGCAATCGATACTATTTTATAGCAACATCTTTTTGTCAAAACATTTCAACTATCTTTTTAGAAATTGTAAGAGATAGTGAGTGGAAGATAAAGAAATGCAACCCATGCTTAATGACAATTACACTCCCTAATATACTATATAAACACGAATTAAATATGAGTATATTATAATACATATTACTTTGTATTAAACGTGGACTATATATTTAGAACATTCAGAGAAGGAAAATAAATAAACATACTATTTTGGTAAATAGGAATTTTAAACTCAATAACAAAGTTTAACTATCTTTATTTATACTAAAAATTACGACACAATTCGTTTTGGCTTCAGCAATTGCCAATTAAAATTGAAGTAGGAAACTTAAAAGAGAAGAAGAAAAGAGAGATCATGATTCGAAACTAGAGCAAGAAAAAGAATGAGAGTGCAAAAAGTATTACATGATGCTTTTTGTATTATATATAACTTGAAATTATTAGTCTATCATATGAGAGTGCAAAAAGTATTACATAACTTGAAATTATTAGTCTATCATTAAAAGGTTGGTGCAAGTGGAAACAAAATTACGATTAACAAAATTTCCTCCCACATGGATAAGATCTTAGCTATCACATCTATTTAGATTTTACACGCCAAATGTTTTAACTAATTAGTTCATTAATGGTGGGATTTTGATCCCGAAAGAATTTTAATTAATCAAAGGACAATCAGTAGTGGTTGTGGGATTATTAGCACCACCTTTATAATTTAGACACTCATTAAATGATTTAGACTAAATTGACTACATTAAATACCCTTATATATAAATAATGAAAATTGAAACATATTTCCCCATGTTGAAACTCTCTTTCATATTAGGATGATACAACCATCTCGACTGTCTCTTTCCTTGATTCCACTAGGTCTTAATTAATTCATTCATCTAAAATTATTAGTTCCTGCAGCTAGGGTTAAAGAGATGGCGCCACGTGGAAAGAGGGGGTTCCATCAGCTGTGTAGCAGCTTTCTTTTAATTATGGAGTGTCATATAACTAGCATCTTGTTTATCCAATCGAAATATATTATTAAATCAACAGGTGTTATACCATATTTGGCTTCACGGCCAGAAACAAGTACATATTAATATATAGAGTATAACAATTGACAATAGATGGTCTAATTTAATTACTACTTCACTTGGAAAAACTGGTAGGTATGAAATATTGACCATTGCCAAAACAAACTTGGAAAATTTCAATGATCGAATGCCATGTAAGCCATGTGCTATGTACAAGTTTGAGTGTGAAGAAAATATGAAAAATCGAGGAATGTGAGGGTTAAATGTCAAATTCCACTTGATATCATAAATTCCAATAGAACAAAAGGACTGAAATTAATTTGACAAGTTTTAAGTTATAGGAATAAAATGATATTTTTATTTTGGTTCAAGATTAAAATTAAATTTAATATTTTTATGATTTCAACTTTTAGGTCTCAAAATATGCAAGCTATTTAATTATGTGTTCTTGAACTTTTATGATTCATCATAGTTGATTGATCACACTTAATTAAATACATTGGGCAAGTGATGTGAAATTTTGTTTTATTAAGACTTCACAATATAAACGACAGTGAGAGTGACATTAGAAAGAAATTAATATTTTAATAAAACGACATATAAAATCAAACAGTGAAAGAACTTATTTATTAATTAGCATTATTGGCATTGCGTGTGCCATTCATGATTCATATAACCTAGACATTTAAAACATTTTAATTTAATAATATTTATGGATTTGTTAACCTTTTTGAGGAAATTAATATAGATTTATTTAAATTTGTCTGGTAAGGATGGATCAGGTTTTCGATTCAAACTTTCAAATATCTCTTTAGATTATTTCACATTATGCTGCAACATTAAATAATTTTTTTAATAAAATTTGTATATATTTTGATATTCCCATTAACATATAAACATCAATAGGAATTAGCAACTAGAATATGAACATATAAAAATCTTTGAAAAATACTGTTTTATAAAATTGAAATTGGGACCTTCCCCGCTAACAGAGAATGTTTCCAAATATTGCGGACCGGAGGGTATGCCATTTCATAATAAAGAACTATCCCACACCCCACCTTTTTTTTAACACACCCTAAATTTTTATTATTTTAATAAAAAACATACATAAATACAAATATTCAATTTTACCTTTAAATTATAAATAAATAAAAAAAACAACCAAAATCCTTTCCTCGTCCTCCTCTTTCCCCTCCCTCTTCTCAGTTTTCTTCTTCTTTTTTTTTCATCTTAAATTTTTGAGAAATAAAATAATATTATGACAAAAATCATGTCAAGTGTTAACATAATATGTAA
The DNA here is from genome assembly GCA_028654395.1 of Scutellaria barbata. Classification (NCBI taxonomy): domain Eukaryota; kingdom Viridiplantae; phylum Streptophyta; class Magnoliopsida; order Lamiales; family Lamiaceae; genus Scutellaria; species Scutellaria barbata. The sequence continues at coordinate 1,125,920 of CM053651.1, read as the reverse complement.
CATCATATAAAAATTGTGTAAAAATCTTGCTTGATTCTAATAGAACAAAAACACAAGTATGTGTTTGGCTACTATAAGTCAAATATGACACGATATGCTTAACTCATGATAGCCGACAATTGTGATACAATAATTAAAATTATTAAAAAAAAATTAACCTATCTTTTTTCTCAAATATTAGTTCTGCTATCACATCTCACCAGGGGATAATCCAATCAAAATTAGGAATTAGGAATCCCAACTTTAATTAAATATTTTTCAGTTCCTACATTTTATAAGGCAGTCAACTACTATTGCGATTTTTATTTTTCTTCCATTTATTTCAGAATGTGTGACCCTAGTCAAGAATTAAGTCACATTTTTAACTAGCGGTAAACAACTTTTGATTTATTTGATGTTTTATTCTTCACAGTTAATTATTTTCTCAGAAAAGCCGTCAACATCGCCAATTTATCAGGAAAATATGCACATAATTAAACATAATTTCCATTTTATTTAATAAAATGTTTTCATATTTTATTTTGGTACTTTTATATTTACCTAATTCTTTTTTCTAGAATTTCTTTATTTAGTGTTTTTATAAAATTATATTTTTTTTACAAGACAAGTCTATACTCAACCCATTATGGGCAAGGACGAAAATGTCGCGAAATGTCGCCGAAATTTCGCTCACGAGACTGCACCGATACAATATACGAGTGTAGTTTTTTTTCGTGGGAAAATCGGCGAAAAATTGATAATTGTCGGTAATTGTCGTTGTCGGTTTCGTTGTTGACGGAAATGGGCTGATTCCGGGCTGTTGTCGCCGAGATGTCGCCGGAAAATCGGTGATATATCGGCCAAATATCGTTGTCGGTTGGAGGCGGAGGACGACGTCGTTTGGAGCTGAAGGAGGAGGGGTTGGCCTCGGATCTGGAAATGGAGCGTATTTTTTGGACCTGAATAACTTTCCCAAAGTGAAGAATTTCATGATGTGAATGGGAGTGAGAAGGAAAAGGAAAAACTCACCCCAGGAGAGAGAAAGGAGAGAAGAAGAAAGGAGGAGGAAGGAGGGAGGGAGGTGACCTTCCTGGAAATTTCCTAGAGAGGGAGTGAGTCTGTTTAATTTGGGTTGCTAGATTTATTATTGTGGCCTATTCAACCCTTTTTCTTAGATAATGATTTTGTCCGTGAATATGTTACCTTAATATTTATAATTTATATTCTAAAATATATATACTTACATAATCTATATGTGTGTCTACACTTTAATAATAGATATTTTACAAATTTTATTGGTACAGTTTTACTTGTTAGTTATCTCACAACTTATTTGTATTAACTTTAATATATATTAATATTCATTATAATATTATATAAAGTGTTAGATATATTTTTTCATTATTTTTTTCATTTTTTTTATTTTTTTCTCAAAATTACCGATATTTCCACCGATATCGATATATCCGTCGATATATTCGTAAAATCAAGATACCAATATATCCACAAGTACCGATATTTTTGTCCTTGATTATGGGTACATTAAAAAATGTTCACCGCTGATGTATCAAAAGTCAAATACAATTATTAATTTCAAATTACAATATTTAAAAAGATATCTTTACATAGATATAAGTATGGACATTTTAAGACATGCCCAATGGATAGGAGAACATCATTTTTTTTACAAGCTAAATCTCTTATGTTTTCAAAATCTCAAACCTATTAAATAAGTATAAGATTTTATTCATAATTATTTTATTTTTTAAAATTAGTTTTCGATTCATCTGTTAGATATTTGATCAAAATAGTATTTCGCCTCAAAAATAGGTCGAAAACTTTACCTTTTGAAAATGTTACTTTGAAAAAATATACAACTTTACATGTGTGAACTAAAAATATAAGGAAAACTAATGAAATTCGTAATAGTGGGGATAATAATGCATTTAATATTTCAATTGGGACTATAATTAAGTTACTTTTCTCTGAAAGAGACGAAAAAAAAGCATAATTAGCATGCCATTGTCACACAACCAGACAGCAAGATATGAAACAAAAGAAGACAAAAAACAAGGCAACTATATTCAACCGGGCACATTTCAAACTAGCGGTAAACAACTTTTGATTTATTTGATGTTTTATATATTTCAATTTTTCCAATTTTGATTTTATATGTTTTAATTATAAGTGGTGACAAGTTACAGTCAGTTTATGTGGAAATAAAACTAGGATTACTGAAAAACCAGTAATTACATTGAAAATATAGAACATCTAGTGTGTGTATATAACAAATTTAGGTTGCGTGTAATTACGACATTTATTAATTAGAATGAATTTGACCTATGTCCTCTTTCTCAGCCAAACACAAAAGAATCAGACTTCTGGCCTTCTTGCAGGTTTCCTTTCTCTTCTCAACCTCTCCTGAACTCGAAGCACTCATGTCTCTATCCACAAGTGCACCCTCCAAGTTATTCTGGATTAGCAAAGCTTTCATGTGCACTTTCCAAAGGTTGTAGTCTCCCTTGCCCGTAAATTTCCATATATCCATCTTTAAACTCATCTTGTTGAGATCGATTTCCCACAAACGGCGCCAATTGTTAGTATTCCTATCCAAGAATTCACCTCCAACAACCAGGAATTGACATTGATGTGTTTTGATGAAGTGTATAAACAACAACGGTTTTTTAAGAGAAAGACAACGCTTTTTCAGAGAAAGACAACGCTTTTGCAGAGAAAGACAACGCTTTTGCAGAGAAAGACAACGCTTTTGCAGAGAAAGACAACGCTTTTGCAGAGAAAGACAACAGTTTAGAGAAGAAATGGAATTGCAAAGAAGATGACACCGAATTACGTGGTTCGGTCAATTAACCTGACCTACATCCACGGAAAAACAAAGCTGAATCTTATTGAACTCAAATCGAACAAGAAATTACATGAATCGAAGACTAATTCAAGAAAACCTATTTCACTCAAACCCTAGCAATTTGGGAACATTTGATTCTCGCTGAATTATTACCCTATATCACAACAGAATGTGCGCAATGATATTTATAACCAAAGTCCTCGCTCAATTTCGCATAACAACCTCCAGAAACGCGCAACATCTAGCAACAAGAAATCGAAACTGTTTACAAAACCCTAACAAACTCCAATTTCAAATCATAACTACCGGTCCGAGGTTGTTAGCTCCGGTTTGAGGCCTTAATGGCCGGTTCTTGACAAACCGGTTCCGGTTCCTAAATCCACTCGATTTTCTGAGTCAAACCCTGATTAACACTCAAGATGACATTACAGTATATCTATAACTTAAACCACCGGTGTATCACAAAACGACATATATATATATATATGTATTAATTATAACAAGATGCGACAATAGAATAAAATTTCAAATTCCCATAACATAACAATTATTCATTAAGCAAGAAAAAAAAAAGAATGCGAATCCACAAAGAGAATACCGTCGGGTCTTATTAAAAGATAGTGGACTCACAACAAAGATGTTACTGAAAAATACGAAATGTGATTTAATAAGAGCTAAATAAAATTATTTGCTATCTCAAGTAGACAGTTGCAAACTTGACGGGGCTTAGTCAGCATAGCCATGTGATCAACATTCTCAATGTCCATGACATGGTCAACTCATTAATTTCTTAAAATTAATTTAAAGAAAGAAAAGAAAGAAAAAACGCATTTTTCTGTGTTCTACATACACTTTTTTTTCTTGGTATAAAAAAAGTCATTGTCACAATAAATATTTCATATTCAACAGCATAAACGCAATAGATTACGAACTAGTCTATATTTGATTAGTAATTCATCTAGTAATTAATTTAGAGAATCCTTAAATATGAATATTGTTTATGCTCCTTAAACAAATTAAGAATGGCAAACTCCTATTGATTTAACTAAAGATATATATATTCTTTTTCTCTCTTTTTTAATAACCCAACTGTTATATATAATTAGATTCTAATATAATTTAGAATCATCTCATTTTACATTTAACTATGCGCAAACACTAGATAATGTATACATTTATAATTGACAAACAAAATGTCAGTCGCAAATTCCACACCACTATAACTCCAAAAAAGTTAAATAATTAAATAAATAAATGGATCGGTGATGGTAATACTTGGGGATTGCATAACTTTCACGTGTGACAAGAAATTATTTAGTTAGGTCCCTTCATGTGATGATGCTTACCAAGGCCGTATTTATTATATTTTGGCTTGAGTTTAAATTTCAAAATAGGTACTTAATTTCTTTAAATACCATAATTATACATATTCTTAATATTTATTTAAAATAAAATAAAATAAAAGTAAGAGAAACAGGCGCTCTTTCTTCCGTGTTGTGCATACACGGGCACCAATTAAGGAGTACTAGATTCTATTAATTAAAATATAAATAAAAAATCTGTGTCGCCATAATTAATCTTCTTTGAAGAAAGTTGTAGAACTCGAGCGAAACTCTAAACTTAAAGAAACATTAGCTCGTTTTTTTCTTAATAAAACATAAAGCTTGTTATAAAGGTCATTAACAAAGAAATTATTTAAAAATAAAATTTGAATTTATTTATAAAAATATGAAATGCACGTTTTTCTGAAAACGGAGTGTTACAAAAAGTGTGGATGTTTCTTACAAAATATGGATTGTCGAATATATCCCTATTAATGATTATTATATAAAGTTAAAATAATAATTTTGGATTTTCATACTTAAATAATTTTATATTAAAATTATAACTAATTCAAAATCCTATAGAATTCTATTATAATTAAAACTCAATGTAAAAGTGTTATATATAAAATATTTGTATTAATTTGAATTGATCTCCACATGCAACACACGTGATCTAAAATTCATATTGTATATATACGTATATATACAACTTGCTTTGAAAACGACTTATAAATTATATTCACCTTTGACATTCAAACTATGCCAAAATTTGACAGATATACTTCTCTACTTAATAATAAACAAAATATCCCACTGTAATTAAAGAAAAAAAAAAAAGGATGGCTCGGCCTGTAATATTTGGTAGTTGCATGCGTCTTTATCAATTTTAGCTAACTAAGTATTCAACTATTCATGCATGTTGAGGAAAATTTGGACCAAACAATGATCATATCTGTTGGTCCCAAGTGGTATAAGGTTAAGAAAGGAGTGAATTAACCTTATCAAATTTTAACTTTTCTCTAAAGATGTTAAGTCCTTGATGATCAGGTAGCTAGTAAGCTTGCTGCTCGATAGGTTGCTGCTCGGACAGTGACCTCAGGATTTAGTCAGAGATAATAATGCACAGCGAAAATAATGTGATTTTCGAAGATAGGCTTTAATGCAGTATGCTCAAGGAAATCAGACAGATATATAAAGCAGATAGAACACAAGCAAGCTTATAGAGGTTCGAGAGTGGAGTAATCCCTCTACTCCTCTCTACTCCTTCAAGGAGGAACTTTGTCAAAGTAAGTTTTGTTTACAATAGACTCAGCTAATACAAACTCTACTTTACACAAAACTGTCAGCTCTATCCACACAGGTAGCTGCACAGTTGTCACGCCCCATTTTCATACAAAAACATTTATCAGAGTTTTCCACATGGGCGTGCAGGAAGAAGAAAAGAGGTAGGAGACGAACAAACGATATTACATAACAACCATCGGTTCAACCGATTTAAACATAATATTTGCAGCGGAAAAACCTCAGGATCTCATATCCCATATACACATCATCATCCCAATTTCTTACAACATTGTTTTATAAAGAGAAAGTTTGATAAACATCATATTAAAAATAATTACAGATCCAGAAAATATAGCACCTCCTCTCTCCTTCTAGGGTTCATCAAGCTCATCACTTCCTGTAACGTGAATTACAGAATATGGGGTGAGTGCGTTGAATACACTCGTGGGGATAAAATCCACGTCTAAAACTTCGACAGACATTTAAATCAGAAATAAGCATAATTATCACGAAACACAGCACAAAATATGCACAGCAGACATTAGAAATGGTAAGGGACGAATAGGTGCGGGCATCGCCCGTCTTATCCCATAAAACGGTCTCAAATACCGCTGGTGCATTTTAAAAACCACCAAACCTTTCATAGAAGAATGGGGGTTAGGGACGAATGCATGAAGGAGCGCCTCAGCGGGCTACCCCTCACAGTTTATGTATGTCACAGCAAGTATAATCACAGCATTTAGTATTCCTCAATCATGCTTGAAATAGGGAAAACTGTAAACAGATAAAGAGTAAGAAATTACCCCCACCTTGTTCGGTGGTTACCACGTGAGTTGCAAGTATCGAAGATCACGTATCCCAAGGCTTTAATCCAATAGGTAGCCTACATAATTTACGATGTTTTCTTAGTTCATTATAATCTATAATTAAAGATTTAACCGGTATCGAATCGAATATTATCGATTGAGATAAGACGAATCGGAACGGTAGGCCTAACGATGGAGGTTGAAGAAAACAAGAGAGAAATATCAGTTTATGAGGTTGAGATGAAAGAGAATGAATTTTGGATCACAACGAAACAAGAATGAGCTCAATCGGAGTTGAAACGAGTTCGAACGGAGCGTTTTAAGATTGAAGGGTATTTTGGTAATTTGGTCAAATGGTTGACTTTGATCGGGACCCACGATCCCCGGTCAGCGATATCTTGTTGGCGATGACTCGATGTTAAAGAACGACGAAAAGAAAATGAGAATCGGATCGAAAATCGCATCGAAAAACGTCGTCGTACGCGTTCCCGGCGACGGGAAAATTTCCCGACGGCGTCTCCCGTCGGCTGCCTAGTTTTCTAGGCAGCGGGGCAGGTTGCTCCCGTCGTCGGCCTGCTCGAGCAGCCACCTTCCCGGCTCCACCGGCGGCGGTGTCGCCGCCCTATGCCGTCGAAACTTAGTCCTATGGCTAACCTGAATCACCAGCTACCAGATACGGCCATCCCTCGTTGGATTCCGGTGTGAATAGTACCATAAAAACAGCCACGAAAACCCTTCGTCAAACACAATTTACACAAACACAATGCAACAACAACTTTTCCAATCCATTTTCCGGCACCGGCGCCACCACCCATGGCGACGCCACCCCTCAAGTGGCTAGCCTACCACTCTGGCAGCCCTTTCGGTGCCTGCAACCTCGAGAAAAAGAGCAAGAGAGAGAGAAACGGGAGAGAGAAAAGGTGGCAAGAAACAAGGGTTGGGGTTTTGGAGATGATTTTTCACCGTTTTCCGACGAACGGAAAATCGGAATTGAATTTCGGAAGTTGCCCTAAACTCGTATCATCGAGGGCTACGTTATATATGAAAATCAGCCGAAACGAACGGGTTTGACTTTTTCCGGCGACGGCAGCGGTGGTTTTTCGCCATTTTCCAGCGAACGGAGAATCGGAATTGAATTCCGAAAGTTGTCCTAGATTCGTCTCGTCGAGGGCTACATTGTGTACGAAAATTAGCAAAAACAGATGATTTTAGAATTTTCCGGCAGCGGTAGCGGCGGCGGCTCCAGCGACTCCGGCGGCGGCGGCGGCGATCGAAAACAGAAAAATAAATAAAGAGACGAGAGAGAAAAGAGAGATACTTACGTGTTTTCGTCGCTTTTCGGCTCGTTCGAAGAAAGGTGAAAAAATGAAATGAATGAGTGTCTATTTATAGAAAATCTGGAAAATTACTGTTCATTTACTGTTCACGATAAGGGTCGGTTACTGTTCATCCAGATCCCGTTTCTTATTTTTCCGAAACTTCGTATTTTGCCCTTTTCTTCACCGTTTGAGCTACGAGGGTCCGATTGACCTCTAGTTTGTTTCTATCTTCTCGTTTTTCCGTTACGCATCTAATGATATACAAATATTCTATTTTCCATGTGTATAAATTTTATCCATCTAAAACTGATCGTTAAACACATCTCTGAAACGCACGTAATTAAATTAAACACTCAAGAGTTAATACACATAAGATATTTCAATTAAGGTTTACTTATTTAATTAACCAATTATGCTTTATTTTATCCTGGGCGTTACAATAGTGACCAAACTAAGCGACCCACACAGGATCTCCATACAGGTTCCTCAACCCACACAGGATCATTTCTCTTCTTCAGAGAGAATAACAACTTAGCAGTGTAAACTCCTGCCTAAGTGACTCCTAAACAGTCTATATAAGTAAGATATTAAATCTTCAATGATTGGATGCAGCAAGCTCCTTAGACTTCTAATTCCACAAGGTAGCTGGCTTGCTGCTGCTTAGACAGAATGACTTATATGAGTAGGTTTTGAGCTTGTAGATGAGCTGCTTTGCGTAGGATATCTTAATTCTGTGTCTCTCTCTCTAATTCATCTTTGGTGTATTCAGTCTTCTATTTATAGGCATCAGTGGGAATTCTGCCCGTTGAGAGGGCAGTCCTTCACTTGGTGAGATGTCTTGCTCTGATTGGTTCTGCCGATCTTCTGACACCTGCTCTGAAATGCCTTCAGTCTGTTTTGCCATTGCCTTTGTCCTTTTTCTACGCGACTTAATTCTGCAGTCTGCTGTACTCTGTCCTTGCTGCTTTTTCACACATGGCAGTCACTGATTCGTTGAAGCTGGAATGACTCTACTGGCTAGTCAGGTTGCACTGATTTTAATGTATCTGGTAGTTTCCTCTTGAGCAAGTAAGTCAGCTTCCTTGACCATCAACAGGTTCCTTACAGCATCCTTTGAAGCTTGACTACTGGTTCCTTTTGGCAGTATGCATGTAGTAGTGACTTGGCGTAGGTTCCTTTGCAGAGTTTTCTTCTCTTTCCAACATCTTTGCCTTAGCTATTTTACATATGGAAAATTATCTGAATAGCTAATGCTCTAGTCTATTACACGTTTTGTCTCATCAAAATCTATTACAATTTATCCTATCAATTTCCCCATTTTTGATGATGACAAAACTCCTTAACAGGATTAAAGAATCATATTTCATATAACTTGGAACAAATTGTAGAAAAAGAAAAAACATTCATAATCATGCATTAAGTTCACAAGTTGTGAGCTTTCATAAAACAGAACGTTATAATTTCCATTGATCAGATTCAGATACAGAGAGCATAAAAAAAAGAAAACAAAACAGAAAGACAGATACAAAGAGCATGATATTTAAGACTTCAGCCAGCTGGCTCTCTTCTTCATTTCAAACTTAGTACCTTTCCACCAGTTGGCTATGGAGTCTTGGTAGCTAGGTTCCATCCTCTTCACAATTTCCTTAGATTCCTCAAACATGAGCCAGAAGTCTTTACAGTATGGTATGAACTCTTTTCCCAGTCTCTGCTTTAGCTTGACTTGGATTGGAAGTCCACCTTTCTTGGTCAGCTCCAGAAACCTCTGCAAGGCGTCCTTGTTGGTTCGGAATCCCCTGAAAAGGGCAGATTCCTTACAGAGTGTCGTGAAGTACTTCATCAGCTCCATTCTCTTGAATCCTTCAATCTGGAAGAATGATGGATTGACATCAGTGGAGAGAGCAACTTCTGGAATCTTTGGAATAACAAACTTGTCGCTCCTAGAATCCGGGCTAGCTTCCAAAAAGGTCTTGAGAGATGCACTGCCAGGATTCTGCATGTTCATCTCCAGCTCAGTCATGTCAGGCAGCTTGTGAGGTGGGAAGATCTTATCAAGAACAACCCTTGGATCCTTCGAGAAAACAGCATCCAGGTTTCTTTTCAGTTCTGCCTCAGTCTTCCTCGTCTTTTCATCTCTTATATCGGCACCCTTTCTGAAGCCTGGATGGATTGACCCTGAGACAACTTCTGATTTCCTCTTCGAGCTGCTATCTGAAGGGCCCCTTGGTCCAGCTCCCCTATGTCCTCCATCTCCAGCATCATCTCTTCTTCTGCTTACCACCATCTGCTTACAGGTAGCAGGATCCTGTCCACTTTTCTGCCAGCCTTCTAACCTCTCTTCCCCCTTTTTGTCATCATCAGCACGTCCAACCGCAAAACTGATCATAGAGTGAATCTCGAACAAGGTGCCTGAGCGTTCTCTCAAGGTTTGTGACTGGTTGAACTGCTCCTCATCCATTCGTCCTACTGCAGTGACAAGAGCTTTCTGGTTAGATTCAAGAGAGATCATCTTCTCCTCTTGTCTGTTTAGTTTTTCCATCACGCTCTTGACCATTTCCACAGTAGCATCCTCCTTGGGGGGTTGGTAAGCCGAGAGAGTCTCGACAGAGTTATGTTGAGGGATTCCATGAAGGAATATGTCTTGACTGAGTATGAGCGGGTTTCCTTGCGGAGTTTCCTGCTCGCTTTCACCAGAGACTTCCCCATCTGTTCAATAGCTGTCAGGACCTCGTCATTCGATCTGGCAGATTCCTGGCCTTCTCCTGCTGGTACCTGTTGAGTTGAAGCAGAAGTTAGAGCTTTGGATTTTTCAGCTCCAGTATCACCCTGTTCACTGGGTGACCCATCATCGCTGCTGGAAGGGCTACTGGATCCTCCATATCCTGATCCAGTGTCCTTAGCTGGGGCCTCCTCTCCAGCCTCTTCTTCTCCAGCCTCCTTCTCCTTATCCTCCTCAACTTCCTTATCCTTGCCAGCCTCCTCATCAGCCTCCTTATCAGCCTCCTTCTCTTCACCAGCCTTATCCTGCTTCTCAGCTTCCTTTTCACATTCTTTTTCTTCCTCCAGCGCTTCTCCTGCCTCCTGTGCTTCATTCACCTGTTTTTCTGCAGCTACTTCCTCCTCAGTGACCATCTCTCCATGGTCCACTGTTTTGACAGGTGTTGCTTCCTCCAACTCCATTGGAACATCTACTGCAGCTTGTTCCTTTTCCAGCGGGGCAGGTTCCTCCAACACTTCAACAAAAATAGGTGTCTCCTTCTCCGGCACATGTTCCCCCTCAACCTCTACCTCCATTGGTGTTGTGGTCTTATCGGCGGCTGCTGCTGTGGTTGAGTCAGTGAGCTCCAGGATAGCGTCCAGGGATGCCACAACAGCGAGGGTCTCCAACTCCTTTGCCTTGGGAAAGTCAGTTGGCGTCGAGCTCCTCTTCTTCATCAGCGTTTGCACAGGGACTTTAGGCAGAATAATCAGGTCAGTAAGATAAGAGAATTCCTCACCATTTTTCTCCGTCGGTGATGACGACCTCCCGCTTATTGGTTCGACCAAGAGAGCAGTGCAGGAGGAACCTTCACCTATCTGGGGTTCCCTTACTGGCCTTCTCATCCTTGTCTCTGTCAGGCTTATGTCAGCAGCCTGCTTCAGCATCTTCTCTAGAGCCTCGTCCTCTCCGTACATTTCTACCTGGGCTGCGGCAAAGCCCACGTCATCGCCTACCCTGACCTGGTCAGCGGCAGCATCCAAAATCACCTCCTCCCTGTAGAAATCTGGTTGCTTGATGGGTGTTTTTCCTTTCAGGGACCTAGGGCCAGGTCGCTGTTTGGCAGCTTCCTTTTGCTTTCTGGCCTCAATTTCAGCGGCAATTTCAGCATTTTTAAGGTATTCAGGCCACTTTTTCTTCCTGAGATCCTTCAGAAATTTCTTTTGAAGGACCTCCTCCAAATCGTCCATGGCAGCCCAGTTCAAAGCCCATTCCTCATCCTTTTCCCAGTCAGGTCACTGGATAAGTTCTTCTCTAGGAAGGTGCCTGTACTGCCACCACATAGTGAACCTGTCCATCATTTTTGCAAACTCCTCCTCCAACTTCGGTATGCTGACAACATACTCCAGCACGTCCTCCTCATCCTCTTCTTCTTCATCACCTTCTTCATCATGAACAGCAGCATCCCCTGCCTGTTCATCCTTCAGTGGAGAATCAATCTCCACTTCTACTGCAGGCTTCTTAACAGCCTGAGTGGTGGTGCCTTCTGGCTCATCATCAGAAATGACCAGTCTCCGCTGCATAACTTTATTGTGCTTAATCTTCTTTAGCACTTCGGGAGCTGGTGAGGGTTCTTCCATCCTCGAGGTGCTCCGGCGAGATGAGTCATTGCTAGTCCGGCGGAATGCCTTTCTTATCCTGGGAGCGCCCTTGGAACCCTCAGAGACCTCCCTGGTTACTAGGGATGGCCGAGCAGCAGTCTTCTTGGCAAAGACTCTACCTGCACCGATGAACTTCCCTTTCTGGATAGGCTTCCCCTGGGACAGATCTACCTTCAAGTGACCCAGGAGGGTGTTCATGATAAGCCCATAGGTAGGCTTACCCACCTTCTTCTCCACCTCTTCCACCAGCCTAGAGAGCAGGTAGCTGGCCCAGTCCACCTTCTCCTTCTTCACGATGGCATCATCATCCTGTACCTAAAATTGATACATTTATCAAAGGAACCAGAGCGGTTCTCTATGATATGGCAGCAGATGTCATGCAGCATCTCAAACTCAAGAAGGAAAAACTTTTTGCTGCAACTCCAGGATATCCCCGTCGTATCCTCCCTGCCGGTGAAGATCTTCCAGTACTCCTCCAGCTCATCTTCTCCGTATGTGGAGAGATCACTAGCATCCATGCCATCTGTGGGGAGAGAGAACACCTCTTCCAGCAGCCCGGTGTCCACAGTAATCGTCACCCCACCGATTTTTGATCGGATCTCTGATCGATCTTCAGAGACCCTAGCCCTCCTGTAGAACTTTTCAACCTGCTCCTCTGCATACAGAGCTTTGTAGAAAGAGCAGAGTCTCAGAAGGCCTGAGATGCGAAGACAGTGCAGAATGTCTTTCATCAACTCCTTCTCATTTCCTTCCTCCTCTACCATGTTGAGCAGGATCTCCCGGTCTACCAACCTGCCGTCAATGACCAGGGTTTGTTTGGGTGCCATTTGAGAGGGAGAGAGAGTAGTCTGGTAACGAGAAGCTAAGAGAGATCGAAGAGTTAGGGTTTTCAGAGTGTGGAAATGTTTAAGTGTGAGAGAAGAGTGTAGAGAAAACTCCCTCATATTTTTAAATTTGATTAGACTTGATCGAGTGGTCCAGATTTGTATTGAATTTGAAGCGACCCTTGATCCATCGGCTGAGGTTTTTGGCGCGGGGTTTGTGTACTAAAGTGCTTGATGTGATATTTTGTGGATATCGAGGAGTTTTCTGTAAAAACGGCTGCATAACACGCGCTAACTGTTCCTCTTTTTACGCGCTTCAGTTTCTGGTCCCTGCAGGTAGCTTGATGACCAGTATCGTAGCATCAAGGACTATCCAGAAACCTCGAGTAATGACCTTAAGTCGCTGTTTCACCATTATAGCTTTGTTTTGCCTGGAGTTCCCCCTAAGCTGTATAAATATTTAGGCAGAAAAGATTAGGATTTTATAGAAATATTTAGCTTAGATTAATTATGCCTAGCTCGTTTCTAAGAAAAGAGAATCTTGATTTACAAAGAGGCTTCATGAAAATATCAGCTAGCTGTAGATCAGTATACACTTTCTCCAGAGATATATCTTTCTTCTCAACATGATCCCTTATGAAGTGGTGCCTGATATCTATGTGTTTTGTTCTTGAATGAAGAACTGGATTGTGTGTGATAGCTATTGCGCTTGTATTGTCACACAAGACGGGTGTGCCTTTTTCTTCAATTCCATAATCTTTTAGTTGCTGTTGAATCCATAGAATTTGTGCACAGCAGCTTCCTGCAGCAACATATTCGGCCTCAGCTGTTGAAGTTGCTATTGAGGTTTGCTTTCTGCAGAACCAGGATACTAGTTTGTTTCCTAGTAGCTAGAAGGTACCACTGGTGCTTTTCCTGTCAATTTTGCAACCTGTAAAATTAGAGTCAGTATAACCAATAAGTTTAATTCCCCCTTTTTTTGGGTACCATAGGCCAACTTCTTGGGTTCCTTTGAGGTATCTGATAATCCGTTTGGCTGCAGTCATGTGAGATTCCTTTGGTGCTGCTTGGTATCTGGCACACATTCCTACTGAGAATATTATATCTGGTCTGCTAGCTGTTAGGTAGAGCAGTGACCCAATATGCCTTCTGTACTTTGTAACGTCTACTGTCTTACCATCACCATCTTTGTCTAGGCTTCCTGAGGTTATCATAGGTATGCTTACTGTGCTAGCATTCTCTAATCTAAATCTTTTTATCAGTTCTTTAGTGTACTTTACTTGATTGATGAAGGTTCCATTGCTTAGTTGTTTGACTTGAAAACCGAGAGAGAAGCTTAGTTCTCCCATCATGCTCATTTCAAACTTGGATTGCATGAGACTTGAGAACTTCTGGCACAGTTCCTTGTTTGTTGATCCGAATATAATATCATCAACATAGATTTGAACGAGCAATATGCTTTCTCCATCTTGGATTCTGAAGAATGTCTTGTCCACCTTGCCTTTCTTGAATCCATTGTCAAGTAGATATTTCGAGAGAGTGTCATACCAGGCTTTAGGTGCCTGCTTGAGTCCATAGAGAGCTTTTTTCAATCTGAACACCATGTTTTCTGGATTGTCTTCAAAACCTGGAGGTTGCTCTACATATACTTATACGGCGAGTAGCCCATTGAGAAATGCACTCTTTACATCCATTTGATAAATAGTGAGATTGTTGTGAGCTGCGTAGGCTAGAAAGATTCTGATTGTCTTTAGTCTTGCTACTGGTGCAAAAGTTTCCTCAAAATCTATTCCCTCTTCCTGACAATAACCTTTCGCCACTAATCTTGCCTTGTTTCTGACTACTTGGCCTTCTTCATCAAGTTTGTTTTTAAATACCCATTTTGTTCCGATTACTCTTTGGTGAGTAGGTCTTGGAACTAGGTGCCATACTTGGTTTCTTTCAAATCCATTTAGTTCATCTTGCATAGCTTGAATCCAGTTGGTATCTGCTAGAGCATCCTCTATGCAGTTTGGTTTTGTTTGAGAGATAAAGCACGCAAACATTGCTTCATGGAGGTTGCTTCTTCTTATTCTTACTCCAGAGGTAGAGTCTCCTATGATCTGATTTCTTAGATGACTTCTTAGCCATTTTCTTCTTGCTTCTTCAGCTTGTTGTTCATTTGGGTCTTCAGCAGGTTGCTCTTGATTATCTTGTATAGCTTGCTGATTTGGATCCGGCTGAATTTCTAGGCGGATTTCCAGTTGAATTCCTTCAGGATGATGTATCTCCTCTTGAACTACTGGTGCTTGCTGGTTTGGTTCCTGTTCTCCAGGTTGCTGTATAGGTACAGATTGCTGATTTTGAGCTGATTCAATATTTTAGAGACTTGGTAACTCCGCATCAATATATTCAACATGAGTGTTGATGATACGAGTTTTCCCAAGGTCTTCATTAAGTTCATCTATATCAGTCTTTGTGCAATGTGGTTCATCAAAATCCACATGTACTGTTTCTTCTACAATAAGTGTTCTTTTGTTGAAGATTCTGAAGGCTTTGCTTACCAAAGAGTATCCTAAGAATACTCTTTCATCTGATTTTAAGTCAAATGCCTTCAGATAATCCTTCCCATTGTTGAGTACATAACACCTGCAACCAAAAATATGGAAATGTTCAATACTTGGAGTGTAACCAAACCATAGTTCATAAGGAGTTTTATCGAGATCCTTATTGATAATGCATCTGTTCTGGGTGTAGCATGCTGTGTTAATTGCTTCTGCCCAAAATCTCTTAGGTAACTGAGCTTCAGCGAGCATGGTCCTTGCAGCTTCCTTGAGGGTCCCGTTCTTCCTCTTTACAACACCATTTTGTTGCAGCGTTCTAGCTGCTGAGTACTCATGTTTGATTCCATTGTTTGAGCAGTACTCTTCAATAAACTTGTTTGTAAACTCGGTGCCTCTGTCTGTTCGGATTTTTATAATATTCAAGCTCCTTTCGGTCTGCAGCTTCTTCAGTAACTCCGGTAACCTCCGCTGAGTATCAGATTTCTTTGTCAAGAATAGGGTCCATGCGAATCTTGAGTAGTCGTCCACCACTACAAGGGTATATTTTCTTCCACTCAAGCTTACTGGATCCACTGGTCCGAATAAGTCCATGTGGAGTAGATCTAGCACCCTTTCAGTTGACCTTCGAACTTTGTTTTTGAAGGAGCTTTTAGTTTGTTTTCCCTTTTAGCATGCTTCACATAGACTCTTTTTCCTGTACACCAGATCGGGTAACCCTCTGACCAACCCTTTCCTGGCTAACTTGTTGATTGTTTTGAAGTTTAGGTGGCTTATCCTTTTATGCCATAGCGAGCTAGCTTCTGATGATCTTTTTATAATGAAGCAGGTAGCTGTGGTTACTGAGCTCCAGTCAGCTACATAGATATTTCCTTTTCTGGTTCTTGATAGTTTTTACTTCCTTGGATTGACTATCCCTTATCAGACACTTGTTGTGATTGAATTCCACTGAGTATCCTTTGTCACAAAATTGGCTTATCACTACAAGAAAAAAGGCCTACGACAACGGTTTTTCCGCGTCGTTAAATCCAATTTTAAGCGTTGTTGTATCTACCGTTGCAAAAAAAAATTTCGCTCTACGACAACGCACCAAAAAGCGTTGTCGTATCTATACGACAACGCTTTTTGGTGCGTTGCAAGAAAAGGGCTGTCTTTTCTTATTTTCTGGAATTATTTTACAACGCTTTTTGCAACGCTTAAAGAGCGTTGTCTTTTCCTATTTTACAACGTTTTTTGGTGCGTTGTAAAAAGCGTTGTCGTATCTGAAAAAAATCAAAAAAATGACACGTCAAGCATTGTCTTTTCCTATTTTACAACGCTTTTTGGTGTGTTGTAAAAAACGTTGTCGTATCTGAAAAAAATCAAAAAAATAACACATCATCAACATATTTTGGACACGTCGTTGCCACGTCATCTTCAACGTCATCAAATTCTAAGACATCATCGCCACATCATGAGAAATAAATGTGCGTTGTCTAGGATTCGAACTCGTGACCTTTGTTAGACCTTGAACCACTAGGCTACTAGTGCTTTATGTGTTTATATTAGATATGTATTTCTTTTATTAACTAATTTTATATATACACATATATAATTAATGACTAATTAATATATAATTGGAAGATTAATGACTAATTAATATGTTTAATAATATTTAATCTAATTTCATATTAAGACAATTATAAAGTATACTAGTGCATATTTTTAATATATGTTATAAACATACTAATTTTTTAAAATTATGAGTTTGTTCATATATATAAGATAATATTAATGCAAATAATATAAAATAACATCATAAAATAATTAAACTTTTCAACTTTAATTTAATTAAAATAATATATAATTTTTGTATTATTATATAAAAAAAATTGTATTGACCAATTAATATATGTATGTTTTTTTATTTTGAAAAATAGTTTATGGTTCAATTAACATATTTAAGTTTTTTTTTTTCATATTATTCTTTTAATTAATCATTTTTATATCTTTTTTTATTTTATAAAATAATTTTTTCAAATAATTTATGTTTTTGGTATTAATTTTAAAACCAAACTAATTTATATTTATTTTAAAATAATAATATATAATTTTTATATTATTATGCAATACAAATTTTTATATTTTTCAAATTAATATATATATTGTTTTTTTTTGTTGTAAAATAATTTTTGGTTCAAATTAAAACCAAACTCATTTTATATTTACTTTCTAAAATAATAATATATAATTTTTATATTATTATGTAATACAAATTTTTATATTTTTCAAATTAATATATGTATTGTTTTTTTTGTTGTAAAATAATTTTTCGTTCAAATTAAAACCAAACTCATTTTATATTTACTTTCTAAATTAATAATATATAATTTTTATATTATTATGTAATACAAATTTTTATATTTTTCAAATTAATATATGTATTGTTTTTTTTTTTTTTGTAAAATAATTTTTGGTTCAAATTAAAACCAAACTCATTTTATATTTACTTTCTAAAATAATAATATATAATTTTTATTTTATTATGTAATACAAATTTTTATATTTTTCAAATTAATGTATGTATTGTTTTTTTTTTTTTTGTAAAATAATTTTTGGTTCAAATTAAAACCAAACTCATTTTATATTTACTTTCTAAAATAATAATATATAATTTTTATATTATTATGTAATACAAATTTTTATATTTTTCAAATTAATGTATGTATTGTTTTTTTTTTTTTTTGTAAAATAATTTTTGGTTCAAATTAAAACCAAACTCATTTTATCTTTATTTTCTAAAATAATAATATATAATTTTTATATTATTATGTAATACAAATTTTTATATTTTTCAAATAAATAAATGTATATTTTTTTTTGTTGTATAATTAAATTTTTTATATATTCTTAATTAATTGATATGATATATATATATCTTTTTTTTATTTTTTTGTATTAATTTTAAAACACAATAATTTTATCTTTATCTTTTTTTAAGAAAAACATTCGTAATTTATGAATTATGAATTATAAAACACAATTTTTTAATTATGTTTTAAAATAATATACCAATTTTGTATTATTATTTCAAAGGGTGAGAGTAATATTTAATTAGGTGTAGTTAATTTCTTAATTAATTCAAAATAGTATTTTATAAAAATACTATTTTCTAAAATTATGAGTTTGTTCATATAAGATAATATTAATGCAAATAATGTAATACAAGATAACATTACAAATTAATTAAATTTAAGTTAATTAAAAAACAATTATTTTATAATTAATGGTTGCAACACAAAAAAAAAGGATTGCATAATGAGTTGCAAAATTGTAAAAAAAAGTGCTAAGAAACGACAACGCCAAAAAAGCGTTGCAGAAGGGGTTGTCGTTAAGAGAAAAAAATTCGTCATACGACAACGCATCAAAAGCGTTGCAAAAAAGCGTTGTCTTTTGTAAAAAAAAACGCCTTTCTACAACACTACTAAAAAACCGTTGTCGTTTCCATTTAAAGCGTTGTCGTATGGCGCTTTTTTTAAAAAAAGACAACGCTTTTCTGAAAAAGCGTTGTCAATTCCCAAAAGACAACACAAATTCATTAAAAGTGTCGTTAAATGGGCGTTGTTGTATCCCAAAATTCTTGTAGTGTATGCTGAGCAAGTTGTACTTCAGGCCTTTCACATATGACACATCCTTTATGTAAGTGTTTTTTATGTAAGTATTTCCTTTGATGAGAGTTCCAATTCCTCTAGTGCTTCCCTTGGAGTTATCTCCGAAGATTACTTTGGGTCCTTTGCACAGTTGTAAGTCTTTGAGAACTTCTTTGTCTCCAGTCATATGTCTTGAACATCCACCATCAATGTACCATACCTCCTTGCCATTTTCTGTTGTAGGCACCTGCAAAATAAAGATCACTAGTTCTTAGGTACCCATACATGTACGGGTCCTTCTTTGTTAGTACATTTTGGAATCTAAACTTGTCTCACAACAATTGTTTTGTTGTAGACTTGGTGGCTTCGTCTATAAGCTGTATCCTTAGAATACTATTTTGTGTGTGCGAACCGTGTGTACCCATCACTTTTGAAGTGAGGTCCTCCACTATACTTCCCTTGAACATGAGTTCTTTTAGGTTTAGACATTACAGTCTTAGTATGTATGGAGTAGAGGTTTCTGTACAGCATCCTTACAGGTTGCTGTTTTCTTTTGTTTCTATCAGCAGATTGATTCCGCTGTAGCCAGCTTTTGAAAACAAGCTTACTTCCTGTGGAAGTATACATGGGTCTCTTGCCTTTGTCTATTGCTTTCTCCAAGCTTTCCGTTGAGTTATTAGATAACTCTTTTGCCATTGAGGTTTCTACTTGAATGAAAACAACAGTTTTAGATGAGCTTGTTGTTTTTTGAGAGGTTCCAGCGCGGTATCCTAGACCTGTCCTATCAAAAGGACTTCTGGCCGACATAAAACACTTCTTGGCCACTTCAGCGGATTTGCTAAAGGTTCCTACAATCGCTTGAAGGTCATTTTTCTCACTCTCAAGTTTGGCGATTCTTAGATTGAGCTTAGATGCCTGTTCTTGGAGGTCACTGCACTTTGAGCTACTGAGCTCATATGCAAATAGCTTTTCAGCTAACTGTGTATTTTCTCTCCTGAGCATCTCATTTTTAAGTTTCAGCTCCTCATGAATTGAGTTTATCTGTTCGAAATCGCTCGTGATCTGTTTTAGGGAGATGTTTTTGTTTGACATTTCCTCTTTCTGCAAGGGTTGGATTGGATACATTACCTCATCATCCTCGCTGTCCTCTGCTTCCTGTCTCATGAGGCAGATGAGTGCTTCGTCTTCTGATGAAGAGGAGTCACTGTCATCGTCAGAGGAGTCTGCATCTTGCTGGGTTTCCTTAGAAGGTTCCTTTCCTTTCTCCATCTCACTGAGGAAGGCTTTGATTTTTCTCATTTCCTCTCTTTGTTTCTCCCTTTTCTAGGAAGACTCTCCATCAGGATATCGATTGACTTTAGGGTGAGGACATTCTCTGACATAGTGTCCTGGTTTTCGACAGTTATAGCATAGATCGGAAGTATCCTGGTTTGGTTGCTGGGGGCTGGGCTGTTGAGGGGGTGCCTGGTTTTTCTTGAAGTCACCTCTCCTGTTGTACCTGATGAATTTCTTGAAGTTCCTTAGAAGAAGGGCTATTTCTTCATCAGTGTTTTCAACAGATAGCTCTTCTTGCTTACTGCAAGTAGCTCTAGTCTCCCTCGTGCTCCTGGCTATCAAGGCAGTTACCTTCGTGTTGGATTCTTCTGCCTCTTTTTTCCTTCTGTTGATATCATACTCGAAGGCTTTTAGATCAGAGAAAAGATCAAAAGTACTCATTGATTTCAGATCCATGGAAACCCTCATGGTGGTAGTCTTGCTATCCCATTCCGCATGTAGTGCTCTTAGCACCTTCATATTCTTCTCCTTTTGGATATAGAATTTGTCCAGGGACTCCAGCTCATTTACAATGTTCGTGAACCTCAGATCCATCTGCTCCAAGGTTTCCTCAGGGAGCATCTCAAACAGCTCAAATTTTTGAGTTGCTGTAGATACCTTATTTTCCTTTGTAAGCTCGGTTCCTTCACAAATTTGTTCGAGCTTGTTCCATATATCCTTAGCTGTTTTGCAAGTCTTGACCTTACTGAAGGTTCCTTTGTCCAGAGTGACAAATAGGGCATTCTTGGCTACGTTATCCAGATTGGCTCGCCTTCTATCATCAGCCGATCATTCTTCTTTGGGTTTATCAATAACAGCTTGATGGGGAATGGCTCCTGCATCACCAGCATCTACAGCTCTCGCGAATATAGGGTTGGGCTTGGTGATCCTCGGGGGTCCATCAATAATCACCATCTACATTTCATCGTGCATGGCTGAGAGATGTGCCTGAATTCTAATTTTCCAGTCGTCATATTCTTCAATGGAGAACATAGGAAGCTTATGTGTATCTATGATATGATAAAGATGATGTATGCAGATTTTCGAAAATCAGGGATCGGGGATTGACCAGACAAATTGGTTTTTTAATCCAACCTGTTCTGATACCACTTGTTGGTCCCAAGTGGTATAAGGTTAAGAGGGGGGGTGAATTAACCTTATCAAATTTTAACTTTTCTCCAAAGATGTTAAGTCATTGATGATCAGTTAGCTAGTAAGCTTGCTGCTCGATAGGTTGCTGCTCGGGTAGTGACCTCAGGACTTAGTCAGAGATAATAATGCACAGCGGAAATAATGTGATTTTCGAAGATAGGCTTTAATGCAGTATGCTCAAGGAAATCAGACAGATATATAAATCAGATAGAACACAAGCAAGCTTATAGAGATTCGAGGGTGGAGTAATCCCTCTACGTCCTCTCTACTCCTTCAAGGAGGAACTTTGTTAAAGTAAGTTTGGTTTACAATAGACTCAGCTAATACAAACTCTACTTTACACAAAACTGTCAGCTCTATCCACACAGGTAGCTGCACAGTGACCAAACTAAGCGACCCACACAGGATCTCCACACAGGTTCCTCGACCCACACAGGATCATTTCTCTTCTTCAGAGAGAATAACAACTTAGCAGTGTAAACTCCTGCCTAAGTGACTCCTAAACAGTCTATATAAGTAAGATATTAAATCTTCAATGATTGGATGCAGCAAGCTTCTTAGACTTCTAATTCCACAAGGTAGCTGGCTTGCTGCTGCTTAGACAGAATGACTTATATGAGTAGGTTTTGAGCTTGTAGATGAGCTGTTTTGCGTAGGATATCTTAATTTTGTGTGTCTCTCTCTATCTACTTCTTCTTTGGTGCATTCAGTCTTCTATTTATAGGCATCAGTGGGAATTCTGCCCATTGAGAGGGCAGTCCTTCACTTGGTGAGATGTCTTGCTCTGATTGGTTCTGCCGATCTTCTGACACCTGCTCTGAAATGCCTTCATTCTGTTCTGTCATTGCCTTTGTCCTTTTTCTACGCGACTTAATTCTGCAGTCTGCTGTACTCTGTCCTTGCTGTTTTTTCACACATGGCAGTCACTGATTCGTTGAAGCTGGAATGACTCTACTGGCTAGTCAGGTTGCACTGATTTTAATGTATCTGGTAGTTTCCTCTTGAGCAAGTAAGTCAGCTTCCTTGACCATCAACAGGTTCCTTGCAGCATCCTTTGAAGCTTGGCTACTGATTCCTTTTGGCAGTATGCAGGTAGTAGTGATTTGGCGTAAGTTCCTTTGCAGAATCTTCTTCTCTTTTCAGCATCCTTACCTTAGCTATTTTACATATGGAAACTTATCTAAATAGCTAATGCTTTAGTCTATTACACGTTTTGTCTCATCAAAATCTATTACAATTTATCCTATCAATATCCCGACAACATATAGCTGAAGAGCATATTATGATAAAATCACCACAGTAACCATAATTTAATAGAATATTAGATTAATTGATCTTACTTTGCAACTATTACCATGTAATGATGTAAATACTTTAATCATGAAAACTACTATAAAATGTCACATATGCACAAGGGGTTTTTGTATAAAGATTTGTGGTAAGGATGGAAAGGGGCTCTTCGTCGCTTGAGGAAAGAATTAGACTAATCGAAGTTGAGCAAAGAATTAGACTAATCGAAGTTGAGGTAATACAATTTCTAATTTGATCTTAGAAACTTATGTGAAGTAATTATCATATTTCTTCTATATATGAACTAAGATCAGAAATTTCTTTATGATTGTAGATCGGAGAGTGGTTGGATAAGGATAACAAAGATCAAGGCCTTCTTGTTCAACAATTGTTAGAGGGAGTAAGTATTGGTATACCATTATTGTAATTTTTTTATTTTTTTATCTCTAACCAAAGCCAAGCAATCATTCTCCCAGATTAGAAAAGGCTTAAAACAGGACAAGAATGCTAAGATGTTGGAACCTAAGCACTTGCTAGAAGCTGTGAGTTTTCTTTTGAAGCTGATTAACCAAAAATTGTACATATTTTTCTTGATCATAATTCAATGCTTTCAGATCGACCCCCTTCATCGATACGGATCATATCTGTGGTTGTATTTTAAGGAGTGGAAGGAGAGTAAAAGCCCACAGACTTTCTTTGTGTGGCTTGATCAATGGGAGGGGAGAGGGAAGGATATGGAGAAATGTGGGCGGCGTATGTTAGATGGACAAAGAGTCTCTTATCTCCAAACACCAGTGAGTTTACTCGTTACATACATGATGATGAATAAAATGTGAGTTTCTTGATTGTTTCTTAATGAATAGGTGGAAAGAGAAAGTTTTGAAGTGATTGCAAAAAAAGGGAGGATCTACTATAAATCAAGTGGGACCCCGGTGGAGACTAAGGTGAAGGAGCAATGGATCTATGTTTTGAGTCCATGGCTAAAGCTGTTTGTTGGGAAAAAGGAGAAGGGTTCATTTCATCACTCCAGTTTCTTAGGTGGAGCTCCGGTTTTAGCTGCTGGATTCATCCAAGTCTCAGATGGCACTATCAAGGTTCTTTATTATTAATAAAATCTTAGGTGGTTGTTTGATTTTGAATAAATATTGATTTATTATGTTGGGATTTTGGTATATATATAGGATTTAACTTGGAGCAGCGGGCATTATAAGCCCACAGAAGAGAATTTCCAACGTTTGATTCGATTTCTGAAGGATAAAAATGTTGATTTGACCAATATTAATTATAAGTTAATTCCCTGAGGTTAGTTGGAGAATTAGATCATTTATTGCTGTGTTTTCTCTATTATTATTTCTTATAATTGTTTGGGATTTGCTTGCAGATTTTGATTGAAATAAGAATTGCAGGAAAGACGCGAATTTCGTCTGAAAGGTTGTCTCCGGCGGTCGGAGTGACAACTTTTCCGGTGGTAGTGGCCACTACTGTGGCTTTTCATGTCTTGCATTATAAGTTATAAATAATGCTGTTGGCATTTTACCATGGAAACCCTAGCTGCATATTTAATTATGTAAACCAATAAGAAAAGACTGTGTAAGTATCTTGTTTTCAGATCATATACAAGTTGTTGAAGCCCTTACTGTACTGGATTGTTTGATGTACTAAAAATTCTCTATCTTCTTTCCCCCATCCCGGCAAGACAATTTGGCCAAATCGTAGAACTCATCGAGCCTGTCCTGGGTACGGGTTCGGTTTTACGAACCTCTTCCGCCACGTACGGCTGCGGAGAGGCGCGGCCCCCTCTCTCCTTTTCTCTCTCACTCTCTCGCTCTCTTCTCTGTAGGCTTCCCCGCCGTATTTTGGGTGGTGCCGGCGCTGGTGTGTAGCCGCCGCCGTGGCTGCGGCGGCGTGGGTTGTTTTCTACGGTGCGGTGCACTG
This sequence comes from Scutellaria barbata, assembly GCA_028654395.1. NCBI lineage: Eukaryota > Viridiplantae > Streptophyta > Magnoliopsida > Lamiales > Lamiaceae > Scutellaria > Scutellaria barbata. Next base: position 1,101,301 of record CM053651.1, on the reverse strand, counting down.
CTGAGTGTGGTCGCGAGCCGGCGCATTGGTGGCGTTGTCGGGCGCGGCGCCGTGTGCATTGCGTGTGTTGGTCGTGGGGTGTGTGTGGTCTGTGGTGTCGCCGCCGACTTTCGTCGCCGGCAGCGGCGAAGCCGACGGCCCGAAAAGGGGGGTGACGGATCGGGGGGGATTGAGAGGGAGGGATTGGAAGACAGGGAAGAGTCATGGATTTTTTGGAATTCAATTGTTGATGATAATTTAAAATATAAAATTGAAATAAAATCATCATCGTAGTTCTCAACCGCAAGTAGAGTTAAAGAAGAAAAAAATTGAAAACGAAAAGAAATAGAAAAAGAAAAGGAATAAATATTTGATAATGGACGCCTAGATTTCCGGTACCCCTAGAGTGGAATTGGCTTACATTTGCCCTCTATTTTCAGTGTCGCAATATTTCAGTGTCGCATAAAACTGGATAATTTACGAAAATTGGATAGTAACAAATATTAATTTCCTCCCACATGAATAAGATCTTAGCTATCACATCTATTGTGATTTTATACGCCAAATGTTTTAACTAATTAGTTCAATGGTGGGATTTTGATCCCGAAAGAATTTTAATTAATCAAAGGACAATCAGTAGTCGTTGTGGGATTATTAGCACCACCTTTATAATTTAGACACTCATTAAATGATTTAGACTAAATTGACTACATTAAATACCCTTATATATAAATAATGAAAATTGAAACATATTTCCCCATGTTGAAACTCTCTTTCATATTAGGATGATACAACCATCTCGACTGTCTCTTTTCTTGATTCCACTAGGTCTTAATTAATTCATTCATCTAAAATTATTAGTTCCTGCAGCTAGGGTTAAAGAGATGGCGGCACGTGGGTGTAGCAGCTTTCTTTTAATTATGGAGTGTTATATAACTAGTGGAAACAAAATTACGATTAACAAAATTTCCTCCCACATGGATAAGATCTTAGCTATCACATCTATTTAGATTTTATACGCCAAATGTTTTAACTAATTAGTTCATTAATGGTGGGATTTTGATCCCGAAAGAATTTTAATTAATCAAAGGACAATCAGTAGTGGTTGTGGGATTATTAGCACCACCTTTATAATTTAGACACTCATTAAATGATTTAGACTAAATTGACTACATTAAATACCCTTATATATAAATAATGAAAATTGAAACATATTTCCCCATGTTGAAACTCTCTTTCATATTAGGATGATACAACCATCTCGACTGCCTCTTTTCTTGATTCCACTAGGTCTTAATTAATTCATTCATCTAAAATTATTAGTTCTAAAATTCAAAAGAAATCAATAATGACACTATTTTTTTAGGACATTATTTTTCATCATTATGGTTAAAACGTTATATATTTTCCAGGACCTAAATATTAAAAGGCAGTCAACCATTAGAATTTTATTTCAGAATATATAGGTGACCCTAATCAAGAATTAAGTCCCATTTTTAAGTAGTAGTAGGCAAATTGATTCATTTAATGATTATAACTCATAGTTATCACCAATTTATCAGGAAAATATGCACATAATTAAACAAATTTTCCATTTTATTTAGTGAAATGTTTTCATATTTTATTTTGGTACTTTTATATTTTCCTAAAGAAATTTCTTTATTTTGTATTTTTGGATTTACTTAATTAATTTTCAAAGTATATAATATTCTTCTATAACAAATAGTATATGGTACAAAATGTTTGAATTATATTATATAATATAATCATGTACATTTACTATAATATAGTAAATATAATATAGTCTCACATGAATGTGGGGTAATAATTTATTGATGTTAACCAAAAACAAATTTGGTCATTTTTTGGTAGTACCCACTTGATCAAAGTATTAATTGTAGTTATCAAATTTGACACGGAACCAGCTTAGACAAATTGTGAATTTTCTTGATCGATCTGTGCAAATTGATGAATGTTTTCAGACAGACCCCCTTATCGATATGGATCGAATCTGTGGTTGTATTTGAAAGCATGGAAGAAGAGTGAAAGCTCAAAGACTTTCTTTGAGTGGCTTGATCATGGGGATGGCAGAGGGAAGGATGTGGAGAAATGTGGGTGGCGTATGTTAGATGTACAAAGAGTCTCTTATCTCCAAAAACCAGTGAGTTGACTCGTTACTCGATGATGATGATGAATAGAATGTGATCAATTTCTTATTTGTTAATGAATAGGAGGAAAGAGAGGGTGGTTTTGAAGTGATAGCAAAAAATGGGAAGATATACTATAAAACAAGTGGGATTGTGAAAAGAGTGATTTTATTCACACATCTAGGGTGTGGTTTGGAAGAATAATTGAGCAACAGTGAGGAATTGTGTGGTTAATAGTCTCACCCAAACAGTAATTACAATACCGTTACAATGTGATCTTATTATTTGGAAAAAGGAATCTAAAAGACATTCTAAATTCTATAAATTCGAGGCATGTGGTTTTTTTTTTTTTTGGTATCATTGTTATACTAAATTTTAAATGAAATCAATGCATTCCTCGCCCAAACATGGTAATACTATATTTAAAACGAAATGACCCTCTATCACATGATATGTAGGTCTATTGGACTTTTATAGATAGAGAAAATTATTGAAAAACTCAATTATATATATTAGTAAATTTCCTGCTATTTTAATATTTAATGAGTACTATACCCTTCAATCAAATTATGTTTAATGTTTTTTTAAGACTAAAAAGATTAATCTGAATAGCTTATATTAGTAAATTAACTAAGAAAAGAGAACCTATATACATGAAAAGAAGGAAGTGTAATTAATATATTGAGATATGTCCAGTTTAACTTATTTGATTTAGTAGGAAGGATACATACAAATAGGAGAATATTGTGCCCAGAGATTAATAGGAATTACAATAAATAAATGGGAGTAAGATTATATAAACGACAAATAAAATAAAAAATACTCCCTCCATTCCGGATTACTTTGCACATTAAATTGGGCACAATTTTTAAGAAAAAATGAATATTTACTTTTTGATTGAGGGTATAATGGTTAAATTTACTTTTTCTAATGGAGTGATTAGTTTAATATTAAATGACATTATGTGAGAAAAAGTAATGGCATTGTGTGTAAATAAGTGTGTATTGTGAGGGTAAGAATTATGATAAATTTTACCATTTTTGGATATGCAAAGTGTTTGGGGACAAATTAAAAAGGAAAGTGTGCAAAGTGTTAAGGGACGGAGGGAGTAATTAATAATAAAACGACAAAAATAATTAATATTTAATTAGTATTATTGGCATTGCGTGTGCCATTTATGATTTATATAAAGGACCTAGACGGTTAAAACATTTTAATTTTATAATATTTATGGACTTGTTAACCTTTTTAAGGAAATATGGATTTACTTAAACTTGTCTGGTAAGAATGGGTTAGGTTTTCAAAATAGTTTTCAAGACTTTCAAAAGTCTCTTTAGATTATCTTGCATTATATATCGTGATCTTTCAAATGTCTCTTATGCTGTAACATTGAATATTATTGTTCTTAATAATGTTTATATAAATTTTGATCGTCATATTAATATTAATTGTTGTACTAAGACTTCCAAAATATTGAGCATTAAGAGTTTGATTTTAGCTAAGAAGGGAAATGACTATTGTTCCATGTTCGCTGAGGAACCAGTTGCAGATCATACCGAAAACCAAGAAACAATTATACTGGAAAAATTCTTTATAATCTTAGAAAATGTGAACTAGTTATAATCATATTATTACTTATGTGTTTATTGATGTAAATTGGATGATCGAATGATTTAATGTAAATTTTCTTGATACAAAAAATTGAATGATTAATACAAAAAATAAATTTAAATTTTCTTGATCGATCTGTGCAAATTGAATGATTTCAGATCAACCACTTCATCAATTTGGATCGAATCTGTGGATCTATTTAAAGCAGTGGAAGAAGATTGAAAGCTCAAAGACTTTCTTTAGCTGGCTTGATAATGGCGAGGGCAAAAAGGACAGTATTTGTATTTTGATCGCAAACAAAACAAGTCTTTTTTTTTTTTTTTTAATGAAAGTCAATCTCACTTAGATCAAATTAAAGAAGATAATGTCCTAAATGGCTCCCTCCACTTACATTGTCTCTATTAGAATTTTTTTATTTTCTAATATAAAAATTAAGTTTTACATTAGATATCACCATTAATCATGGTACGGCTAAATTGTATCCAACCACAGTTAAACGTCACTAATCATGGTACAATTACTAATTGTATCCAACCACAGTTAACTACAAGATACGATAGCTTGGGGACTGAGGTAGTGCATGGATTATTAAAATATTATTATCATTATTTTATCTTCAAAATGGTAATCTTTAAGTTTAAAATAATTTTCAGAATTTATTAGTATTATTATTTATTATAATTGAAAACAATTCTAAGATTTTATACATCATCTTCGGATTATTTCTACAATTAAACACATTATTTTTCTAATTTTATATTTGATTTTTTATTTTTAAGTGATTGAAAAGACTAGCGTTTATTGTATTTCATTTATACTATACTATTATCTAACATATAATATTACAAAATATATGTTATGTTTTTTTAAAGATAAAATATATTAATACATATTCATGATGTAATTATTGTATCGAGTATATATATATATATATATATATATATATATATATGCTATAAACATGCATGATGTATTTTACAAATATAAAATCGTAGGTATTATATATGTTATTAAAAATTCAACAACTTTTGTATAATACAAATCTCTTTTATCATTTTTAATTTGCCTACCAAATTTAATTTTCCTTTTATGTTGATATGTTTTTGAACTCCGATGGTCAAATCTCAATCAAACTGGATCTTCTATTTTAAGTTAATGTTTCATTTTATATTTCATTATTTTTAATTCATGTCATGTGTAAATTGATGATGTCATCTTTTACATTTGGCATATGGAGGTTATTTATGAATATCGAAAAAACATCAATTTGGAATAGAAAATCTTATTTGAATCTCGACCATAAGATTCTAAGAGGAAGCTTCAAAGATTCTTTTGTGATTATTAACATATTAAAAAAAGAGGGAAAAATCGTCACAGTAACTGAAATTGCAAATATGACCTAGGATAATTTATGGAACATTCTATTAAGTAATCCCACTTTACAATAATTACCGTGGTTAATCCTTCAATTTACATGAAAAATAGTATAAAATGTGTAACATCTTAAACATGGATTAATACTTTGTCGTAATAAAATTTGAATCAAAAAATGGAAAGGGACTGCCCAACTCTTTGACGCCTGAGTGAGGAAAGAGTAAAACAGGGGGAAGCTAAGGTAATAATATACTTTCTATTCTGATCTTAGAAATTTATGGTAATATTTGCTTCAGTATATGATGAGTTCAATTTATTTCTTGATGATATTGTAGATCGAAGAGTCGTTGGATAAGGATAACAAAGCTCAAATCTTAGCTGTCCAACAATGGTTAGACACAGTAAGTGATCATCGTATAGTCTATACGCACTCATAGTCCATTGTTTTTTGTTTTTCTTTTTCTCTCTAAAAGCAAGAAAAAAGCAATTTATTTTCACGCAGGATTATAATGGCATGATGTTGGACTCAGATTACTGGCTGGAAGCTGTGAGTTTCTATTTTCTGTTGGATCTCTACATTGATGAATCCAAAATTGTGAAATTTTGTTGATCTGTGCAAATTGAATGTGTTAGATTTATTGTCAATTTACTGACCAATTAAATCAGAATTAACTTACAAATTTGGTCATTTTTTGGTAGTACCCACTTGATCAAAGTATTAATTGTAGTTATCAAATTAACTAGATACACACTCTCTCCAGTTCACCACTGCAAAATTAACGCTGACAGGTGGGAGTCGTACTGTTTTGTACGGTGTCAGATAAAGACACATTCCAAGTACACTGTCTTTGACTGAGCACTACTTGAGTATATTAGCAACTTGGCTAATATAAAAGTCAGCTTGTTTCGTTTTGCATATTATAGATTTTAGTAGATTTCAGTACATAACATAGTTAATTATTACTTAACATACAGTGGTAAATCCATGATTCGATATGGGGGAGGAAAGAAATATATACACTGATATATTTTATATGATTATGCATTTAATTTTAAAAATAATTTTATTTTTCTACTTATGATACAATATATATATATATATATTGATGTAGAAATATAAACAATAAGATAAAATAAGGTAAATAAATCAAATCTCATTCTAATTTTGAGGGGTTCTTAGAACACAAAATCCAAAGCACCACACTAAAAGGAAATCTATGTGTTATGACAAATCTGACCAGGTTAATAATCAAAGTAGTAAATATATCAAAGATGTCTGTCTACGGGGTGGAATATCAGAGTTCTGTCACCCTAGATTTTATGTACTTTGTAAATCAAGTGCTAGTTTTACATTAAAAAAAAAAACAAAAACAAAAAAAAAGAATAATGAATGCATGGTTATTTAATGAGGACAATATACCCACTATAAAACCATACTGTCAATTTTTTTTTAACACTCACATCAATTTAATATTAATAATCACTTCATATATATTTTACCATCTATTAACTCTTTTTTTTTTTATATTTATATCCATTAAAAGTTGGGTTGGTTAATTACAATATACCATACCAAAATCTCATATTGTTTCTGTACAAAAAATTCGATACCACACATAATCTATATATCATACCAAAAAATCGCTATATATTTTGAATTTTGGTATTATATGTAGTTCATACCGTACCGAATTTTTCGATATAATAAGTACAATATATTGATATTTCTGTATTTTCATAGTCCTAATTAAAATCAATTATTTTTTTAACAAATTAAATACCGAATTATTAAATAATAAATTTATCAACAAGTGATTTGAATAATTTAAGAAAATATTGAAATTAATTAATTTCTAAGAAGATAAGTTGTGCAGTGACAAATTAAATTTCTAATATAACTATCACTCTTCGAACTACTTCATAATGTAGAAAGATACAAAAAGCATGAATATAATTATAAGAAAAAAACAAAGGAGAATTTACGTGTCCCCATGTGCATGATCACCCACTTCTAGGGGTGGAAATTGGAACGGAAATTTCCAATATCCGTCGAATCAGATCTGAAATTTTTCGATTTTAGAATGAATATTTTTAATTCAAAAATTCGAATTTCGATTTTTCCTCAAATTTTCGAATGGAAATCGGAATTAGTTTTAAAATTTTTGGAAATTCCGAAATCCAATCCGAAATATTTTCGAAATTCAATTTTTTGAAAATTCCGATTTCCGATACGATCCGATTTTCGATTTATTTCCGAAATAATAGTATATAGTATTCTTCTATAACAAATAGTATATAATATAAAATGTTTGAATTATATTACATAATATAATATATTTTATATACATTTACTATATGTAAATATAAATATACATATTATAGTATACGTTATAATATTATATACTATATAATATATTTTATATACTTTATACGATATGATAGTATATAAATATATTATATACTATATGTACATAGTATAGTTTATACTATAGTTTTATTTTATACTATATACAATAGTCTATAGTTTATATTGTAGTTTTTTAGTATTATTTATAATATATACTATATACTATAGTTTATATTGTAGTATCTATAGTTGTTTAATATTATTTTATTATGTATACTATATATTATAGTTTATACTGTAGTTTTTTAATTATATTATATACTACATACTATATACTACATGCTATAGAAGAATACTATATACTATATATTATATACTTTATTACATATAGTATAGTTTATACTATAGTTTTATTTTATTCTATATATTATAGTTTATACTGTAGTTTTTTAGTATTATTTTATAATATATACTATCGTGTGTTTTATGTGAATATTGTACATCAACAGAATAATTAATCTCTCATATTTTTGATAGATATTATATTGATATTAAATGCTTAAATTATTAGATTCGAGGTCGTATTATTTCTTAGGATATTAGAAAAGGATATATAGTTAATAGACCAACTAATTCATTTCGAAAATTTCTAAATTTTTGAAATTTTTAATTTCTGAAAATTCCGAAAAAAATTCCGAAAAATTCCGAGATTTCCGAAATCGGATTGGATTTCACATTTCCGAAAATTTTTGGATGAAAATTGAAATTGATTTTTCATTTTCGAAATTTTTTGAAATTTTTCCGAAACACCTTATTTTTGATTTGATCCATCCGATTTCCACACCTACCCACTTCATACCTTTTGATATGCCACTAGCTAGTAAAGCCCCCTCAAGGTAGCTAGATTGCATAGATAAACTTTGCCTTTTCAATTCTAATATAAAGTTAAAGTACGAATCAGAATCTTCTATATTAGTCCTTCTAGTTAACCCATATTAATACTAATAGTGTCCAATAAACCTCTTATCTTTCTATTTTAACCAACTTATAATATCTTTTTTTTCTTTCCTTACATCTCCATAGATTTTCTTTCCCTTTGGATTGTTTTTTCAATCCAAAATAAGTAGATAAAACAAGTATTGAATTGAATTAAAGATTCAATTTGAGTTCTTTAAATGGCATTCGATCCTTATCTCCTTTTGGGTTCTTATGTGTAAAACCAAGTAGTTGCTTTAAATGTATATTCAATTGAAGACTCTTAGATTTTTCCTATTTTCAAATATTAAACTAATCAACTGTTTCCTCGTACATGTATGTACCTTTCTTCTGTACGAATACAATAATTTCATGATTTCCAATTTTTTAAACAATTACAACTAATCAATTAACTCATAACTTTTACTGATATATTTATCAATTAACACATTCAAATTCCTGCTACATTCTAACGAAAAGAAAGCCTTCAATGTCCAACAACATATTTCAATGAAATCCATCTTCAATAATTCAAACACAAAAATCCATTATTTTTCTTTTTTTTTTTTGAATTACAAATGGAGGTGGGATGCCACTAAATTACAAGACACGCTGTAAATTTATAAAATCTATTGAATAGATGAAAATCCATCAGTTAAAAACTAGACAAAGAACCTTAGCTCCCCAATTATATCTATTAATTAATTATTCATCCTCTATAGTTTCATACAAACTCTACTAAACCCAATTAGATAATCTGGACATGATATATGTCAATATACCAATAATATACAAAAAATTACCACATTAAGACTAAATAACTCAGTTGGCTAATTTTAATACCCCACAAATTCACTTTAAATAGCATTTAAGTAATATGTAGTTTAAATCCCCTAAAAAGCCAATTACATATAAATCTAGTATATTATATAACATACTTAGGTTGCATGTTACGATTAATTAATCGGGTTTACCTAGAATGACTTTGACCCATGTCTCAAATCGGCATTATGGAATCTTCTTGTTCTTAAAATTAATTAATTAAAAACACGCATTTTTGCGTGTTCTACATACACGTAATTACAACGAAATTTATTAAAACAAACAAACATGTATTTATATAGAGATTTGATCAGATAGTATATAGAGAGTTGATCAGATAACAATGCACATTCCTGAGTACTTTTTTAAGATTTTATTTTTTAATATTTCATATTATACACATAATTTTATTTTTTCATGCTACCACTTACTCTCTTCTCAATTCTTATTCCACATATCTTCTTTCCAAATTAACATCAAAATCATTTATTAAAGATAAAAAAATATAAATTGTATAACAAATATTCTTAAATGACTCAAAAATTAGTTTAAAATAAAAGTGATGAATTTCAAATTCACATCTATCCAAACACCATCAATGGATTTGTTAGCATGAATTTCAAATCCCTCCTTAAATCTATCAATTCAAATGGATAATTTCTGATTTTATATATCATTTCATATTATTTCTACAATTATAACATGTTTTCTGATTCTATATTTGATTTTTAATTTAAAATGATTGAAGAGACTAAAGCTACTAGTTTGATGTTTTTGTATTTCATTTATATTATACTTATACTATAATGTATATTATACAATATATGTTATACTTACAAAATATTCATATATTCATAAATATTCATAATATTGTAATAATTCTTGTATAGACTTGTTATAATCATAAACATGCATGATATTTTACAAACATATATTTCTACCATATTATGTAATTTAAATTCTACGACTTAATTTTTCTATGAGTAAACGAGGAAGGTGCATGTAAAACTGTCTTACTGATTTAGTTACGTGAAGCAAACAGGTAAACCCACAACCTACACTTTACAATTCACAATAAATTTATAAAATTAAATTTTATTTATGAGTAATAAAAATTGTAGTAATAAATAGTGTGTTATATAAATTTTTATGTAAACAAATTAAGATATCTCCCATGCACGTGGACACGCGCAGACACAATTAGACGAGTCTTGTCATTTTTCCTACCTAAATATCCATGAATTTGAACCAGCTCCAATATATGTCTAAATGGTGACCATAATTAAAATACAAGACTAAGATTAAATTAAAGATTCTGTTTTTGAGAAATAAAATAAAAAGTGCAATAATTAGTTATACACTAAAAAGCATATATTATATATATTCCGACAAAATCCATCACAGTAACCTAAGCTTGCAAATTTGACATAGGTAGTTTAATAGAACATTCGATTAATTAATCTTACCGCGGTTAATCTTTTAATTTACACGAAAATTAACTAAAAAGCTCAAAGACTTTCTTTGAGTGGCTTGATCATGGGGATGGGAGAGGGAAGGATGTGGAGAAATGTGGGTGGCGTATGTTAGATGTACAAAGAGTCTCTTATCTCCAAAAACCAGTGAGTTGACTCGTTACTCGACGATGATGATGAATAAAATGTGATCAATTTCTTAATTGTTAATGAATAGGAGGAAAGAGAGGGTTTTGAAGTGATAGCGAAAAATGGGAAGATATACTATAAAACAAGTGGGGATCCAGTGGAGACGAAGATGGAGGAGCAATGGATCTATGTTTTGAGTCTATGTAGAGAGTTGTTTGTGGGGAAGAAGGAAAGAGGCTCATTTCATCACTCCACTTTCTTAACCGGAGCTCCGGTTATTGCAGATTTTGATTTTAATAATAATGGCAGGATTAAAGGCGTGAATTTTGTCTGAAAATGACACTGTCTCAGGCGAGAAAAAGGGCGGCGAAGGACTTTCCGGTGGCAGTGGCCGGCCAGCCGATGCTGTGGTTTTTGTCTTGCGTTACAAGTTACAAATAATACTAGCTAGTATCTAGAAGCATTTTCCCATGGTGAACGGAAACCCTAGCTACATATGCAACTTTGGCCAGTAAGAAAACACTATATATATAAAAAAATATATTACTCTTGTTTTCCGATCAAAATACAGTTAGTGAAGCCTCTACTGTATTGTGTTATTGACTTATTGTGTGTCTGTTTACTGCGTTTGTTTTCACATACATCTAGAGAGAGAACATCAAAGAGGAGAGAGAGAGACCACCACCTGGATGTAATATTTTTCTCTTTCAAAAATTACGCATTTTTTGGTAAATCATGAATGTGTACATTAGTGAAGACGAATCTTTGCCCAATATTTGATTGAAACTTGATCTGGAATTTAATATAATCTAAAATTAAATAAAAACTCCTGAATAATAGTATTATATAAAATCTCATGCATGTGTACACAACACTTATAATTAATTTATACAATTATACAGGAATATTAACCTATATTCTGTTATTATTCATAAAATCAATTACACATTGTCTTTGCTTCATCAGTGGGTGTGATGAAAATACGAAAGTCGAGGAATGTGAGGGTTAGTAGACTAAGTAATCTTGTTTTGTTTTAATATGATTGATAATAGTTTTAATAAGATACCATTTGTCATGATCCCAGGGGTTCTACCAATTAAATCAGGTGTTCTAGAAAAAACACAATTTTTGTAAAATAATAAAAGAGACAAAAAATAAGGAACACCTAAAAACTATCTAAATTATTCCACCCTGGGAAAGAAATGTGTTATATAATTTTACATTATAGTTTCTTAATTATTTTTCTATTAATTCTATATGGCTGTTTTCTCTTCTATGTGAAAGTGTGTTTTTATTTTGGATTTCACATTGAAAAAGTTTGATTGAACACGAAATCTAAAGATGCACAAAGAGTGATTTTATTCACACATCTAGGGTGTGGTTTGGAAGAATAATTGAGCAACATTGAGGAATTGTGTGGTTAATAGTCTCACCCAAACAGTAATTATATACAATACCGTTACAATGTGATCTTATTATTTGGAAAAAGGAATCTAAAAGACATTCTAAATTCTATAAATTCGAGGCATGTGGTTTTTTTTTTTTTTGGTATCATTGTTATACTAAATTTTAAATGAAATCAATGCATTCCTCGCCCAAACATGGTAATACTATATTTAAAACGAAATGACCCTCTATCACATGATATGTAGGTCTATTGGACTTTTATAGATAGAGAAAATTATTGAAAAACTCAATTATATATATTAGTAAATTTCCTGCTATTTTAATATTTAATGAGTACTATACCCTTCAATCAAATTATGTTTAATGTTTTTTTAAGACTAAAAAGATTAATCTGAATAGCTTATATTAGTAAATTAACTAAGAAAAGAGAACCTATATACATGAAAAGAAGGAAGTGTAATTAATATATTGAGATATGTCCAGTTTAACTTATTTGATTTAGTAGGAAGGATACATACAAATAGGAGAATATTGTGCCCAGAGATTAATAGGAATTACAATAAATAAATGGGAGTAAGATTATATAAACGACAAATAAAATAAAAAATACTCCCTCCATTCCGGATTACTTTGCACATTAAATTGGGCACAATTTTTAAGAAAAAATGAATATTTACTTTTTGATTGAGGGTATAATGGTTAAATTTACTTTTTCTAATGGAGTGATTAGTTTAATATTAAATGACATTATGTGAGAAAAAGTAATGGCATTGTGTGTAAATAAGTGTGTATTGTGAGGGTAAGAATTATGATAAATTTTACCATTTTTGGATATGCAAAGTGTTTGGGGACAAATTAAAAAGGAAAGTGTGCAAAGTGTTAAGGGACGGAGGGAGTAATTAATAATAAAACGACAAAAATAATTAATATTTAATTAGTATTATTGGCATTGCGTGTGCCATTTATGATTTATATAAAGGACCTAGACGGTTAAAACATTTTAATTTTATAATATTTATGGACTTGTTAACCTTTTTAAGGAAATATGGATTTACTTAAACTTGTCTGGTAAGAATGGGTTAGGTTTTCAAAATAGTTTTCAAGACTTTCAAAAGTCTCTTTAGATTATCTTGCATTATATATCGTGATCTTTCAAATGTCTCTTATGCTGTAACATTGAATATTATTGTTCTTAATAATGTTTATATAAATTTTGATCGTCATATTAATATTAATTGTTGTACTAAGACTTCCAAAATATTGAGCATTAAGAGTTTGATTTTAGCTAAGAAGGGAAATGACTATTGTTCCATGTTCGCTGAGGAACCAGTTGCAGATCATACCGAAAACCAAGAAACAATTATACTGGAAAAATTCTTTATAATCTTAGAAAATGTGAACTAGTTATAATCATATTATTACTTATGTGTTTATTGATGTAAATTGGATGATCGAATGATTTAATGTAAATTTTCTTGATACAAAAAATTGAATGATTAATACAAAAAATAAATTTAAATTTTCTTGATCGATCTGTGCAAATTGAATGATTTCAGATCAACCACTTCATCAATTTGGATCGAATCTGTGGATCTATTTAAAGCAGTGGAAGAAGATTGAAAGCTCAAAGACTTTCTTTAGCTGGCTTGATAATGGCGAGGGCAAAAAGGACAGTATTTGTATTTTGATCGCAAACAAAACAAGTCTTTTTTTTTTTTTTTAATGAAAGTCAATCTCACTTAGATCAAATTAAAGAAGATAATGTCCTAAATGGCTCCCTCCACTTACATTGTCTCTATTAGAATTTTTTTATTTTCTAATATAAAAATTAAGTTTTACATTAGATATCACCATTAATCATGGTACGGCTAAATTGTATCCAACCACAGTTAAACGTCACTAATCATGGTACAATTACTAATTGTATCCAACCACAGTTAACTACAAGATACGATAGCTTGGGGACTGAGGTAGTGCATGGATTATTAAAATATTATTATCATTATTTTATCTTCAAAATGGTAATCTTTAAGTTTAAAATAATTTTCAGAATTTATTAGTATTATTATTTATTATAATTGAAAACAATTCTAAGATTTTATACATCATCTTCGGATTATTTCTACAATTAAACACATTATTTTTCTAATTTTATATTTGATTTTTTATTTTTAAGTGATTGAAAAGACTAGCGTTTATTGTATTTCATTTATACTATACTATTATCTAACATATAATATTACAAAATATATGTTATGTTTTTTTAAAGATAAAATATATTAATACATATTCATGATGTAATTATTGTATCGAGTATATATATATATATATATATATATATATATATGCTATAAACATGCATGATGTATTTTACAAATATAAAATCGTAGGTATTATATATGTTATTAAAAATTCAACAACTTTTGTATAATACAAATCTCTTTTATCATTTTTAATTTGCCTACCAAATTTAATTTTCCTTTTATGTTGATATGTTTTTGAACTCCGATGGTCAAATCTCAATCAAACTGGATCTTCTATTTTAAGTTAATGTTTCATTTTATATTTCATTATTTTTAATTCATGTCATGTGTAAATTGATGATGTCATCTTTTACATTTGGCATATGGAGGTTATTTATGAATATCGAAAAAACATCAATTTGGAATAGAAAATCTTATTTGAATCTCGACCATAAGATTCTAAGAGGAAGCTTCAAAGATTCTTTTGTGATTATTAACATATTAAAAAAAGAGGGAAAAATCGTCACAGTAACTGAAATTGCAAATATGACCTAGGATAATTTATGGAACATTCTATTAAGTAATCCCACTTTACAATAATTACCGTGGTTAATCCTTCAATTTACATGAAAAATAGTATAAAATGTGTAACATCTTAAACATGGATTAATACTTTGTCGTAATAAAATTTGAATCAAAAAATGGAAAGGGACTGCCCAACTCTTTGACGCCTGAGTGAGGAAAGAGTAAAACAGGGGGAAGCTAAGGTAATAATATACTTTCTATTCTGATCTTAGAAATTTATGGTAATATTTGCTTCAGTATATGATGAGTTCAATTTATTTCTTGATGATATTGTAGATCGAAGAGTCGTTGGATAAGGATAACAAAGCTCAAATCTTAGCTGTCCAACAATGGTTAGACACAGTAAGTGATCATCGTATAGTCTATACGCACTCATAGTCCATTGTTTTTTGTTTTTCTTTTTCTCTCTAAAAGCAAGAAAAAAGCAATTTATTTTCACGCAGGATTATAATGGCATGATGTTGGACTCAGATTACTGGCTGGAAGCTGTGAGTTTCTATTTTCTGTTGGATCTCTACATTGATGAATCCAAAATTGTGAAATTTTGTTGATCTGTGCAAATTGAATGTGTTAGATTTATTGTCAATTTACTGACCAATTAAATCAGAATTAACTTGCAAATTCAAGAATTAGGTTGGATTGAACTCAAGAACTCTAACCCTAATTCGGATCAAATGAAAAATTCAAAGTAAAATAGTAGAGTCGAAAATTTACTTAGTTCGACCAAGTAAACTTGATCTACATCCATGGGAGAGAGAAAAACATCCGCTAATTTCACCAAGATTACAGGAATTCGAGTTATCCCCAATTTTGAGGGATTAGGGTTTATATATAGCCCTAAAAATGCTATCTAGAGCAATACTTATCCAAATATAATAAATCTTATCAATTTGGATTCGCCTAATAAGCAGAAATAAAAGCCCCATGGTCAGATTCAGAATCGGATAATTTGAAATCCGATTTTACAATTTTGCCCAAGAACCCTAGAATTTTGCCCCAATTCACCATGCAAACCCTAAGTCTGAAATTGGTTCAATTGAGCCTTAATTCGGCCGGTTCATTTGCAATCGACTCTGGTTCCTGATCCACCAGATCACCATGCATATAGATAATGGCGAGGGCAAAGGGTTGTATGTCAAGAACTCGTGGGGGTGGCATAGGTTAGACGAACAACGAGGTTCTTATCTACAAGAACCAGTGAGTTAACTCGGTGTATGTGGTTCCTTCATTTCTTGATTGTTAATTCATTTGTTGATAATTAGGTGGAAAGAGAAGGTTTTGAAGTCATAGTGAAAAATGGGAATATTTACTACAAAACCAGTGGAGACGAAGATGGAGGAGCAATGGATCTATGTTTTCAGTCTACGTAGAGAGTTGTTTGTGGGGAAGAAGGAGAGAGGCTCATTTCATCACTCATCTTTTTAGCCGGAGCTCCGGTTATGGCCGCTGGCTCTATACAAGTATCGGATGGCAAAATCAAGGTGATGATATATCAATTATTTGGAAATAATACTTTTTTGTTTTTGAAGAAATTATTTATGTTGGGATTTTGGTATGTAGAAATTAATGTCGAGCAGTGGGCATTATAATCCCAGGAAAGAGAATTTCGAACGTTTGACTCAATTTCTTGAAGAAGAAGGAGTTGATATGACGAGTACAATTATATGATTCCGAGAGGTTGGTGAAGATTTGGTGTTTTTGGATCCATTATTATTTCGATTTAATTTGGGTTTTGCAGATTGAATTTGATATCTGCAACTGTTATCCCACAAGTGAGCTTCATATCTACCAGTCCCTCTATGCCTAAATAAAAAACCCATTTTTGTCATGACTTTCCGGTGGGAGTGGCGACCACTATATATGGTTTTTGCCTTGCATGCTTTAAATTAAATAAGTATGAAACCCTAGCTATGTCTGTATGTATGTTTGTTTGACCAATAAGAAAAGACTATATATATCTTGGTTTCAGATTATTTATGTTGTTGAAGCATCTGTTTTGTTGTCTGTATTCGTCTGCTTCCCGATCCAGAGAGGGAATATCAGAGAGATATAGTCCTTGAGAGAGAGAGAGATGTGTTTGACTAATATGACTTTCAATAAATGGGAATTGGGACATCTACTGAACGTTCGGTAGAATGAAGCAAAAGCCAATGGAAAACAAATACGAACGTAAAAAAAGAAAACTTAATAATCTTGGATCGAAAAATGAATATAATTGAAATTATATAGCTGGCCAATTTATAGATACATATATAAATCTTCCAAATAATTACCGTAAATAATAATGATTTCCTTTCTGTGTCCAAAAGAGCAATTTATGGGAGTCAAGTTTCCGCTTTTTTTTTACTTGATTCCACCAATGTTGAAAGTATAGGACTTTTATGAGCGTTTGTTTGCAAAATTAATGCAATAAAGAACAATCTAACAAGTTAGTAAATAATAGATATCGAGAGTATAAATAATTGATTGGGTCTGACTATGATGACGCGTTTAGTGAGTGGAATAAAGAGGAATGGGGTTTTTTTTTTTTAATGCTCAGCCCATATTTAATAACAATTATAATCGCTTATATACTAAATAAATACAAATTAAATATGAGTACATTATAATACGTATTGCTTTGTATCTAAAGTATCTATACATTTGGAACATCCAGAAAAGGAAAATAAATAAGCATCATATTTTGAGGGTTTAGGGATTTTAAATTAATAGCATGTTTTTATCTATATTTATACTAAAAATTATGACACAGCTCCTTTTGACTTCAACAATTGCCAATTAAGATTGAAGTAGGAAATTTAAAAGATAAGGAGAGATCATAAATCGAAACTAAAGCAAGAAAAAGAATGAGACTGCAAAGAGTATTTTCAATGATGGTTTAGTATATTAATTTTACAATACTATGATTTATGGGATAACCCTTTCTAATTGTATTAATTAAGATGGTTATAATTGCTTTTCTATCACGATAAATAATTTTTTTGACCAAAAATATACATGTGAGTGGAGAGTTAATTTTGATTTTTCATCCAAATTTTGATAAAAAAGTAATAAAATTATATGTTGTGGTAGAAAGGTAAATTTTACATGATTTGTGATATAAAAGACTATTATATCTAGAATTTATTTTAGTCTTTTTAAAATTAAGGTAAATTTTATATGAGATTGTCTTATGAATCTAATTACGCGAAACATATCAATGTATAACCCATACATCACAATGCATTTATGAATTTATAAAAATGAGTGAGGGATTCATTTCACGATAATAATTCATGTTTTGTTTTCAAGCTATAAGTTTCATTACCTTTTAACGAAATTATTATAAGCGAGGATTCAACGTTTCTTCAATAAAAAAATAAAAAAAACAAGTGGGATTTGATGCTTCCTTTTTTCTTTTGATTAGGGTGAAAAATTATTAGAAGCTTTTATTACAAGCTTTGACTCACACAGACTTCCAAAATGAGGATTCAACTATCCTCCAATAAAAAGAAAAAACAGTGAGGATTTGATGATTCCTTTTTTTCTTTGGAATATGGAGAGAGAGAGAGAAAAATTTCCTCATTCAATTATCCATATCTTAATCAAATCAGGTGAGATATTAAATCAGGTGAGATATTAATCGAGAGGTATGTTTAAATGTTTTAATGACAAACATCTATAAAAGCGATGAGGTTAATTATAGAAAAAGCAAATTAGTACAAAATAGTTGATAAGATGACTACCTAGATATGTCTTGTATATTTTCATTCTGTCACAATGGAATCATTGTTTTCAAAAATATTGATTCAAAATGATAACACTTTCAATTCGAACAAGTCTTCAATGCCCAACAATATATATCTTTGAAATCCACCTTCAATCATTCAAGCACAAAATTCCATTATTAAACCTAATTATATTTGTAAGTTCATTTTTACGATGTATAAAAAATCATAAAATCTATTGAATAGACTAAAATCTATCATTTAAACTAAACAGAGAACCTTATTTAGCTCCCCAATTATATATATTATTCATACAAACTCTACTAAACCCAATTAGATGATCTGGACATGATATATGTCAATATACCAATAATATAAGAATTTCCACAAGACGTGACTAAATCACTTAGTTGACTAATTTTACTTCATTTGTTGTAATATAAGTTTTGCCCAACACTTTCTAGTTTTTATTTTTTTTTACATTTGCCTTGTAAATGTGTAGTTTAACCCCCTAAAAAAGCCAATTACATATCTAGTATATATTTAAGTATATTATATAACATACTTACTTAATTTGCGTATTAAAACATTAATTAATTGGGATTGTTTAGAATGAGTACTAGACCCATGTCCTCATATCCGCATTATGGCATCTTCTTCTTTATTTTTATTTTTTTTCTAAAGAAAGAAAGAAAAACAAGCATTCTTCCGCGTTCTGCATCCATATTCCAAGGAAAATCTAGAAATTCTATTAATTAAAACTTTTTTTTTTTGGTATAAAAAAAGTCATAGTCCCCAGTAATTAATTAATTGTTTTGTATATATTCGACCGCCTAAAAGCAATAGATTACGACGTCCTCAGTAATCTAATAATAAAATTTACACTTTTTATTGTGGTAAATATTAATATGATCTTGTTACGATTGATACCCAGAACCAATCACCAGCTAAGAATCGAATTAATCAGACCAGAAGATCAACCCAGAATTGCATGCATGAACAGAAAGAATAATGCGAAAAACAAAGACATGCAAACGATCAACACGCCAAGATTTGAGGGTGGTTCGGCTCGCCACATCGGCCTACGTCCACCCTTTCAAGAATCAGCACAATTCACTAAGTATCGAGAGAGAATTCGGGATTACAAGAAATTGGGGATTTTCGCGATAATGAAGAACCCTAACTATCGAATTGATTGCTAAGCTAAGAATTGATACTCTATCTTATAACTGAAGGTACTTGAGTATATATACAGCATTAATCCTCAACTAATTTAGCTAGATCAGTTAAGAAAAACGGCAACATTCGCTTGCAAATCCGAAGCGTGCGCAGCAGCCCTAATTTTGCAGATAACACTGTTCCAACTAACTTAACTGCCTCGACCCGTTTCTTCAGAGATTTAACATGCCCGGTTCTTCACTAATTGCCCCGGTTATACAGAATCCAAACCCGGTTCCAACCCTTGGCAGATTTTTCTTGAATTAACCCACATATCACAGATCTACTTGTTCATGCTCCTTTAACTGAAGATATATATACCTTTTTTCCTTTTTCTTGAGAACCGAATTGCTATTATATAGCTAGTTTCGATAATGATTTGATTTATAATCAACCTCGTTAATTTGACATTCAAATTATGTCAAAAATTAATAGATTTACATTTCTACTTAATAAACAAAATGTCACCTGAAAACAGCATTAACTCCAAAACAATTATAAAAAAAAAACTATAAATAAAAAACAGATTGGTGATAGCCGGTACTAATACTTACAATTTAAATCTTCTATACCCAAAGTCCATATTCACTTGTATACGATATTCCAATACACGTTATATTGATGTAGAAAATAATAATGGTTATAATTAATATTAATTGAAAAAAAAAAATTGGACCCTACATCAAAAGGATATCCAATGGGCATAGAGTGCAATTTTAATGTCTTATACTTATGTAATTTTGCGCTCATGGATTCGAATCTGGTAGAGTCGTGCCTCACACCTATTTAAACTCCGACCTAAAATAGGGTGCTGGAAAAATTCCCAACAAAATTCATTCAAACATACCTAGGTTTTTATATGATAAGTCGAAGATGAATTTTGTTACATAGAATTGGACTGTAATACCTGGGAGTTACATGTGTGACATTATTTAGTTAGCTCTATTTAATTGACAAATTGAATTAAATATTCTTTATCTTCAATGTTGACGTCACCTACAACTTTGGAAATTTAGACCATTTCTCTTTCTATTATTTATTTAAATCTATCTTCAACTATTAAAATACTTCATTGGTTTACTTGTATAGATCAGCTAATTTCTCGTTCACTTTCTATTATTTATTTAAATCTATCTTCAACTATTAAAGTACTTCATTTGTTTAGTTGTACAGATCAGCTAATTTGATGATTTCCACTTTGTGACTTTGTATTTTTTATTTTTTTAATGAGTTATGAGAATAGAAGTGGGAGAAATAATAAAAATTACAAAATCTTTTATACAAATTCGAATTTTGTTCATCATTGCATCCTCATAAATGTGGTGTATCACTTGAATTACAGAACTCGTTATACTTCACATTTCTTATTGATAAGAAGAAAAATTATGCAAAAGCTGATTTTATTTTTCGTTTTTGGTTATATTTTGATATTTTATGTATCGTTATTCGTGCGTGTGCTTAAAAGGTACTGGTAGACATCCAATCATATCTGGATCATTCAATTAAAATAAATATATGTTCATTTATTAAAATCTATAATATGCAAAACAAAAAAGTTCGACTAGATATTTCTATAATAATTATTATTATTTAATTTTTAAATTAAAGTGTAAAATTACAAAGCAAATATCAAATTATTGATTTTAAAATTTACAAGCTGGTTTAGCCTATCTACAAACTTGATCATTTGGAGTTTACAAATTTATATGTTGTTTATTCTTGGAACATGCATCTTCCTTTTCTTTTTTCTAACAAAAGCCAAAGATTCACACATAGACCAAAAGAAGATCACAAATTCTCCTGTGCACCTGGTGCACGGATCTAAGATCCATGTAATCCGGGTCGACCCGACCCGGATCCAGCGAATTTCTTTTTTTTTTTTTTAATAAATTTTATGTCTTGACCTTTATGTACAAATTTGGTGACCTTTATATACAAATGTTGTGACCTTTATGTATAAATGCTGTGACCTTTATGCATTGTAACTTAGAAAAAAAAGGAAGAATTTCAGCAAAATTTGTATATAGATACCTTTATGTAATATTCATATAACCCTTATATATATTTTATATGACATTTATGTACAAATATTCATACCTTTATGTAATATATAAAAGGTATATAAAGGTATGAATATTTATACATAAAGGTCACATAAATATACATAAAAGTCATATGAATATAACATAAAAATATCTATGTACAAATTTTGTTAAAATTCTTCATTTTTTTCTAAGTTATTTAACATAAATGTCACAGAATTTATACATAAAGGTCACACAATTTGTATATAAAGGTCACCAACTTTGTACATAAAGGTTTTGGCCTGAAAGCTAAAAAAACAAAAAATCAAAAGTGCACGGATCCGGATTGACCCGAATTGTATGTACACCAAGTGTACAAGAGACCTACTCAAAGAAGATTATGTCCTAAATGGTACCGTCCACTTACATTATCTCTTTTGGATTTTATTTTTTTATTTCTATTATTAGAATTGAATTCTACGACATTAAACATTTCAGAATTTATTAGTATTATTATTCATTTTTATTGAAAACAACACTTAGATTTATATATCATCTTAGATTTTTTTTTTTTTAGTGAGCTTGGGGGAGTAAAAGGAATGAGAACAATAAAAACTAGAAAACTTACAGGCTTGAGTTTTGATCGTCACACAATCTGAATCTGCACCTTCATAAAGGTGAGATACCATTTGAGTTATAAGACTCGTGATGTATATCAACTTTAGATTATTAGTATTATTAGTGAAAACAATACTTCTCATTTTATATTTGACTTTTAATTTTTAAATGATTCACGAAAACACTAGTTGTTATTGTATTTCATTTATACTATACTATATTCTATAACATATACTATACAATATATATGTTATGCTTTTTAAAAATACAATAATTAATATGTATTCATATATATTGTATTTATTGTACCGAGTACGTTATAAACATGCATGATTACACATACAAATATGTACCGTATTATGTAGTTAAAGTTTAACAACTTTTGTATACGTACAATATATATTTGATCACACGTGAACACACACAATGAGTTTTGTCATTTTTAATTTGCCTACCAAATTTAATATCCTTTTACGTTGACAATTTTTTGAATCATCTCCAATACAAGAGTCAACCATAAGATATATTCTAATTAAAACTGAGATTGGTAGATTCTTTCGTGATAGATTTTTCTTTTTTTTTTTAAGGCAATCACGAAAAAATCGTCACTGTAACCGAATTAGCTTGCAAAATTCACCTAGGAAATTTATAGAACATTCGATTAATTAATTCACTTTGCAATTATTACCGTGGTTAATCCTTTAATTTAAATGAAAACTAGTATAAAATGTGACATCTGCAACAAGGGTTTTTTGTTGTAATAAGATTTCCAAAATTGCTCGTAAGAGTTTGTGTTTTTTTTTTTTGAGCTAAAAAGGGAAATATATGGACCACTATTTTATGTCACCTGAGGAACGAGTTAGACAAGTGGAAATCAAGGTATAACTATACTGAAAAAATCATTATGATCTTAAAAAATGTGGACTAGCTAGTTATAGTTATATTGCTTAATTATGTGATCATGAGTTTGCTGATTGATTGTAGATTGGAGGGTGGTTGGATAAGGATAACAAAGCTCAAGTCTTAGTTGTTCAACAATGGTTAGAGATAGTAAGTGTGATCAATATATACCATTATTAATTTGTTAAAAAAAAAAACATATGTACACAATTATGTGCACGTCAAAAAGTCTGTAACGTACAAATCCAATCAATCTTATTTTCAGAATAGAACAAGCTTAATGCAGGATCATAATGCTAAGATGTTGGAATCAAAGCATTGGCTTGAAGCAGTAAGTTTACTTTGTTATATATTTATATATTAATAGATGAATGGTATATTTTCTTGATCGATTATTCTTTGATCAGATCGACCCCCTTCATCGATACGGATCAAATCTGTGGTTGTATTTTAAGGAATGGAAGGAGTGTAAAAGCTCAAAGACTTTCTTTGAGTGGCTTGATCGTGGGGAGGGCAAAGGGAAAGATGTGGCCAAATGTGGGCGACGTATGTTAGATGCACAACGAGTTTCTTATCTCCAAAACCCAGTGAGTAAATGACTAGATCTCCATTACATACATGAATAAGATTTCTTGATTGTTAATTTGTTAGGTGGAAAGAGAGGGTTTTGAAGTGATAGCAAAAACTGGGAAGATGTACTATAAAACAACTGGGGTTCGAGTAGAGACGAAGGTGGATGAACTGTGGATGTATGTATTGAGTCCAAATCGAGAGTTGTTTGTGGGGAAGAAGGAAAAGGGCTCATTTCATCACTCGACTTTCTTAGCCGGAGCTCCGGTTAAGGCCGCCGGATTCATACAAGTCTCAGATGGTAACATCAAGGTTATATGTATTATATATATAGAGGTATTGCTTTTTTTGTTGTTGTTGTTGCTAGGGTTTCAAGATATTTATGTTGGGATTTTGTTATATATGTAGGAATTAACTTGGAGCAGTGGGCATTATAAGCCCACAAAAGAGAATTTCCAACGTTTGACTCAATTTCTTGAGGAAAAACAAGTTGATTTCACCAATATTAATTCCCAGATCAGGTTGGATAAGATTCAGTAGTGTCTTTGCATTATTATTATAACGAACCAATATCTTAAATTCTTACTATCCTGCTAATTTAAATGTTGAATTGAAATGTGATTTTTAGTTCTACATTATTAAAAATTTCTGATTAATTCATTAATTTTATAACGTAATTTACAGAAGTTTTGGCTGCTCAAAGAAGAGGAGCTACCCCACAAGTCGAGCAAAAGTGGATTGAGGAAATTTTTCCAAAATGAGTACTTTTAAACAAAGCAAGATGTTCTAATGTAGAACGATAAGTATTTTACATAAATGAATATATCACAATTAATTTGTCTGTTATATGATAGTTACGTGCCAAAGATGATTAACAATAATTGTTCGAATGAGTTCATAGCCATTGATAGAGGTGCGAACAATATTATTAGACGGTTTAATGGCCTGTAAAGTGTTCGGGTAACATACAAGGAGTCGCGGTCGATTATGAAAGACTCAAAATTGTGGAGTTGTCGTGGAAGTAGATGGAACGGAAAATCCCTGATCAGTTTCACAAGCAAAACAATATTCAACAAACAATGTTAATGATTGATCTCAAGTTAGACACATACATCATGAAAATGATAATACTAACACAAAATGCATGATAGAATCAATGAAGATGAAACTAATTTGGCTAGAGTACTGGGTGTTGAAACTTCTCATGATATTATAACAACTTACATTCTAATAGTGATCACCTAGAATGTATTGTTTTAAAGTTATTTATGGTCATTTCGCTAATGTTGTAAATATGATTTAATTTACCCATAATAATTGTCTGATTATTTTTACCAAATATATATCAGCAACTGTTATTATGAATTAGCAAATATTTGGAGTATGAAATGGTTGAAATTACTCATTTTGATATGTTGAATATTTTATTATATAATATAAATATTAAACAGAAAATTATAAAGTTGACTAATTAAGAAATAAACTCAATTCTTAATTGGTTATTTTGTGTAAAAACGTGGTTTTCCTTCATTTGATAAAGTCAAAACTCGTTGTCATTTGATATTTTTTGTTGAATATTTTTAGTTTTTTAATTTATATCATTGTTGATTAATTAGTTTGTGTAAGCTACTAATTTTGTTGAATACTATATGTTCTTTTATATCATTGTTGATTTAGTTTATGTAGATTACTGACTCTGATAATGAGTGTATGTTTCACATTATTTTTTAGTTAAATATAAATATTTCCAAATTTTATAGTTAGATGTTGAATGTAACATTCATAAAACCCAAGGAACTACCCATGCTAATGTAAAATGGGACAACCGATTAAAAAACATGGTGGAATTGTAAGGAGTTTTCACTTTTCCCAGAAAAAAGGAATATTATTCGATTAAGTGGATACATTGAAGACAGATTCCCCAACAAGATAAAGTGAATTTATGGGGTTGAATAAGGTGAGTTTCATGGTCAAATTAATGTTTTTTCAAAAAGAAATATTTATTCACCTATCATCATCTCACCTCTCTGGATAATCAAATTAAAATTAAGGAATCCCAACTTTATATATCCACATGATTTTAAAAGGCAGTCAACCATTACCGACTTTTATATTTCTTCCATTTATTTTAGTGCACGAGAATCTTAAGCTACATTTTTAAGTAGTGATAAACTACTTGATGTGTTGAATGTTTATATTTCAAAGTTTATTCTTGAGAGGTTGTATGGTGTGTTTAACTCAAGAATTATGCATGGTTTGTAGAACCGGGCTTGATTAGGTTAGAGCCGTTCGATTTCAGGCTGAACCAGGCGTTAGAAGAGTGACTCGAGCTGTGGCAGTTAGTCAGTAACCGTTTTGAGCCGAGAGGGTTTGTTCTGCGCGGCTTCAGTTGGGAAAACGGAAATTCGAAGTGATTAGTTATCCGTTTTGTGAAATTGTTGTGGGGGTTTTACAATGTATATAAATACGCATAAGAAGTTAGCATTTGCCCTCTCAGAAATCATTGTATTCGTTCAATTAGAAATCTAGGGCTCGTAGTCTGTGCATAAACCCTAAATTGCGCGAATGAGTGATTTGATGTAATTCTTCGATCGATTCTGAAAATTAGTAAAGGGTTTTGATTCAGCAGTGGACGTAGACTATTCCATAGTCGAACCACTTACATCCTTGTGTCAATTTTTGATTTCTTGTTCATTTGTTTCTTAGGCTTTGAAGTAGGGTTCATCATTTTATGTGATTTCTTGTGAATTCTTATTTTCTGGACCATTTTCTTTACAATTGGCGCCGTCTGTGGGAATAGCTACCAGACGTGATGGGATCCTTGAAGCTAGACGTTGAGAAATTTACTGGAAGTGGTGACTTTACATTGTGGAAGGCTAAGATGGAAGTCATCTTGATCCAGCAAGGTTGGGAATCAGCCATAATTGCAGATGGATGAGGTTCTGAGGTTCCAGATGAAGATAAGCCCAAGATAGATCGAAAGGCAAGGAGTTCTATAATCCTGTGTCTTGCTGATAAAGCCTTAAGGGATGTATACCAAGAGAAGACAGCCCTTGGTGTATAGAACAAACTTGAAGCGGTATACCAGACTAAATCTCTTGCCAATCGGCTGTTCTTGAAGCAGAAACTTATTGCTTTCAAGATCCTTGAAGAGAAGAAGATCCTTGAAAAGTTGGATGAATTCAATCGGTTAGTGGATGACTTAGCTAACATTGGTGAGGAACAAAAGGATGAAGATCTGGCACTTCTATTACTTCAAGCACTCCCTAAATCTTACCAGTCATTTAAAGACGCATTGATATATGGAAGAACCACTACTATGTCACTCGAATCAGTTCAAATTGCGATTCACTCCAGGGCTCTTTCAGGAGAGTCAGATACCAAGACATCCAGCATGGGAGAGGGTCTGAATATGAGGTACAAACCTTACTCTAAGAACAATCAGAATCAGTCCAGGAACAAGAGTAACCCGCAACCTACCACTGGTAATCAAGAAAAGGTGGAAACGAGAAAGTGTTTCGGATGTCATAAGCCAGGTCATCTCAAAAGAAACTGCCCTGAGAGGAAGAAGAAACCAATTCAACCTAATCTACAAGCAGCAGTGGCCCAAGAACAAAAGAATTTCGAAGCTGCAGATATATTGTGCATTGCAGAAAGTAAGGTGCAAGAAGAATGGGTTTTGGACTCCGGGTGTTCGTTTCACATGTGTCCGGTGAAATCTTGGTTTACAAACTTGAGATTGGAATATGGAGGTTCAGTCCTATTGGGGAATGACTATTCATACAAGGTAAAAGGAATTGGTATGGTTCATCTAAAACTGCATGATGGGTCGATCAAGGTGCTGAGTGAAGTTAGGTTTATTCCAACATTGAAGAGGAACCTAATATCTCTAGGGTTGCTAAATGAGAAGGGTTATGAGTTTCATACTAAAAGTGAGCAGATTTTGGTAACCAAAGCAGGCAAGATCATTCTGAGAGGAAGGAAATCAAATGGGCTATATCTCTTGTGTGGGAAGACAGTTGTAGGTGAAGCTGCTACTGTAGAAGATACAAGCCACAATAATATGATATGGCACAAACGTTTGGGCCACATTGGAACAAAAGGATTGTAGGAACTGTCAAAGCAACAACTCATTGGATCAGAAGTGATATCTCATGTCCCAGACTGTGAACACTGCATTTTTAGCAAGTCTACAAGAACTCCCTTTCCAAAAGGTAAACATTTAACCTCTAGTACATTTGAGTATGTTCATTCGGATATCTGGGGCCCTTCAAGGACTGAGACTATGGGAGGGGGAAGATATTATATATCTTTCATAGATGATTACTCTCGGAAAGTGTGGATTTACATTCTCAAGCACAAGAGTGAAGCTGCTGAAAAATTCAAAGAATGGTTGGTTTTACAAGAAAATCAAACAAGTAAGAGGTTGAAATTTCTAAGGACTGATAATGGCTTGGAATATCTATCAGAGGAGTTTCAAGAAATTTGCAAAAATAGAGGAATCACTAGGCATAAGACCACGGTTTATACTCCCCAACAAAACGGGGTCGTCGAGAGGATGAATCGAACTCTTTTGGAGAGAGTGAGGTGTATGCTTTCAGATGCGAAGCTACCAAAGTGGTTTTGGGGTGAGACACTTAATACAGCAGTTTACTTGGTAAATCGAAGCCCATCATCAAGTGTTGAATTCAAATCCCCAAATGAAGTATGGTATAAAGTCAAGCCAAGTTACAGTCATTTGAAGGTATTTGGATGTTTGGCATATGCTCATATCAAAGGAGACAAGCTGGAACCTAGAGCTATCAAATGTGTCTTCTTAGGTTATCCATTAGGAATCAAGGGTTACAGATTGTGGAGCATAGAACCAAGGACACCAAGATGCTTTGTGAGTAGAGATGTCACTTTTAAGGAGAGTGTAATGGGATATGATCATACTGGAACTGAAGAGCTTGAGTTACTGGAAGAAGCTGACTCTGGAACCAGCACTCAAAGTGAAGATCCTGAATCAGCTGACTATATAAAATCTACACCAGTACAAAACTTAGAAAATAAGGAGGAAGGTTAGATGGAAGAAAATCAGCCTGATGAAGGACAAGAGTCAGATCAGGAACCAGATTTGACTGATTATCAGCTCACAAGGGATAGATCCAGGAGGAAGATTAAGGCTCCAATTAGGTATGGTGAAGCTGATACGGCTCAATATGCCTTTAATGTGGCATTGGAATTAGAGAAGGAAGAGCCAAGGTCTTATAAAGAAGCTATAGTTTCTATAGAGAGGGAGAAGTGGCTGCAAGCCATGCATGAAGAATTGTTGTCACTGAGCAAGAACAAAACCTGGGAATTAGTTGAGAAGCCAAAGGACAGGAAAATAATAGGTTGCAAGTGGATTTTTAAGAAGAAAATGGAAGTGACTGGAAATGAACAGGTGAGATACAAGGCTAGGTTGGTAGTTAAGGGCTATACACAAAGGGAAGGTATAGACTACAATGAGATATTTTCACCGGTTGTAAAACATGTGTCAATTAGAATTTTGCTAGCCCTTGTTGCTCAAGAAGATATGAAGCTACACTAACTAGATGTGAAAACGGCCTTCCTACATGGAGATCTTGAAGAGGTGCTTTATATGCAGTAGCCGGAAGGGTTTGTGCTTCCAGGAGAATCTGAGAAAGTATGCTTACTTAAGAGATCCTTATATGGCTTGAAACAAAGCCCCCGGCAATGGTATAGAAAGTTTGATAGTTTTATGACAAGCATTGGACTTGAAAGGTGCAATTTTGATAGTTGTGTGTACATGGAGAAGGAAGGAAGACAGATATTCACTTATCTATTATTGTATGTAGATGGCATGTTACTTGCAGGTAAGAGCCTTCTTCGGATCAATGCTTTGAAGGACAAGTTAGCCTCTAAATTTGAAATGAAAAATTTGGGAGAAGCAAGACGAATTCTTGGCATAGATATAAAGAGAGATAGAAATAAAGGGATTGTGTTCCTTCATCAATCTAAGTACATGGAGAAAGTCCTATCCAAATTCCAGATGCAAGACTCTAAGGCTGTGTCTACACCACTTAGAGCACATTTCAGAATGACAGTGGATCAGCAACCTTCTACAGAATATGAAGTGAAAGAGATGGCAAACACTCCATATGCTAATGCGGTTGGAAGTATCATGTATGGGATGGTAAGTAGCAGACCTGATTTGGCGTTCGCTATGAGCAAAGTAAGTAAGTACATGGCAAATCCAGGGAAGCAGCATTGGGAAGGAGTGAAATGGATGTTGAGATACTTAAGAGGCACAACTGATGTGGGGTTATTATTTCAGAAGTCTGAAGCTGGTTCAAGCAACTCACTCCAAGGTTTTGTTGACTCGGATTTCGCTGGAAATCCTGATACAAGAAAATCAACCACAGGATACATTTTCACTCTACATGGAACAGCAATAAGCTGGAGATCGATGTAGCAATCTATAGTTGCGTTATCCACCACCGAAGCTGAATTTGTTGCTATGTCCGAGGCTGTGAAAGAAGCGGTTTGGTTGAGGGGGATTCTCAGAGAATTGGGAGTTAAACAAAGAAGTGTGGAAGTGTTTTGTGATAATCAGAGTGCTCTACACTTAAGCAAACATCTGATGTTTCACAGCAAATGCAAGCATGTGGATGTGAAGCTTCATTTTGTTAGAGACCTAATAGAGAAAAGGGAAGTTGAAGCTAAAAAGATTGGGACAGCTGACAACCCATCTGACATGTTAACTAAGGTTTTACCTAGTGCCAAGTTCGAATACTGCAAGAGATTGGTGAATGTGGTCAGCTGGGAAACAAAGTCTGCTTAAGAAAGGAAGATAAGCTGGATCATTGTCTTATACTGATAATTCAGAGTTAAGAGGGGAATTTGAGAGGTTGCATGGTGTGTTTAACTCAAGAATTATGCATGGTTTGTAGAATCGGGCTTGATTAGGTTAGAGCCGTTCGATTTCAGGCTGAACCAGGCGTTAGAAGAGTGACTCGAGCTGTGGCAGTTAGTCAGTAACCGTTTTGAGCTGAGAGGGTTTGTTCTGCGCGGCTTCAGTTGGGAAAACGAAAATTCGAAGTGATTAGTTATCCGTTTTGTGAAATTGTTGTGGGGGTTTTACAATGTATATAAATACGCATAAGAAGTTAGCATTTGCCCTCTCAAAAATCATTGTATTCGTTCAATTAGAAATCTAGGGCTCGTAGTCTGTGCATAAACCCTAAATTGCGCGAATGAGTGATTTGATGTAATTCTTCGATCGATTCTAAAAATTAGTAAAGGGTTTTGATTCAGCAGTGGACGTAGACTATTCCATAGTCGAACCACTTACATCCTTGTGTCAATTTTTGATTTCTTGTTCATTTGTTTCTTAGGCTTTGAAGTAGGGTTCATCATTTTATGTGATTTCTTGTGAATTCTTGTTTTCTGGATCATTTTCTCTACAATTCTCAGAAAAATATGCTCATAAACATACAAAGAACACATATAGCATAAAAAAATTCTTCAGTTATGGAGCCAATTATGTCAATGATTGTTATTGTTATGAAATCAGCAAGAAAATCACCATCAATTATAGCTTACAGATAATATTATTGTGATTGGCTATATCTTTTAAAAAAATATTTATATTCAATTTTGGTCATTCAAATTGTGTCATGACGATTGTATTTCTTTTTTTTTTTTAAGAATAATATAAGAAAGATCGCTAACAAGTAGTCGAATACGACTAGCAATTAATGAATTAAATACCATATAACAATATAATAAATTTAATTTACTACTAATTAAAACCAATATCAAAAGGGTTGGTATCGCCATCACCGCTCCTTTCCATTTGAGACAAATGATTTATAGCCGTCCGATCAAGAATATGACCGTTGGAGACGCTCCCTCTCATCAGAAATTCAAACCCAAATTATGAGAATAATTAAAGCAAATTAGCAAAATTTTCTCTCACTGTTTCAAGAACTTGCACCTCTCTCCTTTACATATTCAAAATCAGCAGCTTTCTCTCTCATCTCTCCCTCTCTCTTCTTATTCTTCACTACGATTTCTGAAACTCGAAGATTTTGTTTGAATTGAGATCGATTGGTTATTCTTTAACCAGTTTTACATGTCAAAGATGATGCTGAGATCCAACGGCAAACCCCCTCTTGCGAGATCTCCGATCCGCCTCCGCCCACGGCGGAAACCACTTCAGCCCGCCGCCGCTAACGTCGCCAACACGCCGCCAGGTATTCTCGAGCTTCACTGTGAATGCATTTTTTGTATTTTGTTTTAGTTTTAAGAGTTTTTTTTTTTTTTCAGATTTGTTTTTTTAGTCTTGATGAAATCCAGGCTTCGGGCTTTGGCCCAAGTACTAATTTGTTTCTTGTGAATTGAAGTAATCAATAAGAATTGCGTTTCTTTTGTTTGTATCATTGTGAATTTGATGAAGAGATTTTTTATTTTTTTTTTCAGAATTGTTTTTTAGTCTTGATGAATTTCGGGCTTCGGCCCAAATAATAATAATTATTTCTTGTGAACTGAATGAATCAGAAAAAATTTGCTTTTTTTTTTGGTTTATTCTTTTGTCAATTTAATGAATTTGATGTTATCCGGGCTTTTTCTCAGTTTTAGTCTTGATGAATTCCGGGCTTCGGGCTTTGGCCCAATTACTAATTATTTCTTGTGAATTGAATTGATCAGTAAGAATTGCCTCTTCTTCTTTTTTTTTTTTTTGTGAATTTAATGAATTTGATAAGGATAAACAGGTTCAATGACGAAATCCCAGATTCCTAAGCGCAGTTCGGATGTTGAGCAATCCGGGCTTCGGCCCGAATACCACACAATTTCTTGTGAGCTAAGGGCTCTGGCAAAAATGGTGCACCAAGAACTTGGGAGCAAAAATGATGCTAGTTTTGATGATGGTGGTGTCTTGGGCGGTCAAAGGAGCCCTTTGTTTGAGAGAGGCAGGTTTTATGATGAGTATTGTGCAAGAAGGAATGAGAGGCTGAGGAGGAAGAAAGGCGAAATCGAGAAGAAGCCTTCGTATGATCTCGGTGTTAGAGTTGAGTCTGCAAAGAAAAGGGACACCGGCAAGATGGATAGCCGGAGGAAGACGGCTGCAGTGGCGGCAGCTGCCACTCCGGTGGCGGAGAGGAGGGAGGCTTGGACACCGAGGTATTCGTTGAGAAGTAGTAGCAAGGAGAACAAGAAGCCTCCCATCCCAATGGCTATGATCAATGTGGAGAAATCAGTTGGGATTACTGAGCGGAAAGTTAGAAGGACTAGAAAAGCTTGAAAGTAGTCTCTGTTCTTGAATTATGATTTTTTTGGTATTTGCAAAGAAATTATTGTAGGTTTGGTTATGGTAAATGTGGTTCAGTAGAAAGCCAAAAAAGGATGAAAGAAAAAAAACCAAGTATTTGGGATGATTTGCAGCTTTTGCTTGTGGCTATATGGCTAGAATAGCCTCTGCATATATATGCTTTTCTGTTTCTAGTAATGAGAGGATTCTTGTTTGCAATTGTTTGGTTGAGTACTTATTTTTTAGTAAATGATCAAATATATTAGACTGTTACATAACTTATATGTATTGCTTAACAACAGATATATTTCATATCTATTTCCATATATTATTTCCCTCACTTTAAAGTAAAAGCTTCAATGGCTCTACAATTCCCCCTACCAAGATGGCCCAATGACAATTTTGTTATTATGAAACCTAAGTTAAATGGGAAGTTTCCTCTTGCAAAAGATTCAACATAAAACTCAGATGGAAGCTATATTTACACACCCCAAGAATAGAAACTTACATGTTTTCAAGTCTATTATCAATTTTTATACGAGCCATGAATCAACCCCACTTGAAACTGGCATAGATACTAAGGCCCCAGTTTGTCGTCCACTTGGCTCTACCACCTCCTACAACATTGACTTAAACACGAGCAAACGGGTTGTACGTGAGAGCATTAGCATTTCCTATACATATAAGCAGGAAAACAAATGTGGATGTGCAAAAAAAAGTAGAAGAGTTAAGTGTTGCATCTACTATATCAAAGCAGGTGTAGCATAACCACAACCGAGCAAGCAAACTTATTGGTGTTTAATCGACAAG
Organism: Scutellaria barbata; assembly: GCA_028654395.1. Lineage (NCBI taxonomy): Eukaryota > Viridiplantae > Streptophyta > Magnoliopsida > Lamiales > Lamiaceae > Scutellaria > Scutellaria barbata. Next base: position 1,067,068 of record CM053651.1, on the reverse strand, counting down.
CTTCTTGTATGGTGATCGAAATCCAGTTGGGGTCAACTCAATGCAGGAAGAAAACAATACATAGAAAGGAATCAAGTATCTTTCAGTATGTATCATTTCCAATCTAAAATGTAATCAGAAAAGTATCCAAGATCACAGTAAAAGTTGTCTTGTACACATTTTCTTCAAGTTTAAACAATTGGATGGAAAACTCACTCATTAGATTACAGTGGCATAATTTGAACCCCATTAAATACAACTGTACTCAAAATGCATCGATTTGAGGTTATCATGTGCAGAGGCTCGATTGTTGTGTTTCTTCATCGAATATAAGTTATGTAAGCTATTCGTTTGAACTTCTATAATCCAAAAAATAAAAACTCTGTAAAATGTGTAGTTATCACGATCAACCCCACTTCAAATCCATTTCAGGTCGTAATCAGAAGATACAGAAGTCCCTTTAGATACTCTACTATCTCTGAACCTCCCAGTTTCGAGCTTCCATATACTCTATCAACAAAGGTGATAGGAACCTGTGGAAAGGTGCAAAGCCATATAATGTATCAGATTAAATATAGGAAAACTTCATAAATTAGGGTATAGATGATCAACAATAAAATTAGTGTTTAGCACAGCACGGCCTTCTGACTTACAGACAAGTAAACCAAAAAATCATGAACTAAATGTATTAGGTGGCTGAGATTTACAATACTTTTATCCTCATTGCAGCCGAGTTCACATATCCCTACCTCAACATACAAAGGAAACAATAGAATTTCCTACATGCAAAATCTATACAAGGAAAAATGTAAAGACAGTGTTTCGTGTATTGCTGTGCAGGATAAACATTAAGTAGAATGATCTGGTGAAGGAATTCATCAGCAATATGATGTATTACATGAAAGTGCAGAGTATCTTCAGTTTGCTCCAGTAATCAACAATGGCATGGCAGAAAAAAACTTTACAAAAGCATGGGATACGCTGACTTTTCTTAAGGACAAACATAAAAAGGCTATACTTTCAAATATTTCAATGAAGCAATTATTCAATCATATAGCTTCTCAAAAGTCTCATACTTGAAGTATTTTTAAAAATAACGGACTCTGGGATACTTTAAGTTTTGATGATACTGTCCCCTTAAGTATAAGGTGGTCTCGTATTTTAAATTTTCAGAATTCAAGGTGAAGTTTGGGCAGCAATGAGTAGAGTGATACTAGAATAATAAATATGAGATGGATTTTCCTGTGTTGTCTTAAAGGACGTTTCTTTAGAAATTTAGTACAGTGAAGTCCTTAATGAGTTGTTCTTAAACTAATCTTTAAAAAAGCGACTCTGGGAACTCAAAGATTTGATGTTGTTGTAAATATTGAATAATAATTTGGCACCATAAGTATTAGGTAGGCTAGAGCCAGTTTTCTAGTCATTAATAGTGCTCGTTATTTGTTGTATAGATGTAAGTTTAAGTTTAGTGTGAATATTAGTGTTTTTTCTTGTCAGATTCTTCCAACGGTACAAGGTTTTAAGTGCCTACATTAATTCCGAGTAACAAACAGCCGTGATAAATGTTATACATGGAAGAACACAAGGTATCGACCACATTCCAAATAGATATAGTCGTAATTACCTCTTCAATGTGGTAACCCTTTCTTGAAGCTCTCACTATCATCTCCATCTGGAAAACATATCCCTTACTCACACATGAACTTATAACATCCTCAAGCACGGATTTCTGATAAAGCCTTTGAAATAGGAAAACAATACAAAATTATAGGGTGGTAAATGAGAGGGGAGACACTAAATTGCTGCTGTTGTATATTACCTGAATGATCCGGTTAAGTCAGATACACCTGGCCAGAGAAAAGTTTGTGCAAGGACATTTGCTCCCCTGCTCGTCAATTTGCGCATCAGATTCCATCCATGCACCCCACCACCTTTAACATATCGAGTTCCAGTGACTATGCTTGCACCTGTCTCTATTTGTTTTCTAAACTCAAGAAGATTTATATTACTTAGTCTGGATACCAAGATCATGAAAATCCAGGACTTTTCATAATGAATACTTACTTGATAAAGCTTGGCAGGTATTTTGGCTGTAATGAAGCATGAAAAGAAACTTGGTCAATGGGATAAAGAAATTGAAAGAGTTAAGTAAATGTAAAGGAGGAAAAGGAGACATATAACAGCTTTCGCCATGTTCAACTAAAAGCAAGTAATCCTTACTTTGAAGAACCAGGAAACAGCTTTTTTCTCGTTGAATTTTTTTTTTTTTTTTTTTCTAGTTTGAAGAACCAGGAAACAGTTCACATTATTTACAAGTTTTATAAAGGTGCTGATCTTGGCTCTAGGATCTGAAAATCTGATTTTTTGTAGTATTACTGGAGTACTCTGGTTTTCAGTTAATAGAACACGACAGAGAAGAAGGGGAACAATACTTGAGGAGAGTCAGTGAACCACAAGTTCTCACACTTTATGTTTAGAAGGCAACACGATATGGAATTTTTTTTTTTTTTTTTACATCTATTGGTGCGAACTTACATGGTGTGATAAATCAGCATCCATTATAACAACAAAATTTCCAGTTGCATGCTTTAGACCATGCACGTAGGCCGTCCCTGATATTTAATATAGAAAGAAAAAGAACAAGAATCCTTGAGAATTTTCACAATCATCTTTCAAAACAAGAGGACATCAAATACATACCCAAGCCGAGCTTCTTTGGTCTGGGTCTCAACAACTGCATTATGAGAGCAGCAAGAGTAAACTACAACTAGGGTTGTAATAAATCATAAGCTACACAGATGAGAAAAGGTAATTCTTCAAACATACTATACGATCTTCTCCATATACTTGCTGCAGTTGTTTGACTATGTCCTGAGTTCCATCTGGGCTCCCATCATCCACTACAATGATTTCAAAATTTACATTCCTGATCCAAGAGAACAGAAGTGTTACAAAACAATAGCTACTTGTCTATGACAATATCACACTATACAAAAGCAAATACCTGATACAACAAATGTGATAAATTGTTGTCCATTCAGATGGTTTAACTATTGTTTTTTAAATTCTAACTTCAGCTTAAGTACCAGAATAAGATAAGCCAATCTTAATAAACAAAGATTTAGAGGTCAATTGCTAAATGATTTAGATTTTGATTATCAGGCAATGAAATTTTTCATCATTATGTGAAATATATTTCCTGTTTCTAGACCAACAAAAAGGCAATCACTACTAAAAGCCCGTGATGGATTCCATAAGATAACTAAAAATGATGACCGGGAGTAAGAACTCTTTTGGGATAAAGAACAGAACAAAAACATAACAAAAAAAGGGAAAGGAAGAAAAAGTGATGGAAACAACTAGAACATCTTGACAGAAAAAATTTCATTTCAACTTCTGGCAACAGTTGAAGTCTCCACCAACTCTTTTATGTAGTTTGTTTTCTTCACTCTCTCCTCCTGGATTTCCAAAATGTTTTAACTGTCTTATAACTCTGCACATGTACATCTTGAAAATGAGTGTTTTAATCGTTGGATACCATGTAACTGGAGTAATAGAGGGCTGCTGTGCCGAAGTGAAAGCAAAAGTGAAGCAATGCAATAATGCATCATTCTTGTACGGGAGCACAAGAACTGAGTGTGTAGATGGACAATAAGATCTTCGATATAACTTGCTAACTAAATATATCCATACTGCAACACCTTTGATCATACAATTAACCCAACAATCTGGAAGATGGTATGCGGCAGTATGAACCCTTGGGCAGGAATACAGAACCAAACAAGAATGAATATTGAACTTCCTAAATTTCTAACTGAGAGTAATTTACTACAACAAGAATGAAACCAAAATTCTCGAAAGAACAGTTTCAATTCATTTTTTTAAAACTAGATAGAGAAAGCATCCCTAAAATCAATATGGTTTGTAATAATGAATATTGAGCTTCCTAATTTTCTAACTGAAAGTTACTTGGTACAAAAAAAATGAAACCTGAATTCCCAAAAGATCACCTTTCAATTCATTTTCTCATCATTCGATTGTCAAAGCATTACTATAGATCGATATGATCACTGATTTTAAGCATTTCCAATCTCAAATCCATAAAGTAGCTCAAAAACTGAATCAAACACCAATACCAGATTATCCAAAAGAAATTCCCTTATGGAATTCAAAATAGTGCATCATAAATCGAGAGAAAAAAAATGCTACTCATATCTCAAATCCATCCTAACATTATCAATTCCAGTAATTAAAGCCTTTTTTTTTTCTTTTACAAAGTGATGATCACTCACTAACAGAAGATTTTGAGATCCAATTCAAAATTTAGCCACCTTCACAATCCGCGAAAATTTCACAAATATTTTAACTGAAAACATAGCAGGTCAACACACATATGCATGCATATACCCATATGTTCATAGGCGCAGAGAGAGAGAGAGAGACTCACGGGAGATGCTTAAAAATGAGATAAACAATGAGAGCAATGTTGAGCCGTTCATTGTAGGTGGGAACAATTATGCTGTACTTGTTCTTCTCCGCTTTTGCATCCATTGAATTTCTGATCGACACTATCAAAAACCCTAGAAATGCTCCATAATTGTTGAATTTTTATTCTTTAATAATCAGCTGAAAACACCACTGAAAAAAATAAAGAATCCAAATAACCCTGATTAATCAATGTGGAATAAAATCCGGATGATCTATGGGTTTTTATGTAAAGCCCATGCTCATATGCAAAGCCCATTTGGCCCATCAAATTAAAACCGAAAGTGTAAAAGTTTGTATAAAATAAACCGTAAAAAAAACACACAGACTCTTTTCACTGTGTGGATTCAACCCGTATCTGCATACTTTTAATTTTTATATTTTTGAAATTATGTATTTTCTTTATATTATATGAGTATGATATTTATATACAAATATCATAATATTTATAAAATTCTATAATTTTAAATAAAATCAATTTTTAGTATATTTTTTGATCAACATACACTTACGTGATATTAATCATATTTTTATGTGATATTTGTTGACGTCAGAATTTGTATTTGAATAATTCCTAATCGAACACCCAAATTGATATGAAAAGAAATGAAATTGAATGAAAAAGTGAGGTACAAAGTGTGTAAGTGCAGAAAACACTGTGCCCAAAGCCTACTCGGGCAATTTAGCTCGGCTGATTCTGGACGGTTTTTGTGGCCGGCCAAAATTTTATGTAATTTATATTTAGAGAAAGCAGCTCTCTAGTGCTTAGTACAGAATGAAAATTCAGATCATTTACATATTGAAATTGAATTTATTTATAGCTACCAAAATAACTTAAATGGTGGAGATTGTGGGGATCATGGAGGTTGTGGAAGTTGAGCCCACTTTCTCCTTAATTTTCGCCTATTTACATGGCATTTGGCGGTTTTGTCACCCACGATCTCTTGGTGGTTAGCTATAACCTGAACAGCAAGATCAGCTCGGGTCAGCCATCTTGGACGGTCTATCGGGTTGGACGTCCAATGTGTCATCCTGGCCGATTAAGTGAACTGATGGTTTTTACTGAGCTATCCAGATGTAATATAGCAGGTAGCTCGGATCAGATGTCCAACATCGTCCATTTCTGGCCGACTCGTCCACTTCTGGCCGGCCTCCTTACCTAGCTAAGAGTCCAAGTCGGCTCTTCTGGTCGGCTCGTCCATTTCTGGCCGACCTCCTTACCACTTCTGGCCTTCTGGTCGACTCGACCATTTCTGACCTTCCAAGTTGGTTCGATCATTTCTGGCCGGCCTTCTTAGATCGAGCTTTTCTGGTCGGCTCTTTCACTTCTGGCAGGCCTCCTTAGATCGAGCTTTTCTGGTCGGCTCGTTTATTTATGGCCGGTCTTCTTAGATCGAGCTATTCTGGTCGGCTCATCCATTTCTGGCCGGCTCGTCCATTTATGGCCGGCCTCCTTACCATTTCTGACCGGCCCGTCCATTTCTGGCCAGCCTCCTTACCACTTTTGGCCATTTCTGGCCGGTCCGTCCATTTCTAGCCGGCCTCCTTACCACTTCTGGCCTTCTGGTCGGCTCGGTCATTTCTGGCCTTCCGAGTCGGCTCGATCATTTCTGGCCGGCCTTCTTAGATCGAGCTCTTCTGGTCGGTTTTCTTACTCAGAGTTGTGATCGATTCAATTTCTGGTCGACCGTTTCTGGTCCTTCATATGCCCGATTTTGTCCAGCTCGGGTTAGGGGTACAACAATAGCCCCTCAGGTCATGGTAGAAACATAGGATGTACCGGGATCTGGACATATCAGAAGACCTGACCCAATTATTTTTGTTCTTCGTGAAGGAATTTTAAACTTGATGTCCATCCTTTTTCAGGACATTTATGCTATGAACTTTCATACTTTATGCTCGGCTCGGTTGTCCCACCAGCCATAGCTTGTATATTTTTCAACTGAAATATTTAACTTAAAAAAAGAATAATAATAATCAAAGCATTTGGTCAACTCGGGTTATAATAACATAATATTAATTTTTACCCTTTTTCAAATCGGCTCGATTTATCCAGTTGTCGTCTTACCGTTTCTTCCGAATCTGATCGGTGCGGGTGAGGACATAGCCTGTTTTGGACCGTAGCCTTGGTTTGAGCCGAAGCCTTACTGTTCCGTCCAGCCTAGACAGCTCGGACGAGGTTGTAGCCTTTTTTAGGCCGAAGTCTTGCTGTTCCATCCAGCCTGGATGGCTCGAATGAGGCCGTAGCCTGATTTGGGCCGAAACCTTGGTGGGCCGAAGCCTTACTGTTCCATCCGGCCTGGACGACTCGGATGAGGCTGTAGCCTGATTTGGGCCGAAACCTTATTGTTCCTTCTGGCCTGGACGGCTCGGATGAGGCCGTAGCCTGATTTGGGCCGAAGCCTCGGTGGGCCGAAGCCTTATTGTTTTATCTTACCTAGGCGACTCGGATGAGGATGTAGCCTCATCTCTTTCGTCCGAGCCTTCTTTTCGGCTCGATCATTTCTGATCTTCTAGTCGGCTCAATAACTTCTGGCCTTCTGGTCGGCTCAACCATTTCTGGCGTTCTGGTCGGCTCGATAACTTCTGGCTTTCTGATCGGCTCGACCATTTCTGGCGTTCTGGTCGGCTCGACCACTTCTGGCCTTCTGGTCGGCTCAAACTAGGCCGTAGCCCCATCTCTTTTATCCGAACCTGGTCGGCTCGGATTATGCCCTTTTTTTTTACTTTTTTTTTGCTCTTCCTCGGCCATAGACTCGTATCTAGCAGTTTGGCTGGTGTTACACAATTTAGAGTATTGTTCTTTAAATGATAAGCCCCCCTCCTTCTAGCGCCAAAATGTTGACGTCAGAATTTGTATTTGAATAATTCCTAGTCGAACACCTAAATTGATATGAAAAGAAATGAAATTGAATGAAAAAGTGAGGTACAAAGTGTGTAAGTGCACAAAACACTGTGCTCGGAGCCTAATCGGGCAATTTAGCTCGGCTGATCCTGGACGGTTTTTGTGGCCGGCCAAAATCTTATGTAATTTATATTTAGAGAAAGCAGCTCTCTAGTGCTTAGTACAGAATGAAAATTCAGATCTTTTACATATTGAAATTGAATCTATTTATAGCTACCAAAATAACTTAAATGGTGGAGATTGTGGGGATCATGGAGGTTATGGAAGTTGAGCCCACTTTCTCCTTGATTTTCGCTTATTTACGTGGCATTTGGCGGTTTTATCACCCACGATCTCTTGGTGGTTAGCTATAACTTGAGCAGCAAGATCAGCTCGGGCCGACCATCCTAAACGGTCTATCGGGTTGGACGTCCAATGTGTCATCCTGGCCGGTTAAGTGAACTGATGGCTTTTACTGGGCTATCCAGATGTAATATAGCAGGTAGCTCGGATCAGATGTCCAACATCGTCCATTTCTGGCCGACCCATCCACTTCTGGCCGGCCTCCTTACCTAGCTAAGAGTCCGAGTCGGCTTTTCTGGTTGGCTCGTCCATTTCTGGATGGCCCGTTCATTTCTGGTCGGCCTCCTTTCCACTTCTGGTCATTTCTGGCCGGCCTCCTTACCACTTCTGGCCTTCTGGTCGGCTCGGCCATTTCTGGCCTTCCGAGTCGGCTCGATCATTTCTGACCGGTCTTCTTAGATCGAGCTCTTCTAGTCGGCTTTCTTACTCAAAGTTGTGATCGATTCAATTTCTGGTCGACCGTTTCTGGTCCTCCATATGCCTGATTTTGTCCAGCTCGGGTTAGGGGTACAACAATATTATGTATACCTTTATATCAGTATACTCATACATTTATGTAATTTCATTTATGCATTTTAGTTATGTTGGTCATATTTTTAGTTGTGTACGCATACATTTTAGTTATGTTAGTTAAACATTTATATATAATATATAGTTATGTATCACTTAAAGATAATATATATACAAATTATGTTGAAATTCATTTTTTCTTTGAATTTAAAGTATAATATAAAGATAATGATATTATTTGTATATAAAAGTTATACTAATATAATATAAAAATTACAACAGTATAACATAAATGTATTATATGAATTAAAAAGAAAACCAAAATATGTGGATTCGAGTTGGATTGACCCGATGCATAGGAGACTAACTAAAAAAAATAAAATAGTTGATCCATGTATATTGAAAAGCTACCTTGAGTAGAATTTATTGATATTCTAGATTTTTTTTAGAACATGATCGTGTGTTACACACATGTCTTATTTGCATGGTTGGATCGTATCCCAAAATATAACTGTGTGCGAGAAAAAAAGTCGCACACTTATAGTTTAAAAAAAATTATTTATAGCAGAAAAAACATATTTATACAGTATTATTGTGCACGTTCCATCGTTCCCAAGGTATGACCGTGAGCGATACTGTCGCACGTAAAAACGTCTTATATGAGTTTTTGTGTTACTAAATTTGATGTATATTTACATTATTTTTTATATTAAAGTTAATAACAATTTAATTAAATATTTAACATTAAAGATGTATATACAGTCATACAGATACGCACCAATACCAAATTTGGCTATAATTTTTCTATTTACTTCGTGAAATTGTAATTAAAAAAATCCATAAATTCTAAATTTCCTACAATTTTAATAACGAAATGCAAAAAAAAATAAAAAAATCATGCATAGTAATTAACCTCTTAAACAAGTTAATTTACTTATTTGACCCGTTTGCAGAACCACACATAACTAACTCTCAAATTTTAATATTAATAACGATTTTTTAATTCAAATTGAATTAAAAACTAACCACTTAATTTGTAAAATCAAAAGTAGTGTAGATTCACATGAATTTCAAGCATATCTACTAGATTACCATTTGTGAAATATAATTGAAAAGTTATCATCAAAATTAAAGTCCAAAAATTATATATATGAAACTTTTAACTAGATTCAGTTGGGATAAAATAGTCATTTTACTGAATCAGAGATAAAGAAAAACAACAAATACACCTGACTAACCTAACTAAACGCGGTAACTTTTCATATTTCCACACAAATCGCTTCCACAATTTCTGTACAGCATTGATTGTGGGGAGAGAGAGAGTTGGTTATTATTCCATAGAAATCTCGTCATCGTTACAGAAATCTACCATTTCCTTTCATTCATTTTTGAGAAATCGAATCTTATGTTGTGTGTTGAAACCATCATAAAATTAATGTCTGATCTTGAGAAGAAGAAGAAGAAGAAGAAGAAGAAGAAGAAGAAGAAGAAGAAGAAGAAGAAGCGGTGAATCTAAGGTTTTGGAGATGAAATCCGTTGAATCAAAAAGGTGAATCTGTTTGTTTGTTTGTTATCTATGGAGATATTTGTTCTTTGGATGATGATCCATTTTTCGTTGATCTGGTGTTTTACTAATTATTAGACTCAGAAGCTTGGTGCGTAATTTCTAAGAAACCATTTAAGTCAGAGCAATGGTAGAAAAGAAAAGAGGATGGATTAGCAGTATAATTGTCCTTAATTTTTCTAAATTCCTGTGTGGTTGATATGATCCAACGGCTAAGAAACATGTTGGATAATGGAATTGGACAGTTTGTTTGTTGGAAAAGCATAAGAAGAAGAGTGTTTGGAGATGATTCCTTTCTCTTATCTTTTCTTCTGATGATATGTGTTCCAAAATTTACCTATGAGGTTTCCTTCATGCAAAACTTTTCGGATTCAACTTGCAAATTGGTTTTGCTACCCACTCCCGGTGCATTTGGCCTAGTTTTACCCTTCTATGTGTTATTAGGAAAGTTGGATAGAGTATTAGAAGCTCTTGAATTCGATGCCAGAAAATCATTCACTGTTTTGGAACTGGGTGAAATGGTAGCAATGGTGGAAAGAAAAATCAGTGGTGCAGGGTTATTTTAGATATTTTACATAAAATAATACTCCATCCGTCCCTTAACACTTTGCACACTTTTTTTTTAGTTTGTCCCCAAACACTTTGCACACCCAAAAATGATAAATTTTAACATAATTAACACCCTCACAATACACATTTATTTACAAAGAATGTCATTACTTTTTCTCACACTACCATTTAATATTCAAACTTTTTCTTAAAAATTGTGCCCAATTTGACCATTATACCCTCAATCAAAAAACAAATATTCACTTTTTCTTAAAAATTGTGTCCAATTTGATGTGCAAAGTAATTCGGGACTGATGGAGTATGTGTTATTAGGGAAGTTGGATAGAGTATTAGAAGCTCTTGAATTCGATGCCAGAAAATCATTCACTGTTTTGCAACTGGTGGAAAGAAAGTGGTGCAGGGTTATTTTAGATATTTTACATAAAATTATTTTTGTTTAAATTGGCATCCTTCACATTAAGAATGAGAGGACTGGGCAGCTAAATTTCTATCTATCTGCGCAAAAAAAATCCTAGATACACATCCTATCTTCTCAGATAGTCATAATTTAGTATTTGGAAGCATTAGTCAGATAGTCCCAAAATTGAAGGTCATAATTTAGTATTTGGAAGCATTAGTCAGAATATATTTCGATATAAATTGTATTTCGATATAAATTATAGGATAGTTCGATATAAATTGTATTTCGATATAAATTGTAGGATAGTAGGCGTTTCCTGGTGATATAAGTTTTTCTGCCTTCTTTTTCCTGGTGATATAAATTTTTCTGCCTTCTTTTTCCAGTATTGTCGATTCTTGAAGGCTTTTTGTTTTCTGCCTTCTTTTTCCTGGTGATATAAGTTTTTCTGCCTTCTTTTTTCAGTATTGTCTTTTCAGTATTGTCAATTCTTCAAGGTTTTTTGTTTCTGGTGATATAAGTTTTTCTTTCTGCCTTCTTTTTTCAGTATTGTCGATTCTTCAAGGCTTTTTGTTTCTGCCTTCTTTTTCCTGGTGATATAAGTTTTTCTGCCTTCTTTTTCCAGTATTGTCGATTCTTCAAGGCTTTTTTGTTTGTTTTCATCGTTAGAGCTCTCAGCTCCCTTACCTTTTTCCTGATGATATAAGTTTTTCTGCCTTCTTTTTCCAGTATTGTCGATTCTTCAAGGCTTTTTTTGTTTGTTTTCATCGTTTTCTTTCTTTGATGTATCCATTATTCAAGGCTTTTTTTGTTTGTTTTCATCGTTTTCTTTCTTTGATGTATCCATTATACTTGGTACTCATGGTAGATAGAGCTGGCATATATATTCATGTTCGACTCACAAGGATAAACATTTACCTTTTTCCTGATGATATAAGTTTTTCTGCCTTCTTTTTTCAGTATTGTCGATTCTTCAAGGCTTTTTTTTTGTTTGTTTTCATCGTTTTCTTTCTTTGATGTATCCATTATACTTGGTACTCATGGTAGATAGAGCTGGCATATATATTCATGTTCGACTCACAAGGATAAACATTTTATTCAACCTTTTTCTTTCTTTGATGTATCCATTATACTTGGTACTTGGTAGATAGAGCTCATGGTAGATAGAGCTGACATATATATTCATGTTCGACTCACAAGGATAAACATTTAATTCAAACTTATTTATTTTTAGTTGTTCCTTGTAGGAAATATCGGGGAAATATCAATAAAACTATCGATATTGTATATTTAAAATATCGATAAATATCGATATCAATTACAATATCGATAGTTTTATGGTACAAAATATAGAAATATTGGTGAAATATCGGTAAATATTTGTGGAATATGGAGGAAAAATATTTAAATATTATAATATCGATAGTTTTATGGTACAAAATATAGAAATATTGGTGGAATATGGAGGAAAAATATTTTTTGGGAAATATCGACAATATCGATGGTTTTATGGTACAAAATATAAAAATATTGGTAAAATATCGATAAATATCGATATCAGTTACAATATCGATATCGATTACAATATCATCGGTTTTATGGTATAAAATATAGAAAAATTAGTAAAATATCGTTAATATCAATGAAATATCGAAGAAATATTGATAACATATTGATGAAATATCGAATAAATATTGATAAAATATCGATATTTAAAATATCGATAAATATCGATATCAAATTTCAATATCGGTGATTTTATGGTACAAAAAATTGATGAAATATCGGTAGAATATCGAGAAAATATCGATAAATATTGGGAAAATATAAATAGATATGATGTATCGATAATTTCCACCGATATTGATATTTTGGCTATATTTTCAAGAAATATTGGTAAAATATTGAGATATTTTATGGTATAAAGTATAGAAAATCTGATGAAATATCAGTATATATCGAGGAAATATAAAAGAAACATAGGTAAATATTAGGAAAATATGATAAATATGTTATATCGTTATTTCCACCAATACCGATATTTTCATGATATTTTTGGAAAATTAAGATATCTATATTTCCATCAAAAATCATACTCGGGGACGGAATACGCCAAACAAATTCATCACCCAAACTATCTAGGGCTAAGATTTATCAACCATGTACCTAGGGATTAAGAAACATATTGTTCGTCAGCAATATGAACAAACATTTAATGAATATACTTGTTCATCCAAACTATCTAGGCTAAAATTTATCAACCATCTATCTAGGGATTAAGATTTATCAACCATACGGTTCGTCAGCAATATGAACAAACATTTAATGAATATACTTGTTCATTATGAACAAATATTTAATGAATTCACAGCTCGTCTACAAATGGATCTTTACCGGAGAAGTTGAAACATATAATTTGGAAATTGTACAAATGGATCTTAACCGGAGAAGTTGAAACATATAATTGGAAACTGAAACTTGTTGCAGTTCATGTGCAACATGCATATGAATGAGAAGTGCTTGTCCAACTTTGATCAAATACGATCTTTGTCGGAGAAGTTGAAACATATAATTGTAAACTTATCAAATACGATCTTTGTCGGAGAAGTTGAAACATATAATTGTAAACTTGCACATGAAACTGTTTGATCTTTGTCGGTGAAGTTGAAATTGCACATGAAACTTCAGTCCATGTGCAACATGCATAAGAATGGGAAGTGCTTATCCAACTTTGACTTTGATCAAACACGATCTTTGCCGAAGAAGTTGAAATATACCATTCGAAACTTGTTGCAACCAAACTATCTAGGCTAAGATTTATCAACCAGGGGCTAAGATTTATCACCATACGGCAAAACATATTGTTCATCAGCAATATGAACAAACATTTAATTTAATGAATATGTTAAAGGACAAACATTTAATTTAATGAATATGTTAAAGGGATATCAGTACCGACTCTCAAGATTGAGAATTATCCACAGCTCATCTACAAATTGATCTTTGCCGGAGAAGTTGAAACATATAATCCGAAACTGTAGAAATGGATCTTAACCGGAGAAGTTGAAACATATAATTGAAATTCATGTGTAACATGCATATGAATGAGAAGTGCTTGTCCAACTTTGATGAAACACGATCTTTGCCAGAGAAGTTGAAACATATATTGTCCAACTTTGATCAAACACGATCTTTGCCGGAGAAGTTGAAACATATCATTCGAAACTTGTTGCATCCAAACTATCTAGGGCTAAGATTTATCAACCATACAACAAAACATATTGTTCATAAACATTTAATGAATATGTTTGTTCATCAGCAATATGAACAAACATTTAATGAATATGTTAAAGGATATAGTACCGACCCTCAAGATTGAGAATTATCCACAGCTCGTCCACAAATGGATAAGATTGAGAATTATTTACAGGATCTTTGCCGGAGAGAGGTTGAAACGATGAAGACAATTTTGTGGTTACACTGCGTGTTGTTGTCAAAAAATGGTTTCGAAGACAATTTTGTGGTTACCACTGAGTGTTGGTGTCAAAAAATGGTTTCGAAGGTTTAGGGTGAATGAACCTCCGTCGATTTTAAAAAATCTTTCGAATAGATCTTTGTCGAAGAGAGGTTGAAACAAATAATTCGAAACTTGTTGCACTATGAATGAAGTGTATGTGCAACTTCGATGAAGACAATTTTGTGGTTACCACTGCGTGTTGGTGCCAAAAAATGGTCTCGAAGGTTTAGAGGTGAATGAACCTCCGTTGATTTTACAAAATTTTTCGAATAGGCTACGTTGTAAGTTACTTGAATTTACAATACAACTAACGGATTACCAAACAAGAACGAAGTTGAGGTTTGTCTATGATCAAAAAGTTGCAATCAGAACAATCTCCTTTATCAATTATGGCACAATCAAATATCATATTCTTGTGCCTTCAATTATGTGTTTTACTTTATAACTTCACTTGTATTTTGCAACTTACTTTGGTTCACATCTGTGGATACTACTAACATATCTACTATTGTGCTTAGGTCTATTATCGATTTGAAGAAAAACTAGAAGAAAACAAAAATGATGACCCGACTTATTTTGAGAAGTTAGTACCATGAATCACAACTTTCGACCACGATCAACCAGATGAGTGACCATCAGGTGCTTTAGAAATCTCGGCACAAATCACATGGTAATTAATATGAATTTTGTTATCTATAGTTTTTGTTACTATACATGTGTTCAAGACTTCAACTTACTAAGCTATATCCATGTTGTTTGAGATCATGATTTAATTTTTATATTTTTAAACATACAAACTTACAAATTTTAAATTATTATTAAGAAAATGAATTATTTTTTATTCAAATCAAAAGTCGTGTAGACCTAATATAATATCAATGCACTGTCAAAATATAAGATTCGCATGAATTTCATGCATCTCCACTAAATAAACATTTGTCAAAGATAATGGAAGAGTCATCATCAAAATTAAAGTCAAAGTTAGATGTATATACATGTAAAACTTTTGACTGAATTCATTTTTGCTGGATTAAAATAAGAAAAACAACCAAATATCTATCTGACTTATCTAACTAAATTTTAACTGCGGTAAATTTTCATATTTTTATCCTATACTGCATTGATTGGAGAGAGAGAGAGAGAGTTGGTTTGTATAATTGTATTTTATTTTTCTTGTTCCACCTTTTAATCTATTCTTTTGTAGTGTTGCGCAGCGGATATCTCGTGGCTTTACAGTAATCTATATGTTTGCTATCATTCATTTTCGAGAATGAGTCAATCGAATCAACTATCAAAAACTTCTGATCTTGAGAAGAATGAAGAAGAAGAAGAAGAAAAAGGAATGAAGAAGAAGAAAAAGGAGAGGAGGAGGTGAATCTGAACCAAAAAGGTGAATCTGTTCGTTATCTATGGAGATTTGATCCATTTTTTGTTGATCTAGTGATTTATGATATTATTAGAGCTGGGGATTTGTTTGTTGGCAAACAATTAGAGGAAAGCGATTCTTAATCCCCCAAACCTTTTGATTTCTTCGATTCTAATCCCTTGAATTCTATGCCCGAGAAAGAAACTCCATGGAAATCCGTGGTGCAGGCACTGCAGGGTTATTAGGGGTATTTTAGATTATATTATTGTTGTTTAGGGGTATTTTAGATACTTTATATTCTTATATTTTTGTTTTAAAAAAATGGAGCCAAATTCAGAAACTCACTTTATCGATGATCTGAAGAACTTCCTCCCTCCCTTGCCCCTCTATAATGGGCCTTCAGCCCCCGAAATTTTATAGTATAATATATATTTTCAATGTAAATATTGTAATTTTTATTGTTAAAATTTTAATTTTTTAATGATTTAGAAGTTAGCCCAGCTCCGCCACCCCGTGTCGATGTCCCCCAAAAACTTTGCTAGCTGAGCCGTGTTTTCTCTTCTCAAATTGCCTCAAAACTTCTTCTCTTCTCCAATGGCACCAATGAATGCTCACAATTTAGTATTTGGAAGCATTGATTGGGAAGAATATATTAATTCGTCTGAAAAAAGTGCTGATCCCGTGAGAATAGAGACAAAAGATTCCCCTTATTCTTACAATTCTATTCCGAATGCAGGAAAGAAACTCACCGAACAAATTCATCATCCAAATTATCTTGGGTCGAGGATTCCCGAACAACCATTTAGGAATCATGTTAAAGGGATGTCCGTACACGAGTATCCACTCCTTCGAGTTAAGAACCCACTCCATGTTAAGAATGGATCGCAACCACTACTGTGTCCACAGCTCGTCTACAAATACATTGTGCCAAAGGAGATGAAACTCGCAATTCAAAATTTGTTGCAATTCGTGTGCGATATGCATCTGAATGGAAAGTGCTTGTCCGACTTCGATGAAGACAATCTTGTGGTTACACGGAATGATTTTTGGGAATGGGATGAAGATAGTCGAACGATGGTTCAAAAGAAGTCAGTTATGTTTTGTAATGTAGATTTTGTCAAATTTACACTCGAGGGCAGACGTAAAGATATGAATTGTCTCCATGGCATAATTAGTAGGTTGTTCGCACAGAGTTCTAAGCCTATGCCCGATGATATTAAGCATTTTCTGGCATTGTTGATTGCTGACGTGAAGGAAAACGAATGGTACAATTTTATTATGCAATTTAATTCTAAATTGTTGATTGTTTTTGGTATTATTTGAATGATTTGAATGTCAAATCTTTTTAGGAAATCAATGGGCTTCTATCTTACGCATCACTTGGCCATACTCCCGATCAAAGATAGAATGTTGTTCATGAAAAATATTAGTGAGAAGAAATTTTTTATTACAAACAAAACTATTACAAACTGCTACGAGAAGGCAGTTAAAAATTTTAGTTACAATCTAGATCCTTCTTGGGAGAAGAGGTTCGAGAACGATGCACTTGGTCCAATGAAATCGTGTTTTTATCGTGAAAATGATAAAAATATCTCAATAAAGGATGATGGGTCTTGGACTAATGGGTCTTGGACGAATCCACCCATGCTCCGCCAAATTCGAAATTTGACACAACATTTGCCAAGTTACATTGCTTTGGTAAGTTTGTTTGTTTGAATGATTTAGATCTAATTAATAGTAATTAGTCTAAGTAATTGTAATTTCATGCAGTACAAGGGATACGATACATCAAATGGTGTACCGTTTAATGATGGCTTTAGAATGGATGAGGAAGTAGATGCTTGCATGATGTACCTATTTTGTAAAGAATTGCTCCAGTTCCAATCAGAATTGTATAATCAAAATATATTGGAAGGTACAATCTTATTTTGGGTGAATTCTCTTTGTGAGGTAATCTATATTTATCATTGTTTTATTGTTCATATTTGCTTGAGTCTATAAGTTATCTTTTTTTCCTGTAAATGCTGCAGAGATACATCAGTAGCCGTGTGGAAAATGGACCAGCATGTCAGAATTGTTGTAGAGTTTGTACGTTGAGGATGTCTTTTAATGCTGCTGAGTTTGTGAATTGAGGATGTGTTTTTTGTAAGTTCAGAATGTCTGTTTCATTTCTAGTGTATTTATATGTGAATTGAGGATTTTTTTTTTGGAAAATGGACCAGCATGTCAGAATTGCTGAATAGTTTGTACGTTGAGGATGTCTTTTAATGCTGCTGAGTTTGTGAATTGAGGATGTGTTTTTTTTTTTGTAAGTTCAGAATGTCTGTTTCATTTCTGTTGTATTTGTATGTGAATTGAGGATGTTTTTTTTGTAAGTTCAAGAATGTTTCTTTTATTTCTAATATATTTGGATGGTGTGAATTAATGATGTGTTTTTTTTGTAAGTTAACAATGTCTCTTTTATTTCTAATATATATGTATGGTGTGAATTGATGATGTGTTTTGTTGTAAGTTAAGAATGTCTCTTTTATGTCTAGAGTATTTGTATGGTGTGTGTACTATGTCTTTTAAGTATGAGCTGTAAGAAGTTTGATGCAGAAGTTTAAATATGTATAACACATTTGTGTGACACATGTTAAACATGAATCAAACTTTTCCATTACTTGCTGTAGAGTTTCTAAGTTGAGTGTTGCTGAGTTTGTGAATTGAGGATGTGTTTTTTTCTAAGTTCAGAATGTCCCTTTCATTTCTATTATGTGAATTGAGGATGTGTTTTTTTTTTTTTTGTAAGTTTAGAATGTCTCTTTTATATATTTGTATGGTGTGAATTGATGATGTGTTTTTTTTTAAGTTCATGTCTCTTTTATTTCTGGTGTATTTGTATGGTGTCTGTGCTATGTCTTTTAATGTATGAGCTGTAAGAAGTTTGATGCAGTGGAGAAGTTTAAATATGTATAACACATTTGTTTGACACATGTTAAACATAAATCAAACTTTTCCATTATTTAAAGTAATTATTGTCAGGCGTTTTGTTTTTATGGAATTTAGAAATTTGATCCAATCATTTTATGGAATTAATTTTGTGAGCAGACAATGTGAATAGATCTAACTTCATCCTCTTGAGCTGAAGTATTGTTTTTGGACAAATATGATCGCCTCCTTCTTGATAGTCGCAAATAAGTTTTTGGATTTGAGTTAGGTTGTGTTTCTATAGCAGCAAGTTGACTGCAAATTTATGGAAACTGAACTAGGGTTGTTTTCCCTTGACGCTATTTCGATATACTTGTATAAATGATTCTAGCATTCTTCGTTTGATTATCACTCTCGCTGCATCACCTTTCCTTTGCAAAATCTTCTTTCTTTACTTGAATTGTGGAACAGAAGGAGTATAGGTTTATAAACTTACTATAAGTGATCTAGTTCCACGGCAAATTGTTGTTTACAAGGGGTCTTCTCTAGAGGTGTTTGAACCGACAGTTCGAAAAATCATGGAAGGCGAAATCGGAACTAGATTTTTTTGGAGATTCCGGTTCCGGTTCTGGTTTCATTTTTTTTAAATTAAATTTGCATATAAATATTACAATACTCGTATATCACTATATAATAATTTTGTTTGAGTTAATAATTTGATATAAATGAAAATTTAGAACTTACATTTATAAGTTACAACAATACAATATTATAACTTACAAGTTATAGCTTCAAAAATTAGAAATTACTATTTAATTACAATCAAATACAAACCATAAATCTAAAAAAATTATAAATTTATAATACAAATTAAAAGTAGTAATCAATACAACTTAAAATCGAAGAGTAAAATAACATAAATACATAATATTTTTTATATTTATAATATAATATTTTTTTTTAAAATTAGATAAACAACCTCCAATTTCTCTGTTTGAAAATATCTCAAACCGAATCGTATAATCACAATTGACTGTTCCAATTTCTAATCAAGATCAAGTTAACGGTTTTCAAAATCGTCTGAACACCTCTAACCTTCACAACAATCTTGAGGCCACATACCTCAAATATGAACGATAAAAATTACATCGTGTGTATCATACCATGGATTTCATTGTTGCATTAAACACTAGCTTAAATCTATCAAATTTGGGGCAAGGCATCTATATCCCATCATCAAGTGCATGAGATTTAAAAATCTTGCTCGTGTATATTTATATGATCAAGAAGATAAAAGTAAAATCAAGATCTCAAGTCTTAAACAAATGCTTATTACTAACTTTTGAATCGGGACAACTTCCAAAGCTCCCCTGAGATTTTCCAAAACAACTATTGTCATTGTTATCAAAATTAGTGACTCATAATTTTTGATTTCTTTTACTCTTTTGTCAACTCGATAATTATTTTTTAAAATAAAAAAAATTAATTTATCAAATTCTTAGACCAATTTGCATGTAAAAAAAAAAGTTCATAAAAGATAATTTAACACGTACAATTTAAATTATTATAGTATTTTATTTATCTAATTGAAGATAAATTATTTATTGCAATCAAATTATTAGTGGAGGTAAAGTCTAATTTTTTTTTATCCATTCAAAAACATTACAATTCAATTCACATCAATTACTAGATGATTCTAACTATTTACAATCCTAATTTAAATTAGTTAATGACTATTAAAAAAGAGAATAAATAAGGAAAAATAAAAAGATAAATGAAAACATGAGAGGGAAAGTTGAATTACATATTTGCAAGTTGCACACAAAAACTATAAATAAAAATATTAATTTAGCGGGCTATCGAGCCGGATCAAGTCTATTGGGCCAAAATGGCCTGAACTCATCCTACCCATCGGGCCACTTGGATTGGGCCAAAAAATTTTGATATTTTTCTGATCATTATTATTAGAGTCCAACCCAATCACATTTACTGGTCGTTTTGGCCGGGCTCAAATTACTGGCTCTAGTCTCACCCTTAGATATGACTAAAGACACCCCAAAATGAATATATTTCAACTAAAAAAATTAAAAATGTTGAAAATACCAATTCCATCCTTTTGAGCATAATTTTTTTTATATCATGTCTTCTCACTTTCCCTTCACTTTTTCTCTTTTTTTCATCTTTCATGTTCTTTTGATTTTTTTTTTTTTTTTAATTTCTTTAGGAATAGAATGTCAATATAATGACAAATATTTAATAAATAAGTTAAATATATGAAATCGTAACAGAAAACATAAAAAATAATCAAACCCAACTAGTTTAGTTCGATCACCAAATCCAACATATAGAAAAATGTTCAGTCATGATGGCTGAATGAAGCTAAGAGAGTTTAATTTTTTTATTATTATTTCCTAAAGAGCAAAATTGAATTTTTTTAAATTTTTAATTAAACCTAATATAAAATTAGTTGTACTTGTATTGATTAGGCATCTTAGTGTCACCTTTATTTATTGTACATAAATTAAAAGAAAAATAAGAGTTAATAATATTTTTTTATCAAAACTATACATAATTTTATATTTTTTGATATAAATTTTTAAATATTACATTTTGTCATATGAACTTTAAATTTATTGTATTTTACGATATTGAATAAATCAATGTCGTACATGTGTCCTAAATCAACGGCTATGATTTGATCAATACCGAGAAATACTATAAATTTAAAATTCATATGACAAAATATAACATTTAAAAGTTTATAATAAAAAGTGTAAAATCATGTAAAGTTTGAATGGAAAAATGTTTTTAAACCGAAAAATAAATAAGGAAGATAAACATAAACCGAAAACTCTTCTTATATATAGAGCTCAACAGACTTATTTTGCAGCTGGGGCCCATTCACGATAGACAATGCAGCCATCCAAATTGCACATAACCTGAATATAATCTTAACATTAAACATATCAGAATCTTATTAACACTATGGGTTTGTAGTTATGGGTTGTCGGTATAAAGAGCGCAAAACTTTAATTAGTTAAGTAATCATTATTATTACATCAATAAAAAATATAATATTATATAAATATACTTTTTCAATATTAATTTGATTTCTATAGTACTAATCTTTCCTATAAACTCCTTAAACATACATCAATTTTAACTATTCATCTTTATGAAAAAAATTAAAATTTTCAAAATCGATTTTTTCAATCTTACATAAACCCAAAACAAACACCCTTTCAAGCTTCCCTCAAGTTTTTCTAAGAGAGTCTTCTGATCTACATACCTCTTCATTAATTCTATATTTGCAATGATCTTTATAAGCTTCCAAGCCTGGATCTAAACTAAAAAGATCCATATTTTTCTAGTGTATTCCTCCATATTTAGTATTGAAATAGATGATATTGGATGTTATGCGTGGGAAAATATCTTGATATAATTTATGTTTTTCTATTTCTATATATTGGGAAGAAAGTATTTCTTTTTTGTACGTTCTCACTAGACATACATGTCAGCTTTCTTAACATTTTATTATACTTTCCAAAAAAAATTTAAAAAGTATGATGTGTTTGAAAAGTGTTAAAATTATAGATGAAGTCGTGTTAGGTTGGCAGAAAACTGTGACATATGGCCATCTCTTGTAAGGGAAAAATATGAAATGACAGGGATAATGAAAAAGGATTGAGGGAAGTGAGAGAGAGGTAAAGGAGTAAGACTGTAACGGTGGGGTAGGATTGTAAATGATATAATTTGAGCCAAATGAACAATTTTTGTTCATTAAATTTTGAAATATTATTGAGTTTGAAATTTTTGTTTGAGCTTTGTTTGATTATTATTCGAGTAGAACTTGAACAAGTTTTAGTTTAATTAAATACGAGTCGAACTCGGATAGTATAATATAATATTTTTACACATGTTCTATTTTTAAATCAAGAATTAGACCAAAATGACAAGAATAAAATTCCACCAAAATTTAACAAAAATGAATTTTTAAATCAAGAATTAGACCAAAATGACAAGAATAAAATTCCACCAAAATTTAACAAAAATGAAGCCCTAATGAGTTCAAAATCTAACATACCTTAGTTTAATTTTCTCCAAAGAAGCATATAAAGTCTTCTCTTTATCTTCTTCTACTACTGGCAAAATATCCAAAGCAATGAAAATCGGAAAATAATGCCAAATATTAAAAGGGCAAAAGTGATAGAGCTCTAAACTGAGAGAAGCAAACAAAGTCTTCTCTTTATCTTCTTCTGCTACTGGCAAAACATCCAAAACAATGAAAATCAAAAAATAATACCAAATAATAAAAGGGCAACATCCAAAGATCTCCCTTCCCGTATCACATCCTCGACCACCTTCCCTGATTATTGATCAAACTCTCTATTGAAGAAGGAATGAAATTGAAGATAATGAGAAACGCTTGAGAGTGATGACAGACATTATACATACTGCAATCATTTCTAGATTCGTTGTTTCATTCTTTGGAATATGACATGCGGTGGATGTGAGGAATGGACACGTGGAGGATCCAAAATGATGAGGTGGCAGGTTTTGAGAGAGTCAAAATCGTAAAGATTTTAAAGTTGAGATCTCGTAAAAAATTAAATGTTGTTCGAATTATAATGTCATGATTAAATTGTAATATTGGGATTTTTTTTTTTTTTTGAGTAAATTCAAAAGGTTGGGATTATATTACAATTTGGGTGAAAGTGGTGATTTTTTGTTTTTCAATTAAGAAAAGAAAGAAAGTGTTGTGAATAGGGTAATTTCATCAAATAGAAAAGTAGGGGTACATGCATTGTGTTGTAAAATATCTAGTCACAGTAGTCTTGTCCTACGTAGATTAACATCTTAATAATATAAAAGATAAATGTAAAGGAGACAATATTAAATAGATAATTGTATTAATTCATTTTTATTCATTCCAAAAGAGTTTGGATACAATCTATCTTAATATAATAATATAAAAAAATAAATGTAAAGGAGACAATCTTGAAAAAATAATTGTATCAATCTTTTTTTTTTATTCATTCGAAAAGAATTCCAATATATACGAGGATTAAAAATTCCAAGAGACATAATAAATGAAAAGTTTATGAAGTAATGTCTATATTGAATTAAGAATTTATAACACATTGTTTATAACACTAGATCCACAAAATTCATTTATTTCAATAAAATCCAATTATTGGTTTCAAAAAATCAGCTCTTCACACCAGACCAATTTGACTTTTCCTTTTCCACTTTTTGCTTTTATCTTTTGGGACCTTTCTTTTAATTAACGCACAAACTACAAGCACCCCACCATATTTACTGACTTTAATTGTACAAATAAAACTTGACTAATTAAAATTTTACCTTTAATTATAAAATATATTTGTAGTTGTGTTTTTTCTTTTTTCTAATAATTTGTATTTGTGAAGATCATTTTATGTTCTAATTTCGATGAAAAAAATAAAATGTTTGAATATATATATATATATTCTTTTCTTATTCTTCCTCAATAAGTGTGAATATAATTTTATTGAAACAATAATGAGCATGTCTGATGTGCACTTGGTGTACATACAATCCGGGTTGACCTAGATCCACTAGTTTTTTTTTTTTTTTTTTTCTTCAAGTCACAACCTTTATATACAAAGCTGGTGACCTTTATGTACATAATGTATATATAAATTATGTGACATTCATCTATAAATTCTATGATCTTTATGTTAAATAACTTAGAAAAAAAAGAAGTATTTCAGCAAAATTTGTACATAAATACTTTTATGTTATATTTATATGGCTCTGTTCATGTGACCTTTATTTACAAATATTCATACATTTATATGTATGAATATTTGTACATAAAGATCACATGAATATATATGAGGTCATATGAATATCACATAAAGGTATTTGGATATAAATTTTGCTAAAATTCTTCCTCAATTACAATGTATAAATATCACAATATTTATACATAAAGATTATACAGATCTTAGATTCGTGTACCAGGTGCATAGAAAAATTTGTCAACAATAATATATCTAATTTTATTGCATCTTCAAATCTAATCTTGAATAGAATCGTATCTCGGATTGAAGGCCATGGAACCAATCTTCCACAAAGTGGAGAAACCAAACTTCCACAAATGGAGGAAAAAACTCCAATGAAGGTGAGAAACCAACACTTTGTCAAGGGTAATAGCGGCAAGGCGCTGAACTTAAGCGCCAGTTTATACTTTATACATCTCATCAGTGCAACGCTAGGTTGAGCGCCGCATTGTTTCTGCGCAGCTTTTTTTTTTTTTTTCCTTCTAATTTATTTTTTGTGGATATTTGTTAATTTTATAAATAACTAATATACCCATCATGTGGTGCACGAGTTCTTCTAATATTTAAAATATATTCTGTTATTATATATATATAGATTTATTTCCATATATATATAGATTTATTTCCAAGTATGTTGTATAGCATTTATAATGCAAAATTATATTATTTTTAATGAAAATATAGTTGTCTTTAATCATATAAGTTATAACTTGATATATTGCCTAAAAAATTTTTATTCTTTTATTTATTTAACTAAAGTACAGTTAAATCACTTTAATCAACTTCGATGTAATACATAGATATCTTATATATATAAAATATAGTTTGTATATACTTTTTAATTAAATTAAAGTTGATATTAGAATAGTTTTAAACATTGATAAAAATATAAAGTTTCATACTTATTTCTTTTTATATTTGCTAATGTTTTAAATATATTTATACATCCTTGATATTTTAGTAACAATGGTTATGATCGTAAGTTTAATATATATCTATATATATATAATTTTTTAAGAAATATAAATATTAATAAAAGATAACTGGAAGTTCCAACCAATAAAAATCCTAAGGGGAAGATTTATATTGATATCAATATATACCCTTGATTTGAAAGTACAAATTTAAGCAAATATTAATAATGTGAATGTATCGAAAAAATTATGAAAATAGATATTATTGTTGATAAATCTAGATTGTTGATAAAATCCAATAAATTTACTCCAAATATAAGTAATAAATCTATACCTTAGATATTTTTCAATATTCAAAATGATTGGCATATTGATATAAAAATTACCACAAATACTTAGATAATTCAACTCCAAATTACCACGTAAACTTAGATTATTCAACCCCACATGATATTATTCAATCTCACTTAGAATAATTTGAAGCCAACAAATATTCAATGACTGACATATTGATTTACAAATTACAAAAGATACTTAGATTATTACTCCACCATTTTCATCAGACATGCAAGATCTACTATCTTAATTCAAAGTTATTTAAGCACTAAAAAAAACATATTGAAATCTTACTAGTAAGAAGTCATTCAATTGAGGCAATAAAATAAAATTGTGTAAAAAAAAAAAAAACAATTCCTCAAATAACATTTAAGTACTGAGAAAATTATAATTGAAATCTTACTATTAAAAAGTCATTTAATTGAGGCAGTAAAATAAAATTGCGTAAAAAGAAAACTATCCTAAAAAATTAATAATTTCTTACCAAGACATCCTTGTCAAATTGGATAGGTAGACTAACTTCTAAATTCAATCATTCACCATACTTACTTGATAGTATAAATGAATGATAATTACAACTGATTAAATTTCTATTTAGCCACGAAACCTACAAAAACAATCAAAATCTATTATCTCACAAAATTTATTAAAAAATTGTAAAGTATTGTTAAAGCAAACTTGAAACAAATGAAACAGTGTGTTGACACTTGAGAACATTAAAGAATGACGACTTTTGAATGCACAGAACCAAGATGTGAGTGTATTTGCCACCATGACAAGGGTTGAGAACAGGTTCAACAATATACATATTTGATGGAGCCGACAACTACACTATAAGTGAATCTCATCAAGTAGACACAAATCTTATGGATTAAGTTACTATAATCTCTAAATTAATTTGGGGTGAACGAATATGCAAATGATAAAACTCTTTCTAGGTTAAGTTTTTTTTTCTTTTTGAAACCGTGTAGTGAGAATGTGGGCAATAAATTTGTAGGTAGTTTTCTGCTGAACAGTTTTTAATAACGTTTATAGATAAATAAATATTATAAATAATAAATAATAGATAATAGATTTTGAAAAAGAATAATTTTTTTGTGGGCAATAAATCTGTAGGTAGTTTTCTACATATGAATAACTGCTGATAAATTTAAAAAGCAGAATAACTGCTGATAAATTTTAAAAAATAGAACAATTTTTAATAATGGTTATAGATAAATAAAGATTATAAATAATAAATAATAGATAATAGATTTTAAAAAGGAATATATTTTTTAAAAAAGGAGCGGTTTTTAAATGACTTCTATATATATATATATATATTTATATATAAATTGCGCTAACACTAAGTGTTAATTTTCCTAACATGAATGACAATAGATTACAATTACAAATAATTACTAAGAATAAATTAAAATATAAAGAAATAAAACATAAAATTACATAAAATAAAATCAAACCTAGCAATCCAAAAGTAAAAGTTATATTAAATAATGTTTATGTATGTACATAATAAAAATTTAAAAATATGATTAAATGAATTAATAATTAGAAATAATGTTTTTATTATAAAATTTAATACAGACAATTGAAAATAAAATATTATTTCTCACTACTTTAATACAGATTCAACATAGATTGGTGTGGATGGAAGGAACCTAAAAGCAAAAAAACGACAGTGAAAAGGTTCCTTGCCATCCTCCGATAGACCGAGGATTCTAGAGAGTGAAATTTTTGAGATAATAAATAAATGTATTTAATTAATATGACATTGGATGCGGATCCATAACGGCTAGATGTGCGGATCCATAACGGCTATATAATTTCTAGAAGATGTGTTCATCCTGCGTTAGGGTTTAATGTTTAAATTACCAGGAGAAGATGGAGCATGAATCATCGGCTACGGAAGCAGCTTCAGGTAAATTCTGTATTATATTGACAAGTGCGACGCGGGATAATAGAGTATCATACCTTATATTCATCGTAGATTTTAGCTGTGGAGATGTCGATTTCGTTGATGGTGGTAGATTAGCTAATCCTACACTGCTAATTGATTATGGTTATTGTGGTAAAAATAATTATAGCAATGGTTTTTGTGTGATTGGTAAAACACTGTATATGTTTGAGGGAGACGGGGGTGGAAATGATAAGATTTCCAAGTCTGTTTACACCATTGATTTATCGTCAATTGACCCGAGTAGAAAATTGGATAAAAGTAATCTATTGAAGGTGAGTGAAATGAGGTACCCAAAATGGTATCCAGTGGCCATTCCAACACCTGATGGTGAAAAGATTGTGGTGTTTTCTACCCAATTTTGTACGCCGTGTAAATTCGAGCTCTACACTCCTTCCCGGGGAGAATGGGAGCAACTCCCCTCGATAAACCTTAGAACACCAAGTGTGATGTACGTTGGACGATATGGTTTCATCGGAAACTCTGTTTTATTGGTCCAACTATATCGCTCTGGGAATTTTGTTCTGGATTTTAATGAATGGAACAGAGGTTGGGTAGAAGAATGTTTAAGCCTAAGTCCTGGCCGTAGCCCCTTTCTCCGTGGTACTGGTCCGTTTTTTGTTGTTGAGGAGGATCGGTTTTGTTTTACCGATTCTGGTGCGTATGATCTTAAACTAGAACATGAACATGGATTCCCACTGCCATCATTCGAAGAGTTACAATCACCGGACCAAGTTGAAGAATTTGTTTCACGAGAACCGTGTTTTGATAATTCTATTGCACTTGTAAGCAACGACAACGGAGAAGTTACCTTCGGCTTTTTACAGATACGACTGCTGTTTGGTCGTGTCCCTGTGTATTCCGACCTAATCATCAATCTATGTTGTGCTGATCTCAATGAATACAAGGCTCTATGCCCTGCTGATCTCAACGCGGAAACGCAATCAGAGATCAAGATGAGGATTGTAAAGACTCTCAAATTTTCCTGTGTCCTTGAGCATATGGACTGGTGTCAGTTTCTGGGTTTCTTTTCATTTTCTTAGTATGTAGCATTTGTTAGATACATGTAGCACTTGTTACATTTCAACAAATGACTGTCTTGCTTCCATTTGATCTTTTGTGTTGCTTAACAGTATTTGCCTTTCAACAATGATTTACTACTAATTGGAATTTAAATTCATGAAGAAAAAGAAAAAAGAAAATGTTGTGTTGCATATATGCATGTATATCTGGAGAAATGTTATTGATTAATTGTCTTTTTAAGATAAATTCAGCAAAGTATGATTTTGGGGCTTGCAGATGAACACAAGAAGATTTTTTTTTTTTTCCTTTGCCTCAGATAATCTTATGGCAAATCTGGAAAGCTAGAAATATTGGTAAATATGAAGGGAAAACGATTTTGATTCAGATTTTGAAAAAAAACAAATTATTTGGAAAGGTTTTAGTGGTGGATAAATGCATCAGGTTCTTTAACTTACTAATGTTTGAGATCTTTATTTTAAACAAATTAGACGTACGCAAATTATGTGAAAATCATATGAAAAAATGCAAAAAAAATAAAAAATAATAATCGATCAAATTTGACAGGTACTATTCAATCCTGGTTGGTCGAATACATAGAAATATGTTCGTTATAGTGATCGAATACACAATAAAATGTTTGGTCCTAATGTTCAAATATGTTTCTACGTGTTCGGCCAACCAGGATTGAACGGAGCTTGTCAAGGTTGCTGGTGATGAAACGAACGCAATTG
The DNA here is from genome assembly GCA_028654395.1 of Scutellaria barbata. Classification (NCBI taxonomy): domain Eukaryota; kingdom Viridiplantae; phylum Streptophyta; class Magnoliopsida; order Lamiales; family Lamiaceae; genus Scutellaria; species Scutellaria barbata. Next base: position 1,037,740 of record CM053651.1, on the reverse strand, counting down.
GTGATCACGACGATGATTGTAAAGACACTCAAATTTTCCTCTGTCCTTAAGGATGTGGCGAGTTTCTGAGTTTCTTTTCAATTCCTTGTTAGTTGATAGTTTTTACTTTTCAACAATGACTCAAGACTTGTTTCCATTAGATCTTTTGTGATGTTTACCAGTATTTGCCTCTCAACAATGGTTGGAATTCCAAGTCTTTTGTGCTTATGCTTCTGTGTTATATATGGAGAAAATGTTATTGATTTATTGTAATCTGTTGTTTGTGTCTTCTTAAGATAAATTCTGCAAACCATGTGATTGATTATCTTCTGTTATGCATCTCTCTTATCAGGTTCTTTAACTTACTAAAGTTATGGTCATGTTGCTTGAGATCTTGACTCTAATTTTATATTTTTCAACGTATAAGTTTGCAAGAAACGAACGAGATGATTGGATATAGTTGCATTTCATAGTTTTTAAGCAGGTGTTGTTCCATGGTTAGTAATTCAATGGTGAAAAATTAATCTGGATGATCTATGGGTTTTTTTATTTATTTTTTATTTTTTATGTAAAGCCCATGCTCATATGCAAAGCCCATTTGGCCCATCCAATTAAAACCGAAAGTGTAAAAGTTTGTATAAAATAGCCATAAAAAAACACAATGACTCCTTTTCACTGTGTCGATTCAACCCGTATTTGCATACTTTTAATTTTTATATTTTTAAAATTAATATGTTATAAATATCATAACATTCATGAAATTATGTAACTTCAAATAAAATCAATTTTCATTGCATTTTTTGATCAACATACCTTTACGTGATATTAATCATATTTTTTATGTGATATTATGTATACATTTATATCAATATACTCATACATTTATGTAATTTCATTTTATACATTTTAGTTATGTTAGTTGTACATTTATATATTACATAAAGATATAAGTAATATCACATAAAGGTAATATATGTACACATTGTATTGAAATTTTTATTTTTTAAAAGTTAAAGTATTATATAAAGATTATGATATTAATTTGTATATAAAAGTTACAACAATATAACATAAATATAGCACATGAATTTAAAAAAAAAAAAAACCAAAGTATGTGGATTCGGGTTGGATTGACCCCGATGCACAGGAAACTAACTAAAAAAAATAGTTGATCCATGTATATTGAAAAGCTACCTTGAGTATAATTTATTGATATTCCATATATTTTTTAAAGATATATACATATATATAAAGGACTTAAAAATTATGTCATTCCATAATATATATATATATATTATATTGCTTGTGTTTGGATTATAAAACATTTTAAATGTAAAATATATCTTAAATAACTTAAAAAAAGAATTCAAAATTAAAGTGATGAATTTTAAACTCATATCTATTACACACCATGAATGAATTTAACTGCAATAAAATTCAAAATACGTCATAAATTTCTTGAATCCAAACACAATTTTCGATAAATATATACCAACAAATTAGGAGAAGACATTGACAAAACTAATACTTACAATATGTATAATTTCATTCTATTAGTTAAGATGTTGTAATCTTAACAACAAGAATTCAATGTTAAGATTCAACTATTATCACAGTATTTTGTGAAAGCATTATGAATCATTTAATATAAAATCAATATATATTTATACCAAATGTTGAGTCGCACGTTAGAGAGAAAAGTAGTTGCAAATTATCACAACTACCGATAATGAATGCACAATGTAACATAACCTATTCATATTAACACAATTCGTTATACTTAACAAAAACAATCATAATTTAAATTACTCCTATTATCCAATGTTTTAACCTCAGATTGAATATAGAGTGTAAACTATAAAGTGGCATCTCAAATTGTTCATAACGTGCAAGGGCAAATATGTCTGAAAACCATAATCTTTGCTTGGCATTAAGGTAATTCCCTTGGCACAATCACAAACCCACACTTTATGAAACTCAAATCATGTGAGTAATCGTCCAATTCGTGCAATCTCCCTTCTCTACAGTTTGCTCTTCAACTGATTCCTGAAGAAATGTATAGTTCGTCTAATCTTCTGTCTTCACCTTCTCTTTCGACTTCATCGCCGATTTCACGTGAAATCTCCTCAGTGGTATAAAGTTTTTGCACTAATTTTAGTGTGATGGTTGAAATGGCTCGAAATTTATGTTTCTGCAGCTTAAATTTACCGGTGATGTGCTGATTTTTTTTTTTTTTTTACTTGAATAGTTCTTCTGCAAATATTTTTTTTTTCTGGGTTCTGAGTATGATAAGAGGAAAGGTCATCAAGTTAACAGCTGTAAAGTTGAAATGAAGCTACAGTAGATTACTTTTGCTTGTTGAGATATGATTGCAATCACTAGTTGATTGTAGGCGATTCTAGTTATGAATTTGCTCTTTAATTTGGCGATGATATATGCAAAAATAGGCAATGATGGTATTCTGAAGTTGTTGGTGGACTTAATTAGATTTTTGTCTATGAATGTGGATATTAATGATAACTAAGCTTCTTTAGATGTACTGTGCACGTAGATGCTTCTGTTTCATTGCTGAAAGAGCTGATCGGCCATCAGTGTAATAACTAATATGCATATACTTTGTTTTTGAATATATATACACAATATAGTTCCTCTGTCGTAAGATTAGGCTTCGCTATTAGTAGTTCGAAATGGATTGTCTAATGTGTAAAACGTCATAATGACATAAAGCAGAAAATACTATATTCACAATCAACATGAACAGATGCAGAAAATTTCTATTTTGTGCCTTATTATTTCCTTTGTTGATACACTTTCAACAAGCCATTACTAAATATAATTTGCTTCTGTATTAACTTATGGTGTTATTGACATCCTAACAAGAGAGGAGTTTATTGCTTTGTATTGTTCTCCTCATTGACATATGGTGAAGCTAGTTCTGATTTTATTTCGTTTCTTATAGTTAAGTAGTTGTGGTTAAAACTATTCTGGGATTTGTTTGGCAGGCCTCAAATAGTGGTAGGTGCATCACCAATAAACCTTCCGGACTCATCATTAGTTCTAAAACATTGATAGAAAAAAGCAGAGCACATGGAAAGGTATGTTGTGGTTTTTTGATCTTTATTTTCTACAGCTGTAACATAGAACAATGAAAAACCGGTAAATACTGTGCTTCCCAGAAACCTTATGTCTTGTTGGTTAGGTACTTTAAGTGAGCTGGAAGAGGATTCAATTTTAACCAGTGATCATGGCTTTCCTCACATTTGTTACTAATATTGTACTCATTGGTCTTTGAATCTTTTTATTATTAATGATACACCCTGGATGTTATGCTTGGTGAAATATCTTGACACAGCTATGCCCTTCCTAACCCTTCAATTTATGTTTTTCAATTTTTATTTATCGAGAATAAAGTATTTCTTTTATGCACTTTCTCACTAGGTGTGCAGGTCATCTGTCTCAGCAGTTCTGACCGATGGCAGTTCAACAGTAGTAAATATGGTGGAAGATACTGGAAAATTTGGCCTTTTTAGTTTAGATCCAAGCTTGGAAGCTTATAAAGATCATTTTAAATATAGAATAAAGAAATACATAGATCAAAAGACTCTCATTGAAAAGCATGAGGGAAGCGTGGAGGAATTTGCACAAGGTAATATGATGAAATATAGGTGAGGTATCTTTCATCTTAGTGTCTGAGTTGTTCACAGAGTACCTACAAGTTCTGTTTATCTCTTTGTTGTCAGAGTTTCCCCTTTCCAGCTTGAATTTTAACAAACAAAGTTTTGTGCAATTGATACTGACAACCCATAGAAATTATAAATTGGATTCTGTCAAAAAAAGGAAAAAAAAAAGATGCTTATATATTTAATGCTAACAATTATATTCAGGTTATCTGCAATTTGGATTTAACCAGGAGGATGGTTGCATTGTGTATCGTGAATGGGCTCCAGCTGCACAGTGAGTCTGTTGAGCTCTATATATAAGAATTAAGAGTTTTCAGATATGTTTATCTTCTTATTTCTTTCCTTTCAGTTTATGTACCTACATGTCTATATAAAAGACAAATATATTTGTTCACAAGTATGTATCGAACTGAGAAGTCAATATTATGTACTATAAGCTCAATGTCAAAATTTCAAGTATGTTCTATATATATATATATAAATCTTAGTAAAAGAGGTCATGAAAATAGAAAGCCATAAATACAAGTATACAATATTTGGCTCATATAAAGAAAAAAAAGAAAATGGAACTATAATTCTTGGTTATCCAACTTAAAAATAATTGTTAGAACGTTGAAATTGTATAGAATTATGACCATATTACTGTTAATTGCTAATAAGTGCTACATTTATCCTATCAAATGTTCTCTGAGTGCAGGCGGTGTGTTATGATACTTTCGTATGCCACAGATGTCTTTTCTTGACTTTTAGCATATTTTTCTCATGCCAGATAGAAGGCCTCACGTTTAACTTGCTGTAATCAGGGAAGCGGAAGTTATTGGTGATTTTAATGGTTGGAATGGCGCTGGACACAAGTTGGAGAAGAATCAATTTGGTGTATGGAGTATCAGAATTCCTGATATTGGTGGGAGTCCGGCCATTCCGCATAACTCAAGAGTCAAGTTTAGATTTAAACATAGCAATGGAGTTTGGGTTGACCGAATTCCAGCTTGGATAAAGTATGCAACTCAGGATCCTACAAGATTCGCTGCACCTTATGATGGTGTACACTGGGACCCACCACCTACAGAAAGGTATTTCAACACAACAATGACTAAAGCTTAAAGATGGGAGATAAACTTGTTCAGCTGTATGTTGTGGTTCTTTTTTGCTGGTCTTTTCATTCACATGGTATACAAAAGTTTAAAAGGCAGTAAAGTAGTTTTATTATCTCATGCAAAGTTCTGGATTAAAATTTTATTTGGAAAGAAGCATGGTGGTATCTCTGTCCTATAAAGACAATCAGACACAGTAAACAATCACTCATTTCATTAGCCCTGCAGGTACCAGTTTAAACACCCTCGTCCTCCTAAGCCTGAGGCACCACGTATATATGAAGCACATGTTGGAATGAGTAGTTCTGAACCCCGTGTAAGTACATATAGGGAGTTTGCAGATGACGTTTTGCCTCGCATTCGAGCAAACAACTATAACACAATTCAGTTGATGGCTGTAATGGAGCACTCATACTATGGGTCATTTGGATATCATGTTACAAACTTTTTTGCAGTGAGCAGCCGATCTGGTACCCCGGAAGACCTTAAGTATTTGATTGATAAGGCACATAGCTTAGGTCTTCAAGTATTGATGGATGTAGTTCACAGCCATGCAAGTAACAACATCACGGATGGCCTAAATGGTTTTGATGTTGGGCAAAGCTCTCAAGAATCTTATTTTCACACTGGAGATCGAGGTTATCACAAATTGTGGGATAGCAGGCTATTCAACTATGAAAATTGGGAAGTTCTTCGATTCCTTCTCTCGAATCTGAGGTGGTGGATTGATGAATTTAAGTTTGATGGTTTTCGATTTGATGGGGTAACCTCAATGTTGTATCATCATCATGGAATAAACATGGGATTCACTGGGAACTATAATGAGTACTTTAGTGAAGCCACAGATGTTGATGCTGTCATTTATATGATGTTGGCCAGTTATCTTATACACAGCATCTTGCCTGATGCTACTGTGATTGCTGAAGATGTCTCTGGCATGCCCGGACTTGGCCGGCCTGTCTCTGAAGGTGGAATTGGTTTTGACTACCGCCTAGCAATGGCTATTCCTGACAAGTGGATTGACTACGTAAAGAATAAGAAGGATAAAGAATGGTCAATGAATGATATAACATGGAGTTTGACAAATAGAAGATATACTGAAAAGTGTATAGCTTATGCTGAGAGTCATGATCAGGTATTATACACCAAAAACCCCCAAATACTTTTCTAATCACCTCCCCCAACTATGCCTTGAGTTTCTTCCAATGTCACTGTTTGCAGAATAACACAGTGAATAGTTTTACTATTATTATGCAAATGAAGATCTGTTTATATTTTTATATCAATTACAAACTCTTTCAGCAGTAAATTTCTTATATTAACAATGCTATTTGGCTTGTGCATGAGTAGGCTATTGTTGGTGACAAAACAATTGCATTTCTACTGATGGATAAAGAAATGTATTCTGGTATGTCCTGTTTGACTGAGGCTTCTCCAATGATTGAGCAGGGAATTGCCCTTCACAAGGTACTCTAGTAATCTTATGTTCACTGCACTTGTGAGATTGTGGCCTTTTGCTCCCCGTACATGGTATAAAACTGTTGCAACCTTTCTGCAGATGATTCATTTCTTAACGATGGCATTAGGAGGAGAGGGCTACCTTAATTTCATGGGAAATGAGGTAAGCTGATCTAGAGTTGAAACTTTCTTCTAAATGATGTACCATGACAGTCGATTGCTTGAATTTGGAGCTTCTGCTTTATCAATGGAGTTAATATTGTGTATAGGATTGCTGAGTCAGGTCGAAAAGAATGCCACTCCCTCAACTTTCTTATCATGAAATGTGGTTAGGGATTTGTGAAAGATAATAATGATAAAATCCATTCTAAAAAGGCATCCGTTCTAAAAAGGCAGCTCTTAGAGCTGTCCTGCAAATCTGTTGGAAGGGATCCATTTCATAAAATTGGTAGACATAGTTTTTAAGTTTGATTTTTGCTGGTGATTTCCAGTCTTTTTAACAGAATTGGATCTTGTCATCAATATCTATTGCAGTTTGGACATCCAGACTGGATTGACTTCCCTAGAGAAGGCAACAATTGGAGTTATGACAAATGCAGACGTCAGTGGGACCTCGTGGACACCGAGCATCTGAAATTCAAGGTTTTCTGCCTTCTGAGTTCAGTTTCTAGAGAAAATTTGATTCTGGATCTGGAATTATTTGACCCAATTTTAGCAGCAATAACTCCTCTAGCTCAACCCCTGCCATTAGATTCCATAAAAGAACTCTGAAATTTTTCTCTTACAAAATCTGATCTCTTTTCTTGCATTATATTTTGTATATTCCAGGTCCTTGATTTGTTGACACCATCTTATGAAACTCAAATTACAAACTTGCACAGTAGATAAATAGATGCTCCATTCCCTTAACAGTAAATGTTAATCTCTGAAATTATAGTTTAGTTATATTTTGTTCTGATATCTGCATCTCAACCAATATTTTCTCACTTGTGATCGTAAATGCAGTTTCTGAATGCTTTTGACAGAGCCATGAATTCTCTTGATGAAAAGTTTAAATTCCTTGCGTCATCAAAACAATTTGTTAGCAGTATAGATGAAAATGACAAGGTAAAAGTATTTCTTTTTGCTACATAATCAATGCGGTTTTGCAGGATAGTCTTAACTTACTGCTAAACGAGCTTCTAATGTGGGTTTCATGGTTTTCACTCCTTCCCATAAATATTGATTTTTAATAAGAGTAATTTTCTTGAAGATAACTTGCTGTCATACCATGTTACAATATAACTGTTTATTTACTTGATTGATCTTTTGGTTGATTGTTTGTGACAGGTCATTGTTTTTGAACGAGGAGATCTTGTGTTTGTGTTTAATTTCCACCCAGAGAATACATATGAAGGGTATCCGCTTCATATGAAGCAACATACTTGCCTTTCTCCTTATAGTTTCTGTATTCATATATCAATTATGTTGTCCTTGATCCATTTCACGTGTTTCATGTATTTCATGTATAGGTATAAGGTTGGTTGTGACTTGCCTGGAAAATATAGAGTAGCTTTGGACAGTGATGCTTGGGAATTTGGTGGACATGGAAGAGTAAGGACCCTTGTACTCAAATCACAAGTTTCCTCCTATCAGAAAAGCTCACCCTCTGAACAAGAAGGGATTTGTTATTAAGGATTTTGGTTGACCCTATGTGTGTTGGATTAAGCCTGGTGTAGTATCCACCATTTATAGTCTTATACACACCCACGAGAATGTGTTAAATGGTGGATATTACACACAATGTAGTTATTGGGTGCATGAAACACTATTACTAGGTCTTGATTGGTGAATGGCCAAACCGAAATAGTCGAGAAAATTTCGGGACATGTGTGATTCTTTAACTTCTTGCTGACATTTCTTTTGTATTTCATGACACGAAAAATTTCTTGACAGGTGGGCCACGATGTGGACCATTTCACGGTGCCTGAAGGTGTACCTGGTGTTCCAGAAACAAATTTCAATAACCGTCCCAATTCCTTCAAAGTGCTCTCTCCTCCTCGTACATGTGTGGTATGCCTTTTAACTTACAACCTTCTAGAGATATTCAAGCCTTGTTATGTCCTTCATCACCTCTAGTTTTGAAGGATAATATGTCGGACTACAGAATTTGAAATTTGAAGTGTTGGGAGTACTCACAAAAAATACTGAGTAATGCCTACATAGTCCCTATAATTTAAATTCATGATAGTTGGTGATAATTAGTTATGTTTGCCACTAACTTTAAATGTTTAACCTAATCTGCTATTTTAAAGTTTCACATCATAGAAGATGTAATTAGTAATTGTCAAAATTTAAGCACGGAATAGAGTTGCCATAATTGATTAGAGAATATTTTGTATTTTTTATTGTGAATGTAAGCATTTAGTACAACTGAAGCTGCATCGAAAGAAAATACAATCTTGACAACTCTCTGTAGCTTGTTGTGTTTCTGTTAAACTGAAGCTTGAAGTTCAAGCTTGTGAATAGATTAGATCGTCCATTGATAATCATTTTTACCAAACAAGAGCGAAGTTGAGGTTTGTCTATGACCGAAAAGTTGCAATCAGAACCATCTCCTTCATCAATTATGGCATAATCAAATATCATAACCTTGTGCCTTCAAATTGTGTCATTTAATTTATAATTTCACTTGTTATTTGCTACTTACTTTGGTTCACATCTGTGGATATTACTAACATATCAACTATTGTGCTTAGGTCTATCATCGAGTTGAAGAAAGACTAGAAGAAGGCAAAAATGATGACCCGTTAGTACCAGACATCGGTGTTTTGGAAGATGACCCGGTTCAAAAGTTAGTACCAGGAATTGCAACTTTGGACGACAATCAACCAGATGAGTGACCATCTGGTAACTGGAGCTTTAGAAATCTCTGCACAAATCACATAATAATCAATAGGAATTTTGTTATCTATACTTTATATTACCATACATGTGTTCAAGACTTCAACTTACTAAATCTATGTTCATGTTGCTTGAGATCATGATTTAATTTGTATATTTTTTAACATACAAACTTACAAACAAGATTTATCATATATGTACCTCATGAACTCCATGATTGGATATAGCTGCATTGATCTCTAAGGAATTTGCTCCAAATTTGATAGTCTGAATTAAGCTGGTGTTCTTCCGTGGTTAGTAATGGAATGATGAAATCCGTGGTTAATGATATATGGTGCAATTTTTATCGTTCATTTACACATTCGAATATGGCTTCACATTCTTGTAATGGATTAAGATGAGAATATCTTTTTGAAAGCAGCAATTTGTGGTATGAATTGACAGTCAATTAGAGGTTTCACCTGAGGACTCGTTGTAAGATTTGTAACCCATGCTTCTTACAGTTCCATTATATATGCCGTTTTTAATAATAATAATAACAACAATAAAGACAACTACAACGTGTTTAAGAGCTGAGAATTAATATTTTTTGACATTTAATAGAATAAAATATAATATATTGATTGAAGAGTAGACGTGTGTTGCAAAACAACTACTTGGCTATGACAATAATACAATGTGGTTGATTCAGATTTCATATTCACATACGCACTGTTGTCTTGTCATGCATGGTTGAATCGTGTCTCAGGACACACGATGCGAGGAAAAAGAAATCATATATTTATAATTTAAAAACAAAGGACACACGACTATGTGAGGAAAAAGAAATCACATATTTATAATTTAAAAATAAAGGACACATGACTGTATGTGAGGAAAAAAAATCACATACTTATAGTTTAAAAACAAAGAACAATCAATCGTTCCAAGGCACGACTGTGAGTGATATCATCGCACGTGAGAGAGTCTCACATGAGTTTATGTTCCTAAATTTGATGTATATTTACATTATTTTTATATTAAAATTAATTACAATTTAATTAAATATTTAACATTAAAGATGTATATACAGAGACACACCAATACTAAATTTGGCTTTAATTTTTTTAATTAATTCGTGAAATTATAATTAAAAAAATCCATATATTCTAAATTTCCTACAATTTTAAAAACGAAATGAAAAAAAAAAACAAGAAAAAAAAAAGCATGTATATCTACTAAATAAACATTTGTGAAATATAATTGAAGAATTATCATCAAAATTAAAGTCCAAAAGTTATATATATGAAACTTTTGACTAGATTCAGTTGGGATAAAATAGTCATTTTAGATTAGAAAAAACAATCAAATATTTCTGACTTACCTAACTAAATTTTAACTAAACGTGGTAACCAAATATGAACAATCATTTAAAGGGACATCAACATGCCAGTAGGCCCACTACTGACTCATAAGGTTGAGAATTATCTAGATGGATTGTAAAGTTTAAACATATAATTCGAAACTCTGCTGCATCTGAAGAAGTTGAAATATATAATTCGAAACTTATTGCAGTTCATGTGCACATGCATATGAGAAGTTTTTGTCCAACTTTGATGAAGAAAATCTTGTGGTTACCCAAGATTTCGATGAAGATATTCTAAAGACGATTCAAAAGAAATCAATCGTAGATTTTTTGTCGAATTTATATTAAAGATGTGGTTACCCAAGATTTCGATGAAGATATTCTAAAGACGGTTCAAACAAAATCAATCATAGATTTTTTGTCGAATTTATATTGAAGGTTTCCTCGCATAATAGAAAAGCTATTTGCACAGAGTTGTACACCTTTGAGGTTATGCATTTTTTTGGGATTGTTGATTGTAAACGAAAAATAATGAGACAATTTTATTATGCAATTCAATTATAATTTGTTGATTTTTCCGTATTATTTGAATGATTTAAATGTCAATTTTAATTAATGATGGTGGGTTAACTGGTAAGTTGAGGTTGTCTTTTAATGATGCTGAGTTAGTAAATTGAGGATATTGAGGATACTTTTTTAATGATGTTGGGTTCAAACTGGACTAGTCTATCAATAGTGCTGCATATTTTGTAAGTTAAGGATGTATTTGTATATTGAGGATACTTTTTTAATGATGTTGGGTTCAAACTGGACTAGTCTATCAATAGTGAGGATGTATTTGTATGTATATTGAGGATATTTATTTTTAGTGTATTTGTATGTATATTGAGGATGTCTTTTTTTTTTTTTTAACTTCAGGATGTATCTTTTATTTTTAGTGTATTTGTATGTATATTGAGTGTTTTTTTTTTTGTAAATTCAGAATTATCCACATGTCATCTACAAAAAGATTGTCTGAAGAAGTTGAAACATACTCCTCTGGAGAAGTTGAAACATATAATTCGAAACTTGTTGCAGTTGAAACATACTTCTCTGGAGAAGTTGAAACATATAATTCGAAATTTGTTGCAGTTCGTGTGCGACATGTATATGAATGAGAACATGTATATGAATGAGAAGTATGAGAAGTGTTTGTTCAACTTTGATGAATACATTCTTATGGTTACTCAAAACAGTCATTGGGATGTCTCTTTTATTTTTAGTGTATTTGTATGAATATTGAGGATGTCTTTTAATACTTGTGAGTTTGTAAGTTGAGGATGTCTTTTTTTTTTTAAGTTCAGGATATCTCTTTTAGTTTTAGTGTACTTGTGCTATGCTATGTAGAGTTTGTAAATTGAGGATGTATTTTTTTTGTAAGTTCAAAATGTTTCTTTTATTTTGTGCTAGAGTTTGTAAATTGAGGATGTATTTTTTTTGTAAGTTCAGCATGTTTCTTTTATTTATAGTGTATTTGTATGGTGTATGTGCTATGCCTTTTAATGTATGAGTTGTAAGAAGTTTAGAGTTTGTAAATTGAGTGAGTTGTAAGAAGTTTAGAGTTTGTAAATTGAGGATGTATTTTTTTGTAAGTTCGTTTCTTTTATTTATAGTGTATTTGTATGGTGTATGTGCTATGCCTTTTAATGTATGAGTTGTAAGAAGTTTAGAGTTTGTAAATTGAGTGAGTTGTAAGAAGTTTAGAGTTTGTAAATTGAGGATGTATTTTTTTGTAAGTTCAGAATGTTTCTTTTATTTATAGTGTATTTGTATGGTATATGTGCTATGCCTTTTAATGTATGAGTTGTAAGAAGTTTGATGCAGTGGAGAAGTTTAAATATGTTGTTATAATATTAAACATGAATCAAACTTTTCCATTTGATCCAACCATTTTTATGGAATTAATTAGATCTAACATCATCTTCTTATATGTTGGCTTTAAAATTACAAATGTATTACAAAAAAAATTTAACTTTCCAAAATGAAAAATTACAAATGTATTACAAAAAAAAAAAATTAACTTTCCAAAATGATAGAGATAAAGCTGAAGTATTGTTTTTGTGCCACCCCAATCCAATTTAAAAGGGGTGAGACACCTCCTTAATTTTATATGCAAAAAAAGATGTTAGTAAAAAAAAATAAACCATAGTCTCAAAAGCAGAAATTAAAGTCAAAGGCTCTTATCAGTTCCCAAGACAATCCTAGTTTGCTGTTTTTTTCTCTTCCCAAATTATTTTCTCCTTCCCAAGATAGTTTGCTTTTTTTTCTCTTCCCAAATTATTTTTCTCGAAATGAATCTTCCTATAGTTTTTGGAATTTTTGACTACCCAAGGTTTATCGAAAATCTGCTAGGAAAAAATGAAAAAATAAACTTTTGATCAGGTTTATCGAAAATCTGCTAGGAGAAAATGAAAAGATGATTTATTTTTACAGTGCTTCTACCAATAAATGGTGTTATGGTGTTTTAGTGATGGAAGTGGTGTTCTAGTGATGGAAGTCAGATCACTGTCGATACATCTTTCTTGTTGATGGATAATTTTGTTGGTGTTCTAGATGTCAGATCACTATCGATACATCTTTCTTTATTGATGGATAATGTTGTTGATGAGGAGGATTTTATCCAACAAAATTTTGTTGGTGTTTTAGATGTCAGATCACTATCGATACATCTTTCTTTGTTGATGGATAATTTTGTTGATGAGGAGGATTTTATCCAACAAATTAATTTTATCCAACATATAAATCACGGGTGAAGTTCATCAATCGTACAACAAATCATGTTGTTCATAAGGGATATGAACAAACATTTGAGCAATATATATGAACAAACATTTGAGCAATATATTTCCGATCCGGATGTCATTCTTTGTTGATGGATAATTTTGTTGATGAGGAGGATTTTATCCAACAAATTAATTTTATCCAACATATTAATCACGGGTGAAGTTCATCAATCGATCAATTGATCAACAAATCATGTTGTTCATAAGGGATATGAACAAACATTTGAGCAATATATTTCCGATCCGGATGTCAATATATCAGTTCGCAAGTACAATTTCTACCGATGTTAAAAAGAACGAGAAGAAATGGAAGGATTCAGAAACACAAATAGATCTACTATAGAACGAGAAGAAATGGAAGGATTCAGAGACACAAACAGATCTACTATGGGTGGATCGTGCCGGAGAAGTTGAAACAAATAATCCGGATCCTACTATAGAACGAGAAGAAATGGAAGGATTTAGAGACACAAACAGATCTACTATGGGTGGATCGTGCCGGAGAAGTTGAAACAAATAATCCGGATCTACTATGGGTACTATGGGTGGATCGTGCCGGAGAAATTGAAACAAATAATCCGGATCTACTATGGGTGGATCGTGCCGGAGAAGTTGAAACAAATAATCCGAAACTTACTGCCCTTGTTCATAAGGGCATTCACATCAATGTGTTTTTAGCACACCATTTTTGTGGGTCCACATGCCACCACACTAATTAAAAACATCTACTTTTTTAAAACACACATCTACATCAATTTAACACAAATTTCAATCAATTTAATACAAATGCAATCATTACATGTGGGTCTCATGATCCACTAATTTTTATTTTTTGTTTTCATTTATATCAATTTAAAGTAATTATTTATTACTTGTATGTAGGATTAATTAATTATGATATTAATAATTTTCAATTCACATTAAAATATAATTAATAATATTTAAATATTATTTTTAAAAATTAATTATATAAAAAAAGATATAGATATAGCTAACAATTAATTGAAATAAGCAATTGACATTACAATACATTTGAAATACAATTAATATAAATGAACAATTAAATTTTACAAGTTCCCAAATCGTGTCCAAATGTGTTCAACTAAATCCGCTCGAAGTTGGTGATAAATTTGATTATCACGGAGCTCGAATTTTTTTTATTATATTTAAAATGTACAAAAATTACATTAAGTAATTTAATATTCTAAATCTATAAGTATATTAAGGAAAATAATATAATTATACATTGAAATAAAGTTAGTTTATTTGAACATTGAAGTAATGAATGAATACATATTCGTGTAGAAAAAACATAATAGACTCATCTGAGTCTATAGTGTGAAATATTTTTTTTAAAAAAACTAATCTAATTATATATTGAAATAAAGTTAGTTTATTTGGATATTGAAGTAATGAATAAATACATATTCATGTAGAAAGAACACAATAGACTCATTTGAGTCTATAGTGTGAAATAATTTTTTTTTGTTCCTTACACAAATTTCGGGACAAAATATAAGGAAATGTGGTAGTTGGGGTCATTTTCTCTAAACAAAAATTACATTAATTAAAATTACATAAACACCAATTACATGAATTTAAATTACATAAATTAAATGATAGAAATTGAGAGATGCTATAAAAAAAAAATAGAAGAGAAAATAGAGAATTTAAGATGTGTTCCAAAATATGTCAATATTGATATCTATTTATAGAAAATTAAAAAATACGAATTTTGATATATATATATATATATTTAAATACATATTATCCACAATATTTACAATATACACTTTATTTACAATATCCACAATTTCAATTTCTACCAAATTCAAAGGAATGGTGCTTAATATCTATCATTCTTATTCTATTATTTGTATCAATTCAAATTAATTCTTTATTTGTTGTATTAATTTTAATGCAAATTTTATAGAGAATTTTTTAATTATTACATTAAAAAAATTCAACTCACATTAAAATGTATAAATAATACAAAAATGATAAATTGTTTGTATAGAAAAGAAAAGAAAATAATTTATTTGTTTAGAAAAAGTAAAGAAAATAAATATATTGAGATGAGATGAGAAAAAAAAAAAAAAGCAAAATGCATTAATTGATGAGGTGTCATTATATCAATCATTAGCCAATTATTAAAGTAGGGGACAAAAATGCATTCTTCGAACTTAACACACACACTAATTACACAAAAACACACACTTAAAAACATACCTACATTAATTAATACACCTTTTGTTTTAATTAAAAACACCCCATAATGAATTGATCCTACATTAATTAATACACCTTTTGTTTTAATTAAAAACACTCCATAATGAATTGATCCTACATTAATTAATACACCTTTTGTTTTAATTAAAAACACTCCATAATGAATTGATCCTACATTAATTAATACACCTTTTATTTTAATTAAAAACACTCCATAATGAATTGATGTAGATGCCCTAAGAGCATCCACATTAGTAAATTATTAGCACACCATTTTAGTGTAGGTCCCACATGCCACCACACTAATTAAAAATATCTATTTTTCAAAAACACATATCTACATCAATTTAACACAAATTCCAATCAATTTAATATAAATACAATCATTGAAAAGGTAAAGCAAAATAAATATTATATTAAAATTAAATGAGAAAAAGTAAAAGCAAAATGCATTTATTGAATATATTGAGATGAAATGAGAAAAAGTAAAGCTCCAATGATTAACTAATAATTAATTAGGGGACAAGAATATCATTCTTACCTTTTAACACACACATAATTACACAAAAACACACACTTTATAACACAGTTACATTAGTTAATACACCTTTTGTTTTAATTAATAACACACTAAAATGAATTGATGCACATGCCCTAAGGGATATGAACAAGCATTTGAGGGATATGAACAAGCATTTGAGCAATATATTTCCGATCCAGATGTCATTCTTTGTTGATGGATAATTTTGTTGATGAGGAGGATTTTATCCAACAAATTAATTTTATCCAACATATTAATCACGGGTGAAGTTCATCAATCGTACAACAAATCATGTTGTTCATAAGGGATATGAACAAACATTTGATATACTATGAACAAACATTTGAGTATATCAGTTCCAAGTACAAATTTCTACCGATGTTAAAAAGAACGAGAAGAAATGGAAGGATTTAGAGACAAACAGATCTAGATCATTCTGGAGAAGTTGAAATAAATAATCCGAAACTTGCTGCAGTTGGTGTGCGATGTTTATTGAGATTGAGATGTGTATGGAAAAATATCTGTCCATATTTTCCTTTGATTTGTTTGTATATTTTCCTTTGATTTGTTTGTTTATTGAGATTGAGATGTGCATGGAAAAATATCTATCCATATTTTCCTTTGATTTGTTTCTGTTATATGCATAAAAAATATTTGTCGATATTTTCCAATATCTTTTGTAAGGTTGTTTCTTATTTCTAGATTAAAGGATCCGATCCAATATTGAAGGATCAGTTCTTTATAGTTGTACATATATGGGGTATAAATATTTTTCATACATATCTCATAAATAAATCAAAGGAAAATATCGACGAATATTTTTCATGCAATTTTCCTTTGATTTGTTTGTACATATATGGGGTATAAATATTTTTCATACATATCTCATAAATAAATCAAAGGAAAATATCGACTAATATTTTTCATGCAATTTTCCTTTGATTTGTTTCTGAGATATATGCATGGAAAATATTTGTCGATATTTTCCAATATGTTGGTAAGGTTGTTTCTTATTTCTACATTAAAGGATCCGATCCAATATTGAAGGATCTGTTCTTTATAGTTGTACATATATATAAATATTTTCCATGCATATCTCATAAATAAATCAAAGGAAAATATCGACGAATATTTTTCATGCACATCTCAATCTCAATACGAATATTTTTCATGCACGGAAAAATATTTGTCGATATTTTCCTTTGATTTGTTTCTGAGATATGCATGGAAAATATTTGTCGATATTTTCCAATATCTTTTGTATTGTTGGTAAGGTTGTTTGTTATTTTTAAATGAAGACAATCTGGTGGTTTCAAAGAATAGCTACTTCGATTTTGATGAAGACATTCTCTTGACAAGTCAATCACCTTTTGAAAGGTACATTTTGTCATACAATGGAGAATGGCTAAAAGGGAGTCAATCACGTTTTGAAAGGTACATTTTGTCATACAATGGAGAATGGCTAAAAGGAAGTCAATCACGTTTTGAAAGGTACATTTTGTCATACAATGGAGGGCAAAAACAATGATATGAAGAAAGTAACAAAGTTGAGGGAGAATGGCTAAAAGGAAGTCAATCACGTTTTGAAAGGTACATTTTGTCATACAATGGAGGGCAAAAACAATGATATGAAGAAAGTAACAAAGTTGAGGATGTTTTTTTTTAAGTTGAGGATGTCTTTTTTTATTTTTAATGTATTTGTATGTATATTGAAGATTTCTTTAATTAATTTTTCTGAGTTTGTAATTTAAGGATGTCTTTTTTTTTTTTAAGTTCAGAATGTCTAAGTGTATTTGTATGTATTTGTGCTACTTTTTGTAGAGTTTGTAAATTAAGGATGTGTTTTTTTTTGTAAGTTCAAAATGTTTCTTTTTATTTCTAGTGTATTTGTATGGTGTATCTTCTAGTTGTAAGATGTTTGATGCCGTGAATTTGTTTAAATATATTGTTATAATGTTAAACATGAATAAAACTTTTCCATTAAGTAATTATTGTCACACCTTTTGGTTTTATGGAATTTAGAAATTTGATCCAACCATTTTTATGGAATTAATTTTGTGAGCAGACAATGATCGGTGAAGAATAGATCTAACATGCCTTTTGTTTTTATTTGGTTTTATGGAATTTAGAAATTTGATCCAACCATTTTTATGGAATTAATTTTGTGAGCAGACAAGTGAAGAATAGATCTAACATGCCTTTTGTTTTTATGGAATTTAGAAAATTGATCCAACCATTTTTATGGAATTAATTTTGTGAGCAGACAATGATTGGTGAATAGATCTAACTTCATCTGGTGAATAGATCTAACTTCATCTTTTTATGTGGTGAATAGATCTAACTTCATCTGGTGAATAGATCTAACTTCATCTTTTTATGTGTTGGCTTTAAAATTAGCAATGTTGGCTTTAAAATTAGCAATGTATTACAAAAAAACGTAACTTTTCAAAACTTCCAAATTGATGGAGATAAGCTGAAGTAACCCTAAATGAGCGAGACATGCGAGACATCATCTTAACTTTATATGCACAATAATGTTTGTAAAAAGAAATAACAATAATTAAAAATCAATTTTGTAGAGAAATTCAACGAAAGACTTTATTAAAAATATGAGTATTTTTTTTCATTTTGTTTTAAATCAAAAAACTTAACATACAAGTAACTAATTCGTATTCTGCCCACATTTATAAATCAAAATCTTGACATATTTAAATCATTTAACAAGTTTACTTACTATTCTGCCCACATTTATAAATCAAAATCTTGACATATTTAAATCATTTAACAAGTTTACTTGACCCACCATCACATTTTCAAAAAGGCATCCGCTTCATCGTAAATTGTTTATACAATATATTATATGCTTTTAGGGAGGAGTCCGTACAGTCGGCTACACATCCGCTTCGTTTTAAGTTGGACCTAAAAAATATTTTAAATAACATCATGACACTGTTTTAAGTTGGACCTGAAAAATATTTTAAATAACATCATGACACTCCTCCAAAGAGGAAGCTCAGTGGGATAACCGAGGAATGTGAGATTGCTCGCCCACTAGACCTTGTTTTATAGATCAGACACTTTTGCCCTTATGGTCGTCGCATGGTAGGAAAACTACATATCAGTTATTCAATGGTGTTTTTATCCCTAAATTTTCATACACACAAAAACTTTTATGTAACTGGTGCACGGATTTAGGATCCGTACAACTGACCTTAGATTCGTGCAACTGACCCGACCCTATCCACGTGTTGCTCCACGCACGTGTACGCACCCCCGCTTGAATGGATGAGCTCAAACTCACCCAAATTCACTTCAGGTGATATATCTTTATGTTATGTTAAACATATCTTTATATTATTTTAAGCATACATTTATGTTATGTTAGTCATAACTTTAAGGTTTGCATATTATATTAAATATACCTTTATATTATGTTAAGCATACATTTATGGTTTTATGTTATGTTAAGTATATCTTTATGTTATATTAAGCATACATTTATGTAACGTTAAACATACTTTTATGTTATATTACGTATACATTTATGATTTTATATTATGTTAAACATACATTTATGTTATGTTAGTAATACTTTTTAATTGTGTTAGTTGTACCTTTATGTATTGTTTAAAGGTATAACTAAGATTATTTAAAGGTATGCATAATTTTACATAAATATATATGTACAAATTAAGGTTTTTTATGCTGAAATTAGGATTTTTTCGTCGAAATTAGAATTTTTTTTAATCAAAATTAAGGTTTTTTCTTTTAAGTTAAAGTATTACATAAAAATATGTTTAATATAATGTAAAGATATGCTTAACATAATATAAAAGTATGACTAACACAACATAAAAGTCAGAGTAAAAAAAAAGTACGTGGATCGGGGTCGGATTCAGTCCGACCCGACCCGACCCGCATTGTATGGATCTTAGTTGCACACAAGTGCAACTCACATAACTTATTAATTCAATTAACAACACGTAGTTAGAGAGTAGAAGTTACCCACTTTTGAGGTTTAACTTGAAGCGGGGACAATTATTGAAGTATTCGGTCGTCTCGTACTGCACTCGGCACATTCATTAACTTTTAGTCTTTAAATCACATGTCATTTATATCATAAATATACATACATATTCATCTTCACTGGTTACTTATTTAACATATAATTCGGTGTTTGTTGATGTGCCTCAATTAAGTATAATATCACTAAATCATATCATAATCATCTAACCTAGCATGCTTATCATACATGTCACATATTGTATATCATAAACGCATAACTATAAATTTAGGAGAATTTTAAAGCATATTTTAAAACAAGCATCAATTATACCTTAAAGGGAAAATCGTATCCTACATTTTAACTCATAAACTAATATCCATATTCTTAAAACTTAAATGATTCATCACTTCATATACAATCTGTCATTTTATCACTTAATATCAATTTCAAATTATGATTTAATTGCACTTTTAATAGTAGATAAATTATTAATCATAAAACTAGTAACATGCAGTTAGAAAAGACATTGAAGACTTCATAACGAATGGCACTAAAGAAGTCGCGGGATAAGAAATTCATCTAGTTTAGTGTCTTACAGTGAGGAGCACCTATCATGTTCGTGAAAAATGATGGATCGATGAGAATATGTGCATAGATTACCGAGAGTCTGGTAGGTTCTCAATCGAGAACAAGTATCCGCTACCCAGAATTGAAGGTTTGTTTGATTATTGAATAACGCAAGTTATTTTCCAATATCGACCTTAAACTTGGATATCGTCAGTTAAAAGTTAAGAAAAGTAACATTTCGAAGATCGTGTGCAGAACCCAAAGTGATCGCTATGAGTGTATCATAATACCTTCTGTAGTTATCAATGCACCTATAGTGTTTATCGACAATATGATTAACTGCAAGTGCATATACTCAAAAGATACGAAGCAATATGAAGAACACCTTAGAGTCCTACTAGAAGTATTACGACGGAAGAAGTTGTATGTTAAGTTTAGTAAGTGTGAGTTTTGATTAAATAATGTAACCTTTCTAGGACATGTGATCACGACATAAGGGATATAACAAATCTGAACTGGAAGACGAAGTTTATAGCTTCCTCGGTCTGGTACTACAAGAGTTTCATCCAGAACTTTTCACATATCACAAAATCTCTCACATGAATTAGAATTATTTGTAGTAGATCACGCGTTGAAAATCAGGAGGCATGACCTATATAGGGGAAGATGTGAAAATGTACATAGATCATAAAAGTCTCAAATATTTCTTCATACAAAAGAGAACTCAACATGTGCCAAAGAAGATGACTAGAATTTATAAAGGACTACGATTGTACTATTCATTACCACCCAAGCAAGACGAGTGTTGTGGCAGACACACTCAGCGGGAAAGAAGAAAGCAATGTGGCATTATTGCCTACTCAACGAAAACTGTTGATTGAAGATGTTGGCAAAATGAAGTTAACATTCGTAAATCCAACAAGAGCAACAACAATGCTGCTAGTCACCCTAACGGTCCGACTAACTCTGAAAGAATGCTTGAGATACACTTAAAAGAGTGAAAACTTTCTCAGGTTAATGCGAAATAAGTTTAAGAAAGAAAAAAAAATTAGAGATTTTTTTAATGATATGGTAATCTCAGATGGAGCTATGACGTTTAGAGGTAGAATTTATGTGCTGAAGAGCTATAGATATTAGGTAAGATAATGAGATAAGCTTATGACACATCTTATATAGTGTATCCCAAAGAGACGAAGATGTATAAAGATCTCAGAAAAAACTTCTATTGAAGAGGAATAAAGATGTCAATAAAACAATTTGTTAGCAGTTGTCTCACCTACCAAAGAATCAAATCTGATATGTGAAAAAACACATTTTCTCAATTTATTAACAATTGTCTCACCTACCAAAGAATCAAATCTGATATATGAAAAGACATTTTTTTTTATCAGTTATGTGAAAAAATAAAAATATTGAAAATATATCATTGCACACCATTTTTATATCGATCACATGTAAAAATAAAAATATATGAAAATATGGGAAAAATATCGAAGATATTTCTGAATATTGCCGAAGAAAGGGAAAAAGGAAAAAAAAAAACGACAGAGAAAAGGCACCTTCACATCCTCCTATAGTAGGACGGATGGACCGAGGTTTTAAGAGAGAAAATTTTGAGATAATAAATAAATAAATGTATTTAATTAATATGACATTGCATAAAGATCCATAACGGCTAGATGTGGGGATAACATTATCATAAACTATAAGTTCTCCCGTGTATTAGCACGATTTCTCATATAATATGTAAAAATAATAATAATAATCTAATGTAATTGCTAATTAGACAAAAATAGAATATATAAAGTATTATTAAAAGAATCTGAATTTATAGCATTGGAAAAGAATATATAAAATATTATTAAAAGAATCTGAATTTATAGAACGAAAATAGAATACATAACATATTATTTAAAAAAATCTGAATTTATGCGATGTGAAATTATGGGTAGAAAAGGGGAATTGGTTTCTACGGGAGAGAGGATTTATATCAGTTTGAATCTTTGATAACTGAATTTAAGCAGGATTCAGATAAGGAGGATTTATGATTAACGATTTTAATCGGAGAAAATAGGATGAAAATGCAAAAAAAATTAATAGGAAACTATCTTTTATTAATTTTTTATTAATCAATTTAATTATATAGTTGATCTTTTAATAATTATTTTGTATTGAATATTGGTGGAAGGATATTTGTAATCAATGTAACTAGTATGCACGATTTATAAATGTTGTGTATATAAGAAATGGAAAATATGTACATAATTAAGAACAAGTGTAAATATATAAATGACATATATAATAAAATGATAATATCAATTTGATAATTGAATTATTACACTTTTCTCAAAAACTTTACAATCAAATAATTTAAATAGCAAACTAATATTACCTCAATAATGAAAAAAAGTAATATTAATCTTTGATGTTTTTAATATAAGAAAATAAAATATTGCATGTGAGTTCTTATATTATAATTTGTAACATTCTCAGGCAAATATAAAAACAGTTGAATAGAATTATTGAACATCAACTTTTGAAAACCTGTACACCAAATCAAATCTCAACAATAGAAAAAATTCTTACGCATAAACATAATAACTTCAATGAATCATATTCAATTGGAAAATACTCATGGACTGCAACATGAAAAAACACATTCAATTCAACATGTAGGTTATGAAAAAAAAAAATATATGATTAAGAAAAAATCTATCCAAACTAACCCAAAAAATTAAATAATTAGAGTAATAATTATTTTATACCACTTGAATGAAACCCAAAAATACAAAATCAACAAACAAATCACCTGACATGCCATTGAAAGGCCATTGCTATTAATTTTTCTACTTGAATGAATGACATTAGTGAATCTGCTCCGCGTTTTAACAACGGCTGATCAATCTGTACATAACCGTTGTTAAAGCAATTGAAGAGAGAGTTGTCTGGTGTCATGGGGGGATCATTAGCCAACTATTGATACCAACTGACAAGAGTGAAACTCACCTCTATTTTCATCTCCATCAGAAGGATTTTTTTGGTTGTCAATTTGTTGTCAATTACAGATAGTGTTGTTAATTCCTGGAGATGGAAGATTTTGTGGTTCTAAATTCGTAGAATCATGCTCAATTACAAGAATTGGGACAGTTTGGGGGTTGAATGTGATTCACAAAAACAACTGGTCAAAATCTATCTTCGATTGGAAGAAGAATCTTTTGAGATGCTGGGAAAATGGTGATTCTTCTTCTGATAACTGATCCACAAGTTTGCAGCAAATCTGAATTCCCATTTGTAAAATCTGAATTCTCTTATCAGGTTCGTTAACTTACTAACGTTATGGTCATGTTTTATATTTTTCACCATAAAAGTTTGCAAGAAACGAACATATTGGATATAGTTGCATTTGATAGTTTTGGAGCATATGGTTTCATTCGAAACTTGGTTTAATTGGTACATTAGTGAGGAGTTTTGTTCTTGATTTGATTCATTGCTCCAAGTGCTGATCTTTTCATTGTTGAGAATGGTCGGTTTTGTTTTAGTAATGCTGGTGGTTAGGATTTAGAACTAGAACATATATATGGAATACTATTACGAAAACCATATTTCGATAATTCTGTCACACCTCTGTATTGCGTCCTAATCATCAATGTGTGTCGTCGGGCTGATCTATTAAAATAGATCTTGGTTTCTTTTAAATGTGACATAGTTCACATTAGGAGTTTTATCAACAAAGCAAAGACTTTCTTGGTGAAAATCAAACACAGATGATACATGAAGAGTAAGGATCCTCAGAAACAAAATCAAGAAAACCCGATTTCTGTAAATCCCGGGGCAACTTCTGTTGCTCGAATAAGCCTAGCCCCCAAACCCCAACTTATTAGATCAATCAAACATTGTTGTTTCAAGCTATTAGAATTCTTCATCCATGAGAAAAACTGCAGCCTTTTCCTTTGCAGTGTAGCCATATTTAGAAGTACTATACTTCTTATGCACACCTGTCAGCTTCCCACTTCCTGCTTTCTCATGAAAACTCACCATAAGCTTCGCGCATTCCCTGCAAGAAAAACATTACATGCATGATGCATCGTGTTTGGTTACTGTTTTTCTTGAAAGATAGACAAGGAAAGCCACTTACATGAGCTGGTCTTCAGTGTAGCTAGTGTGCATCATACTTGTCCTGCTCCACTGCTTGCCTCCACTGATAGTGCATTGAGCTGTAAATATAGCTGCTGCTGCTAACAATGAAGGTGGGAAACGAAGCATCTCATACTCAACGAGGCAGAGCTCGACTATGAAGAAGGACAACAAGTCCAGCTAGTAAAAAAATCAAGCATGAAGGTTTTTAATCAGTGAACACAAAACATGGATTGATTGATTGATTGATTACTTCATTTGATTGGTTATGACTAAGTGTTTTAGACCAACCCTTTTGTCAGATTGAGCGGCTTTCAAGAAACGTCTCATGAACACGTATGGTGTTGGCAACGAGAAATTGAACTGTAATCTATTGACCATCAACTTCTCCTACAAAATGGGAAAGAGTTGGTTGGTTAAAACTTGTGAGGAGATGTAGTGTTGTTATATAACATTTGGTTAGAATCGATCTTGAAGTAAGTACCATATCGAGCACTTCTTGTCTGGAATAAGCTCGATCGGATATCTGAATAAGATCCTCCACAACAGGGACAGAAACCTCTTCATACTTACAAGCAAGAAGCATTGCAGTAACACCCACTAGCTGCAGTTTCTTTCTAGCAACAGATTCAAGAGCCAAGAATCTATCGATGAGATTGACTGTTAAGTATAACGTCTCATCCATCAGTTCGAACTTGTAATGCACCTATACATACACATGTTGTAACAACGCGTTTTAATAATGACTGAGATTGAAAACACAGCATAATGTAAAGTGAAACAAGATGATCAATCAATCCCCACTTGGTTTTTACCTCTATTAACCAGTCGATGAGAATGCCTCTCATCCGTTCGTTTATGTCAAATTGATGTGCCATATAGTCTGGTGCAACACAGCTTAAGCTCTGCAATCAACGTTACAAGATCAAGAAACGAAAATAGAAGACAGAATACTACTGAAAAAAGAATTCAATATTTCCTCAAACTCAATGCTACTAAAGAAAGAAAAACATTATAGCAAAAATGATCAACATAAAATTTAATTGTGAACAGAGAGAAACATACAAAAACCAATTCAACTGAAATCAGAAATGCACAAAATAATGCTACTAAAAAGAAAGGCTTATTAAGTAGATTATATGTAATCAAAGCGGGGAAAACCCGAGTATTTCACCTCTGTCTTTTTGTAGTAAGCATGTATGTCATCAATGTACTCTGTAACTGCAAGTGGATTTTTCTTATCACAGCCATCGATATCCATTATTAGCTCGTCTCCATCGATGTCTTCCATTTCAACTTCTTCATCCTAACATCACAATTTACAACATCAAGAATTGCATCACACTAGAATTTAGGTATCCAATACTGATATAAACAGACATGAATGAATACCATTCGATCAATTTCTTCGAGCATAGCTTCCGTGTGTTGCACAAACATGGGAACATCATCATGGTCATCTACATTCTTGTAGTAGTCATCTGTGTCAATAATGACAGAGTCATAGGATTGATGACTACTCTGTGGTAGAACCAATGGCTTCACAACCTAGTATAACATGTCATGCAATCATCTTAGGCACTGTAGAATCCCAAGAAACGTATAAAAAGAACACAAAAACAAAAGAACACAAACCTCATGTGATTGCTGCTGCTCTTTTCCAGCCAATTGAGCAGCAAATTTCCTAAACAAGAAATCAAGAATATAAGCACAACAAATCAAGCAAGACTATCTAACTAATCATCAACAAAGCATACATAAACAAGATAAAAGATTTGAACTTGTACATTAAAAGAACACAAGAATGAGCAATCAACAACAAACCTAGTGACGGGGCGATGAACCGGAGGAACGGGATTCCTAATACCAGCACCATTTTTACTGATCAAGATCAAGATCAAGAATAAATCAAAAAAGACTAATCAATTTAAAAAATTAACTATAAAATAGTGATAATTTATGAAATTCATACTCTGTCAAAACCCCTCTCTTGTGAACAGCACAAGGGTATGGAGGGGCATTAATGATGTTTCTATTGATTGTACTCAATGCCCTTCTATTATTTCCAACCCCTGCAGCAATTTTTGCACCTCCATTCTTCAAGCCTCCTATTTATACAAATCAATAACTTTTATCATGACGTTGACTTCATTAAAGATTATAAAAGTATCTTACATTTGAATAAAAGAAATCCAAACAAGGGGTGATTTTCAAAATTCTAGCTTTAATTTTTTGAAATTTCTAACTACCTTGAGGGTTTGAAGGCCTAATCACACCCGGAAAATTCTCATCTGATCCCATCTTGATCATCTTTTTCAATTTCAGCTACTGAAAAAGAAAGGAATTTAATCATAACCCCATTAAAGAAATCCAGAAAAAGAAAGGATAAAGTAGAAATGAACTAAAACTTCAAATAATCAAGATTCAAGGCTAAACGACAAAAACCCAGATCATAAAGAAAACACAAAAAATAAAGAAAAAAATCCCAACCTCCAAATCAAGAAAACCCCAGAAAAATCTACACCAAGCCAGTGATAAACTCCTCAACAGATCCCACGAGAGAGGGATAATATAAGAGAGAGAGGGAGAGAGAGAGGTGGACTACAAAGAGAACCCCATCAAATCCCTCTTTCTCTAAATCAGAGAGAGAAATCAGAGTGTTGTTCTTCAATGGAATTTAGCAGAAGGGTCAATGAAAGATTTCGGAGAGAACGTAAACAGCGGATATATGTCTGCGTCTTTATTGTTTTTCTTTTCGTTTTTCTCTTTTCATATATTTGAAAGCAACGGCTAGTAAATTATAGCCGTTGATGAAAGGTCGCGTTGTTCTCTCTCTGCGCCAACCCCCACCCCCCACCCACATGTGCCTCTTGTACTAAGTGCCAGGTTTTTATTTAATTCTTCTTTTAAGTAAAAACTAATTAATAGCCTCCGTTTTAATTAATTGGTTTCTAATCCGAAAATTATATTTCCTATATTAAATACAGTAAAATATTTATAACCTTTAAATATATTAACTATTTTTGGTATTTTCATATTTTTAAATACACATACTTTATTTCATGTCACGATATTTTGCAGCATGGATACATTTTTTTCCGAATTAAGGTTTGAATCTAAGTATTTTGTTGAGATTTTATAATTATGTGTTATAACTTATAAGCAAAATTATTATCTTCCCTTGTAGAAAAATCAAAGTATTACAAATATCCCTAATTTCTTGATCTTTTTTTCCAAATAGGGCTATTTGAATTTGTGCAAAGAATTTGGATGATTTCAATACCTAAGGCTAAGGCAACTCATAAGGCCAAAATCAAGTAATCTTGCAAATTGTAACAAGATTGATATTTTATATCGTTGATGAAAATTTTCAATAAATTTGATTATTTCTTTAAATTTGAGTTAATATAAAGTTGATTATTTGAGTTCTTACCAACATTTAAAAAAAAAAGGAAAGAAGGAAAGAAAGAAATATTGATGGATTTCGTTTAGTATAAAATATTATATAATATAAAACTATAAAAATGTTACGATTTGCCTTCTAATTAAATAATTCTTTTACATTTAGGCTTAGTATTGGGAGTAAATAAGGGAATTTAGACTCGTTGAAGGTAATATAAAAATATATGTTAAATGATAACCATCTTTAACAACTTGAAATTTCAGATGGGGTGATCATTTGAAATGGTATGGGAGCTTTGACCAATAAGAGGTTTCACACTCGATCTCATTGCTATACATTTGATATACGAGGCATTAAATGATTTTATTTGGCTATATTTTCACCTAAGATATTATATTAAGTGATTTCGAGATTTTGTGTTAAATTTCATTGCTACATATTTGATACATGAGGTATATTATATAATTTCATTTTATCTGTAAATATTTTCATGTGAGATATTATGTAATTTTAAGTAAGTTGTTGGCCAACACATATTTTCACTTGCGACATTAAGTATGTTGCTCAACTATAATACTTATATATTCTCTCATTTCAATATAATTATTGTTTTTAGAAAATTGAATATATTTTAATTCATCCATCATTTATTATTACCATAATAATTAATGATTTTTTTTTCATATTTTACTTCAATCTTGTTTTTTTAATCCACTTTTATCAAGTATTTTACATTAATTATGTTTATTGGAGGGAGTAGTTGTTTTATACACATAATTATTAATACATATTTTCGTAGTTTTTTTTGCAAAACAATCTTAAATCACATTTTTATAGCATACATTATTTCCATTATTAAGGAAGTTTTTAATAAGGGGGAATAATAGTTTCCTTCAACTAGCTTAGATAAATGACAAATTCTCTTTGCACATCTGGTGCACGGATCTAAGATCCGTGTAATTCTGGTCAATTCGACCCAAATCCTCGAATTTATTATTTTTATTTTATTTTATATCTTGACATTTATGTATAAATTCGGTGATCTTTATGTACAAATATTGTAACATTTATGTATAAAAATTATGACTTTTATGCATTGTAACTTAGAAAAAAAAAAGGAGAAAAATTTCAGTAAAATTTGTACATAATTACTTTTATGTGATATTCATGTGATCCTTATACATATTCACGTAACCTTTATATACAAATATTCATATTTTATATATTTATAAATGTCACAAAATGTGTACATAAAGCTCACCGAATTTGTACATAAAAATTCTGATATGAAGCAAAAAATAATAATAATAATAAATAAATAAATACAAACACGCGGATTCAGGTCGACTCGAATTACATGTGCAACAGGTGCACATTACACAGAGAAATATATTTCTTTTACTTCCTTAATTTATTATACATATTTGTGTGTTTTCTTGATTATTTATGGTCATCACTTCACATTTCCTAAATTCAAACAAAGAGATGGTCAAAGCTGTTAAAAAAATATCCAAAAAAACAATTAATTATTTTGTTTTAGTGTGATAAGATATTGTAACAATAGCCTCTGATTTTGTCTCATGAAATAGAGAGGTAAGTCTTGCCATTTACTGACAATAAAAAACAGCAAATTGTGCAGTGGCACACTGCCCCTCAAGATGCCTTGCAAAAATTCTTTCTATTGCAAATTTATGCACATGAACCCCAACACGTAATATATATTTTATAATTTAGATTAAAAGTTTAATTTATTTGCAAAAACACCCAATTTCTTGCACGATTATGATAATGACCAATAAAAGTGAGACAACTCGAGTACCAAACTACTAAACAATTAGGAACATTGCTTAATGATTGGTTAACTTCAAATACAATAAATTTGAAATTTATATAAATACGCACTAGCCACTATTCTTGATCAAGCATAACATAAGCACAAATAAATAAAATAAACAATTTCAAGAACCTCAAAACATCATATAAGAGCCCTTGGAGATTTTTAACCAATATATCAAGCAATACTAAAAACCATGAATAATTTATTAATAATAAGAAGTATTTTCTCTTTATTAAGATCAGGATATGGTCATGGTTTATAATGCCACACAAAAGTTCGATTTCATTACATAATATAAAAAAGTAATCGATGATAACAGTGAAGAGTTTCCAAGCACCAGATCCTCTTAACTTCACTCTTCTCTCTTGATTACCTTCACATTGTTGGCCTCACGTTGAGACGAGAAGCGAGTTTCTGACCAAGGGACTTATCGGCCTGTAGCATTGAAACGATACGAGTAGACATGAGTTTACAATTGAAGTCGAGCCTTATGTATCAAGTAAAAGAAAAAGCGAATAAAAGGTACCTGAGACCAGTATGAAACCCAGATGCTGCGGATTTCATGGGTGAGTCGGGGGTCGGACAAAGCATCGATCCATCTTTTAATGAATCTTTCTTGCCTGAACATGATATTATGATATAACAAAGAATGAATATAGTGTACAAGAAAAGTTCAAAAGCCTATGATTTATCTATTTTGAAAGCTAGTAGGAGATGATGTACCTGTCTGGTGCCCAGGATCGGTACCTCTCACCGGGTTGCTTAAAGTTGTTCTCCTTTTCGATGCAACACTGCATCAATCAATGAAGAAAAGGATGAAGATTTATTCATGGATCAATTTGATATACACAACACAGTTTTTCAGTTAATATGGCTTCTCAGAATAGATTATATGCAGAGTCCAGTCAGAACCTATTTGCACCAGATTAATGTACTATGAACCTCAACTTGTTCCATCTTCATCTTCAATCAGGTGATATTCGTTTTTTTGAAATATTTATGAGGCAAAAACATTCCAATAACTACTTATATATCACGAAACCAATTTAGATGATATTCAATGATAAATTAGAGATTAATATGACTGATGATCATTGGAGTAGGCTCTCCGTTGCTGCCTTCACAAAGGCTTTACAGTTTCACCTTCATTGACTTAAATTAAATCCAGATGACAAACTCCAAGATGCCTATACTTTTGCTCCAATAAGTTGTATAGAGAAACATCAAAAGTCCCAAAAGAAATTAATTTGGATAAAGGATCGTTATATCAAGTATCAAGTTATGGAAACCGACCTTATCGCGCTTCCCTGTCAACACCACAGGAGGAATGGGGTGCCTCTCAGCATGACGACAAGGATCATACCTTGATGGGAAATAGTTCACCTGGAAAGGATCAGAAGATCTGATTACAAATTCTGATAAAGATGCATGGAGAAATATATTCAGAGTAGCAGTATCCACATGCCTAGAGTACGAAAACACATCTTACAAGAAATTGGAATGTATGAATGGTAATCACAACCATGCTATCTTTTTCCC
This sequence comes from Scutellaria barbata, assembly GCA_028654395.1. Classification (NCBI taxonomy): domain Eukaryota; kingdom Viridiplantae; phylum Streptophyta; class Magnoliopsida; order Lamiales; family Lamiaceae; genus Scutellaria; species Scutellaria barbata. The sequence goes on along the minus strand of CM053651.1, from coordinate 1,006,223 downwards.
CAAGAAGATAAATATCAAAGGGTGATGAAATACTTAGTCTATACTCTACTATTGAAGCCTTTATCAACTATCCAATGGTGTCAATGAATGAAGCAGATTACTAAAATACCAAGGTTTAAAATGCTTTTATCAACTGCAAAAAAACCATTTCAACTTTTAAGAGACAGTAAAAATTGGTATAGTACCTCCTCATCCCTGTGCATGAAGTTCATGAAACCTTCATGGTGATTGTTGTGATGGGCACATTTGGGAGCATTAGGTGGGAGCTGGAGATAGTTTGGCCCAAGACGGTGCCTCTGAGTATCAGAATAGGAAAATATCCGAGTTTGGAGGAGCTTGTCATCTGAATAATATACCCCAGGGACTACAAGAGCAGGACAAAATGCAAGTTGTTCATTCTCTGCGAAGAAGTTGTCAATGTTCTTATTCAACACCAAACGTCCCACAGGTTGCAGGGGCAAGATGTCCTCAGGCCAAGTCTTGGTCACATCAAGTGGATCAAAGTCAAATCTGTCTTCATGATCGGGATCTATAGTTTGAACAAAAAGTTTCCACTCTGGGTAATTGCCTGCAGCAATGGAATCATAGAGATCCTGGGTGGCATGGCTGTGATTGGCTCCTCCAACCCTAATAGCTTCTTCCTCCAACAGAGACTTCACACCACAAGTAGGCTTCCAGTGGAACTTCACATAATATGCCTTCCCAGCTTTGTTGATTAGAGTATAGGTATTGACGCCTGAGCCTTCCATGTGCCTATAATCTTGTGGAACACCGACATCATCAAAGAGGAATGTAAACATATGCAAACTCTCAGGATGGTGGGAGAAGAAGTCCAAGATTCTCCAATTCTCCTGAATGTGGGACTTTGGGTTGGGTTTCAATGCATGAACCATATCAGGGAATTTCATTCCATCACGAATAAAGAAGACGGGGAAGTTGTTTCCCACCAAATCAAAGTTGCCCTGGAACAGAGAGGAAAATCAAAACTCATAAAATAAATCCCATAACATGGTCATGAAGTACGCACATTTTCTTTCTTGCTTATGTAATACAGAATCCCACATTGAAATCTTAAGTGAAGGAAAAGCTTAAAAACCTTAATATGCAAAATAGCTTAAAATATCATTAAAAAAAAAAAAAAAAACATTTTGATTAGAATTTTTTTTTTTTTTAATCATGAATAAGAAACAGAGTTAACAAAAATAAGTTGGGACAACATTTTTACCTCTCTAGTGTAGAACTTCACAGCAAATCCTCTGGGATCCCTGAGAGTTTCAGGGCTACCGCGCTCGTGGATAACAGTGGAGAATCGGACAATAACTGGGGTTTGAACTCCAGGGGCTCGAAGGAAATCAGCACAACTAAGGTGTGATATATCATGCGTGACCTCAAAAAAGCCCTTGGCACTGGCACCTCTGGCATGGACAACACGTTCAGGGATCCTCTCACGATCGAAATTAGCAAGTTTCTCCACCAAATGATAATCTTCAAGGAGGATTGGACCTGTTACAAGGACATAACGCATCAGCACACACAAAGTATAAAGTCCCACTCAACGCAAAGCCAAAAATGCACAAATGTAACGATTCACTTAAATAACTTGTTCCTACAACTATATGGCAAAGTAGCATAACTTGAAATTGAGCTCAAAAAAAGATGGAGAGAAAACGATTTTGACTGAGTTCTTTTGGCACAAATAACATTCTAAATGTCTCCCCAAAAGAAATAACATATCTTTTCACTACACACCTCATGGATCATCAAACATAAACCAATAACAAAGGACCATCAAACGATCCAAAATTTTCAGATTCTAGCAACAAATCCACATCAACCAGAAGTCAAATGTTCCATACTTCTATAAGAAAGTGGAGAAGAAGAAATACCTCTAGTTCCAACAGTCAATGAATTGTTATTGTTCCAAACAGGAGCTCCAGAATTTGTGGTCATAAACGGTGAATTAAAAGCACTAGACGAACGGTACTGCACCATCATCAAACAGTTAAACATCAATATATCATCCGATAAACCAAAAAATCACACACATAACAGTCACAATAAGGCTATGGGAAGGACAAAAGGCACCCCATTGAATTCTAAGCACACCCCATAATAATTGGGGTATTTCAAGTAGACAGGGTGTGCTTAGAACTTGGTGGGGTGCCTTTAGTTCTTCCCTAAGGCTATACAAAACTAATTCTTCACAAAAGAGTTCAGTTAAACCGATTTAACTACCTATAATCCCCGAGCTTAAAGTCAAGCATCACAATCCAAAATACTGAGAAACCATCGCTAATTCAAATAACATGGAAAATTACTCAAAAAACTACATCTTTAAACCAATACAGCAGCTGAATCAAAATCAAAAGATTAAGCAAACGAGTATCTTATTAAGTTTGATTAAGCCTGGGTACCAGATAACTGGAAATAATCTACAGAAACAAATCAACTATTCAATCTATAAAAAACAAAAACTAGCCTAAATCAATCAAAATTCATAATTCCGTACCTTGTATGGATCCATTTCGAGAGAGAGAGGTAACAGAGGTTTGCAGATAGTTTTTTGTTTGAAAATGGCGTGTGGCAATCAGTTTTGAGCGTTTATAAAAAAAAGGAAAAAAAATTTAATTATTATTTATATTTATAATATTAAAATGCTTTTCTTTAATTTAATTATTGTGGCTCGCATATTTATGTAAACGTTGGGAAATATTATCCTTGAATAAAGATTATTTGAATTTACAATGTTATATATATTATCTTATTTTATTTGTAAGTTTCCAAAACTGCATTATTTTAGGTGTGGCTTGTTAAGAATTATCATAATATACAAAATTTAATTGAGGGAAAATACTTATAATTTCTTGTTGTGCAAAACTATATAAGATTATTCAATTAAAAATAAATTATAATTGCATATGTTATTGTTATTTTAGTTATCAAGTTTTATCGATCTAGAATTTAAAAGATAATCATTTAAATAATTTCATCATTCCTATTTTTAAGTATGCATTACATTGAATTAATTTAAATAATTTCACCATATTTTTAAGATCATCTTATTTATTTTCTTGAATTAATTTTTGTAAGAATATAAATATTTAGAATATCGTTGAGTATTTTCAGAAAGATATGTTATGACGTAGAGATTCTTAAACCCTTAAAAATCAGTAAATAAAAATCTTATTAAATTTATAAAAATATAAATTAGTGATATATAAATGAGGATGTGAGGAAACCAAGGCATATTGCTTATCCAAAATTTTGGAGTTTATCTAAAGTGTTGTGTGGCGGTAGTTGACTCGACCAGTAGGATATTGCCACGTGCTTGCCATTGACATGCGTGCCGCAGATAAAAAAATGTACCCACCCCTTAATGGGCTTGTAGAGCCAATTATTTATACTTATCATAATGGGCCGCAATTTATCCTGGCCCACAACATAAATTTCTCTCAATTTAGTTACAATTTTAATTTATAAAAATTATTACATCTAAGGGGGAGAAAATTTCTAGTTTCAATGTGGAATATTCTAGAAATACACTACTATCTTAAAAAATGAACTTCAAGGTAATTACTTTTTCTGAAAATAAACACATGAAAATTAATATATGGGGATCAATTTAACATGTCACATTTTAAATATGAGATTTTTAGGAGCGAGATTTTTAGGAGCAAAACATGTCAATTCATAACATTAAACTATAAAATAAAAATTGATTTATAAAAAATGATTTGAGTTATATGTAATAAGGCTTCATCTCAAAAAATTATATTTTTGAAAGAGTAAAAATTGTGTTCAATCGATATATGGATAAATCCATACACACGGGTCAGATTTGCGAAATCCGACCCGAATCTACACATTTTCCCTTCTTTTTTTTTTTTTTGCCTTCATCTATATGCTGTTTTAGCTATATTTTGATATTATATTAGTTATACCTTTATATAATATTTAACTTTAAAAAAATCTTAATTTCAACACAATTTGTATATATATATATTTATGTGGTATTACTCATACATATAAGTGATATTAGTTATATTTTTATGTAATATATAAAAGATACAACTAATATAATTAAAATGTATGACCAAGACAACTAAAAGATATAAAAGGTATTAATAGATGTTTAAAAATATGTTAAGATACAGTTAAAAATCCTAAATGGTATGAAAACATAACCTAAAGGTATAACATTTGGTAGCGAATTTGGATGGATTTGAGCGCATTTATTCAGATACGTGGAAACATGTACGAACGTATGGATAACATGTGGACCAGGTCGAGTCTGTTACTTCCATACAGAGCAAGTCGGATCTGTTGGTACACTAATTACATGAAGTTTTGTCTTCTTGTCTTCTTAAAATGGTTTCATATAAATTATATTAACCTGGATATCTTATTCAGGAGGCAAAAGTATAATATAAGATACTCATTAATCTATCTTTTCTTAATTCTCTTGCAAAACTTTCAATAAATTCAGTTCTGAATATATGTGTTGTTTAGAAGAAAAAGAGATTTAAGTTTTAAGAATTTTAATAGGGGTTTGTGGTAGTTAAATTGTACACATAGCAAATGAAAAACCACATGAAATTTGACAAATTGTAACCCTATTTATGTGAATTTTATTTCGTCACTTCTTCACTAGCAGCCTCAAACTGTGAGATATTTTTTTCGCTCTTAGATTTTCTCAACTTAAATTTAAAAATTGGTATTTATCCTGAAATTTATGTTTCATCGATAAATAAGATATTTACGTAACTACGTTATTTACGTTGGTTCAATATATGAAATAAAATACGAAATTAAAGTGGAGAACATAATCTGCACAATCTATCGATCCATTACCATTGGATATACGTCAAATACATGGCCCCTATAGCTAAAAGGGTATAAGAGACATTTCCTTCAAAATTTGCAAAATGCAACCAGGACTAGAGTTGTTTTTATCTCTCTCCCTTCCATCAAGGAACATGTAAATCAGCTTTACAATTGGAGAAAAAACATTATCAAACTGAGTTCTCTACCTATTTGTACATATAATTAGGCAACTACGTAAAATTTTCAGATAAAAAAAGAAGATAAAAACTCTTTCCCTACCCCTAAAAAACGCGCATTTTTCTTGCAACGAAGCTGGGTTAAAACTGCGATGATGTAGAAGGCCGGTCCTCTTGCTTCTCGATAAGAACACACCTTGATGGCGGACCAAACATGCTCAATATTACCTGCAAAAAGAACCGAGTCATTATTGTTCCAAGTTCACGACGAATAGGAGTAAGGATGCTCGGTGCATGAGCTCTCGTTTTTATTGAGAAGTTGATTGATTGAACGGATAAAGAGGAATGGAGGATCTGATCTTACAGGTAAGAAGATGAGGCCGTGTAAGAAACCTAGAAGCACCAGAGCAAGATACATTTTGAAGTAGTAAACCTGCAAACGAGGGAGACAACAACGTTAGAAAGTAGGACTCGTTAACAAGTGTAGATTTTATCGTGTGAGTAGGATCAGAGACCACAAAAACTTCTGTCCTTGAGAAGCATAGAACAAGCACTCCAACTAGCTTTGTGAGCGTGATTCCACTGCAATGGAAACAGAGACGAAGAGAATTTTGTAAGATGAATGTAGATTAAAAACGAGCATTCTTCTCAACAGATAGCATGCATCTAACTCCATAATTACATTCTGAACTAACCTTTGCTGTGTGTGTGTGTGTGTGTGAGAGAGAGAGAGAGAAGGGAAAAGTCCCACCTGAATACAGAAGCCCCCATTGTAGTGAGAGCTTCCTTCATCCGTTGATTCTTATCGCCACTAGTCACCTGAAATGAGAACACGTAAGAACAGTCGATTTTGTAACAGCATTGCTACGCGGAGCTCGATATTTTTGCACAAGTAATTTACAAAAAAAATGTCAATACGGTGATTGAGAATAAGACGAGAATCGGACCAAGAACGCATGTGTTATATGCACACAGAACTCAACGGCAATTCCCACTGACATCACAAGATTCACAACTGACAACGCATTCAGCTGAATATTTAGGAGTGCCATTACACCCTGAAAGATGGCCAATTTACAAAGAAAAACGAGTTAGAATTTTAAATTTTGTTATGATATACAGCAACGCAAATTATCACCATGAAGAAACGTACCAAAAGATCTACGATGATCATTGCCAAAACAAGTAGAATTATTGCTGAAGTCCAAAAACTAAACATGAACAGAAAACGAAAATGGAGATTTAGGTGTAATCATTATGACAAAGGAATAAAAAGGTGCTTAAAATCAGAGCGAGTATATCACTGACCTGCATGTGATAACTAAGCAAACAATGAAAACAGCACCTGTTTAAAAAAAAAAAGTGTATTAAGTGGCAGGATAGAAGAGAAATCCTTATGCAAGTTTAGAGCACCACAGAATTGATTGAAAAACAAACCAATAGCTATAGCGAGGTTGATCAAAGCTGTCTTCCATATATTAAGGTACTGTTCGAAGAACATATAAAACACTGCATATGGGAATACATCAATCTGCAACAGAGAAAATATATGTCAGCATGATTCAAATGGCACGATCTGAATGCTCCAATAGATTTTCCTCTTTGGTGTCTCCTGAGAGTAGAGAGAGAGAGATGGCATTTACCTTCAACGAATCAGACATCTTCGAACTAAAATCACGAGCAGCCCTCATTGAGTTGACAAAGTCAGCCTGAAACAACACATTCATAATATAATTGCTGTTATACTTATGAAATGTTTGACAACTTAACAGGATAAAATGATTGTGAAAAAACTTAAGAGCAATGATACCTGTTTATTAAGGGGTGTGTGATATGTCCTAAATGCTGATGCTTCAATGATTCCATCCTCATAGCCTAATGACAAATGGAAATATTTTCACCAATATCAGAGAGAGCAAAAACGTTTTACTTTGCCAGTTAAGTGAGAGTTGCCACAATATCCATACCTTTAAGCTCAACACTGCTCGTATATGCTCCATTTCCACCTTTTGCACAATCAGCAGAGGGTAAAGCACTAAGGAACCATGGCAGTTTGTCCCTGAATTGTGTTGTCGATGGACGGTCGTTTTGTAACTCCGAGTGACGGAAACACTGAAAAAATCCGTTATTCATCAATCAATTATCAATTATTCGACCAGTGCACAAAGATGAATAGGATTAAATACCGTTGTACAGTCCTCGCATACTGAGCTGAGTCCACAATTACTTCCACTTGGGCAACAAGGAGGCTGCAAATTATTATTATTGTTTTTTCAGATTTTAGAAAGCCATCAGTATGTCTAGTGAAGATACGAACAATTTAAAGAACAATCACATAGCTCCAAAGAACAATAACCAACAAACCCACTCAGCTTCTGCAACAATGGCATACTATAAGGATATTATAATGAGCTCACGTGCTAAACTACATTAATTGTGTATTTACGAAATTTACTAACGTGGCAACTGAAAAATGCCCTAATTCGAAATCATAATATACCTGATCATCAGGAGGACAATAGCTTCCATTTGTGGATTTCCTACAACACCCAAATGCTTCAGGAGATAACCAAACAAGAAAATCATCAAGCCATGAAGCTGCAGGTTTAGCAATGTAACTCGATTCTGGTACTAAAGAGGCTCTTGAAATCTGCAGAATTCAAAAAGTTTCGAGTTAGAAATAGCAATTTCATAATGAAAACAAACTTGCAGGAATGTAATTTGGCGTTATTTTATAATTGATGCAACTGATGAAGAGGGTCATGCCACGTATGCTGATAGCAACATCCTAATATGTAATACAATTCTTATTTCCACGAATTGATATTCCCATCCTAATATGTGATAGCAAAGGCTGAAACTTCTCTCGTATTGAAGCAGAGATAAGGAGGTTCTTGATGATTAGACTGAACAAAGCCCAGTTCAACCACTTAATTTATCTTAATTTATGTTTTCTCATCTACTGATGAGTTTTTGAATAGATCACCTCAAATTCTCAGGTAGCTCATCACTTACGAAAAGTAAGTGATTTTGCAAAATCTATGAGAAATTTCACAACTATAAGCTCTTCCAAGGATATTGATTCATATATATTGAAAGATCGAAGTTAGGTTCAGAAATCTATAATCCTCATTAAAGATCTCAAAAGGTTGATAATCTCACAAAAATGAGCTTAGATATGACCTCAAAATGGCATAGAAACATTGCATTAATTGATAACGAAAAACGAGTAGATGAGCTTATAACAGCTGAAACAAGTCAATCTAGGCTCTCACGAGTCATTATCTTTTCAAGATTCTAATTAGCATAAAGTACTCTCTTTTATTATACAATTGTTTTACCTCATTTAGAAGAGAATTAGAATCGCACTGGCTAATCGAACAGATTTGGTTTGTATGTCTTGATTCAGAACTGAGGAAACAAAAACAAAAAAACGTGTATGTGAATGGGATACCAAGGATATACATAGTAAAAGAATTTGATCTTCCAGCAGAGTGTAACAGAGTTTCATAAGCAATACCTGTAATTGTAGTTTTTCACAACAAAGTAGAGTGGTGGACCAATTCTGAGAAATTCTGTAACATTGCTAAAGTAACCCTGCAGCAGAAAAGATAGTCGAGCATCAAGTTTCTAGAAGAATGGCAGAGTGACATGCAGCTGTAAAACAGAAGTCTTAAGCTATTAATACCTGAAGATACGAGTTTCGAGGAAGAACGATTTGCTGCTCTAAACCAGGCTCAATTCTTGAGCATAATGCCTTCATAAATCAAAGACGAATTTACTTTTCAAGACAGATGAAAAAATTATAAGATATATGGATCACATCACCAAAAGAATGGCAGAGGCTGTGGAACAACTTACTATGCTTGCCAACGCAAGTGCACCAAAAGCACATATAACCAGCAGTTTTACACCCCAAATGTTAAGAATGGGAGCATGAATTTCCTAGGCACAGAAATCACTGATTATTATAATAACGAAAAAAAAAAATGAAGGTAAATACCGGAAACAAGAAGATAAAAATGAATATTATTTACCAACTGAATATCAACAGAAACCAGGTTTCAGTATATCACTGTTTTTTTATTAATTGTACAGGCTAAAAGACCGTGCTTACATTAGGAGAAAACAATTACACTACTATCATGAATAAATGTGCAGTACTGACAATAGCCGTGTTACAATGACCAAGAAACACTATATAGCTTTAGAATAAATAAAAGTAGTTTGAAGAAATTGAAGCCTTGATATCCAAGTCATCACGAGAGACAATTTAACAGGCATAAAAATAACAAAAGTAATTCATACAACAATAAAGAAAAATCAAGTTTATCTCTTACCTTCATATATCGTGCCAGCAGTCCAGGTTTCTGCTGATTACCACCTGTAATTTCACAAGAATTATGTTTAAGTTTTGTTCAGTATACCATAGGCGTCAATGAGAAAGCATGATACCTATAGAAGAAGCAGCTTGCTGAACAGAAATATGTAAAAATACCTTTCTCCAGCTCCACATTGGAACCAGATACTTTAATACATGGAAAACAGTCAATCCTGTTATCCTCGGCTCTCAGGAAGTCGAAAGCAATTAAGGCAACAAATGCAGTAACTTGTAGAAGGAAATCTAAGAGAACAGCAAGTGCTGCAAACAGAACATGTGCAAAATTATACAACCATACATTATCTGGAACTGTGAAAGAATAATTGATATTTAAATGGTATTCTAACCTGCAAACATGGAAAAGACACGGCAAGCTGGCATAGGAATGAAACTTCCAACTGCAAATGCCAGGACCTCAGACAGGCTAGCTAGTGTAATAGATGGCCCAACTTCCACTAGTGCATTGCTTATACGTCCCTCTATCGGCAATTCTATTTGTTGTCTCTTTACAGCATGAACCAGAATGCACATGTTGTCCACCCCAACCTAACAAAAAACCGAAACCCAAACAAGTCACCAAGAGTAGAAAATAATCCAGTAATGTATGAGAAGAAGCCAAATGTGACAGTTGGAGCCGTGTAATTTAAGTCTAATGGTGGAAATACATAAATGCAAGTTAAGAGGTTTCAGCTCAATTTAGTTCCCCCTGGAGGATCAAATATATTTACCACTTAGCATGGTTATCATTGAAAGTAAAGTTGGAATAACTTAACAGAACCAATTCCAGCAATGCTTGATTATTTTACATTCATTTTACGAGCCTAACTATCAAGGCTAATTTGTTTGGAAAGCCAGGTATGAGGGTTTTATTGCTGACAAGTCCACACCTGAGTTGCAGAATTCAACTTTCCATCATATACCAACACGAAGATGTGGATCACATGACAACCAAAAAACTAAGAGAAAACCAGATTTCAGAAGATACGATCCCCTATTAATGTAAGTCTGTTCCAACTGTCTCATTATCAAATAAAACTCCATCCCAGTCATATAAGTGATGAGTGATGCCTTTAAGACCCGGAAGTCAGAGAATAGACATGGATATAGTTTCTCATACTAGAAACAAAAAAGGAATGCGGCACCATATAATCAATTTCTTCTAGATATCTGCACAAGGGTGAAAATCAAGTATGTGATGCATAGACATGCACAAAGAATGATTGAACTTTCTTCAAACCCACCTCTATCATTTTACGATTCTGAACACTTTGGGAGAAAGGAAATTCATAATTTTTCATCACATATATAAACTATGCAATTATATAGTTCAAATCCCAAGAACAGTACTTACTGCCAAAACAAGAAAAGGGATGACTTCCATTATTATCAGTGTTGATTTTATTCCAATTGCACTGAAAAAACCAACTGATCCAAGCACAGAAAGCATGACAAGGACAACTCCTGATAGACCAAGCAATACCTGTGAAGGCATAAATGTAATATTCACCAAAAAATGATATGTCAAGTCAATTCTTCAGAGTCCAAAAATGGCAACATGAATAAGAATAGGATCTCTAACAATGAGAAAAAATTTCACAAAGCAAATGAAATTGAAAGTAAATCCTAGTGGCCAGAGGATGTAAAATACATAGTGGAAAAATGAATTTAATCAGAATAAAAAGAATGAAATGGTTTCTTTTTATTTTCAGATATAACTGTGGCCCAAAATAAAGATATCAAACATTCCATTCCAAACCTTTGGGCAGAAGGAGTGTTCACGGAGTGCTATTATAAAATCTAAATGAAGCAAAGAGTAAAAAGGGAGGAATTGAGCTGACAGAATCACTCAAAATCTCCTATTTTTGTATCTAATTTCACAAAGGTAGAGCTCTTGAAAGGACGTGAAGAGGCGTACATGTGCAAACATATAGTGATAAAACTTTGAGAGGCTTCAAATTTATTTAAGCTATTTTGACTTGTTCATTAATAAAACAAATAAAGAAACACAACTTTGTATTAGAAAAAATTAAAACAAGATCATCATTGTTTAGAATTGGTAAGAGAGGAAAAGTTTATAATAACTTAAGTAAGCATCCGAAAATTTTAAATACGCATGCAATAACGCTTTTTTAAAAAACCATACCTTAGAAGAGATATAATAGGTGGAGAAACGAGTGGTAGCATCTCCCAGGGTCAAGGATATGTAAGCAAACATAACAAGATAGCTTATCTGAAACAGAAGGATAAACGCATAAGGTGAATGTTATGAATAATGAAAAAAAAAGGGAGAATTACAGTTGGCGGTATCAGACTTGTAATTAGAAATGCTTCATATAAAGGAGGTTTGATTCACTTTAGTACGAAACTATGTGTTCCTCTTCAAATTGAAAATAAGTGCCTATGATATACAAAAAGTTTGTGGATTTAGAAAAGGAGAGTGAACCATTCCCCTACCAAGATTGTGATAGCATCTGCAGTGCTCTCTCTTTTTAGTTCTTCCTCGATTGAGCTTTCTGATGAAAATGCAAGTGTTAGGTTCCTGGACTGCACCATGGGCAAGAGCTCCTCCTGCATAAGTGAACTGACTTAAGTATCACAGGACAAGGCATAAGAAAACATAGACACATATTCACACTAAAAATGGAACATTCAAACAGGATTGGGCCCTATGTTCTTGTCTGAAGTTAGGAAACAAAAAATTTATTAATAAGATTATTTATTAACAAAGGGATGGGGTGTCCACAACTAAGGAGAAACTGTATCTAAAGAACATTATTTAGATCTCGATAAACATCTAATATGAATAATCCCCTAAAATACTTATGTCCTGACTCCTGAGATCCATCACGCAACCCTAAGCGATTCCTCAACATTTTCAAAGACTCTCTTATCACTTTCCAACCAAAGGGACCAGCATAAGTCTTGGACTATAATTCCCCATACGATCTTAACTTTTTCACTGATGAAAATCCCCACAGTTAACAGAAAACATTCTTTAATGGATTAAAGGGCAGCCCAACATAAATTCAGCTCTTATAATGTCCTGTTCCATAATGAATGAGAAAAAGGGCAGTGCAAGAAGGTATGATCCAGGATCTCGGAATCTCTTTTACAAAGCACACACCAATTAGGAGATAGCAAACACGTGTTTGGAGAAATACTAAAAGAATCAATTCCAAACTTATCTTCTTCCATTTCCACCAACCACTTTAGGACACGGACTACTATACCTCTATATGCTATGTTCATTGACTAAATAACATTTTAACTTATAACAGAATATATACTTAAATCCTCTGACGTCAATATCCTGAACTGTTTGTTCTCCAAGGTCAAACTTAACATGACTTTTCTTGTAGTTAGACACTCTCACCAGCTCAGAGTGTTACTACTTAGCTCACTCTGTTCCTCCCTAGAGTATCTGTATAAATGAATATATCTAGCATCAAAACAATCATCAAGGCAGCATTTAAAAGCTAATTGAAGTTCATCAGTTGAATATTTGCTCGCTCAAAATGAGAGCTGAAAGCATTAGTTTTTGTAAAACCAAACTGATAGCATGAGTTGACTCCCACGAGAAACTGGGCCTTAAGATTAAGAGAAAAGGGTTATAATATCTCACTATATGAGGAACATCTTTAGGCTTTTATGTTTTAGCTTTCAGCTTTTAGGGATGAACAATAAACGACTGGCATTTTGAGGATTATAAATGGCAATGAGTACAGATGAGAAACCTTTGCTAGCTGAATGAAGGCCTTTTCCCATGCCACTGCTCTCTTAGTACCATTCCCTTCATTGTCAATCTCATTGTTCACCGGATAGGTCACAATGAATGCAGAAGCCTGTTTGAAGTGAACAGTTGTTTTTATATTTCATACATGTAAAATCAACTAACGAGAGACACGAAACCTACCTCCGAATAGTTATTCCCAGAGAAACCACCAAGGGCAGTGCTTGGATCAAGCGGAGCTTTAAATGCACTGGCACATGTGTCTGCCGAGGTATAATGCTATAAGACCGATTCAGATCACAAATAAGTGTGCAAGCTCAAAAAAAAACATAAAGTCCAGAGCAAAGGAAAAGGGAAGAGCAAGTACCAGAAAACAGTATGCGACATGATCTATACCCCCGAAGGTATCATAGTTTTGAGGATTCATCTTGAAATACTATCAAAAATGAAATAGTCGCAAATTACACAGAAGTTCAATCATTAAAACAAACATATTGGTTTTGAAGCCATAAATCTAACAAAATGAGGGATAAAAATCATTATAAACTGAGATGTCAGACAAATAACTTGAATAAAAATGAAGATATTCTCTTACATAACAACATGAGAATCCCATGTTAATAAATTAAGATGCAGATAAATGTACATTGAAATTTCAAATACAGTTATGTAAAAATAATTGGATATTGTAGGCAATAAATCAGAGCGCCTCTATATGAACTTAAATACTACACTGAAGGAAACTGAGATTCTAATATCAAGCAGTAGAATTCTTGAGAAAATGCAATACAGGACGATCTTGTGCGACAATCCAGTCTCAGGAGGTAAGAAATGCAGTTTGTCAGGCTGAAGAAAAGAGATAGAGAAAGCAGCTGGGGAAGCATTCCGGATTTCTTAATTCTCATGTAAGCTTCATCACTCAAATCATCCAATAGGCAGATAAGATTCATATTTCCAAAAGTATATTACCTGAAGAACACTTTGAGTGGCACAATCCTTCCCAAGTGGCTTCATGCAAATGTCAGTAAGAGATACCATTGAACCAGAATAATTTGCTCTGATAGCATCCACCTATCAAAGACCCAACATTTTATCATCCTTTGAAGAATTATTTCAAAAATCCAAAAATAAATAATTAGAGGAACACCTTTCCATTATCATCAAGAGAAGGTAAAGCAAGGGTTACCTTTTTTTGTACATCAAACAGCAAATTGATATTGCTGTCGCTTATGATGCTTGGTGCTTTTCCACTAACAGTGTCCGGAATTGTTGCAATTATGAGCTGAAATGTTTCAACACTAGGCTTTTAAGTCCATCAATATTTTTTAGGAAAGATTCAGCATACTATAAGCATAAAGTACCTGCTCAATTCTGTAAAAAGGAGCAAGATGCCTGTCAAAAAATTGTTTCTCTTTGGCAGCTCTACTTCCAGGGCCTACCCATAACTGGAAAGTAATAGCACAAAACTTTAAAGTTTGAAATGTAATAGAATAAGCATTAGCCAGAAAGGTACAAGTAAACTAAAATTTCGGATAAGCAAGACAGAAATGTAGCAACCACTTAGAAATTAACTTATCATGAAAAACATCAAATCCCAAATTCCAATATGCCTCAATTGCAGCACCACATATCATGCATGTATTGTAGCTTGAATCCACAATGCAAACCCTCCAGAATAATTTCAGAAAAATAGCATTCATGAGTACTATGATACAGTTGATGCAAATGAAGAGGTATAAAGCAGATTCAGAAATTCAGGTTAGAGCAAGAGAATTAACAAAGATCAGCACAAAAGTAAGCAGTTCAAAAGTATCTCTACTTATACCAGAAAATAATCATAAATAATATTTAGAGACCCCTTTTATACCTTCTCAGGCCTTGTCTCCACTTGGAAACGGATAAGACCTAAGCAAAGCACTAGAACGATAAATATTGATGAGCACAATACAAGGATTGGATTTCTAGCCACCCATGTTCCGTATCTCCTGAAACAGACATTCCATATCAATGATTCATTTTTAGAAAAAGATATTCTTGTACAATAGCAGAAAGGTTAACTCAATTACATGGTAAATCACCTGTAGAACTTTGACATGTATCCTTGCACAATTGAAAGTTGTACTCCATTAGTAATTTGGGGAACATCCTCAAGCATCTGAAATTTTGAAACATTTAAAGATTCACCAAGTAGTATGGCATGGATTACCACCAAAACAAAAAACAAATAAACAGAACCAGAGAAACGCCGAATGACATTGCTTTTAAAAATAAAAAAAAAGACTTCAGTATGAAGGGCATTCAAAAACTCCAGTGAGCTAGACAGTAGTAAAAAGGAAAACCATCTAATATTACTGTATTAAATATACCATTCAAAGCAAAACATGAAGATTTAAACACATTTCTCCCTCAGATTCTTTTCATAATTTGGCACCACAGAATCACACAAGTGAGGGGAAGATGGAAAAGCATTATATAAGATAAAGGAACAAACACATCATTCAGAGGTTCATGACACACCTGCATAGGGATATTCTCATCCTTTTGACTGTTTATACGGCGAATGATGCCACTATTGGGGACATTAATTATCGGTTTTGTTCTCGACGCAGTACTGCTTTTCCTTTTTCTGTGGAAGAAACCCCACCCAAGAAATACAGAAACAAGTATAATGTATATTATTGCCACTGCAACTTCAACGCACTTTGCCTGCAGTTATCAGCCAAAAAAATGCACTAATTCAAGCAAGGCATATCACTGGAGATTAACCATAGATTCATATCCCATAAAATGAATGAGAGGCACCACAATCAATTATTCTCACATTTAGAGACCCTATTCTCACTGAACAGGAATCTTTCTCCGGAGGTGCAGGAAGAGCAGCATTTGAACAGGCTGCCGTTGAAGGACAATCACCACATGAACAGCCTAATGAAGTGTCACCACATGAATATGTGGAAACATTCATAGGTTTAATTCCAGATGACTCTGGGGCAACAGGCAAGAAATTGATAGCATATGGTGATCCTGGTATACCAAGCCCTGCCCGTCTACCAATAAATGCATACCACTCTGCCATACATAATAAGCATCATCAAGCACTCCGTGCCCAAGATAAGAGATACATATATACAAACGAAATGTGAGAAATTATGAGTGCAGTCACAATGTGTGATTGTATGTTAACATTTCACCCCAAAAAGAATTGAAGAAAAATATCATACCTCTGAAATTTTTAGCACCAGCACCAATGAATTCTATGGCTCGAGTATTCATGGTACCAAATTTTACATCTTTGCAGGATTCAAACATTCCCTCACCAAAAGTGTCTGCTATGTAATAGTCAATTCCACCAACAGTCAAATTGTTTGCAACCTGGACAGGATACAAAAAAGAAAAGGAGAGGAGAAGAGCTTTAGAATCCAATACATTATTTCAGAGTCTAATGTTGGCAAATCCAACCGTCATTCAAAACAGTCCTCTAAATGTCATAAAGAGACATTTAATTTAACAAAGGGAATGGAAAATCCTGTTTCCCAATAAGTGAACAAATCATGTTATAAAATTGCAGGTGATTGAGTTGAATAATGAATTACTAACCTTGGCAATAGAAGTCACATTAATAAACTGGCTCTGATTGGGAGAACATGTAAGCTCACAGAATAAATTCAAAAAATTTCTCAAGCACGCTGGACAACCTACAAGAAAAGGAATAGCCTGCAACAAATATACTAAGAGAATATAAGTTTATTTTGTTGAAAAATTAGAACACAACAACAAAAACAAAGACCAATGTGATCAAAATCGTATAAAAGTGAATGCTGGAAAACGAAATCAATAAATCCTAAAAAAAAATTCATATTAAGCAGATGGTGACGAAAGATCTTTGAAATAAAACATCAGAGCTTAATTTCTTGCTTGCTGGATTGTCTCATAAAATCAACAAAAAAGCTCAATTTCTTACTTGCTGGACTTGCGTCCTTAATGTATTGAACTGCGCCTCCGTACAACATACATTTCCAGTAATTGTAGGGCATAAACTCTGAATCTTTGCTGATAACAATTCATCGGGCTGTTGTCGGAAAACCAACAATACAACATCAAATTGAATTCAGACACATCCCGCAATCAGCCAAAACCAAAAAATGCAACATAAACAAATCCCAGCTCTCATGTGTTCTATTTCTCTGAGCTTCAAAACAACTAGATAAGTAATCAACATATACTTACCTTGACTGAAGGGGTACCAATGGGGCAATTCAGCACTTTACCATCGCTTCGGGCTCCACAAATGTCATACATAGCACAGTAGTCTTCTGAATATCTTTGTCTAACATTCAGAAAACAATTGTGATCAATTTTGCCTAATACAATCAAGATAGTTCATAAAGCAAACTTTTTCCACCTAAAAACAAACAATTTTGGAAATAAATAAGAAAATCAGTGTATACTGCAGAAGAAAATCAGTCATTCATCCCAATTGTTCCTCAAATAAACCCCTCAAATTCCAAAAAAAAAAAAAAGAAAATAACACACATTTCTCAATAACATCATCTGTAAATTAGCATACCCTCCACTACCATTATCCGTCAACAGAAGTCTCGTGTCAGACCTCTCTGCATTCACCACAGCCACCGCCAAAAATACCTGCAAAATCCGACGTTTTCCGATACATCAACTAACGTTTTCACCGTTTTATCTTCTATACCAGCTTCCAGAAACAACACCAAAAACGACGGCGTCTGGAGCACTGGAAACAGAAAATCTCCACTCACCATAAGCAAACAGCACGAAGCAGCCCTCATTTTCTCCACCATTGCAGAAACTGGAGGCTCAATCCAAACCGTTATCAAAAAGCTGAACCCGCAATAAATATATATATAGTAGCACACACTCAGCAGAAGATCAAATGAAGCAAAGAGTTGAGAGTCAATGCAAAAGGTGGGTGTGCACAATTACAGATATATATATACACACACACAGTCATACATCACCATTCTCCTGTTATATATGTCGATACAGTTGTCAGTATATTTAT
The DNA here is from genome assembly GCA_028654395.1 of Scutellaria barbata. Lineage (NCBI taxonomy): Eukaryota > Viridiplantae > Streptophyta > Magnoliopsida > Lamiales > Lamiaceae > Scutellaria > Scutellaria barbata. The sequence goes on along the minus strand of CM053651.1, from coordinate 988,077 downwards.
ATGTATACGAAGAGAGAGAGACAGAGAGCTGGTTCGCGAGTTTTAAGGAACAAAATCCGATCGAAGAAGGAAGTAAGTAAAAAATAATTAATAAATAAATAAATATAGAAACACGTCAGTCATCTCTGTGTTTTTACGAAAATGCCCTTACTTTCGGTCAATCTTTTGTGCAAGGGGTAATGAATAATGTCTCCATTCATACGCCTACGTATCATGACATTGCTATTAAAAAGACTGTTTCAATAATTTTGAGGTTTCATGGCAAAAATAATCCAAACTCTTACATTGTTTTTCTATTTAGTCAAAAAAAAAATTAAATTATCAATTTTAATTATAAAATTACTAACTGATTTCAATTTTAGTCAATTCATAATTTTGATCAATATTAGATTATATATGTTGTAATGGGGTGCCACATAAATAATATATAAATGCTACACCACTTAAAATTAATTAAGTCTAATTAATTATGAATTAACCCCTGTAACTATACAAATGAAAAAAAACATAGAAGTAATAATTTAGGAAAAACAAAACAATATAACAAAAATTTAAAGTAAAAATTAACTATAGTTTTATTCACTTGTACAAATAAATCCAAAATTTTAATACAAAAATAATACAAATTTCAAAGTAATTACATTTATAAAAATATAGATACATAGAGGTGATCAGTATTTTAAATATAAATAAATGAAAAAAAATTATAAAATCCAAATCCTAAATTAATAAAAAAAATAACTCTTTTATAAAATTTAAATCTTAAATTAATAAAATAAAATAAAAAACAATTTTGAAGCTCTGTGTATGTGGAGCAGTTCATCTCATTTGTTGTGCTTGAAAAGTTACATGTCAAATTTTGGTGCAGGGAGATGTTATTGACAATATTTTTAAGTGATTGTTTTTTGTTGTATGTATAATTTTGTTTTATTAATTATTAATTTTTATTATTTTAATTTTTTTAGATTAACGTAATTAAATCATAATTGATTAAACTTATATTATTTATATATTATTAACGTGACATTCACATCACAACACACATAATTTAAATTTAACATAAATCATGAATTGGTTAAAATTGAAATCAATTGATCAATTCATGACTAAAATTGATAATTTCAAAAGAATTGATTAAAATAGAAAAATATTATAAAATTTTGGATTTTTTTTATCATTAAAGCCTAATTTTAAAATCAGTTTCAATTTTTTCATTAGTCGTAAATCCATCGACAAAAACTTATGTTTTATATGGCAATTTTGATGGTAATGATCTAATTGATAATTTGAGTTCTGCACTTGTATTTGTGGAAATTTTGCATAGAATGTGGTTTGAAAAGTAGGTATAATCATTTTAAAATTAGATATATTGTATGTCCAAATTGTAAATGTTTCTGAATATATTATATATTTCGTTTATTTACATATCTATGTATATATATATATATATGAATGAAAAAATAAATATTCCAACCTGTAAATTCGATGTTATTGTTTCATTATTCGATTATTTGAGGCAAATGTGAACGGCCTTTTTTCAATTAAAACGGAATTAGCAAGAGAATGAGATTCACACGTTAGTTTCACACTAGAACTAGTGGGTGAAAAAGATAAGATTTGAGAGTGTGACCCTTTTTTTGTAATTTTATCAAATCTAAACCCCCCCAGTGGAGAATTAGTTGCCTAGCATAAGTCCTTATTTGGAAACTAGTGATTCATGATAATTACTTGTTGATTAGGGTGATAATTTAATTTTCTAAAATTAAATCATACTCAACTTGAGATAAATAATAGATAATTCTAGACATTATTTATCTTTTTTAAGAAATACATGCATGTTTATTGGTTATTGTTGTTAAAGTATTTTTTTTTAGTTACCTAGTCAATCATCTGTTAAGCAATACTATTTTATTTCGAGTTGTTTGAATTATTATAATCTTTATGTAACGTATAACAAAATATATGATGACTATATTTTTTAATAACAGAACCCACATATTTCTAATGTGAAGAAATTCAAGTTGCTCCATTTTAATTAGAGTTTAGAGTCCCATTGATTTAATAGTAGCTAGTTCTTTTTCTTCATTCTATAATTATATACTCATCTATAGTTTAATTGATTGTATTAACTAAACCTTGGATGTATTATTCAAAATAATATAAATTTTTATTGGTTTTGAAGAAAAATTTAAGTTCCACGACTATTTGTTTAAAGATATCATTTTACAAGAATTATACTATATAAGAGTAAAAATTATTTTTCAGTTAGTATTTTACAAAAAAATTACCACAAAACCTTGTAGCTTAGTGGTATCTGATGATCAAGCTTTAAAACTTGATTACATAAATTTTTTTAGTCTTTATTTCCTCATTTTCATACTCTTAAAGGTTTAAATTTTCATTTAAACTATATAGAATATTTTGTTTCAATTTAATATAAACTTAAGCATAGAGATTTTTTTTTTCTTTCTTTTCTATGGAGGTTTTAAATTTATGTATGAAAATTCATTTTTGTTTTTTATAATTTTAAATTTTTTTGTGTATGTCATTATATTGTACATATGAAAAATCTTGAAATGAGAAATAGGGTCGCATTATCCATTTAATTAAGGCTCCACACCTGGAGAGGAGCATAATTATACTTACACGTCACTATCACAAAAGTTCAGTATTAATTGGCATAATTGACACTATATATATATATATATAGGTTGAAAGAAAAACATATATATATATATATATATATATATATATATATATATATAATTGGTTGATTAGAGACTGAGTAATTTAAAATAAAGTGAAAATAGCCTTTACTGTTATAAATAATTTAGAATCACGTGAATCAGCCTTGTAAAATTATGTAGCAGCGTCTAATTCGTGCTAGTATGAATTTTTACCAAAAATTACCATAAGTGTCTCTGATTTAAAATACCATAAAATGAAGGAGTCAATTATATTTTAGATAAAATACTTGTATTGAGATATGGCAAATATTTAGATTGGCTTTCTTTATTATTTGCATGATTTAAATATGACAAATTCTGCATGGATCTAAGATCCGTGCAATCCTAATCGATCCGGATCTAGCAATTTTTTTGTTTTTTTTTATAAATTTTATGTCTTGACCTTTATGTACAAATTTGATGACATTTATGTACTAATGTTGTGACATTTATGTATAAATGTTGTGACCTTTATGCATTGTAACTTAGAAAAAAAAGGAAAAATTTCAGCAAAATTTGTACATAAATACCTTTATATAATATTCATGTGACCCTTATATATATTCATATGATCTTTATGTACAAATATTCATATATTTATGTAATATATAAAGGTATATAAAGGTATGAATATTTATACATAAATGTCACATAAACATACATAAGGGTCATATGAATATAACATAGATATCTATATACAAATTTTGCTAAAATTCTTCATTTTTTTTTAAGTTATTTAACATAAAAGTCACAGAATTTATACAAAAATGTCACAGAATTTGTATGTAAAGGTCGCCAACTTTGTATATAAAGGTTTTGGCTAGAATAAAAAAATCAAAAAATAAAATAAATAAAAAATTAAAAAACTCACGGATTCGGATCAATCCAAATCGAATTGCATGTACACCTGGTATATGAAAGTACTACTCTTTAAATATTTATGCATTTAGATAGTGTGAGTGGATTTTATACTTTTTATGTATTGTGGACCAATCTACAAAATTCACCGTTTCATATGAATTTTTATGTTGATTTTTTAGTTTATTATATAATTTTCTAAATCAACACTTCAAGTCAAATAAATTATTTCATTTATTTTTAAAATTAAAATAATTAAGTTATCAAATATTAGAGTAGGTACAATGAAAAACCAAATCATACGAAGCCGGAATTAATTACAAATAATTTTATTGAAAGGAATTGCTGTAGCAATATAAAAATGCAATTACTCAGATCATGCTTTTAATATATGATTAATCATTAAATTGATTATATGATTGTGATAAGATATTAGTGCACTTAAATTAAATGGACAATTGTCAAAAATAAAACTTATAAAACCACAATCCACACCCACCCCACTAACTCACATCCATACTAAGATTGTGACTGTCCTAATGCCCACTAATTTCAACAACCAAAACTCATTTTTTTCATAATAAATAAATAAATAATTTAGGGAATTCGAATTTTAATCTTTTCTTAACTGTTTGTCCATGTTTTTTATTATTATAAATTATTGAAATTTAGTAATTACTTATAAAAAATAAAAATAAAAATAAAAAGAATAGGTCTTATAAATCTTGACAAGAAGGCCTGCCTACCTGGTGGGCAATTATGTGTTGTCAAAAAAACCATATTTATTGATGCAATTAATTACTTCTAGATGGAACAAAGTGTACATAGGCATTAATTCATTTTATGTTAGTTTTCCTGGAAAATTATTAGACTCGTTTCGTTAAACTGACCCCTCAAGTTTCCCAATTTTGCATGTGATGATGAAACACAAAACAAATATCAAAGTCCATTGTCCATAATTGGGAATTTTATTTTTGATAAGAGAAGTGACATTAATTGTGATTTTAACAATTAGAAGTTGATAGATTAACATGTCTATCGTGTGTATAAAAAGATGCGTTTCAATTACGCAAATTGTTGGTATAAAATCATTTTCGTCTCATAATTATATATATTTTTTATTATAATTCTATAATTATCACAATTTTCAATTTAATCTCATAATTTAAAAATATGTTCGATTTCTGTTCAATTTCATCGAATTAAGACTCTCCAGCGACTAGGAAGTAACTTGATGACACATGTAAATCAATAAGAATTTGACACACGTCGTCACGTCATTTCTAAATCACAAAAAAAGCCGTAATTTTGGGTCATATGCATCACACATGACATTTTCCAACGAAATTCAAAATTTCCGTCAAAACATAACAGAAATTGAAAAAAATTTAAAATTATGAAACTAAATTAAAAATCGAAAGAAACCATAATTGTGGGACGAAAATCATTCTAACCCATGAAAAGAATAAAAAGAATGAGTGCACAATTGAGGACAAATTGGTAACTTTACAAGAATTGCCATAGTAGATTCTAGCAAGAAGGCAAAGAGATGTAAGATGACTAGTGAGGAAGACTAAAAGAATGAAAATGCAGAAAAAAACAGAAGAAAACATAAAGAAAGATTGGACAACTAGACAGTTGGGAAGATAGGAAGTGGGATTAATGATGATGAGTGTGAAATAAGTGTTTTGTGTGATCGAATATATTGGTGTGAGTTTGGTTAACTTATTATTTTAATCTAGATATGGGACCCATTTTTTCAAACTATAAAACATTTTTTTAAATATAATAATTTTACTTAGCTCGCATTAATGTCTAGTTCAATGTACTGCACCAAGTGGTACATGGTATTTTTAATATTTTTACACATAATTTTATTTTTTTAATGTTATTTTACAATACGGTTGAAATTTGTTCAGATGACAAAAAGCAGCAAATTTATATAATTTATCTAACAAAGTGCGATAAAAAAAAAAAAAAACTATACAATAAAGTGCAAAATACCACGTATTGAATGACAATTTGTAATTACAGTTCATATATATTAATAATTATAAATCGATTGTGTTTAACCAAACCTATGAAATAAATATGAAACCTGTGAGGAGTGATTTCTAGTTATAATATGATACTTGAGGTAGATAGGTTTATAAGAAAATAGATGTGAAATTGAAAATAAAAGTAGGTGGTAAATCAATATTTATAGGTTATTGGAATATATGTTCGATAGACATTAATATTTGAGTTTCATTGTAAGGTATTGTTTTTATGTGATGAATGATAAATGATCCAGTAGAAAAGTTTCGATTTAATATTTTGAGTTCATGAAATGAATTGGTACCAATTTTACGTAAAAAAAAAAAAAATCGTATATATCTAATCCAAACAGTTTTAAATTTTACAAAGAACAAATTTATATATTATATTAAAAATTTAAATCACAAAAACTTTTATGTAACTATCCATGCGACGGATTCGATCCATTCGAACGCATTTTTACATGCCACCCACATGTTTGCACGTCACTCTCACGTGCCTAGGTGGGTGCACCTAAACCCACCAAAATTCGCTCTCAAATGTTGTCTTTATGTTGTGCTAATCATAGTCATACATTTATATTACGCTAGTTATATCTTTTAGAGTTTTTGTTGTACCTTAACATATTTTTAGACATTTATTAATGCATTTGAGACCTTTTAATTATGTTAGTTATATATTTATGTATTACATAAAGATATGATTAATATCAATTAAAAGTACGAATAATACTACAAAAAGGTATATATGTACAAATTGTGCCGAAATTAGAGTTTTTGTTGCTGAAATTAAGGTTTTTTTTGTCGAAATTAGATTTATTTTTTAAAATTAAAGTATTATATAAATATATAACTAATATAACATAAATGTATGATTAATATAATATAAAAGTATGATTAAAACAACATAAATGTCAGGATAAAAAAAAAGTAAATTCTGATCGAATCTGACCCAACCCAACCCACATATATGGATCTAAAATCCATACACCAGTTACCCATAAAAACTTCTCCATGCAAATTACACAAAATAATGTAGGTATCAACATACTCTATCTTCCATAAAATGGCTTATTGATTTTTTATTTTTGTCAATTATGAATTTAGACCCATGATTTAATGATAATTGAGGTATTAAAAGGGTCATTAGAATGAAGATATTCACCCTCTTTATTTAATTAACAACACCATGTATTTCAAAAGTTATTTTTTTCTTTTTTAGTTTGAGTTGCATTTTATACTTATACAGCTAGTTATACATTCGTGAGAAAAAAAAAACAAAATTACATTATCTTACCCTAACTTTTAATACGATGTAATTTATTCATATCAACTTCATTATTTTATTTATTTCATAAATACTATGAATGAAACTATATATTAAAAATATAAATTGGTGTGATGATTGCAATTCTACTGACATTGTCATCACTATCATCATTTCTTCATACTTTTGGCCACGCCTCGGCTCATGCCAAAAAATAGGGCAAAAATGAATATTAATATTATTTTAATACACGCGAAATTTTGTGTGTATATATATATAAATATATATTATTAGTTTATATTTTGGCTTAATTAATAATTTAATATATATTATTATTTATATAAAGTCATTACTTATGCTGTACAAATGACGTGGAAATATAAGAAGAAAACATGATAAAAAAACTGTTTCGATCTGATTTTAAAGTGAGATTGCTTCTTTCTTTTAACTTACTTTTCTGATGCCTATAAAGTGGATCAGCTAAATATTTCCCCTTTTTTCTTTCTTTTTTTTGTTTATTTTATTTATTTATTGTTTATTTTTATAGAAAAAGTCAAAAAAGGAGAAAACCCAGGTGGAATTTGTACGGTTTTAGAAATTTTTATAGGCTTCACCATGTGGATTTGATTCTAAAGTTTAATCTAATTATCCCAAAATTTAATATTGTTATCGTACAAGTGTTTATATAAATTTATGAGTGTGTTTTGTTACTGTAATACCCCAAATTTCTAATTATATCTATTTTTATGAGTAATATTTTTTATTAATTATCATGATTTAATAGTATCTTATAGAGAAATTAATTGGGTGTTATTTGAAATATTACGTCTGATGTGATTGGGATTTGAATTGATGTCGATAATATCGACAAGTTTAGATAAGTTGAACATTGATATATAAATATTTAATATCGACAAGTTTTATGGTTCATAATTGTTTATAATTATATCTAACTAGATATCAATCTTAGTAGTTAGCATGAATGAATTGATGTAAGATTTAGTGGGTTAGCAATAAATCTTTAGAATCTTTAAAGTGATAACATAGAGATATGGAAGTAGATATATAAGTAAATTAGTTGAGATATTTTAGGGATTCACTATTTTGTTAAAACTCCTAAAAGAAATGGGAATTTAAAACCCTAGGCGTTAAAAACTGAAAATAAATACGTGAATCAAAAAACCAAAAATATAAAATTTGGAGAGAGCAGAAGAAAGAGAAAATGGAGAAAACAGAAGAAAGAGAATGAAAGCGGTGAATAATCAGAGGTATCCATTATAGCTTGGATTCTTTTTACATCCATAATTTCTGGTATGAAATAATTGTTTAGTTTAGTGAAATGGATTAATTGTTTAGTTTAATTATTTCACGTAATGTATGACTTTGTGAAATGAATTGAGAAAAAGAAATAAATAAATCAATTGAACTTTGTGAAATGAATTGAGAAAAAGAAATAAATAAATCAATTGAATTGTCATCATTGAGTGGAAAAAATCATTCTATAGTGTTTCTGATCACATGAATAATAGAAAATCATCTAAATTGACCAATACATGTATGATTTAGAAAAAGTTCAAAGAGTTTTCTATTGATTTGGTTAAGTTAGTTTATAATTATTCCTCTCGACGATTTTTGATAAATAATATATTATTTATGAGTAATCATGCTACTTACAATTAAACTACATGTATCAAAATTATAATAATAATATTAGGTAGCAGTATCAGTCTTAAGATAGTAGTCATACATGTTTAATTATTATTTATTCATTAGTTATTGATTTGCAGAATTCAAACACCTTCTGTTAATGCATGACATTAATTAAATAAATGAGTAAGTAAATACCCCAATGATAACAAGGATAGATGTTTTGCATGGTTAATTCCTTTTATTTATTTTCTGTAGTGTTGAGCCCATTACATAGTAATTCATATTACTATGTAATTAATATGTATGTTGTCTAATTTACTTAGTTTAATTAAGGATTTGACGTCAGTATATATAATAAAATTGAGGTTTTATAATTAAATGGATTAATTAATTAGTTATAGAAATTTCCATTTGATTTCTGTCGCAGGTGTTATACTAATTAAAATGTGATTAATGATTTGATTTAGGAATCTCAATATTAAAAGATTATAGTTTTAGTGTGTATTATGTGAGAAGTAAGGACTGCATTCCATTCCACTAAATAAATAAATAACTGTCGATACATCGACAAAAGAAGAAAACCAAATAACCACCTAAAATATAAAGATATATACAAAGAAATACTAGGATACGTTATTATCTTCCTTAACATATTATATTGATAGATTCTAAGTTATCAATTAATTATTTTTAGATTTGGGTTGAGAAAGCTTAGAGGTTTGTGAGGATTGTGAGATACGAAAGTTTTGAGAATTCCAGGTAAGTACATCTCTCACCTGCAGTAAGAGTAGTTTTGTTTTATTTGTTTAATGTTGATGCAAAATTTACGTGAATGCTCATTTTGTTATCTGTGAATATGCTTTAATATATGATTTGCTAAATTATGTGTTTTGTGAGTTTTACTTATATTTCTTTATGCATATAAAATGATGTTTTGTTAAGTGATGTAAAGTGAGAAACATATAATTTTTGAGAAAGTATATATATACATATATATATAGTTTTATATATTTTCAGAGACTGGTACCGGGCTCCCAGACCGCCCACTAGAAAAGAGTTAAGGGCTCCTAGACCGCCCTATCAGTATTTAGTTGCTCCGTTGGAATTTCGGTGGCTAGCTACCCCGGGTTCTACGGAGTTGCACGCATTGGTACCATGTCCGGGCCCACAGTATATTATTTTCCAGTATAAGTATATATAAGGTCTTATTAGCTGATGACTTGCATTTTTTTTCAAAAGTTATAAAGAAAAAGGTTTTGTGAGATTAGATGATGTACTTGCTAAGCTTTTGCTTATAGTATTTACCTCATACTGCAGATAAAGGTAAAGGTAAGATGTGATGCAAGGGGTAGCAGCGCTGAAGCGTGATTGGTGGTGACGGCCTCGGAATTGGTTAAGGAAATATTATTTTTAGCATTCATACTAAAAAGACTTTATTTCTGATTTTCTTGAGGAGAACTTTTCTCAAATGATTTAACTCCTTTTCAGATGCTTTAAACCGTTTTAAAACTCTAGCATGTCTCTTACAAAGTTTAATTTCGTTGCTTTAATAAAAAAAAAAATTCTTACGGGAACTTTTATAAGTTTAGAAAGTTATGGTGATTTAGTAAAAGTAACTACCCTAAGAAGAGGGGGTGTTACAGTTACAAAATGGAGAAACGAAAGATAAATGATTTTATGCAAAAAAAAAATAGTGTTAGATATTTATAAGATGCGCATATAAAACAAAGTAATTTAATTAATATTGTTGATATTCATAGTTAAAAATTAATTGTTGAATGTTAAATTCAAAAAATAATAATTTATATCGTTCCATTCTATGAAAAAAAATTTGAGTTTAAGATCAACAAGATTGTACAGAGGAATGAAGAAGATAGAAGAGACTATATATTTACAAATACACTTATGAATATATATTTTTATTAAGGTAAAGTCTTGGATGAGATCGTTTTACGGATCCCATTTTGTGAGATAGGTTAGATGGGTCGAATGTAAAAAAATATGTAATATTGTGTGTATTAGGTAATTCTTAACCATTTGAAAATTGTTGTTGAGATTAAAGTAATAACATGATCATGGCTATTGGTAAAAAATAAACATGGGAAATAGATTGTCTTTCTTGGATTGGTGTAGAAATCTCAGATGTTTTTTCTCTTTAAAAAGAAAGTTGTAATGAATTAGATCTCTAGCAGTAAATGTGATGAAGGTGCATCAATTTTGAATGATGTAGAAGTTGGATAGTGTTGTTAGCATTGGAGTAGTCTGTTGAGAAATATATAGTGTCTGATAAAGGTTTTTTTTTTATTTTTTTATTTCTGTTTGTTGGATAATTTTGAAGATGCTAAATTCTTGTTTTGTTAGCATAGAAGTTTGAAGGTGTAAACTCTTTCTTTATTGGAAGAGTGTGAGTATCCCTTATACACTACATTTTTGCAATACATTTTTATATGGTCTTTAAAAAAAAGGTAATATTTTTCTGCATATGAAATATACTTTCTATTATAAGATGTGTTTTGAGTTGAGTTGAACTATAAGAAAATATGTAAGACTTTTATGTGTAACAGATAATATTTTTATAGTTATCAGGTATTACTTTTATATTATAGGACACATGATACAAATTGGATCGGGTTTGGGTCACTTAAAAAACACATGGATCCTAAGTTGTCCAAATGCTATTTTTTCTCGTGCAAAATATCATACTGTATATATTAAGTAATACTTTATATATATCAGGTAATATTTTTGTATTATGTACATATATTGCAAAATATAATATAAAAGTGTTATCTTATATATAGAAAAATATTACCTAATATATATAAAAATATTACATAAATTATTATCTCTGACCCTGCCCACTCCATCTCACAAAATATAATTCGTAAGACGGTGTCACACAAAATCTACTCTTTTATTAATTATTCAAAAACTTGATGAAACCTTGTACTGAAGGAAAAGAAGGACTTAATTATAATGTTTAGAATCTCGAGCTTTCTTTTTCCACATAATTCTTATACTCAAAATACTTGCAACAAGCATAGTATATTTAAACTCAATGATTCCCTCCAAATCATGAATTTAGTTTGTTATTTTTGTCATTTAGAAAACATAGTGTTTATGTATCCAAGTAAATTGACTTGGGATTATACAAATATTTCAAAATAGAATTTGGGACAAGAAATTTTTTTTTTTTTTGACTTTTCATAAATAGATAAAATTTTGACCTATATTTATGAATGAACAACTTTATTGGATGTGGTTAGGAAATTAATATCAGTCTATTTTTTTGACTAAAGTGGACCCTCAAAATCATTCAAGATATATCTCTACTACATTTGACCAAAGGCAAATCATCTCAGTGTGACATGAATATGAATGAGACATCATTACTATTTGACATTGGGTATGTAATATATTTGCTTTTTTTAAAAAATTTATTATAATCACACCAAGCATGGTAAATAAAAATAATTTGACAAAGAATTTGCTCCTATCTAAATTGACTAATGCTAGCTATTTTTCAAGCCATTCAAATTATTTACTATTTGTAATTATGGTTTTCTTGATTGTAAAAACAATGTATCCCAATGAATGATTATAGTTATATTGTGTTTCATTTGAATGCCAAAAGCATATTCCCTATGTATTTTTAAGTGCACAATTCTTTTTGAAAAATTTACGATCTCTTAATCTAGTCGGTTTCTAGTAAATATAAACCCCTTAAATCTCTTTTAAAAAGAATATACATTTAAAATGAAATACTTATCAATTGATTGTATACATGTTTTTACATGTCTTTAATATTTTATCATATATCAAGTAAAATAATCTTATTTTTAGAGCACATTAACGATTAATGATGAAGATGTATATATGGATAGACATCCCTTCTATTTTTCAATCTATCTTTTTGACCAATACTATGATTGTATAATTAATGGAATATTATTCAATGATTAATGTTAACAATTAAAATTTTTACTTAATTTTTTCAATGTAAGAATTCATAAACAATGATTTTTTTTTTAAATTTACAAGAATTGAAATTTTCTCCATTAGCCAAAAGCACAATCTTTTCCCACTAAACATGATTGGATGGGCCCCCAACCCCAAAGACAAAACAGCAGCAGAAATGCAGAATTCCTTTTCATATAAAGTAAGAAAGAGCAACCAAACAGATCATTATGTTTATGGATAATTAATTATATTGGCAGAATAATCTGAAAACTCTCTCTCTCTTAATTATATTGGCAGAATAATCTGAAAACTCTCTCTCTCTGTCTCTGTCTCTGTCTCTCTCTTAATTATATTGGCAGAATATTCTGAAAACTCTCTCTCTCTCTCAGTAAAAGCCTGAGGCTGGACTTATTCACTTGTCCTTTTCCTCCCATTAAATGGCTGAAAAGTAAATTAAATTATGAAGTAATTAATGAGGATGTGGATTTGTTAAAAGGGGACTAAGGGCACCCAGCCTCTTCTATCTCCACCACATAATAATTAAAAAAAATTAAAATTAATAAAAGATTAAAATATTTTTAAAAAAAATAATTTTCTTTCGTTCGATCGAGATAGTCGAATACATTTTCACCCGTTTAGTTGAGGTGACCGAACATGCTTCTATTTATTCGGTCAAGGTGGTCGAACACTCTTCTATGTGTTCGGCTAACCAGGACTGAACGAAACTGTTCGAGTTTGATTGATTTTTTTTTTATGTTTTTTCATATGATTTTTACTCGATTTTCATATATTTATCAATATCGTGAAATGTTCGTCATTATGTTGGTATTACATTTTTCAAGAAATTAAAAGATTTAACATTGAAGAAGCAACAAAGATGAAAAATAGAGAAATTGAAGAAGTAAACTAGGGTTCTTGGTTTCTATTTTTCATCTTTCTTGCTTCTTTAATGTTAAATCTTTTAATTTCTTAAGAAATGTAATGCCAACATAATGACGAACATTCCACGGTTTTGATAAATATATGAAAATCAAGTGAAAATCTTATGAAAAAACATAAAAAATTGATCAAACTCGAATAATTTCGTTCGGTCCTGGTTGGCCGAACACATAGAAGAGTTTCGGCCACCTTGGCCGAATAAGTAGAAGCATGTTCGGCCACCTCGGCCGAACGAGTGTAAATGTGTTCGACTATCTCGGCCGAACGAAACAAAGTTATTTTCTAAAAGGACATTTTAGTTTTTTATTATTTTAATTTTTTTTTTATTATTATAGAGTGGGCTTAGAAGAGGTCGGGGTGCCTTAGTCCCATCCTTTGTTAAATATAATGCATTAATTTTCATCATATATGCATAATATGGGAGAATAAAATTTCTTGCTTGGCATATGAAGTTTGAATTCATGATTTTTGATGTTTTTCTTGCAAGTGGAAATTTAAATAGTTGAATCACTTAAGCGTTATAAAATTAGTTGTTAAAGATCTGATTATCTAATCATATATCACGATAATAATGAATTTCAGCTTTCATATAACTCAATTTGAAAATCAATCAAAACTCAAAAAATAACTCTTGAACTCGATATTTTTTTCCTTTTATTTTGACTGACAACATATTCGATTTACCCGACTTCATTTGTTCGTATATTTAAAAAAGATTATGTCTTTTACTATGAAGTATAGATACTTAAAATCAAACCTCATAATAAATTAATTTTGAATGAAGTAGTTGTTTAAAAGATTATCGAATTTGTTGAATTAACTAACAATACATAAAATAAATAATTGAAACAAAAGTTAGTTATCATGCTAGAATTAGATAGGTAGGATAATAATCTCGCCATGATTAATTAATTAATTCAAACTGCAATAGCCAGTGTATCATGGTACTAAATTATTTTAAATTTTATTTCTAGTTTTATACGTTCAAAATTAGATCAGTTTCACATAAAAATAATTAGTTTAATAAACATAGAAAGGAATAATTCCCAACGGCGCAGAGCATGCACCATGCTTAATCATTTTAATTAATTCAAAATTAAATGATCTTTATTGTGTTAAATAGGCATAAAGTGTACGATAAAGCCATAAAATTTTGGGCTTCATGAGTGGTTAGCATGGGCTTAATTGGTATTTAATTCATAATACATTAGTTTTTATTAATCAAGAATCTAACAAAGTGTATTAACTATTCACCATGAGGTTTCCTTTTTCTTCTTCTTTTTTTCCCTCTTTTACTAGAATCTATTAAATTTTAAAATTTATTATTTTTATAAAATATGTGTATAAATTTGTTGGTGACATGAAAAGCAAAAACAATTTAAAAAGATGTTAAGGGATTAAAATTTTAAAATTTAGCATATTACAAATGAAATCCAAGTTAATTCTCCATCTGTTATAAAACAACAACTGCTTTAAAAAATATTTATTTTAATTTATCTATTTTTTTAATTACCTAGATTATTTTTTTCCTACTTCGACCCTCTCTTCTATTTGCCAAACTTTTATTTAGTGTTTCATATTAATTATGTCTATTAAATATCGTGAAATATAGTCATTATATACACATATTTATATCTATTGATTATTTTTTCTAATACATACGAAACAATCTTAATTAATAGTTATTTAAAATTTTAAATGTATACAAAATACATAATTAAGAAAAAAAAAAGAAAAAAGAATAGTTGATAATGAAAGTAGTAATTAATGTTGGATGAATAGAAGACATATGGGAATGATTATTGAGAACATGCTTAGGGATTTGAGTCCCAATCATTGCTCTCTAAACTCCAGCATTTGCAGGCCAGCAATTACTTCTTTTAAAATTGGAAAAGTTTTTATTATTATTATTAATATTATTAATATTATTAATATTATTTTATTTTTTTAAAAATATCAAAACGAATTATAGAGAGATTCTAACTTTATTCAGCTAGAGCGGTTTTATAATGTCGTATTATTTATATATCACAATTGTTTCTATACACCAGGTGCACGGATCCTAGATCCGTGCAACCGGGTCAACCCGCCAAAAAGTGCATTTCACGCGCCCCCACGCGCCCAAACCCTAGCCCAAACCCTAATTCAAATTCTAGTTCTGCTGTATATTGACATAACCTTTTAGCTTAGCGAACTTAACCTTTTAGTTTAGCGAACTTAACCTTTTAGTTATATGCACATAACCTTTTGCAGTGCTGAGTAGTGAAAAAAGTATAAGTTATTCACTGAAAAGGTTATGAAATTTGTACATAAAGGTTATAGTATTACAGTATAAAGGTTATATCATTACAACATAAAGGTTTCAGCTATATTGAATTTTTATAGTGAAAAAACTACAAGTTATTTATTGAAAATGTTATGAAATCTGTACATAAAGGTTATACCATTACAACATAAAGGTTATATTATTACAACATAAAGGTTTTGGGTTATATTGCATGAATTTTTATAGTGAAAAAAGTATAAGTCATTCAGTGGAAAGGTTATGAAATCTGTACATAAAGGTGGGCGCGGATCCGGGTTAAACCGGACCCGACCCGACCCGGTTGCATGGATTATGACCCATGCACCTGGTGTACAGAAACACTACTCTTTATATATTATGTATAATAGTTTGACATTATAATAGGTTATGATATTGAACTCAATATTTTTTATGTAGTTAATCTTAATATTTTGTATTGAGTCTATTACGTATGACATAAAATATTCATTAAAAGAAAATGAATGAGTATTATATTTTACTAGTATTAGTGTAGAAAAATGAATCATAATTTGTATTTTGTTATAATGAATTATATGTGGAGAATGTGTGGGGTTAAAATATTCTTAAAGCAAATTTAATCAAATATTTTGGTACTATTTTGGCGACAAAAAATTGATAGTTCTTCCTCAATGAGGTTGGTAAAATTCCAGGCATAAATGGGTGATTTTATTTATTTATTCAAGGGATAAAACATAAATATTTTATAAAAATAAAAGAAATATATATGATGTATTTAATTATGATCATATAAACTTAAACCCATAATTTTGATCAGGAATTGACTAGCACTCATTATATTAGTCAGCCTTTAAAATTAAACATAATTTTGTAAACTGTCGTAACATAAATAATTTAACTAGTAATGAATTAATTAATAAAATTTATTATTGTGAACTAGTAATAAATATGCCACTTTAATAGTCACACACACACATTAACCAGGAAATAATTTCCAATGTAAATGAAATACTTTTGGAAATTAAATAAAAATAATATTGTCCACTAGTATAATTTGTTTTTTCAAATGTTGTTCATAGCATAGAAGAATGATCAATTAAAAAACTAAGAACAAACTAAATATTATTTTATAATTGGGTCAATATTCCACCCAAGATCTTACATGCAAAATAATGGTGTAAAACAAATAAGATAATAAAAATTGGATGGCATATATCATGAGTCACGTTCTTTGAGGCATAGCCACAATTCCAATTTCATTACTAAGTTGAATAAGTCATTTATATTCGGATTTTTTAACTAGAATTTATATATATATATATATATATATATATATATATATATATATATATATATATTTTATATCCAGTAACTTATCAAGTTGTGCAATTAAGATCACTAACTTTTCGAACTGGCAATTATATTCTTTAAAACTTGAATATTGAGGCCAATATCAGCCCAAAAGATCAAATTGGACTCAAATTGCTAATTTCGAATTATTTGGTCCAATTTAATGATTTTTAGTAAATAACATTAAAAGTCATACAAGAATATTAAAAAAAGGGAAAAAAAAAAGATAAAAAAGTTGAAGGATAAAATTGATAGCCCGAAATTAGGGTTTGATTGCCCAATTTGAGCCCAATTTGGCCTTTCAAGTTAAAATTGGCCTAATTTTTTTTTGAATTTTGAAAGTTAAAAGATATAATTGTCAATTCGAAAAGATAATGGTTGGAATTGTCATAAGTTATTGGGTAAAAAAAAAAAAATTATATATATATATATATTACTAGCTAGTTTTCATTTGTAACTCTCAAGTTTGAGGAAAAGGATATTGTGAGCTTGAATTAATTAACTAATTAATTAAATTAGTGTCTGCGCATGCTATGAAAATGACAGAGAATAGAGTTAAATTCATAATAGCTATTATCATCAGCCTATCCATACATCCATTATTACTACTATGCGTAACTCCAAAGAAAAAATTTAAATTTTTGTAATACTTTTGCATCATTATTGCTTCCTTTCTCAAAAAATAATGTCAAAAATTCCATATTCTAATAATGAGGAAAAAAATTATGGACAGGACGTGAAAAGGGGGAAAAAAGGAAAATCATAAAAAATTAAAATTTACCAATTTTCATTAAAAACTTTTCAAAAAGAAGTTGATAAATTTTAAATATATAAAGAATCTAACAGGCAAAAAAGTTGTCTCTCATATGTATGTTCATGGTAATAATATTATGGGCCATACGAGGGTGACATTTCAATATAATGATTGATTTTCAAATCATGATTTTAGTTGGTAAAAGGGGAAAAAAGAATTTAATTACTATTTCTTACAATATATATATATATATATATATATATAAGTAACCATAATGCTGAGATGAATTTACACATTTTCATGAATTTAAATAAAAATATCGAGTAAAATAAATGAAATATCTACCGACAATTTATCTTAGGTGTTTTACATATTGTTTTAACTTTTATTAAATCTCAAAATTTATCTTCTCAAAATTTAAAATAATAATAAAATCTCAAAATTTATGATTTGAGCTTTATTTTGGAGAGTCCAATTTACTAAAGAGCAGTTGGGACATGGGCCTTTTGAGGAGTATTGGATATGGGCCTTTTTGAAGAGTATTAGACCATAGCATATGAATTGATTGTTTCCTTATTTATTTGTATGGGCCCGGCCCATTATATTTTGATATTTTTAATGTTAGTTTTTCTTTATCTAGAATACTAAGAAGTAAAAGCCCAATTCACCCATTCACAGTGTTAAGAATATGAGCGAGACTTGTGTGTAACTGTTGTATGAATTTTAAATTTATATAATGCGGGTTGGGTTGGGCTGAATCCGACCAAAATCCGTGCATTTCCTTTTTTTTTATCCTGATATTTATGTTGTATTAGTCATACTTTTATATTATATTAAACATACATTTATATTATGTTAAACATACCTTTATGTAACAGTTTAGCTTTTAAAAAAAAATCCTAATTTTGGCAAAAAAACCCTAATTTTGGTAAAAACACCCGAATTTTGGTAAAAAAACCCGAATTTTGACAAAAAAAATTATAATTTCAACACAAAAAAACCCTAATTTGTACATATATACCTTTATATAAATATTACGCATACCTTTAATTAATATTAGTCATATTTTTATATAATACATAAATGTACAACTAACATAATTAAAAGGTATGATTAATATAATATAAATGTATGTTTAACATAACATTATAACCCTAAAGGTATGCTTAACATAACATAAAATTATAAAGGTATGATTAATATAATATAAAATGCTTGCATAAAGATATGCTTAATATAATATAAAAGGCCCTAAATGTATGACTAACATAATATAAATGTATGCTTAACATAACATAAAGGTCTAACACGTGGAGCGAATTTTGGGTGGGTTTGAGCGCACCCACCCAAACGCGTGGGGGCGCTTGCGCGCGCGTGGAGGGCGTGTGGAGGTCGGATCGGATCAGGTGTACGGATCCTAGATCCGTACACCAGTTATATAAAAGTTTTGTGTAAGAATATAGTTTGGGTTTCAAAATATAAAAAACTAATACTTTTCGCTTTAGAAAATTAAAAAATAACTTATTAAAAATTTCCTTTTAAAGTTATTGAGAATAGCTTAAATAACATAAAATCATTGTTTATCTTTATTTTAAGTTTCTTACTAGAGTCATGTCAAATGATATAAATTATCGTCTCATTAATTTGCAAATGTCCACATATATTGATATGAAAATTGAATTCTTATTTAGAAAATATGAATATAGATAATATGTTTTAAATTAATAATAAGGTAGAATAAATATTGTGGGTTCCTACTCGCGTAATATCTCTACTCTAATCCATATTTTTATTTAAATAGTCAAATTGATCATGTCTAAATTTGGATATGCAAAAGAGTATATTCATTAAAGCTTAAAGAAAAATCTTAAATACAAAATAAAATTTCATTTCATTTCAAGATACCATCTCTTATTTACTAACATAGAAACTATTTATTCATTTATTTTTAAATCAGCACCAAAACTCCTATAGCTTCTTCATTATAATAGTTGTGCCATGCTATATAACTTGATTTTATCTATAGCTCATATGTCCAAGAAATCAAGATTACCATTCCAATTTTTTTTTTCCCTTAATGACTAAAGTGTTGCATCTTATATTATACATCACAGAAACACCTCATAGTATAAAATTCACAAAAAATATATTCATTTAAAAAATCATTTTATACTCATTTAATGTACTGTATATAGAATACAGCACAAAATGTGGGGCCCAAACAAAATAACAAAGGTAGATTGCAAAGGTACATCAATAATCCAATGCAACTGAAAAGATAAATCAAACAGATATCAGTAACATCATCATTAAATCAACAATCAATTTACAGTTCACACAATCAATGCATTGAACTCTCAATTTCCAGTTAGCAAAAGGGTCCAACTTTAAAAATTCAATTAAGAACAAATAACCCATTTTCTTGAAGATGTCAATAAGCATGAACATAAACAGAAGATCGTTAAAAAAAAAATTAAAATAATTCAGCCATATGTGCTCATGAAAACCACACTTTCACGACAACAAAAAGACCAATAAAGAAAAGAGGCAACAATTTCAACAATTATTTACAGTATATAGCTAAAAAGGGATTATAACTATGTATGTATTGGCTAGCAGCAAAAAAGTAAAATGAACGACACCTTGGAGCGCTTTGTCTTATGGCTCGTTTGCTTCCGTGGATGATGGGTTTGTTAATTGTTTCTTACAAAAGTAAGCATCTTGAAATGATGTTTGAGATCAAAACTCTTCAATTAGATGCGTTTTCAAGATTTTGTCGTCTAGAATCACCTTTAACATCCAGCTGAGATGGCGATGATGATGTCCGACTGTGAGATCTTGCTTTACTGGAATCCTCAGCTTGAGAGGCTAAGTATTCAAGTGCCATAACGATATCGCTGATCAAGGGACGAAAACTTGCTTGTTCTTGAAGACACATTGCAGTGATTGCGATGGCATGGTGTAGACTCCGGATTGAGAACCGCCCTTCTAATAGTGGGTCCACGATTTGAACAAATTTTCTCCGGTCTTTTAGAAACGGACGGGACTGTAATAAAAAAAAAAAAAGATAATTTTTTTAGTATCAGATATCAGAAGTGAGGTTATATTACTAAGAAGAAGAACCATGGTACAATTTGATCATGTTATGGAGTGCAAAGATGTGCATTCGACAAACTAAAGTGTGACAACACGTGCGCTATACATCTAAGGTTCTGTTTGGATGGAGGGATTTGAATACATCACTTTCATTTTGTAAGTAATTTTTTAATCCAATCTGATTTGGGTGAATTTGAAATTTCGAATCTTGTATTTGAAATCTGCCAATCCAAACACAACCTAAAAGTTCCAAACAAGTATATAATGTGTTTAAGTGTAGAGAAGAGAAGTTAGAGTACACTCACCCACACAACAAGATTCTGCTCTCCCGGAATCTTAGTGCAATCAATAGCCTTACGTCCGGTGATCAGCTCCAATAGAACCACACCGAAGCTATAAATATCGGACTTTAGAGTGAGTTTGCCACTCATCGCGTATTCCGGGGCACAATATCCATATGTTCCCATGACTCGTGTCGAGACATGAGTGTTGTCCCCAACGGGTCCCAGTTTGGCAAGCCCAAAATCAGACAGCTTTGCATTGAAGTCATTGTCCAACAATATGTTTGAAGACTTGAGATCACGATAAATGACGGGCGGATTTGCTCTGCAGTGAAGGTATTCAAGCCCATGGGCGGCTCCAACTGCAATCTTCAGTCTTGTGCCCCAACTCAGGGGCTTCTGCCCTGCCTCCACATCTGATAAGATTAAGCACTCGTATGATGTGGATGTTCTAGAAACTACTAAAAGCAACTAAGATGAAACAGTATTAATAGCTCAAAGTTTTCGTTTTACACCTGTTCTTTTTCTCCCTATCTTAGAATGTCTCAATTCAGTACAAGAAAAAGCACATCCACAGCCTACTAAGATTCTCAATGCATAGTTAAAAGGTGTATTAAGTACAACTAGAAAGTGATTTAAACCGTGGAATGTGGATTTATAATAGAGAATAATTACATAAAAAGCAATCAAGAAAACTCAACTAAAAAATGTACCAAATAAATGATTCTCCAGGCTACCCATAGGCATGAACTCGTAAACCAAAAGCCTTTGGTCACCGACGGTGCAATAACCGATCAAGTTCACTAGGTTCGGATGATGCAAAAGGCTTAGCATAAGAACCTCCACAATGAATTCTTGATTCCCTTGAAGCCCTTCAAGATTAAGTTGCTTCACAGCAACAATCTGATCATGAAAGCATAAATGGCACCAATATATATAAGCTAAAGGTTCCATTGACATCAACAAAAGCAATGAGATATAGCAACTGGTATTTTCAAGAATTCGAAAAGAGAGAACTCACCAAGCCAGATTCTAGACGGCCTTTGTAAACACTTCCAAATCCGCCTTCACCAATCAAATTAGCATCCCGGAAATTTTGAGTCGCCATTGCAAGTTCCTTGAATGTGAAACTACGAGCCGCATTGCCCTTCTGTGAATTGCTTTCCTTGCCTTTTACTCTCGAAGAACCCCCCTTCTTCACACTCACTATATAATTGGAACAATAGAAAACCATAGCAATGAAAAATATGAGCACCTTCCACAACTACTTAGTTAAAATAGCTATACTAGATAACTCACCATTACCATTGGCATTCGCCTTTCGCTTCCCACCAACTGCACATCGAAAATCAAAGAATCATTAGCATCAAACACATTGTAAACCAGTGATTGACATATATGAATGGAGCAAAATTTGAACCTGAAGAATCATTGGATCTTGGGGCTATATCTTCACCATAGTCTTTACTTGGAGGATTCATGCAAGAAAAGCAACCCATTTCTATTCTCTACACCACCCCACCCCTGTTTTCTCTTTCAAACAAAAATCTGATTCCTTAAATAAAATCCAATCTACCAAAATAACCCGTATACTAAATCAACATCAGATATACCTAATCCATCACTCATTACCATTTACAATTAAAAAACAATCACTAGGAGAGAGAATCATCACACATTCCCCCTCCCACTACACCACAACACAAAAACCCTAAATCCCAGGAAATCTAAACAGATCTATGCAAAACTAGGGCTGGGCTGACCACAAAACCCAAAAGCTGCACGAGACCAAAAAATTCAAATTCCAAGAAAAAGGAACAAGAACAGCTTTAAATTAAGCACATTGGAATATATTAATCACAGAAAAGCCCAGAATTCAACACCAAAAATTGTTTCTTTTTCCATTTCTCCATCGGCCCTCTTTCAGCGCCACCTTTAACGGTAACCCCAGCCCCTTTTCTTGTTATCTTCTCTCTAAAAATGCAATCCTTTTCTCTCTCATGAGTTGCTACTGTGTGTAGTGTGTGTGGATTGTGGGCCTTTTGGGGAAAGCAGAGCAATAAAAGCACTCAGAGGAGTGTTTTCAGGTCACTCTCATAAACCAGCTAGCATTTAAACGTTTTGGCTCGGGAGAGTTGTGAAAGTACCGAAATACCCCTGGTTCTACTGGATTTTACTAATCACATGCCACTGCCTTAACCTCTCGCAGTAATCTTGATCAGTCAAATTTTTAATTGTTTTTTGGGGACTTTTGGACAGCGAATGGGACAAAAGAGGGAACTAGATTTGGATTTGTTGGAAAAAGGACATTCACATGGGGATTATTGCATTGGGAATATTTTTTTTGGGGGTTTATCTAACAATAGATTAGATTTGGAGGGTCACTTTTTAATTGTTTATTTGTTTGGAATTTAGGATAGATTTGATCTGGGATTTTTTCTATAATTTTATTGGTTTTAGGGTGGGCCCAATTGTTGAAAATAGTAATGTGGAAACAGTATAAAATCACACTTTATTAATCACTAGTAATTATCAAGAGTGTTACTTTATAATTATTATGCAAATTGGGGTAAAAAATTAATGTAATGGAAAGTGGTATGATTTAGGGTAATTGATAGTGAGACTTTAACAATAAAAAATTGTAATGGTTTTGAGAGATATATATATATATATATATATATATATATATATTATTAAATAATGGTTTTTTTGATTTTTAAATAAGACATAATAATAAAACATACTTTTAGATTTTATTTTCAAGATAGAAAATAAATGGTTAAATTTTATGAAATTATCTCATGTAACAAGTCAATACACCAACCTGTAATCAATAAATCATAAAATTGACTTGTGAAAATGAATTTGAAATGTGAATTGTACACTACATCTTATAAAATTATATTCATACTATCATCTTATATAAGTTTTTGAGTTAAAAAATGATGACTAAAAAAATAAAACAATATTGTTTATGTTATTATATTTATACATTCGGTGTGGTGAAAAAAGAAAAGATGAAACGATGATGGAAAATGGTAATGGGTTCAAATTTAATATCAATTCTTAGCTAACAATTAAATTTGTTTGTAATTTATTTAGAAATCAGTCTCGAATAATCTTTTTTAATAATTTATTTAGAAATCAATTTACTAGCTAGTTTTTTTTTTTTAACCGGGAATGTTATAATAAACTTTGATTACATAAATCTAACTTAAGAATAATTAAATGTATATGGTAAATATATAGATTATAAACCATGTAAACATTATGGTAAAAAATATTCTATAATTACCTATTAAAGACATATAGACTCTTGGTATTGGACATAAGAATATATTTCTTTTCTATTAAATTCTTGTAATTTTAATATTCTGTTTGTACTGGATAGTGTTGTCGTCTTAAAATCAGTATATTGGCCAAACTAGTTATAATGCTTGATGCAGGTTTATAGAATGTTAACATCAATATTAACTAATATTTTTTCAATAGTTTGAAAATCATCTTTCTACTATTGATATTTGATATTAAAGACCATAAATATTGAAAGTATTTGAAATATGGTGATGTTTTAAACTTGTCAATTATTTATACGATTGTTGTCACTCTAAATTCTCACAATCTTTTTTAAAATTTTCTCAATATTAAGTAATCTAATCAGACTCACCAAATAATTTGTTAAAACCCTAATGGAGAATTTGGAAAAACACCAAGTAATTGAATTATTTATTTATTTTCAAAGATAGTGACAATAGCCCAATTATTGGTTTTGACAATGGGATGATGAGAAAATGCCAGACACAAAGTTCTTGACAAATAAACATGAAATTTCATCCTCATTGGTTCAACTAATTTTTTGAAAAATGACAAAATAGATGTTAGACTTCACAAATTTTCAAGATGATTGTGTTATGGGTCCAATTAGGGGTCTAGTTTACTTGTCACACTTTATAAGATCATCACATGCTTCATAGAAAACAAAATAGAACACAAGAAATCATATATCTAGTAAATAAAGTTATTAATTTATAAATGATAATCAATCTAGATCTATAGAACTAGTAATGGGTAAAATGGAGGATTTGAATACTCATATTTTTATTTGAGATACATGCATTAATGTGTGAACCTCCACCATATATATTAATCATTGAAAATACTATTATCTCTTGCAATTAATTGGACAAAACTTGAATATTAGGTGTATATTGATTATATTATTAAATGTGAAGATTATTATATTTCACTTTCTTTTATAGCAGAATATATTTTGTTATACAATTTGAAAATGAATACTCTTAAAAAACTCATATTAGACGATCGGTTTGATCAATATTACTCACAAATCAAACCGTTTTTAATAAATTCATCTATGAATTTTGGATTATGAATTAATTAGTCTCATAAAATTAAATCTTTTCACAAGAATTAGAATAAATAAAATATTATTGAACATAGGGAAGAGTCACTCTCATGACCAAGAAATTTGGCCCACCCTCCACTCATTGAACCCAAAGTTCATTGTATGTTAACATACATGAATTCTTTTTTTCCTAATAAAAACCAAGCAAATATGATTAGCATAATTCCCACCCTATTTATATGTATTGGGGAAAATATTTCCTTTTTTAATAATAATCACATATAAATTTAGATACATATATTTGATAACGACTTGACATGATCTGTCTTTACAAGGATTGATGGATGATTTGTTAATTATATTCCTCCGATTATAGAAAATTCTCTTCAAAGAATTTCCTAATTGGTAATGATTAATTATTTGATTTATCTTAATATGGATTGATGGATATATGGAGTAGTATTTAATAGGATGGGACCATTTTATGATTTGATGTTATTTGGTTTTATTTTTTATTTTTTTTTAAATTGGAAAAAAAAAAGTCTAGAAACTTCTGGGAGGCATATTTTATTTCAAATGAACGTTTCCAATATTCATTTTGTTAAATACCAAAATTATGTATATTTTTACCCATTTTCATTTAACAAATTCTCCAGTGCACCTGGTCACGAATCTAAGATCATTGTAATTTGTGTCAATTCGATCTTAATCCGCAATTTTTTTTAAATAAATTTTATATCTTGACCTTTATGTATAAATGTTGTGACATTTATGCATTGTAACTTAGAAAAAAAAGGGAAGAATTTCAGCAAAATTTGTACATAGATACCTTTATGTGATATTCATGTGACCCTTATGTTTGTTTATATAACTTTTATATACAAATATTCATACCTTTATGTAATATATAAATGTATGATATTTGTACATAAATGTCTTATGAATATATATAAGGGTCATATAAATATAACATAAGGTATCTATATACAAATTTTGCTAAAATTCTTTATTTTTTCTAAATTATTTAACATAAAGATCACAAAATTTGTATATAAAAGTCACAAACTTTGTACATAAAAGTTTTCGCCTGAAGCAAAAAATAAAAAAAAAAATAAAAAATTTCTGGATCCGAGTCGATCCGGATTACATGTACACTAAGTGCACATGAGACACACTCTTTTCATTTAACTAAAACTCTTATCAGATTATGAGACGTTTCAAATCAATAATCATTTTTAAATTAAATAATCTAATGGATTCACTTATAATCAAATTCATCTAATATAATCTAATACAGCAAAATAAGTTTCAACTTTCAAATAAAGCAATTTATAAGACCATTTACTATCAAATCCATCTAATATAGTATAATATATTGCAAACAATGTAATTTACAATATTATTTGTAACCAAAATATATAAAACGTAGGGACTAATTCCTTTATTTTTAATAATACAAAATCTCTATAAAACTCATGAACAATGTCAGAAATGTTAAAAATTGAAATTTGAAGATCAAAAATAAAACCCAATCTCCCATTTGTAAAACCCACAAATGTGACTATAATTTAAATTGACAGGGCCCAACTATACAGAAATACTGAGTTAGGCCCAAAGTATTATTTAGTTAGGCCCAAAGTATTAAGGTCCAGATAATAATTTTCAGGCGAGGCCCAGATAATTTGGTCCATTACCAAAGTGAGATTTCAACAATATGTTGTTGGATCTAATACGTGTCTAAATTTGTAAGTAACATGAAATACGTGTCAATATTTAACATTAATTTATAAAAACATTGTACAAATTTCATCTAAATAAAGTGTTTTACATTTAAAAAGTTCATCTATGAAGAATCTTTAATTTTTAAATATGACTACTTTATTTGGGACAAGAATTGTTTTATAAGCAGGACTTTGTTTTTTTTTTTTTTTTTTTGGGAACAATTTAGGGAGTAGTATTTTTCTGAAATACTGATTTTTAGAAGTAATTTATTTCAAAATTTTCAAATATGGATATGAGGTAAATCCCTTTTCCTAGTACAAATTTCCATGTAAATCTATGGTGCAACTTACATGAATCTAATTAAATTAAATGGTCAAAGGCGTGTAGTTATAAATAAAAAATAGCAATAAACATAATTTGATAATAAAATCTTATGCCAGTTGGAATATTATATAATCTTAATTTAATGTCGCGGTATCATATCTAACTTAACTTATATATAAGGATTAATTTGGATTATCAATTTTATATTTTATTTAACATCGTATGTTTGTTTTTCAAAATTTCACTCTCAAAAAAAAAAAAAAAAAAAAAAACCTTTCGATAACTTGAGATTATATAAATTGAGATACATTTGAACACTAGAACTCCTATGAAAGCCAAGTACCAACTTCTAATCAATGTAATATTAACATACGAAATATTTCATTATCATATATATATATATATAAAATATTTCCGCAATAGAAATAATCGAAAAACCAAAAAGAAAAAAAAAAAAAGAAGGTCAATATGAGTTGTGAAGGCAAAAGGCTAAATTTAAGCAGTAGTAACTTTGGACACAATTAAAGGATAAAAATCCCAATCTTATAATAATAAAAATAGGCATAAAAGATTGGAAATATCAACTTTGTGTGAAATTGAAGTAGAAATTAAATGTATTGTATAAGATAAGTATATATTACTAATAAAGTGTGGCGGCCATTTTGGTGTAAAGCCATGCTCCCCGCTCTTCCTTTTCTTCCCACTCTATTTTCACTCCCCAACAATTAAATATTACTTCCATTTTACTTTATCTATTTTTCCTTTTTTTTTTAATATTCTTTATTTGTTTAAAATATTATCTCACAAATTGCATTTCATGATACTGAACTCAAAACTCATTTAATAATGAAAATCTTTCAAGATTCGTGAGACGGTCAGAATTTCACCCTTTCAAAATATATTTTCCAAAATGTTAATATCAATATTTTTTCTTGATGAACATTGTATTCATCTTGTTAATTTTTTCTAACTTGATTGTTCATGAAAGATATACATATATCTCGTATTTTATGACTATTTATATGTAGAAATCATTTTCGAGTCAATACTTCAAGTATAGATTTATGTACAACATTAGCATACGCTGAAAATATTAAAAAGTATCCATTATAAATAACTCTTGATATATATGTTCATCAATACTGTACAATGATCAAATCCTCTGAAATTACATGATGGATTACATAAGATGTAATATTTCTCGTCCATTTACATATAACATATATGTTTGTTGATGTATGCTTATATACAACTTTGAGTCACAAAACCTATAATTTCTACTAAAATATGGAACTACCTAGAAAATAATAAATCACCACAGATTTAGTCTTATAATAGATATTAGCTAGTTTGTATCATGTGATTTCTTTTCATAAACAAAGGCCAACTCTACATTAGCTAGCAATATCCTTCATTATATTCAATTGAGCCTTTTTCCCCCTTTTTTTGGGTCTTGAATAATATTATTGCATCATTCATGTTTTGTGATTTAATATTCTATTAAATGATATTGGCCAATAATATCTTTGAATATGGTACTTCATAGTGCAGGCTATCAATTCATTTGAATTAATTATAGACATAATTTTTTTCAATAATCTTGTTGTTATAGATACTGAACTGCTATACTTTTTTTAGTTTTTTCCTTTTTGCCAAAAGAAGTATATAAGATTGTTTAACAAATATAATTTCATGAAATACTACATAATTCAATGTATATTTTTATCCGTTAATCTCTAATTTTATCTTAATTACAATTACAACATCTGGAACAGCTTGTGATGGTAAGAATTCCAGTTTTTCAAATTCTATACAATAAACAAAAAGTGAATCTCGAAAACGTGATAGTTGAGGCTATGTATTAGTAATTATTTCGACATTATTTGATGAGTAATGGGAACTGAGCAATTAAAGTCAACCTCAAAGTAGGCTTGTTTGTTGACCCATATTAATTACATAGCTCCATTCTTTCGATTTATGGCATCTAATTTCTGACGCTTTGTTTTTTATTAAAAAAATATTAAATTAGAAATTACAATATTTTGGGTAAAACAGTCTCACGAATCTCGTTCTTTAAATTAGGAATTACAATGTTTTGAGTAAGACGGAATTACAATGTTTTGAATAAGACAGTTTCACGAATCTCATTCTGTATGATACGGGGGTGAACATAAGAAATTATGTAATACTTTTGTGTGTATTAAATAATATGTTTCTATATATTAGGTAATACTTTGTATTTTAGAATGTATTGGATTATAAGAAAATATGTAATACTTTTAAGTGTATCAGATAATATTTTTTTTTATATCAAATAATACTTTTGTATTATAAGATACATTATCTGAATTTGGTCGGATCGGATCACTGTAAAAATTATAATACTTTCTCGTGCAACATATAATACTTTTATAGATATATAATACAAAATTATTATTTAATATATAGAAAGAATTAATAAAAAAATTACATAATTTATTATATCCCACCCAATCTACTCATCTCACGAAATGAAATTCGTGTTGCGATCTCGCAT
The DNA here is from genome assembly GCA_028654395.1 of Scutellaria barbata. Taxonomy (NCBI): domain Eukaryota; kingdom Viridiplantae; phylum Streptophyta; class Magnoliopsida; order Lamiales; family Lamiaceae; genus Scutellaria; species Scutellaria barbata. Next base: position 957,931 of record CM053651.1, on the reverse strand, counting down.
AAAACCTATTTATTACTCGAGCAGTCATTAGGAACATCAATATTGCTCAACACTGAATTCATCATATCTAATAATCAACAAAACCAAACAAAAAAATTCACAATTTCAATGTAACTCAACCATAAATACATTAGTACAATGATTATGAAACACATTAAGATATGCAATAAATCCAATGTCATACTTTGTTTAATTTCTTATAAACAAAATGAATAATAACAATAATAATACAAATCTCTTCTGAGAAAACTACACAATGAATTAATTTAACCACCAGCTCTATCACTATGTGTAAATGACTATTAACACAGTCAAAACCCTAGCTACCAAAATAAGTCAAAATCAAGAATCAATTCCTTTCTTCTCTAATCAATCCCTGAAGAAAAAAGTATGGCCAAAAATGTCATCATCCTATCTCTTTAATGCATGTGCATATAGTTCTTTTCCTCCCTCCCTAATCTATATATATATATATATATATATATATCAACAATTCTCTTCCTCCACCATAAGCAATCTCTTACACAAACCAATGTAATGAACAAGGCAAGAATATTCTATCAGTCAGTAGAATGTTCCAAAACCCTAATTTGGTCTCACCTTAATCTGCAACCATCATCTTTGCCATGGCATTTGGACTCCGGAATCGGATTCGATCCCGAACCATCTCAACACCAACTCTTTCAACCTATTATCATGAACCTCGCAGAACTTACGAGGCCACCCTTCGGGCTCGACTGCAGAAAACCCTAACCCGGGGGTTCGGTCGTTGGATTTAGGGTTCACCTTCTGAGTCCAATCCATGACGTAGGCTGAGACCCGCCTCCGAAACTTGGCCTTGAATTCCGGCCATGCTTGGTACTTGTAGTGATTGACCACCATTGACGAGGTGCTCAGCTTCTTCGTCTTGTACCCTTTGTTTAAGATGAAATGGTGAATCATGTTGAGCAGAGAATCGTCAATGGCGTCCAATAGGACTATGGATTTATGCCGATTCTCGAGCTTCCTGCGACAGTTGTACCCTTGGATCACTCCCATTGGCGGGTGGGCCTTCTGATCGGACGGCCCGAATTCGAGGCAGTTGGTGGTGATCTGGCCGTATTTCGACGAGGTTGATGAAATCAATGAGTGTAGCAGTGAAGGTGAGGGATATGAGATGTTGTACCATGATGGAGAGTATATGAATTCGTCGACGTCCAAGTACATCATCCACTTACAAGCATCTTTAGCGTAGATTGCACTGTGTGAGAAGCCAGCTTCTTGTGTTTTGGGCCATCGCCAATGGTAGGTGCTGATATCGAAACCTTCTTCGACGAGTTCGTCGACGGCTCGTCCGAGATCGTCGTCGCTGCCATTGTCGTAGAGCAGGAATTTCTCGACTCCGATTCTGGAATTGTAGAGAATCCATTCCTTTAAAAACTTGGTTACATCATACACCATGGTGGTGGCGCAGAGTAGCGATTTGCCGTTGTTGGAGGCTAGCTTGCGCGGGGGCGTGTAGTACGCCACGGATGGGACCACCCTGTTTTCCGCTACGACTTCTAGAGAGACCTTCACAGTTGCCGCGCCAAGTGCAGAAACGGCCGTTAGTTGAGGCCGTTTGCAGCGGAACACCTCCTGCATGGACGACGTGACGGCGGTTCTGACGGCGTTAAAGGAGTGGTCGGCGTCTCCGAACACGCATCGGAATTCGCTCGGCTCACGATTGACTCCCTGCCTGGTGTTGACGCCTTTCACGAACAAGACGACGTCGTCATCCGTCGTCAGGGAGTCGTACGCCAGATAGGACGACCGGATTAGAGGCGGGGGAGGCGATTCTCTCTCCGGAGGTGTCTCTGGATTGCTCAGCAGCATCGGCTCCTTGAAAGGATACCTCCGGCGAGCTCTTATCGGCAGGACGCAAGAGAATGTCTTCCGATCGGGAAAAGGCAGCACGCCGGAGAATCTCGCCGGAGATATCTCATTCGTGTCGAATAAACAGGAGTAATTACCACCATCGAGATTTGTCTCCGGAGCGACGATCACGATAATCTCCCAATCAGGTAGGAGAACGGCGGTGGCGATTAGCAGCGGGTGCGATGGCGGAGGGGAGGCAACAGAAGCGCCGCCTCGTGGCACAGCTGTTGCGATATCAACATCGGTGAGATTTTCATCGACGGAGTAGGACGGGGGAGAGGCGACGGCGGTGGTGGAGGGGGTGGTGGAGAAGGTGATTATGGCGGGAGAGGGAGAAAGCTGGTCGGGGGAGAAGGCGGAGATGGCGTCGCGGAGGTAGTGGTGGTAGAGAGAAGCGCAGAAGATTATCGAAGCGACGACGTATAGGAAGGTTGTGCGCAGGCTTTTTTTGCGGGCCATTAATATTTTAGAGAGAGAATGTTAGGAGCGAGAGAGGGGCTGCCCTTTTATACGTCTTCTTACTAATTCTATGATGCGTCTATGTGTTTCTATATATAAAATTAATATCAATTTATTTCGATTTGTAGTTATTATAGTAATTAATTTGGAATCAAATTCATGACTTTTTATTTTATTTCTTTTGATTACTGCAATGAAGAATTCTAATAGGATTAGGGCTGGAGAAATTCTACTTCAAATTAAATCTAACGTTGGTTGGGAAATTTGAAAAAAAAAAACTCTTATATATATATATTCAGGATATATGTTAAAAGTGGTTTTGACAAAAGAAAATACTCTCATACTTATTGCAGATACAATCATTTTACTTATTAAGTATTTTTTTTTTTAAAGACTGATAAAATTGATTATTTTGAAATGAAGTATGAATATTGTAAATATATATTGGTTGGGAATGGGAATCGTAAAAGTCAAAACCATTGAGATTCATTTACCCCAAAAAAATTAAAAATTTGCTATTAATATCGTAAATTTCTATGCACATTATATTTACTTTATACATGACCTATACACTCACTATGTCCTCATCCATTCATGTCACCTCAATAATTAAGAGCATTTGCACAATATGAGATTCATGTTTTATTTGAACTAAGTTAATGCACGATAATTTCGTCATATGGAGAAATATTAAACCTTAGAATGTTGTGAAACTAAGAAATTAATAATAAGTTTTTTTTTTCGATAATTGAGAAAATGACTTTTAAAAGTTGTCACACCTATTTTCAATTAAGATAATGTAGTTGAATATTCCTGCATGAAAGTAGGATACGTAATATTTGTGGTTAAATAGTCTCAATGCATTATTTTCCATATGTGTATATAACACAAATGTGTTGATGAATCGTGTATTTTCTTAATTTACATGCCTACTATGCATAATATGTAATAGCATCTTTTTTGTTTAATGAAAATTAAACGATTTAAATGAATGTTAGAGATAACGGCTCACACAATTTATATGATAACGTCTTATAAATATAATTTTTTAAACAAAATCATACTATGTGTAATCTATATCTATTTTTACAAACTAAAATTCATTTTGCAAATTCTTGTATAATTAAAATTTTAAGACGGATAATTTAAAAAAAATTGAAATTTTATTACTGTTTTGATCGATGATCTTCTAAAACGTTTATATACACATATTATTGGTGGAATCAACTTGGAAATACTCTTCAGGCCTGCAAGTCATGGAACCGGTCTTAGGTGATCCAGAACCGGTCGATATGAGGGTGAACCGGGTTTTGCAAAGTTTCTGCAAATCCGGTCCGAGGCAATTATGGCAGTTATATTCATTCTCTGCAGAATTAGGGCAAGCGTGCAGGAGTCAGTTTTCAAAGCCAAAATTCGTTCGATTCTTCAACCGTTTCTTAAAATTACTTGAGGGCTATTATTCTATATATTGTAGAGAGTACTCAGTTGTAATCAATTTAATCAATTAATTGAGAGATCAGAAAAATCGAGAGGATTAGAGTGCTAGGTAGATAGTGGAAACCCTAATCTGTGTTCTTGATTTTGTTGATCGATTTCACCCAATTCCCAATGAAATCATTTGATTCCTTTTCCCAGAAGCTGAACCACTTAATTCCTTGTGTTTTTGTATTCATTTCTTGCTTTGCTTTTGGTTATTCTCTTTGTGCGATTCTGCAAAAAATCATAACAAGTCTTGGTGTGTTTGGGATTGGTTTCTGGGCTGAAATCACATCACATATATATATACACTTAACAATGAAGAATGAAGAATATGAAGCCAAAAATCAAATCATCATCACCAACTTTTGTTTGATTGGAATGATCGGTACCAACTAGTTATTAAGGAAAAAAGTTAGTCACGAAATAGAGAGATGATTGTCATAATTCCATTAAAGACCATTATTTTGGTAGATAATGTCAAAATCCAATCGACTTTGTAGAATTCAATGACATTAATTATGTTCAAAAGAACATTTTATTTTCACGAAATGAAATCTTTCTCTTTCTAGAAATAGTCTTTCCGGTTGAAAAAAATTGACGTAACACCACAAATTGACACATAATTTATATTTAATTTGAAATTTCATCTTATATTTTATTATTTTAAATTTACATTATGTATTAATTAGTGTGTCATCTTCACATATAACATGTATTAAATATATTAAAACATCAATGGAACACCAAAATGGATCTTACTTGATAAAATAGAGATAGACATATAAAAATGAATTTATGTTATATTTAAATACTGGAATTTCTACTAATTATAAAATTATATCTATATATGATTATATGAAATGATCCCATATAAATTAATGTTGTGTTTAACTAACTATCCAACTTAACAAGTTTTTCATGTTAGTGGTTTTATTCTTGAAAACTATTTAAGCCAAATTGCGATAAAGCACGTAATCTTTATAGTGGACAAATTTTGGAAAGAATTATTTTGTTGTTCATGTAGAGCTCTTGTAGTAGTAACATTGTGATTATATGGAAAATCTTATTTCCCTAATTTATCTTATAACTCTATGGAGATTTTCCGTATCTTATAATTCCATTTTGGATATATATTAGGAAACAAATTAAATAGTGCATATATAATTAGGTAGAATCCTATTGGAGTTAATTGAGAAGTTTTTTCTCGGTAGATAAAGTATTGTTACATATAGATATAATCAGCAACTAGGGGTGGGAATTTTTTTCGGGTATCGGGTACCCGACCCGTACGGGTATTACTCGATCGGATTGGGTTTCATTACAATTTCATAAATTTTGGGGCTTTTGAAAATTTCTTTGGGGCCATGTATTTTTTGAAAAATTATAAATTACAAAACATAAGTCGTGTGATAATAAAGTTAAGGCGAAACAAATCAAATTAATACAATATAAAAATCAATTATTTTAGCCTAAAAACCAAAAATAAAATAGATAAACAAAATTAAAGGAAACAAGATATGTAATTTTTTTTTTTTTTTAGGTTTTATCTAATTTATGAACCAACTTACGAAATTGATGGTTAAAAGTTGTTTTACAAAATCATATTTTTTAATATATATAGTCTAATTAATTACAACATTTAATTATAAAAAGGCAATCTTACAAATCTTACAAAGAGTTCAATGATTATACGTGTTCTTTGATATTGGATCTAAAATAAATCCAAGAGCTCAAAGATTATACATCGTTCAAACTGTAAATTCTTGAAATATTAATATTTTGATTACTATTTTGAAATTCTCTCTCTACTGAAAAAGAAATCACCATTATAGAATCAAAAAGTAGGTTCTTGTGGTAGTTGTTCTTTTCTTTTATTAATACAATAATATTTTCCCATTTTTTCAACGTTTTCTCATTCTATAAATACAGAGTTTTCTTGAAAGATTTGAGGTACATTTGAGCATACGAGCAACGATTTTGACTAATACGAGCTCTTTGGTCTTTTGAGATATCAGATTCATTGGTGAGTTTTTGTTGCTTAATTTCTTGATGTATTTTCTTGGATTTTTGTTTTGAATCAAGATTTTGATTGTTCACTCTGGAGATCAGAAAGCTGTTGATTAACAATAATGAAGGAGAAGTCGAAGCTGTTTCTAGAAGGTTCTGTGCCGGAGGGATTGATGAAGGTTCTTTTGCAGCTTTGAAGGTGGTTCGTCTGAGTGGCGCCATGGCCAACAACTATCGAGAATGTTGTGGGACGGTTTTGGTTTGGGTTGATGGCGAAAAGTTCGAGCTGTTCTTCAACAGGGACGAGGAGATTAGGACGTTCGACGTTCGAGTCGTTGTCGGGCCATGGTTGCGGGCCGAAGCTTCTAGGCCAGTTTCTAGAGGGCAGAGTGGAAGAGTTTATTCATGCAAGGGTATGTAATAAACTGTAAATATTTTAGTTTGTCTTGCTTGCTGTGTATCTGCTGGTCCTGTTCATGCTCTAACATTAGCTTATTTCAAATTCTGTTCTTCAACTTGCAAACTCTATTAGCTGCTGATCTTCGTGATCCGGAAACTTCTGGGCTCATAGCAGCTAAAATGAGAGAGTTCTACAATCTTGATATATCTCATTGTGTAAAGAGTGAATTTGTTTTGATTCCTCATTTGCTTAATTTCTGCAGAAACTGGCTTAGTGAGGCCAATAATCTGTGCTCTCCAGATCATGCAAAGACCCATCGCTTGGATAGCTTAGAAGCGAAGATCAACGCATTGGAGAAAGCAATGTCGGGGGCCCATCAAGAGATCCGTTTTTGCCACAATGATATGCAGTATGGCAACATAATGCTCAATCACAAGGACAAAACCATCCCTATAACTGTATGTCTTCTTCTCTCACAAGCATAAAACTTGAAATTATCGATTGAAATTTCTATGGTTAGCCCTTTATCTCTGGATGATAGGATTATGAATATGCGAGTTATAATCCAGTTGCTTATGATATAGCAAACCATATCTGCGAAATGGCTACTGATACACCCCACATTTTGAACTACAACAAATATCCTGGTTGGTTTTCGTGAATAATCCATATTCATGTGTGTAATATGTCTTTATTAAACACTTGAATTTGTAGATTAACATTGCTATAAAGATAACACAAATTTATTGATCAGACCACAAATTAAACCGCATAGATGTTGCTAATGAGGTAATATTCTTATATGAATACAATTTATATATTAGCATTGCTAATGAGAGAAAAAATATACACATCATGTGCTTTAATTAAACATGGTTAGTCTTGCCAATGAGAGAAAAATATTTAAGCACATCACATGTCACAATTAAAGACCACTCAGTTAATATATTTTTCTCTAATGGTCTTTAATTGTGACATGTGATGTGCTTAAATATTTTTCTCTCATTGGCAAGACGAATCATGTTTAATTAAGGCACATGATTTGTATTTTTTTCTCTCATTAGCACTGCTAATATATGAATTGTGTTCATATAAGAATATTGCCTTATTAGCAACATTGTGGTGTTTAATTTGTGGTCTAATCAATAAATTTGTGTTATCTTTATAGCAATGTTAATCTATAAATTCAAATGTTTAATTAAGATAAATTACACAAATGAATATGGATTGTTCACGAAAACTAACCAGGATAGTTGCTGTAGTTCAAGATGTGGGGTGTATCAGTGTGATAATCTGCAGCCATTTCGCAGAAATGGTTTGCTATATCATAAGCAACTGGATTATAACTCGCATGTTCATAATCCTGCCATCCAGAGATAAAGGTCTAACCATAGAAATTATATCAATAATTGTAAGTTTTATGCTTGTGAGAGAAGAAAACATACAGTTATAGGGATGGTTTTGTCTTTGTGATTGAGCATTATGTTGCCATACTGCATATCATTGTGGCAAAAACGGATTTCTTGATTGTTCCCCGAGATTGCTTTCTTCAATGATTTGATCTCCGTTTCTAAGCTATCCAAGCGATGTGTCTTTGCATGATCTAGAGAGCACAAATTCTTGGCCTCACTAAACCAGTTTCTGCAGAAATTAAGCAAATGAGGAATCAAAACAAATTCACTCTTTACACAATGAGATATTATGCGATGGATATATATGATGTTGTACCTCATTCTGCTCCATAAAATAACATCTCTAGGACCAGACATATCAAGATTATGGAACTTTCTCATTTTAGCTGCTCCGAGGCCAGAAGTTTCCAGATCATGAAGATCGGCAGCTGATAGAGTCTGCAAGTTGAAGAACAGAATTTGAAATAAGCTATTGTTAGAATACATGTATAACATCACAAAATAATTTCATGTAACTTCAAAGAATTAGAATACATATTATAATAAAGTAAATCTCTCAATGAACTACAATTTCATATTTCGTAAAACAATGTTACACAACATGCACTATGCTTTTTTGTTTTGGATCACATGTGTCATGTTTCCTTACTAGATTCAGGAGTGAAAGGATGTGTGGTTTATTGTGATATAATTGATGATGTCTAACTTGGTCATTAGTTTAAAAACTAACTAGTTAATTGCTTTTCAAACTCAAAACAAGCTCTAGTAGACACATGGTGTGTGTGTGTGTTTGTCTTTTAATTAAATCAAGTAATTGTAGCATTTCATTATTAATTTTTTTTTTTCATATTTCCTAGAACAATATTACTATTTCATTATTAAATCAAGTAGTTATGAATGAGTCTATCTAGATACAAAAAGATGACGAGTATATGATTTATATAGTCGATACAAATAGTAAAATAAATGTTAACTCATTTTTGAGGTGTTCATTATACCAAATTCTTTTTGCAGTTCGACATAAGATGAGCCTTTCAAAGATCCATGTAGTGCTCTTGAACCAAATAAAGTTGTTGGTATTTTATATATTGTTGACAAAAATGTCATCAACTTGAATGTTTTTGGGTTGGTTTAAGATTGTGTCCGTAAAAATGACATAATTATTTTACTTTATTTTATAGCATTAATGTTTTCTGTAACTTTTATCTTTCTCTAATTTGTTGTCTTCTACTTATGAAGTTCCTCTCATCTATCTATTTATTATGAGAAAGATGGTGAACTATGTTTTATGAATTCTACCTCCAAAGTTGATCAAGATTTTGTATTAGAATTAAATTTTTAATCTCCTTTGACATGACTTGTAATAATTAGACATGAATTAGGATTAGGAATATACATTAAATACTAATTAAGTAATTGATTAATATTCTTCCTAAAAATAAAGCATTTAACTTGTAATTAAATCCCATAATTCTCAATAATTCGTTTGTGCTAATTATCAATCATTTTTCTAATAAATATCAGTTAATTAGAAACATTGAGTTTTGATACATTTACAATACAAATACATTTTTTGGATCTTCATAGCATTTTTTATTTCGCAACACACTTTTTTATCATCGGGTAAAACATTTAATAACATTAAACTGTTTTTGTCCAATTTGCAAAAATATCATGTGCAGAATTGTTTCTATATGACATTTGTTTTCTACCTTACTATATAACTTCCATAAACCACATAATGTAATTTTTTTTATCAATAGTCAATCATCGGACAATAAAATATAACAAGAAAATACTTTATAAGTGTTGATGATGAATTTTTATCTAAATAATATCAAACTTTAAAATAAAAATAATATATGAATCAAATATGATATTCTATTATAACCTTAAATAATTATTTTTAATAAAAAATATTAGGCAATTCATATTTTATAAGAAGTATCATCCTTTTGTATTATCATGTTTAATTTAATTAGTAAATATTTGTAAGAATGCCTTTTATAATTAAATGTTGTAATTAATTAAACTTTCTATATATATATATATATATATATTAATAGATATGATTTTGTAAAGCAACTTTTAATCATCAATATCGTAACTTGGTTCATAAATTAGATAAAAAAAAAGTACATAGCTTGTTACCTTTTGTTTTGGTTATCTATTTTTTGTTTTGTTTTTAGGCTAAAGTAATTGATTTCTGTATTGTATTATTTTGATTTTTTTTTATTTACCTTAACTTTATTATAATATGACATATGGTTTGTAATTTATAATTTTCCAATGAATATGTGGCTTTAAAGAAATTCTTAAAAGCGCAACCTTAATCCAACCATAGTTTTGTGATATGTTCTTAATTTCTTTATTTTAACATGATATACGACATGTACTTTAAGAAAACAAGTATTTTTATTTATTCATTATTCTATGTTTATTTATTAATTTAAATAATATTATTATAGTTTATATAAAAGAAGCAAGTCACGTGTATGAGTGCAGCCAGCCTCATGGGATGCAATAAGAAATGGGAAAAAGAAAAATGTTATAAAAACTTTTAACCATTTATATCTCATGTATGTGTTTTTGAGTTTTAATTAAGTCAAGTAATTATGGTATTTCATTCTTCATATTTCCTAGAACAATGTTACAATTTTTGGCTGGACATTAATTTTATTTTATTTTATATTAAGGATGGACATTATTTGGTAATTGATTAATCAAGGGTAGCTTTTATTCGGACGAGCTGATTATTTAAGTTATAGTAAGTTATAATATTAGTTACTTATGTTAATCAAAATGTAAGTCTATTAATTAGAACCAAATATCAAAGATAACATATAATCGTTGAGCTCTTGGATTTTTAAAAATGGAACATATTTTGATCCCAAGTTATTAATTCACTTAACAATAACCATTTTTTTTAAAGTATTTCGTGCATGTCATATGATGTATTTACATTCAATTACTATCTAAATTTCTATCAATTTCAGATTTCTACAACTTGAATAAAATTAACGGGTAAATTACAAATCATGTCCCACGACCAACGTTTACGAGGGTTGCATTTTAAGTCCCATAAAAAGAGGGTTTATTGATTTCGTCCCTTAATTAAAAAATAAAAAAATAAAATAATATATATATATATATATATATATATATAATATTATTTAAAATACAAAGAATTTTGCATGTGTAATTTCATAAGAGACTAACTCTTTCTATTATTACTACTATTATAAAAGTACGTATAATTTAGTTTATTTCAAAAGTTTTTTTGTTAATGTCTATATTAAACCCATGAATATTAAATTTTAATTGAGTTAAGATTTAAAAATAATAATAGAAAAGTATAAATTAGTTAATAATTAAGCTAAAATATCAAATTACAGTCAATAATGAGTTAAGTTTTTAGGGCAAATCCAACATTATATTATGGCATTATTTATGCTACCAAAATTAATATAAGCAGAACAATTGACACAAAAATAATACTTAATTATCTTTACCAATCAGAGAAAGAAAAACTAGAAACGTAGAATTAGTTAATAATTAAGGTAAAATATCAAGATTGTAGTCCATAATGAGTTGATATTTGATGGCAGATCCAACATTTCATTATGACATTATTTGTGTTACCAAATTAATATAATGGTTTTGCTCAAATGCCCACCTTGGACAATTCTTAATATGCCCACTGATGATGTATAATCATTCAATCCTCTCGTTATATGAAAAGTAAAATTAATAGATACTCTAAATTTTTGACACATCAACCGTGGACACATATTAATATGTCCACGGTGGATAGATCAACAGAACTGATTAATATAAACAAGACAATTGGCATAAAAATGATGTTTAACTCTCTTTACCAATTAGAGAAAGAAGAATCAGAAAATTAGAGATTAGTTAATAATTAATCTCAAATATCAACATGGCAATCCATAATGAGCTGATATCAGTGCAGATCCCACATAAAAGGCAATGACATTTGTTAGGTATCCATAAGGAAAATTGATAAAAATATCTCGTATATTACCCATAATTTTGATAGGTCTTACTTTTTAATATGTAAGAATATTCTGTATGTTAATATTGGTAGCCGAAAATACCTATTTATTGTTAATAACCAATGCTATGATGATATGATGGGTTATTATCTTTAATTTTTCCTTCTAATTCTATATCACTTGATTGTAAAGTAAGACAAAAGTCAGCAAATTTCACTAAAATTAATAATGAATTACTACTATTATGATGAAAATTATGTTTGAAAATTTTAAAGTAACAAATAAAAATGTTACCCCTCAAAATATCTCTTAAAGTTACTGGTAGTTCATTTCTAAAAAGAAATTCCACTTGAATTCATTAATGCATGCAATACAAATTAATTTGTTTTGAATTTGTTTTCCCCAAATAAAGTTGATGGACCGGTTATCTTCTTCGGAATTGAGATACTTAGCACTTCATCAAAGGATCAAGTAAAAATAATTAATTCCAACTTTCCAGCCTTTGTCATGTGATTTTAATCTTTCTAAAAAAGTTATATGACATGTTCATAAACTCTTGAATTTCAGATTGCATTCGTATAAAAAAAACTCTTGTTTTATTGTGTTGATTCATGGTTTTATTTTGTTTTAGTTATTTCTCTGAAATATTTATATTCGGTTGCCTAGATAAAATGAGTTATTGAATTTAAGTAATTAACCACGTTATATAATATGACGGTCTTTATGTGATCGACCTTGCTCACAAAATATTTAGTATGAATATCAGTTTTCGCTTACGTTGTTAATTCGGTTCATATGCAACGAGCAGTTAACAAAATATAAGATCATATTAGATAGTCTACATGAGGATATACTAAGATACACTTTTGTTAACTCTTATTAGTTTTAGTGATATTCTACATGAGGAGCGCTATATCCTTCATATTTTGATCATTTTAATTCATTGTGCAATTTAACGGAGAGTCATTATCAATATCTATCGAGCAAATATATTTTTCGTTGATGTACCAATCAGCAATAGTCTCTGAATTTATCTACAAATTTATAATTGTAAAATATAATAATATTATTCAAATGAATAAATAAAAATAGATAAATTAAGGTGCTTACAACAACAGAGAAAATAAGAAGGGTTAATGGGGGCCCCTTTTTGGGGCAGAGAATGAGTAAAATGAAGATCAAGATAAGATTATCTAATTCATTATGATTATTCATTGGAAAGATATGAAAGTCCACAAGTACAGTTTATCATTTTCTTCTTTATTTGGTTAGAATATTTCAACCATTAAATTCACTATTTTTTTAGGTTCATATTTAGTTGTGCGAGAGATATGGATTCTCTACCTAATTATTTTACTATATTTGTATTAGACGATCAAGTGTTTATAAATAGATGATATATTTCTTTTCTATTGTTACTACTATTATAGGAGTATGTATAATTTTGTTTGTTTCATCTAGTTCAGAGTCCTTTAACATTTCAAATTCTTCTTAAAGAGATGATTATAATTACTATTTTATTTTTGAATTTTTTTGTGTAGATTTTATTTATTTATATAGATAATTCAAAATAATTTTATGATGTTTTAAATAAAATTCTGATGTTATATTTTTATATTAAATAATATTTTCAATTTTTTTTGTGTCAATTGTTCCGCTTATATTAACTTTGGTAACATATATAATGCCATAATAATGTTGGATATCTGCCCTAAAAAATCAACTCATTATTGACTGTAATTTTGATATTTGAGCTTAAATATTAACTAATCTATACTTTTCTAATTTTCTTTCTCTAATTGGTAAAAGAGAGCTTAATTATTCTTTCTGTCGAAGGTAGATCTAACTTTTCTTTCTCTAATTAGTAAAGAGATCTTATTATTGATATGTGGTTTTTTTTCAAAAAAGTAAATTTAATTATTGACACCTAACTAAGAATTGAATTAAATATTGTTTTATATCTTATATAGAAAAACTTAAATAAAACAACATTATCTATACAACAATAATATACAGTCAATATCAAACTAAACACATTTATTCTGCTATCTATGACGTTGGCTATATGAATCATATGTTCATCATCATTTTGTATTTAGATACATTTATTCATAATAGCCAATTATTATTATTTTTAAATCTAAACTCAATTAAAATTTAATATTCATAGGATTAATACAGACATTAATAAAAAAATAGCTGAAACAAATTAAATTATACGTACTTTTATAATAGTAGTAATAATAGAAAGAGTTAGTCTTGTGAAATTACACATGCAAACAAAATTATTATCCATATCCTTTGTATTATAATTAATATTCAGATTATTTTTATGCATTTTTCTTTATTTTAATTATTTGATTCCAAATCAGCAACATTTATTGTTACTCAAACACAATTTGTGCTCCGTACATTTCTCACCACATCAGCGAAACTCACCAAAAAGTGTTCCTAAATTGTTGAAAGGAACTCAAATTGCTTAATATATATATATATATATATATATATATATATATATCCATTTTTTTAAATCCAAGAGCTGAATGATTATATGTTATCTTTGATATTTGGTTCTAATAGACTTACATTTGGATTAACATAAGCCAAAAATTGTAACATTGTTCCAGGAAATATGAAGAATGAAATACCATAATTACTTGACTTAATTAAAACATAAAAACACACACATGAGATATAAATGGTCAAAAGATCTTATAACATTTTTCTTTTTCCCATATATTATTGCATCCATGAGGCTGGCTGCACTCATACACGTGATTTGCTTTTTTTATATAAAATATAATAATAGTATTTAGATTAATAAATAAACATAGAATAATGAATAAATAAAAATAATTTTTTTCTTAGAGTACATGTCATATATCATGTTAAAATAAAGAAATTAAGAACATAAGTTGTCGACTGTGTGGTTGGATCGAGGTTGCACTTTTGAGAATTTCTTTGGGGCCATGTTTTCATTGGAAAATTATAAATTACAAATCATATGTCACAAATTACAATCACCTGAGAATCATAAATACAAATTTAAGGAAGTTATCCCCACCTTATAAAAATTGGAGTGTTTATTCATAAGTTGTCGAGCAAACATAGATAATTCATTTTCCTTGTTTCCTACATCGAACATTAAAAATGTATTAGTACCTTATGTAGTTAAGATTCATAATCTAAGGTCATTAAGAAATACAATATGACCTTTAAGGTTTTTCTTATTCACTAGAGGTTGAAATGACTTTCCGATGACGTTGTGGTTAAAAGAATAAAATAACAACTTTAAGGTAATTATAGAATACTGGTGAACCCATAACGAAAACGCATTTATTGAAATATTAGAAAATATATTTTAAAGTTAACTTAAATTGAGCTTAATTTTAGGAGAGTTAATTATAAAATTTAGGACTTAATTTTGATCTTAGAATACTTAAAAATAATTAAAGAAAGACTTATAATGAAATTGGAGCTTAAATTAATTCTCGGGAACTTATGAATAATATAGGAAACTAATTATGAAATTAGAGTTTATTTTATATTTTGGGAGACTTGAAACTAATTCTAAGATAGCTAGTCATGCAAATTAGGATTTAAATTAAATTTTAGGAGGTGGTTTGTAAATAATTGTAGAAAAGTTAAACGTAAAATTAGAGCTTAATTGGATTAATTATCAATTTAATTGACTTAATTGAATGAAATTATGAGTTAATTTAGGGAAAAAAAACTTAGTTGCGTAAAGAACATTAAATTAAGTCTAATTCTCAAAGTCGTCATAACTACGATCGGCAATCGAACAACGCTCCTATTAACACCAACCTGTTCAACATAATAGTTTGTTCAAATTCAACATGAAACAAAGAAATCCTTAAACTAACCAAATTGACAACATAAAGACATTTTCCCTAATCATTTCTATTAATTGGTCGAAAACATCAACTCATTAAATAATTACACTTAATTAAACGAAATTGAAAGTTAAATTAAACGAAAATACTTGATTGTAATATAGTTAATTTTTTTACTCTAATGGTCAAAGTGAAATTATTTAAATTTTGATTTTGTGATTAAATTCAAAATATTTAAAAGTTGCTTTGTTTTTGGAGGTTAAATTGTGAAGTTCAACATCATAATTGGATCATCAAGCCACTTTTAACAATATGAGGGATTTAAATGACAAGTTAATATTTATATTTAGGTCATTGGTTCATTTTTAAATTATGGGAGGGTTTAATTATAATGTCCAGAATTAGCTTTGGGTCTTTATATCATTTTGGAATTAGGAGAGGTTAAATTGAATGCTGTAATTTCATTTGAAGTCCTTAAATCTTTTAAAATGAGGGAGGGGTTGGGTTGCAATTTTCAAGAAGTTAGTATTTTCTAATAAGTCACCCCTTCCACTGCCACCTTGTTCCACCACGACACCGGCGACTTTCTGTCGCCGACGATACCGCACCTAGACTCCACCGTCATCTAGGTCGAGTTTTCAGTTCCCACTACAAAGTGCTTCTAAGGAGATTCGCCACCCAGACCGTCCTCTGGGTCTTGGCCGCACCACCTAGATCAAGCTTCCAGTTCCCACTGCAAAGTGCTTTCAAGGGAATTCGAACCAAGCGCTTTACCGTTACATCAAAAAGATATCCAGTGGGCATAGAGCGCAACTGTCTTATACCGGTAGAGTTGTGTCTCGCACTAATTTAAGCTCCGACCTAAGGTAGGGTGCTGGGAAAATTCCCAACACATAATATAAGATATTTACTGAAGAACAAAGAAAGAAAAAATATATGTGCATACTTAATATTTTGTTAATGAGCATAAGTTCAGCCACCTTTGTTTGGATTTCAGAGTGTCCTCTTTTAATCTTTATCAACATTTTAATTAAATGATGGTGGGTGGAGTTAGGGTAAATATTCAAAGTTGAAGAGACAATTAGACCTAAGAAGAAAAGGGGGCCCACAACTTGTTTTTGGGTAATAGATAAACATCTTTTAGACTTTGTTTAGTAATTATTAGCTGATTTCTTCCAACACCTCATTGATTGAATGTATGAGTGTATTAAATTATGATACATGTTCATTTATTTATTTAATTTTACAATTTTAAATATGAATTTGGAATGAGAGAATATTTTCTTACGCATGTGTTTATAAATTAATACATCGCATCCACTTCATCAGGTGACAAGTGTAGGATAGAAAATATCGACCTAGTTTCTTAAGATTTGAAAAGACATTAAAATTGTACTTTTGTGATAATTTGTGTTTTTTTCTCCCTATTGCACGAGCTAAAATATGTGGGCAAAATTGGTTGATCAAACTCAAACACACCATACATACAAAACTTCCTATATAATGTATAAATTAATTAAACGGCTAAGAGGAGAATCGACGGAAGAAAGGGAGTGCCACAAAATTAATTAAATTTAAAGTATAAATTACAGCAAATCAATACAACTACATCACATCAACAATATTCATATATAATGTCTACTACATTAATTCCTACGATTTTGTTCATAGTCTCCAATATTTTCCTCTTGACACCCTATGTTAGCAGTGCTTCTACTACCTCTTCATCTAATTTCACGTGGATCGAAAGAGCTTGTTTCGGCTACGATGACAATCTCCGATCCAATCTATGTATCCAAGTCCTTTAATCCGAACCAAAAATAGCATCGGTTGCTACAAATTTATCGGATGCACTAGTATTCGCGATCATTGAGACGGCAATTTCAAACTCGTCAAATACGCGCAGCTACATACCGAGCATTATTAGGGAAGCTGACCCGGACCCCGTAATATTGGCGGCCATTGTCGAGTGCCGCGAGCAGTTTACGGAATACGAGGAATATTATCATAAAGCGATAAGAGAAATAAAGATATCAGATTTATCAAGTGCACAACAAGATCTGAATTTAGGATCGAGCGCCTTACAGGAATGCGATTATAATGTACAACATACTAATATTACTAAGATTACTAATATCAAACATTGGAGTGTGTTGCGTTATGGACTTACTGCAGCCAATATATTTGGAATGGCTGCAGGTAACATTTTTCTAGAACGTTATTTTTTTAAAATTGTTTATTTCCTTTACAAACTTTGAAGTTGTGCTTTTGTTTTACTTTTGAATGCTTTCATTGTAACTTTTGTGATGGCAATCACCAAATTTTCATCAATAATTTATTGCAGTTCTCTTTTTTCATTCAATATCTTATGCAACTTTTCAATTGAATGGTGCCTACTTGAAACATAAATTATTATTGAAACTTTTATGTATATATATATTTAGGAAGAATCAAATTTAACTAATTAACTCTACCACTCAGTATCGTCTTGACCATAGAGCAAATGAAAATGCAAAATTCTCACAATAAGTAATATATGATGCCACAATAATAAGAGGTGTCAATGCAGGCTGATACAGAATTTTCTAGCAACTTCACCAATTTTTCTGTATTGATTGGGAATGAATTAGGAGGCATTCAATAGTCTCTGGAAAGCTCTAGAAGTCTATTTTCCAATAAAAAAAACGGTGGTAAAAAATATGAAGTGTACAAGGAGTTATAACTCTTTGACTAAAACCTGGCAGAAGCATAGATCACTCTCGGGAATTCAAGGGGTTCATCCAACTTTTGGTATTTCTTCATCATATATTTAATATTTTTTCTTTTTTTTTCTTTTGACTCATCTTGGAGGGATGTTCCAAGTTTGCCTATAAAAGGCCTCTCATTTAATGTTTTGAAAACAAAATATATCCAGATTATAAATCATATTTTCAGCTTTTAAGCTTGATTAAAAGATTTCATCTGCTTTTATCTTTCTCTAATCTCTTTGGTGGATTCCTTATAGTGAGAAGCCATTTTGAGTGTTCTGTATTACCTCCTACTTCTCTAATTTTCTGGTGTCAATTTGGTATCAAGAGCTTTGATTTTCAATGGCTGGTCGTCGAAGAAACGTGCCAAATGTTGATGATCCCGTAGCTCGTCAAAGAGACCTTCGTGATATTGAGTTGGATGACTTAAGCAGACAAGTGCAACAACTCGAACAATGCATTGCGCGTGGCGAACCTTTGAATCATGATGTTGAGGGTCATGATTTTGAGTCTGGTTCTTCAGATGCTGAGATAAATCCATTTCATGGTGACAAAAGTGATGATTCAATTGATCGTGGGTCTCGTGGTTGAGCAGTCCGAAGGAACAATCTTCGTGAGAGATCTTTTGGTTTCAAAGTTGATATTCCAAATTTTGATGGAAGAAATGATCCTAATGAATTCATTGATTGGCTCAATTCCTTGAGAGAATTTTTGAATTCAATGATATTGCAGAGGATCGTAAGGTAAAATTCGTTGCCATCAAGTTGAAGAAATATGCATCGATTTGGTGGGAACATCAAAAGAAACAACACGCTTGTGATGGCAAAAAAAATATCTGTACATGGGACAAGATGGAGAAAGAGATACATAGAAAACAAGGAGGGTCATGTTATTCCTTGGCAGGTTCAATCACTTCTACAAGAATTTCGTGATGTGGTGCCTGAAGAAATTCCCCCAGGACTTCCTCCAATGCGAAATATTCAACATTGCATTTATCTGGTCCCCGGTGCTTCCATTTCCAATAAGATAGCTTATAGGATGAGGCCGAAGGAGCATGAAGAACTACAAAGACAAGTTGAGGACCTTTTGGCTAAAGGTCTCATCCAAGAAAGTAAAAGTCCTTGTGCAGTCCCAACACTTCTTGTGCCGAAGAAAGATAGTACGTGGTGCATGTGCATTGATAATAGAGCGGTGAATAATATCACTATCAAATATCGCTTTTCGATTCTGTGTCTTGATGATCTTCTCGGTCAACTTCACGATTTCAAGATTGGTTCAAACATTGATTTACAAAGTGGTTACCATCAAATTCGTATGAGGCTGGGAGATGAATGGAAGTTAGCATTCAAAACAAGAGATGGTCTTTATGAATGGTTAGTTATGCCATTCGGTCTTTCAAATGCCTCTTCTACTTTCATGCGGTTTATGAACCATGTCTTTAAGTCATTCATTGGAAAGTTCATTGTTGTCTATTTTGATGACATCCTCGTGTATAGCTCTAGCCCCAAAGAACATTTGGGCCATCTTCGACAAGTCTTTGAAGTATTATGAGAGCAAAGATTGTATGCGAACTTGAAGAAATCTCATTTCTTCACTAACAGCCTTGTTTTCCTAGGCTATGTTGTTTCCTCCTATGGAATCAAGATGGATGAGAATAAGATTGAGGCAATTACAAGTTGGTCGACTCCTAAGTCCATTCAAAAGACATGTTCATGATATGGGGATAAATTCATTTTTAGTCCTGCCCCAAAAACACTGTTCGTTTTTAGTCTCGTTAAAATTCGATTTTCAATTTTAGTTCTGTAATTGAAAAAATTATCCAATTTAAGTCCTTTTTTGGCCTGATTTTCAATTTTCCAATCAGATTTCGGCGAGTGTGCTACACTCGCCCCAATTTGAACATTTCAAAATATGACATGGCCCTTTTCTTCACACGTGGAATTTCTTTTTTGATATTATTTCATTTACATTTAATTGCCACATCTAATTTTTTTTGTTTAATTAATTGAATTTTCGATTTTTTTTCTGTTTTTTTTGTTTGACTGAGATTTATGTTTTATATTTCACGTTTTTATGTTTTTTGTTTAATTAATTGAATTTTCTATTTTTTGTTCTGTTTTTTATTTTTGTTTGAATGAAATAATATCAAAAAAAAATTTCACGTGTGACAAAAAGGGTCATGTCAATATAAGTTGGCTAAAATGTTAAAATTGGGGGCGAGTGTAGCACACTCGTCGGAATCTGATTGGGATATCGAAAATCAGGCCAAAAAAGGACACTCGTCGGAATTTGATTGGAAAATCGAAAATCAGGCCAAAAAAGGACTTAAATTAGACAATTTTTTCAATTATAGGACTAAATTGAAAAATCGAATTTTAATGGGACTAAAAACGAACAGTGTCTTTGGGGCAGGATTAAAAATGAATTTAACCATCATGATACGTGTTCATTTATTTATTTCATTTTATGATTTTAAATGTGAATTTGGAATGAGAGAATATTTTCTTATCGCATGTGTTCATGAATTAATACATCTTAGTTAATGGTTTCTTAAAATTTGAAAAGACATATTAAAATTGTACTTTTATGATAATTTGTGTTTTTTTCCCTATTGCACGAGCTTAAATATGCGGGCAAAATTGATTGATCAAACTCACACACCATACATACAAAACTTCCACGTCTATTTTGAAGCTTCAATTAAACGGCTAAGAGGAGAATCGACGGAAGAAAGGGAGTGCCACAAAATTAATTAAATTTAAAGTATAAATTACAGCAAATCAATACAATTACATCACATCAACAATATTCATATATAATGTCTACTACATTAATTCCTACGATTTTGTTCATAGTCTCCAATATTTTCCTCTTGACACCCTATGTTAGCAGTGCTCCTACTACCTCTTCATCTAATTTCACGTGGATCGAAAGAGCTTGTTTCGGCTACGATGACAATCTCCGATCCAATCTATGTATTCAAGTCCTTCAATCCGAACCAAAAATAGCATCGGTTGCTACAAATTTATCGGATGCACTAGTATTTGCCATCATTGAGACGGCAATTTCAAACTCGTCAAATACGCGCAGCTACATACCGAGCATTATTAGGGAAGCTGATCCGGACCCCGTAATATTGGCGGCCATTGTCAAGTGCCGCGAGCAGTTTACGGAATACGAGGAATATTATCATCAAGCGATAAGAGAAATAAAGATATCAGATTTATATAGTGCACAACATGCTCTGGGTTTGGGACCCAACGCCTTACAGGGATGCGATTATAATTTACAACATACTAATTTTACTAATATTACTAATATCAAACATTGGAGTGTGTTGCGTTATGGACTTACTGCAGCCGATATATTTGGAATGGCTGCACGTAATATTTTTCTAGAACGTTATTGAAGTGTATAAGCATGCAAAAATAAAGCTGAAGAAAGAAAAGCAAGAAAATTCCAAGTATGAGAAAAAAACGTAAGGTTACTTATAAAGGCGCATTTTGAAAGCGCGATTTTAGACTGGTAAAACGGTTGGCCTGCAAACTGTGTATCAAGTTGGCTGCGCAGATAGAGGTTTTTGCGGGGGCGTTTTCTCAGCGGATACTTAACCAAATTTGGATCGGTTTTCTTCTAGAGTCTTCTTGTATCTCGTAGTTTAGTTTTTTAGTTTATTCGGTTTCGTAATTCATTATATATAGATCAGGATTTAGCTCAGAAAGAGTAGTAGCAGTTTTAGAGTTCTTGATTGTATTGCATTGTAATTGTTCTTTCGTTTCTCTCTCAATAAAACTCCTCCCACCCTGATTCTCCCGTGGACTTAGGCTGAAAAGCCGAACCACGTAACTCCGGTGCCTTGCTCGTTGTGTTTTGCATTTGTTTTGAATTTCCTGGTTCAAGTTTGCAAAGTGTTGTCAAAGTGTTGTAGTTTGTGGTTTTCTTGAAGAATTGTGTAACGGTTATTTTTTTTAAATTTTTTTATTTTATTTTCAAACTTTGAAGTTGTGTTTTCATTTTACTTTTGAATGCTTTCATTGTAACTTTTGTGATGGCAATTACCAATTTTTCATTAATAATTTATTGCAGTTCTCTTTTTTCATTCAGTATCATGTGAAACTTTTCTATTGAATGGTGTCTACTTGAAACATAAATTATTAATGACACTTTTATGTATATCTATATTTAGGAAGAATCAAATTTAACTAATTAACTCCACCACTCAGTATCGTCTTGACCATAGAGCAAATGAAAATGCAAAATTCTCACAATAAATAATGTATGATGCCACAACAATAAGAGGTGTCAATGCAGGCTGATACAGAATTTTCTAGTAACTTCACGAATTTTTCGGTATTGATTGGGAATGAGTTAGGAGGCATTCAATACGTCTCTGGAAAGCTCTAGAAGTCTATTTTCCAATAAAAAAAACAGTGGTAAAAAATATGAAGTGTACAAGGAGTTATAACTCTTTGACTAAATCCTGGCAGAAGCATATCACTCTCGGGAATTCAAAGGGTTCATCCAACTTTTGGTATTTTGACCGCGCTGTCCTGACGCGATAAAATTAATTAATTTTCTTCCTAACCTTGCTAACTAGTAGCTAGGGTAAGTCGGAGTCGATCCCACGGAGAGTGAAGAATAAACTATGTCACCTATGTTCAATTTAAGAAACTGAAAAGGTTGGGGGGTTTCATGATTGAGAATCACTAACTAATTACGAAGATAGAAAACGAACTAAACAAGAAATCAATATATAAAAAGCATCCTGATTAACAGTTCAGTTATCCCCCAATTTCAATTATACCTTAATCAATGTAACACCATTCTCTCAGATTATCATGGAATTATCACCCCTAATCTAACAATAAGTTCTGTTAAACCGAATCGCCTCTTAAGATTAGTTAAGTTAGGATAAGATCACTAATTAACCCTATTTAATTGAATAATCCAGAACAAGCTCTCCAGATTTAATTCATTAAATGCATTAATTACCAAGACGATAGGGTGAACTAGACTTCGAATACACAAGCTCGATTCGATAATCTAGAATTATATTACCATAGAGATGCACGACCTCTAGTTTACCACTAATGAAAATTAAATCACAACAATTAGGATTCATGATTTAAAATTCTAGCAATCAATTATCAATACTTAACCTAGGTGATCAGTCTAAATCAAGCATCAAATAATCGAAAACATTATGCACAAATAACATAATCAATTCCAATCAAACATCGAGAAGGGAATACGGAATTAATTAAAACATAAAAGAGATATGGGTTCGAACATCCCTACTAACCGGAATCACGAATTAACCGAGCATCCTTGAAATCGAATCCACAAAGGCAATTGAAAACTTCATCATAAAACTAATCTAAAAAGTATTTCTCTCACTATAATCTCTCTCCCCTCCAATTCTCTCTCTCTCTCTCTCTATCTATCTACTGCTTCTCTCTAATTCCTCCTCTGCGTGAATAGTTTTTCCAATTAATGCTCCCATGTGACTTGATGGCCAAGCAATAATAAAGCCCTAGTAAAGTTTTGGGCTTTTCTTTCAATCCATTTAATTTTCTAAGCTCAATTGATGCTTAATTCCTCTCTTTTGAATAGTGGGCTTCTTGTCTTCTTCAGCCCAAATCCTTCTCGAGCCCAACAAAATATAAATGGCCACATCCTTTGACTCCAAATTAAATACTCCAAAAATCCTAAAATAATCAAGAAAATAAATTGTGAAGCATTTGGAGTTCAAAAATACATATATGTAGGAAATCGATGCATTCAATCATATCAAAAAATATAAAATCTCGAATTAATTCACAATAATATGCACCAATTTTCTACCTATTATATTTCTTCATCAAGTATTTAATTTTTCTTTTTTTCGTTTTTTTTTCTTTTGACTCATCTTGGAGAGATGTTCCAAGTTTTCCTATAAAAGGCCTCTATTGTAATGTTTTGAAAACAAAATATATCCAGATTATAAATCATATTTTGAGCTTTTAAACTTGATTAAAAGATTTCATCTGCTTGTATCTTTCTCTAATCTCTTTGATGGATTCCTTAGAGTGAGAAGCCATTTTGAGTGTTCCTTGTATTACTTCCTACATCTCTAATTTTCCGGTGTCAATTTGGTATCAAGAGCTTTGATTTTCAATGGCTGGTCGCCGAAGAAACATGCCAAATGTTGATGATCCTGTAGCTCGTCAAAGAGACCTTCGTGATATTGAGATGGATGACTTAAGCAGACAAGTGCAACAACTCGAACAACGCATTGGGCGTGGCGAACCTTTGAATCTTGATGTTGAGGGTCATGATTTTGAGGCTGGTTCTTCAGATGGTGAGATAAATCCATTTCATGGTGACAAAAGTGATGATTCACTTGATCGTGGGTCTCGTGGTTGAGTAGGCCGAAGGAACAATCTTCGGGAGAGATCTTTTGGTTTCAAAGTTGATATTCCAAATTTTGATGGTAGAAATTATCCTAATGAATTCATTGATTGACTCAATTCCTTGAGAGAATTTTTGAATTCAATGATATTGCAGAAGATCGTAAGGTAAAATTTGTTGCCATCAAGTTGAAGAAATATGCATCAATTTGGTGGGAACATCTAAAGAAACAACACGCTTGTGATGGCAAAAAAAATATCCGTACATGGGACAAGATGGAGAAAGAGATACGTAGAAAGTTTTTGCGGGATAATTGTCGACAAGATGCCTTTCTCAAATATCACAATTTCAAGCAAATAGATGTGTCAGTGGTGTGCAAGTTGGCTCTCATGGTTGAAAGGCAACAAAAAGAATCAAATCGATTTGGTACTCGTTTCTCTTCAAGTGGTGGTGTTTCTAACCGGGGGAGTAAATCATCTTCAAGAAACACAACAACCCTAAGAGGTACAAAGCAGAAGGTCATTGCAAGCAAGGAGAGTAGTGGTGGTTCTGCGAAACCAAGTGTCTCTAACAATCAAAAACTATGCTTCAAGTGCAAGAGTTTTGGACACTTTACTGCGGATTGTCCGAATCGGAGAATTATCACTATTATAGAAGAAGTTGAGGAACCTTATGAGGCAGCCCCTACATACGATGAATCCGAAGAAGAAGACATTAATTATGAAGATCATGGAGAATCCTTAGTGGTACGTCGTATCCTCAATACCACTAATATTGAAGATGACTCATGGCTTCACAATAACATATTCCATTCCAGATGCACTTCTCATGGTAAGGTGTGTAATGTCATTATTGATGACGTAAGTTGTGAGAATGTCGTGGGTATTACAATGGTGGAGAAATTGAAGTTAAAGATGGAAGATCATCCTCAACCTTACAAGTTATCTTGGCTTCGTAGAGGTACTGAAGTAAAGGTAACTAAAAGATGTTGAAAGTGTCCGGATGCTCAAACGCTAAGATAAAACAAACAGTATCACAATGTTGTCTCGAATGTCGACAACACTAGAGATAACACAGCGGAATAAAAGATTATAAATGAACACAAGGAGATATCCACAAGTATATAAAATACTTGTGGAATGCCAGCAGGGCAAAAGATCTTATTAAATGTATATTTGAAGTACAAAGCAAACACTCATAAAATCCAGACTCTAAATGTTACACCGAATGTTGTTAACATCAATGACAACATTACAAAAACTGATAAGTCTGGAAACAGAAACTATGTATGCTCTTATATTCTTTTTCACTCGATGCACTCTTCATGAAGTGTTGAACTCTTCTTATAGAGATCTTCAGCATCCATGCACGTTCTCCACTTCAAAAGCCAACCCATGAACAACTCCATGATCCTCCACTTCTTTTGTCCACTAAACATGCAACTTGTAACAAACATTCCTAAAAAATAGGAATGCCTTCATATCTTATCTGCAGAAAACGTGGAACAACAACAAGAAGAGAAAAGATAATATCCATGCAACTAAAATCCCTAAAATATCTCAACAATAAAATCCAAATAGATTTAGTGTTTAAGAAATAAGGAAAAATTATAAGTGTTGAAAATTCAACACTAACAATCTCCCCCTTTTTTCCTTTTTCTGCTCAAAACACTAAATCATATATCTCCCCCTCAAACCTGCAAGTACAACAATCAAATCATGAACAAGATAGAGTCAACCAAGGATAAACATGATTAAGGATAGAATAAACCAAGAAATTAAAATCCATCATCACAGACTTAAAATCACCACAAGTTCACAATCATCCTGAAAATATAAAAAAAATAAAAAAATAAAAAAATCTCCCCCTAAAAACGAAAGATCAAAACATCTCGGCCTCCCCCTAAGCATTGCCTTCGGCCGAACCACCTTCGCCCGAACCACTAGCACCACCATCTCCCCCTTTTTGAGCAGAAAGAACGGCCTCAAGTGAGTTCCGGAGACGAATCAAACCATCGATATGGTCATCGAGCTGGCGTAAATAATGATGAAGAGTGCTGACAGGAATGCTGGGCGGAATGTTGCGCGGAATGTTGCCAACCGAAGGGGCAACATTCGGCTGATAGGGCAGATCGAGCACTCGATTCCCAGAGAGTAGAGCCTTAGCAATCGTCAGCGGGGGAACTTCTGGACTGAGAACATCCGTCTTCCTTCTCTGAAAGCCTTGGGACTGAAGCACAAGATATACAAGCGAGGGATAGGGTAGAATCCCATTCTCTCCAAACTTGCCTGTAAAACGCACCATATTCATCAGAATTAAACGACCAAGATTAACAGGGAGTCATTTACCAATGCGATACAGAAGTGCGGCTTGCTCCTCAGTGACCGAAGTGGAATTGGTGGTTGGAAGCCAATTGTTTACAACCACTTTGTGAAGAACCGAGTACAGAGACGTAAGGGAGGAAGCCTGAAACTTTTTGGTCCATGTCTGCTGTAAACCTCCTGTAATCTCAGAAGCTACGGCATCCATATCCATTACAACTGCTTCCTCATCACAATCCTCTAGTCCAAGCACAGAATTAATGTCGGAAGATTTGAACGAATAAACCCTCCCCCTCACAAACATATTCCCAAATTTCCTATCACAAGCAACAACCAAGGATTTGTGCATGTTGGCATAAAATTCATAAATCACAGTGGTAGGAAAAGGTTGGGCATAAGAAACAGACTGCATCAATTGGCGATCATCCAAGTATTCAATAAGGTGAAATTCAGCAAAAATACCCATATGAATCTTCTTTTCCGGCAGAATCGTACGATTGCATAAGGAGGTCCAAGAAGTAGGTGATATGCCGAAGTAAAATTTGGGAGTTTTGGCCGAATTTACCTGGAATGGAGAACCTTTTGGAGTAGTAATCAGTTCAGTATCAGAATCAGATGCAGTACGTTTACCAGACGGAGAAGGCTTCTGTTTGGATGGAGGAGTTGCCTTTTTCGGCGATCGTGTGCCGGCTGATGTTGCCCCTTCGGTGGCAACATCAGTGCCAACATCGCGCTGCTGCTTCAAGGATTCAAGAACTTCAGAGATAGTTCTATCTTCCTCATCTTCAGAGTCAGACTCCACAACATCTTTCTCACCAGCGAAATCTTCGTCTGATTCATCGTCAAGTTCGGTACTTGAGTCCGATGCTTCTTGTGGTTGAAGTGGTTCTTCATCGGACTCATCAATCAGATGCCGGCTTTCCTGGGGAACTGAGGGCGCCACTGGAGGCTCGACTAACGCTGGTAGAATGGGTAGAGATGGCTTCGACTTCTTTGGAGCCGGTGAAGACAAGTGTTGGAGCACCCGCTTGGATCGGCGAACAGAACCAGATGCTCCCTGAGTCGGAGCCGCCGGCGACGGGTCTGGGTAATCGTCGACGGAGATGGGATTCACCAGACAAAAATCCGGTGGGTAAACTGTCTTCAGAGGAACGGGAGAAATTAAGGATGTGCCCTCTTCAGCGGCAACATCGGGAAGCACATCCCCATGCTCAGTCGGATCAGCGGCTGGAAGTTCATGTTCAGAATTAGGAGCAGAGGAGTCAGGTTCGGTCATCGGAGTGTCAGATGATGGTTTTTCAGATTGGGGAATTTCAGAGCTAGGGTTTTCAGATTGGGGGTTTTCAGACGGAGGATTTTGTGTAGGTGATGGAGATGAAGTTAGAGCTCCCAAGGCTGGGAGAAGGGTCTGGAGTTGGCTTAGAAGATCAGTGAGTTTTTGCTGGTTTGGATCCATGGCTTCGGAGAGAAAAATACGTTTGCAAGAATGGTGGGAGAGTGGAGAAGAGATAGTACACGCAAAACGAGGAAGGTGGAGTTTGAAGTGCTTTCTCACCTTGGAAGACGTGGGTCTTTTATGGGTGAAACTGAATCTTTATCCCCTACAAATTAGGAACAAACTCACCCGAATCTTGCAACAAATAATCCTAAGTATGAGGAGTCAAATTTATTCAAAATTTTCAAGAGAGATTCAACACCAATTCGTTTTAAATTCTGTATCCACGAATATCATTATCAAAATTTTATCCACGCAAGAAAATAGAACAAACACATATATGCAGATTTTCTGGAAAATGTTTTCTACGATGTTGAGAACATTTGAGGCAACATATCCAATCTTAAGTAAAAACACAGTGTACAGCTTATGTTAATCCCAACCAACCTTTTGAAAAGAGAGCATCGTCGTAGCGAGCGCCGTGCTTCTGGTTACTCAGTTGTGGGACTAACTTTTTATGGTGGTTTGTGGTATCTCCCTTCACTTTTTGACAAGGAAGCATCGTCATAGCGAGTGCCGTGCCCTGAGTACTTAGTGTTAGGTCACACAAACCTTTTTATTTCACAACACATTACTAGGCTGCCTGAAAAGCATCGTCGCCGCGAACGCCGTGCTCCAAGTGCTTCGTAATATTAACAAATGTACACTTTTAAAAACAAGAACCAATTTCAGATCTCAAGACATGTTTTAGTCAAATGTTCTCGTAAAGTATTACCTTTTTCCAGTCTATTTGCACATGAAAAACACTGTACGAAGACAGTAACTAAGGATGTTATGGACAATGTGAACAACATAAGGCGCAACATCTGTAAACTGCATAAAGGCGATCAAACAACACACAGCCCGAGAGACTTTTTCAAGGAGGAAAATCTCTCAAAGTCTAAAGCCTTAGTAAATATGTCAGCATACTGATTTTCAGTGGATACATATTCAATTCGAACAATGTTTTTCTCAACCAAATCTCGAATAAAGTGATGCCTAATGTCTATGTGTTTAGTTCGTGAGTGCTGAACAGGATTTTTGGAAATATTTATAGCACTTGAATTATCACAATATAGGCATAAAGATTCAGATTCAAACCCATAATCACTCAACATTTGTCTTAACCAAAGTAATTGAGTACATCCACTACCTGCCGCAACGTATTCGGACTCGGCTGTAGAAAGAGAGACACAATTTTGTTTTCGACTATGCCAAGAGACAAGATTATTACCCAAATAAAAACAGCCACCACTCGTGCTTTTTCGATCATCGACGTCTCCAGCCCAATCCGAGTCAGAATATCCAACCAAGGTCAAGTTTGTGTCCTTTGTGTACCAAATTCCTAGATCAACCGTACCCGCTACATACCTAATTATGCGCTTCACAGCTTGAAGATGTGATGTCTTTGGTTGGGATTGATACCTTGCACAAACACCTACACTAAACAAGATGTCAGGGCGACTTGCTGTTAAGTAAAAAAGACTACCTATCATAGACCTATATAGAGTGTCATCAACAATGTTGCCAACATCGTCTCTACACATCTTTTGAGTCGACCCCATAGGTGTCCTCATTGGTTTTGCATCCTTCAATCCAAAGCGTGACACCAAATTCCTAGCATACTTGCTTTGAGAGACAAAGATTCCATCATTGAGTTGTTTTACCTGCAAACCTAAGAAATAGGTTAATTCACCAATCATGCTCATTTCAAAAGTAGAAGACATAGCATTAACAAATTCATCAAGGTCCACTTTTGATGTAGCACCAAAGACAATGTCATCTACATAAATTTGAGCAATCACAAAATCATGTTCATTTGATTTTATAAAGAGAGTGCGATCGGCTTCTCCTCTTATAAAACCAAATTCAAGCAAAAATGTCGTCAAGCGACCATACCAAGCTCGAGGAGCTTGTTTTAAACCATACAAAGCCTTTTTAAGTTTGTAAACATGATTTGGGAAGAGTGGATCCTCAAACCCTTTAGGTTGTTCAACGTAAGCCTCTTCATTCAAAATACCATTCAAAAAGGCTCCTTTCACATCCATTTGATGCAAGGTAATTTTGAGATGGCAAGCAATAGCTAAGAGCAACCGAATTGATTCAATTCTAGCAACGGGTGCAAACGTTTCATCATAGTCGATTCCTTCGACTTGTGTGTACCCTTGCGCTACTAGACGTGCTTTGTTCCTTATCACATTCCCGGACTCATCCGATTTATTTTTAAAAATCCATTTTGTACCAATTACATTTGTATCGGATGGTCTAGGGACAAGGAACCAAACATCGTTTCTAGTGAATTGTTCAAGTTCCTCATGCATTGCTTGTATCCAAAAATTATCTTTTAAGGCTTCATTTATGTTCTTAGGCTCAATGAGAGACACAAAATAGTAAGAATTTACCTGAGCGTATGTAGTTGACATACATACGTGCCTTACCATTTTTTTGTAGTTTATTGGTTCTTTCTTACGTGTTCGAATACCTTCGTTTACTCCCCCTATGACCTGAGTGGTAGGGTGATTCTTCCTTATGCGAGAAGGTGGGTCTCTCCTTACTGGAATCTGAGCTTCATCACAGCTGTCTTCAGAATCTGTCTCAACTGCAGATGTTCCCTCGGATGTGCCAACATTCGGGACAACATCGTCTGTTCTGGAATCGGTGACAGGCTGGTCCACCAAATCAGATGTAGCATCCTTGTAGGTTTTACCTGTAAGATCAGAAAAATCATCAAACACTACATTTACAGATTCTTGAATATTTCTCTTTCTCAAGTTATATAATCGATACGCTCGACTATTTGAGGAATATCCAAGAAAAACAGCCTTATCACTTTTTGAATCAAACTTTGCAAGTTGGTCACGATCATTTAAAACATAGCAAATGCAACCAAATACATGAAAATATTTCAGATTTGGTTTTCTTCCCTTTATTATTTCGTACGGAGTCATTTTGCTACCGGGTCTAAGGTAGACTCGATTGCCAATATAACATGCCGTATTCAGTGCCTCAGCCCAAAAGCGTTTAGACAAATGTTTTGAGCTTAGCATGACCCTAGCCATTTCTTGCAACGTGCGATTTTTCCTTTCGGCAATCCCATTTTGTTGAGGAGTTTTGGGAGCCGAATACTCATGAAAAATACCTTTCTTCTCACAAAAGGAATCGAACAAATTATTTTCAAATTCCCTGCCATGGTCAGTTCTAATCCCCAAAATTTTTGAATCAAAAGAGGTTTTAATTCTTGTGTATAGAATTTTGAAATATGCAAATATTTCCGATTTTTCACTTAAGAAATAAATCCATGTAAATCTTGAAAAATCATCAACAATCACGAAAGAATACCTCTTACCTCCCATGCTTTCAACCTCTACTGGACCCATAAGGTCCATGTGTAAAAGCTGAAAACAATGGGATGTGCCCGAATGTTGTCCCTGATGTGAGACAACATTATGGGGAACACGGGTCTGTTTACCTTGCAAACACTCTTCACAGACCACCTTACCCTTATGATTTAACAATGGTAAGCCTTTAACTGCTTCATACTTGTTCAGCTTCTCAAGAGATCGAAAGTTCACATGTCCTAGTTTTTTATGCCACAAAATCGTGTCATCAAATTGAGTTTTGTTGCATGTGACTTTCTCTCCTACAAGGTAGCAATTATCATGTGATCGAGTACCTATCATAACGCACACGTTAGATTTATCAAAGACTTCACACGAATCTTTATTAAATTTTACCTCCAAGTCATCATCACACAATTGGCTTATGCTAATTAGATTAGCCATAAGTCCATCCACAAGAAGTACATTCTTCAGTTTTGGAAAACCATGGACATTCAAGATACCCTTACCAACGATTTTACCTTTTGCTCCTCCTCCGTAAGTCACACATCCTTCACTAAGTGGTACAAAGTCCTTGAGTAGGCTTTTGGTTCCCGTCATGTGACGTTAACACCCACTATCAAAGTACCATGAGCCTGCAGTGTTAGTCTTTAAAGCAGTGTAAACAACATTACAGAGAATAGGCGTTTTTGGAACCCAAATTTGTTTCTGAATTTTCCTGGGTCGAATGTTGTCTCCAATGTTGGGCAACATTGGCGGCAACATTTTGCTACTGGAATTTTCACTTTTCAATTTATGGCAAAATGGTCGGATATGTCCAGGTTTAAAACAGTAATGGCACACATACTTCCGTTTTCTTGGACTTTTCTTGGAAGATTCAGAAGACTCTTTAACAAAAACGGTTTTTGATTTTTCATCAAAAATATTTGAAAAAACAGTTTCAGCAGATTTGACAAATCCAATACCTGTTTTCCCCATATTACCTGCATTCACTGACTCATTCAATTTGGTTGAACTTGTATTCCATTTGTCAACGATTGCTTTGTTCACGTCCAATTGATGTTGAGTCTTCTCAAGTTCCACGTCCTTTTGTGTGAGTGCTGTTTCTAGCTTTGCCATTGAGAATTTCAGAAGATCATTTTCTTTGGACAGGATTTCCACTTGCTTGCATTGCTTCTTCCATTCTTTAAGAAGTGCCGTATATAACTCTTGAAGTTCTTCAATTACAGCATCCTTGTCCAAATCATCATCATCTCTTGACTCTGCATCATCATCAACCACAGCATTTAAACATGTTAATGAAATGAAACTGAACAGATCATACCGTTCTGATGTGTCGATCAATGTTGCCACATCGTCGACCACATCGTCGACAACATCAGAATCCACATTCGCGAACAGCAAGGTCTGATCTTCAGTTTCTTCTGCTGCTTCTTCAGTCTCGTCCTCGTCGTCGCTCATGGATACCCAGAAGTTCTTCTTCCTATACTTCCTCAGGGTATTGGCACACTCGTTCGCATAATGGCCCCATCCCAAGCAAGCACGACATTGAATAGAGTCAAGATGTTTGGGGTCGTTCCTTCCACGATCAGAACTTGATCTTCCCAGCGGTTTTGATGTATTTCCAGGGGGTTTCCACTGAGGTCGATCAGCTACCTTAAACTGCTCCTTGTCTTTTGTAACAAATTTTTTCTTATTTATTTTTCTCACCATCGAATTGAATTTCTTTGTGATCAATGCAACGTCCAATCCTTCTTGGATCTCCTCCAGTGGTTCATCATTGTCGGAGCTATCACCGTCGGGTTGAGCTTGAAAAGCGATGTTCTTCTCCTTTTGGACAACCTTTTGATTTAATAAATTCAACTCGAAGGTTTGAAGAATGCTTTGGAGCGTATCAAAATCCATGGTAGCCAAGTTGTGAGCTTCCTCGACCGCCGAAACTTTCATGTTATACTTCGGAGTTAGCGTACGAATTGCCTTAGACACCATTTGTTTCCTACTAATTGGATCACCAAGAACTTCACTTTGGTTAGAAATATCACGTAGCCTTTCAAAGTAGGTTCCAATGTCTTCATTTTCTTCCATTCTCATAGTCTCGAATTGAGACATAATGAGACGAAGCCTTGCTTCCCTTACGCAGCTATCTCATTCGAATTGCCTCTCAAGAATTTCCCAAGCTTGTTTGGCTGTTGTGCATGTCTGGATCAGCTTGAAAATCTTGATATCTACAGCACCAAAAATAACATTAATCGCCCTCTCATTGAAGTTGGAATTGGAAATTTCGTCGGTCGTCCATTCGCTCGGTGGTTTAAGAACAACGTCTCCATCTGAGATCTTCTTCGGGGGATCAAATCCTCTGACCACGACTTCCCATGCTCGTGAATCAATGGACTTGATTTGTGTGCGAGTACGGATCTTCCAATAAGCGTAATTCGATCCATCAAGGACAGGTAACTTCCCTTGAGGATTGTACCAATCCATACCTAGCATGAGCAACAGAACCAACCACTTTGTATCAAGTGGGAGGCTCTGATACCAATTGAAAGTGTCCGGATGCTCAAACGCTAAGATAAAACAAACAGTATCACAATGTTGTCTCGAATGTCGACAACACTAGAGATAACACAGCGGAATAAAAGATTATAAATGAACACAAGGAGATATCCACAAGTATATAAAATACTTGTGGAATGCCAGCAGGGCAAAAGATCTTATTAAATGTATATTTGAAGTACAAAGCAAACACTCATAAAATCCAGACTCTAAATGTTACACCGAATGTTGTTAACATCAATGACAACATTACAAAAACTGATAAGTCTGGAAACAGAAACTATGTATGCTCTTATATTTTTTTTCACTCGATGCACTCTTCATGAAGTGTTGAACTCTTCTTATAGAGATCTTCAGCATCCATGCACGTTCTCCACTTCAAAAGCCAACCCATGAACAACTCCATGATCCTCCACTTCTTTTGTCCACTAAACATGCAACTTGTAACAAACATTCCTAAAAAATAGGAATGCCTTCATATCTTATCTGCAGAAAACGTGGAACAACAACAAGAAGAGAAAAGATAATATCCATGCAACTAAAATCCCTAAAATATCTCAACAATAAAATCCAAATAGATTTAGTGTTTAAGAAATAAGGAAAAATTATAAGTGTTGAAAATTCAACACTAACAGATGTCTTGTTCAATTTTCTATTGGGAGCAAATATAAAGATATGAAGTTTGGTGTGATGTTATTCCTATGGACGCTTGTCATTGCTTCTTGGCAGACCTTGGCAATTTGATAGGAAAACTTATTACGATGGCTTCAAGAACACTTACACTTTCATGAAGAATGATGAGAAAACCATATTGGGACCATCCAAGATGGAAGGTGTTCTTAAACCTTCAAAAGGAGAGGTGAACAATCTGCTCTTCAAATCTGAAACTGAAAAGGTGATTTGTGATGGAAGCATTTGCATTGGTGGTCTTGGAAGAAAACAAGGAGGGTCATGTTATTCCTTGGTTGGTTCAATCAATTCTACAAGAATTTCATGATGTGGTGTCCGGAGAGATTCCCCCAGGACTTCCTCCAATGCGAAATATTAACATTGCATTGATCTAGTCCCCAATGCTTCCATTTCCAATAAGGAAGCTTATAGGATGAGCCTGAAGGAGCATGAAGAGCTACAAAGACAAGTTGAGGACGTTTTGGCTAAAGGTCTCGTCCAAGAAAGTAAAAGTTCTTGTGCAGTCCTAGCACTTCTTGTGCTGAAGAAAGATAGTACATGACGCATGTGCATTGATAATAGAGCGGTGAATAATATCACTATCAAATATCGCTTTTCAATTTCGTGTCTTGATGATCTTCTCGGTCAACTTCACGGTTTCAAGATTGGTTCAAAAATTGATTTACAAAGTGGTTACCATCAAATTCGTATGAGGCTGGGAGATGAATGGAAGTCAACATTCAAAACAAGAGATGGTGATCTTTATGAATGGTTAGTTATGCCATTCGGTCTTTCTAATGCCCCTTCTACTTTCATGCGGTTTATGAACCATGTCGGTTTATGAACCATGTCTTTAAGCCATTCATTGGAAAGTTCGTTGTTGTCTATTTTGATGACATTCTAGTGTATAGCTCTAGCCCCAAAGAACATTTGGGCCATCTTCGACAAGTCTTTGAAGTATTATGAGAGCAAAGATTGTATGCGAACTTGAAGAAATCTCATTTCTTCACTAACAGCCTTGTTTTCCTAGGCTATGTTGTTTCCTCCTATGGAATCAAGATGGATGAGAATAAAATTGAGGCAATTACAAGTTGGTCGACTCCTAAGTCCATTCAAAAGACATGTTCATGATATGGGGTTAAATTCATTTTTAGTTCTGCCCCAAAAACACTGTTCGTTTTTAGTCTCATTAGAATTCAATTTTCAATTTTAGTTCTGTAATTGAAAAAATTATCCAATTTAAGTCCTTTTTTGGCTTGATTTTCAATTTTCCAATCAGATTTCGGCGAGTGTGCTACACTCACCCCCAATTTGAACATTTCAATATGACATGGCCCTTTTTTTCACACGTGAAATTTCTTTTTTGATATTATTTCATTTACACTTAATTGCCACATCTATTTTTTTTGTTTAATTAATTGAATTTTCTAATTTTTTTTTTCTGTTTTTTATTTTTGTTTGATTGAGATTTATATTTTATATTTCACGTTTTTATATTTTTTGTTTAATTAATTGAATTTTCTATTTTTTGTTCTGTTTTTTATTTTTGTTTGAATGAAATAATATCAAAAAGAAATTTCACGTGTAACAAAAAGGGTCATGTCAATATAAGTTGGCTAAAATGTTCAAATTGGGGGCGAGTGTAGCACACTTGTCGGAATCTGATTGGGATATCGAAAATTAGGTCAAAAAAGGACATTCGTCGGAATCTGATTGGGAAATCGAAAATCAGGCCAAAAAAGGACTTAAATTGGACAATTTTTTCAATTATAGGACTAAAATTGAAAAATCGAATTTTAATGGGACTAAAAACGAACAGTATCTTTGGGGCATGATTAAAAATGAATTTAATGTATTCATTTATTTATTTCATTTTATGATTTTAAATGTGAATTTGGAATGAGAGAATATTTTCCTACGCATGTGTTCATGAATTAATACATCTTAGTTAATGGTTTCTTAAAATTTGAAAAGACATATTAAAATTGTACTTTTATGATAATTTGTGTTTTTTCCCTATTGCACGAGCTAAAATATGCGGGCAAAATTGATTGATCAAACTCAAACACACCATACATACAAAACTTCCACGTCTATTTTGAAGCTTCAATTAAACGGCTAAGAGGAGAATTGACCGAAGAAAGGGAGTGCCACAAAATTAATTAAATTTAAAGTATAAATTACAGCAAATCAATACAATTACATCACATCAACAATATTCATATATAATGTCTACTACATTAATTCCTACGATTTTGTTCATAGTCTCCAATATTTTCCTCTTGACACCCTATGTTAGCAGTGCTCCTACTACCTCTTCATCTAATTTCACGTGGATCGAAAGAGCTTGTTTCGGCTACGATGACAATCTCCGATCCAATCTATGTATCCAAGTCCTTCAATCCGAACCAAAAATAGCATCGGTTGCTACAAATTTATCGGATGCACTAGTATTCGCAATCATTGAGACGGCAATTTCAAACTCGTCAAATACGCGCAGCTACATACCGAGCATTATTAGGGAAGCTGATCCGGACCCCGTAATATTGGCGGCCATTGTCGGGTGCCGTGAGCAGTTTACAGAATACGAGGAATATTATCATCAAGCGATAAGAGAAATAAAGATATCGGATTTATCAAGTGCACAACAGAATCTGGGTTTGGGACCCCCCGCCTTACAGGAATGCGATTATAATGTACAACATACTAATATTACTCATATTACTAATATCAAACATTGGACTGTATTGCGTTCTGGACTTAATGCAGCCAATATATTTGGAATGGCTGCATATAATATTTTTCTAGAACATTATATTTTTTAAATTGTTTTATTTCCTTTTCAAACTTTGAAGTTGTGTTTTTGTTTTACTTTTGTGATGGCAATCACTGATTTTTCATCAATAATTTATTGCAGTTCTCCTTTTTCATTCAGCATCATATGAAACTTTTCAATTGCATGACGTCTACTTGAAACATAAATTATTATTGAAACTTTTATTTATATCTATATTTAGTAAGTATCAAATTTAGCTAATTAACTCCACCACTCAGTATCGTCTTGACCATAGAGCAAATGAAAATGCAAAATTCTCACAATAAATAATATAAGATGCCACAACAATTAGAGATGTCAATACAGGCTGATACAAAATTTTCTAATAACTTCACAAATTTTTCTGTATTGATTGGGAATGAGTTAGGAGGTATGCAATACGTCTCTGGAAAGGTCTAGAAATCTATTTTCCAGTAAAGAAACGGTGATAAAAAATATGAAATGTACAAGGAGTTATGACTCTTTGATTAAAACCTGGTAGAAACATATCAATTGATGTTTTTAGTTATAGTGAAACCTTTATAAATGAATACCTTTAGGACTAGAAAGAAATATTCATTTAGCGAAATTATTTATTTATTGAATTTTTATTCATTTAAAGGGTATTTTTATATTTTTTTTTATCATTATAATTATTTTACATGTACATGCACCATGTATCTATAAGATTCTATGAATGAGTATTTATACATATATATATATATATATCTTATGTATTTTAATGATTATTCATTTATATTTACATAGGACCTTTAAGAATTCAAAAAAAAAAAAAAATCATTAATGCATTTAGCGAGGTTATTCATTTACCTCATTGGCCCAAGTTGGGACCGAAGAAAATTATTCATTTATCGAGATTATTCATTTATCAAACATTCATTTATCGAGGTTTCACTGTATTTTTACATTTATATATTATTATTTGTATCCTTAGATACAATTAATCCAAATGATATTAATTCGAAATTAAAATATCTAATTTTTTATTAATATAAATATTACTAAATATTTAAAATCATCAAATTTTATATAATAAACCGTACAACACACAGGTGAATTGCTAGTTTAATTACATATAAGCATGTAAAAAAAAAAATATATATATATATATATATTTAAATAGTTCTTCATTAAAATTTATTTATTTCTATGAATAAAACGAATAACATTAATATTTTATACATCATTACTTACATTATATTATGTAAGAATTATTGTCATTATTATTCATATCCCATATCTATATTTCCAATATATATATATATATATATATATATATATATATATATAAACGAGTCAATACACCAAAAACTCAGTCCACCCACAACCTCTAAATCTCAAGCCACCGACAATTTTGTTGTGGCAGGGCGTGGCGACCCCATGGTCAATCCAATGTATTGCTTTGTGCTCTAAATTACTATTGAAGTTGATTCAATGCCATAATTCTTAATTATTCATATGTGATAATTATTCATAAAATGACTTTGGGAAAAATATTGCCAGTTATTACAAAAATATTTTGTGACAACCTCTTATCGTGGATAAATATTTTAAAATCACAAAAATAAAACTTATGAAGCATTTAACTTAGTAAATCATTTAAACATACTTACAAAAAAACATAAACAAGCATTCACGTAAATTTTACATTAACATTAAATAAATAAAACTACTCATACCGTAGATAAGAAATGTACTTACCTAAAGTATCCAAAACTTATGATATCTCAAAACTTTTAAACTCATTCAAAGCTTTCTCAACCAAATCTAAAATATAATTAATCAATAACTCAAAATTTATCAAACTAATACATATTAAATCTAGAGTCCTCCTTGTAATTACAACCTGAAATTCTTAAACCAACCATTTAATGGCATAACTAAAGATCAGACCACTCTAAAGACTAACTCTATGAATAGTGTTAGTTGCTACTTTAATGTGTAGACCCTGTAGGGGTTTAATAATCATGAGAATTTACATATATCTAGATCTCTGCCTATACACATACATGCTAGTCTATTACCATTGCATTAGTGAATCCTTACAAAATAATTTGATTAACTAATTCAATCAATTAATAGGTCTTATATATTACTGTTTCAAATACCAAATTTCCAAGAAAACATGAAGATCAATTTATCTGTCATTACAAATTAAAAATCTCTTTTAATTTATTAATTTACTTATTCAAATCATAATTTTTAAAAGTATTAATTAATGTGATTGAATAATATGTGGATCAGATTATTTAACATGTTGTACATATAATTTTCAATTAGATTGAAAGAATGAGGAGTGCGTCTTTTATACTTAAAAGTAAAATATCTCTATAATTAAAAGATTTTTTTTATAAACAATCATAATATACATGTTATATTGTGTGTATAATAGAGTGATTAGTACTAAATATGATATTGAACTTAGAAATGAGATGAATAGAAATATTAAAAATGTTAAGATGGTGAGTAAATATAATTCATTATGCAATGAAAAAAATAGCAATAATAATAATTGCATTAGAGAGAATATTATGAATGGTACCAAAAGCAAGAAAATTTGGATGACATACTTAAAAGAGTTTAAATATGTGTTGAAGAGACCTTAGATGCCCTGTTAAGTATATGAGTGTAGATAATTTTACACTCAAATTAAAAGATAAATAAGAAGATCTAAATTGAATTGGAAAGAAACTAAAATTAATAATAATTGACTATTATGAATGAGTGTTTCTAGATACAAAATGATGAAAGGCATATGATTTATATAGTCGAGACAGATAGCAAAATAAATGTTTGATAGCAAAATAAATGTTTTACTTATTTTTTAGGTGTTCATTATACCGAATTCTTTTTGCAGTTCGACATAAGATGAGCCTTTCAAAGATCCATGCAGTGTTCTTGAACCAAGACAAAGTTGTTGGTATTTCATATATTGTTGACAAAAATGTCATTAACTTGAATGCGTTTGGGTTGGTTTAAGATTGTCTATAAGAATGAAATAATTACTTCACTTTATTTTGTAACAGTAACGTTTTCTATAAATTTTATTGAGGGTAATCTTTCTCTAGTTTGTTGTCTTCTACTTTTGAAGTTTCCTCTCATCTATCTATTTATCACGAGAAAGATGGTGAAGATATCTAAATATGTAAAACTAAGTTTTGTGTATAAGAATAATTTACCTCCAAAGTTGATCAAGATTTTGTATTAGGATTAATTTTGTTATCTCACATGACATAACTTGTAATAATTAGACATGAATTAGGATTAGGAATATACATTAAATACTAATTAAGTAATTGATATTCTTCCTAAAATAAATCATTTAAATTGTAATTAAATTTCATAATTCTTAATTATTCGTATGTGCTTATTATCAATCAATTTTCTAATAAATATCATGTTATTAGAAACATTAATTATTCGTATGTGCTTATTATCAATCAATTTTCTAATAAATATCATTTTATTAGAAACATTGAGTTTTGATATGATTACAATATAATTATCATTTTTTGAATCTTCATATGGCATTTTTTATTTTGCAACATACTTTCTTGCCATCGAGTAAAACATTTAATAACATTGAATTGTTTTTGTCCAATATAATATACAAAAGTCTCATGGACAGAGTTATGTCTATTTGACATTTTTGTTTTCTACCCTACTATATAACTTCCATAAAAAACCAAATAATGGAATTTTTTTATTCATAGTATAACAAGAAAATACTTTATAAAAGTTGATAATGAATTTTTATCTAAATAATATCAATCTTTAAATAATGATTTTTAACAAAGAAATTTTAGGCAATTCATGTTTTATAAGGATTATACATCCTTTTGTATTATCATGTTAAATTAGGTAGTAAATATTTATAATTAAGAATGCCTTTTTATAATTAAATGTTATAATTAGACTATATATATTAATAAATGATTTTGTAAGCAACTTTAAATCATCAATTTCGTAAGTTGGTTCATTAATTAGATAAATAAATAAACAAAAATAAAGTACATATTTCCTTTACTTTTGTTTATCTATTTTATTTTTTATTTTTAAACTAAAGTAATTGATTTTTGTTTTGTATTAATTTGATTTGTTTTACCTGAACTTAATTATGACATAACAAATGATTTGTAATTTTATAATGTTTTCAATGAACACATGGCCTAAAGAATTTCTCAAAAGCACAACCTCAATCCAACCACACACATGTGATAATGTCTTTAATTTCTTTATTTTATCATAAAATATGACATCTTACAATGACATTCCCTAATGTCAGATTTCATCATGTTTTGATTAGGCAGATTTTTATGATTATTAGAGCTTGGACTCATGGAAACCCATTCTTAACTACATCAATTATAAAAACGTTCTCTTTTTTTTTTCTTTCGTATTTTTTTTCATTTAATTTGAACGGTACAAGTTTATATATATGTATATTTTACGTACGATCTAAATTTAAATAATATAAATTAATATAAAAAATGATTCGATTCTAGCGACACGAGAAAAGATGCTAAGACTATAATATATAGTTATGAGGCCAAATAATAATCAAGAGTTGCAACATCATCAAATTAATCTTAGAATTCCTTAGAGTTGGCAATTTTTTTAAAATAGATTTCAAACTTAAGAAAAAGACTTTTTTAAGAACAACTCAGCTAAGTATCACTTCACTAATAGTGAATCTTTAAAGAAGCCTCTTAATTTTCAACACAGGCATTTCTATCTCATTTTATTATTTAAGTATCACTCTAGGCATTGCCCACACTTTACCTTGAATTATAAAAAATTTAACTATGGAACTACATAACTAATATTTATGAGGTCAAATTATAATTATTTAAGAAAAGTTAGTATGTTCAAAGCTTTTGCAAAGTTTTTTTGCTATGCGAAAGTTGATTGATAGAGCAAACTGAATTTAATTTTTGAACTTTTTTGTATTATATCACATTGTTGATGAATTCCAAATGTTTTTGCTTAATGTTTATTCTTCACACCAATACATGAAGCACTGTGTTTATGGAAGTTAAAATATTTTTGGTCTATTTTTATGTAAGTTATAAGGTCAGATTGTGTCAGACTAATTTTATTGTTGATCATTTGTACCCTAATTCATGAAGTTAATTTATATATTTAGTTTGAAATGAAAATTCTTACTATTGCTTTTGCTATATTAGGATTTTGCATTAATTAATTTATTAACATAGTAAATGAAAACATTTTAGGGCATTATAGGAATTTAGGGAGTGTATTAAAAAGCAAAAAAAAAAAAATGTCATAGATTAAGGACATATCATGTGTCTTAATTAAACATTACAAATGTTGCTAATGAGGCAATATTTTTATATGAGCATAATTCATGTATCATTGCCAATGAGAGAAAAAATAATTAATTAGCACATCATGTGACTTAATTAAACATGATTGGTCTTGCCAATGAGAGAAAAATATTTAAGTACATCTCATGTCATAATTAAAGACCATTCATGTTGCTAATGAGGCAATATTCTTATGCTAAT
The DNA here is from genome assembly GCA_028654395.1 of Scutellaria barbata. Taxonomy (NCBI): domain Eukaryota; kingdom Viridiplantae; phylum Streptophyta; class Magnoliopsida; order Lamiales; family Lamiaceae; genus Scutellaria; species Scutellaria barbata. The sequence continues at coordinate 914,552 of CM053651.1, read as the reverse complement.
ACAATTTGTACGTAGAATAGCATTGCTATATAGCATTGCGAAAGATTACATAATAAATTTCATAGATTAGCATAGTAGTCTTATTTTATTACAATCATGGTTTCCTATTTTTTTACTATTCAATCATTTTCTGCATTTTCTTTCATTCTTCAAGCTACCAAGAGCAACAAAATACTAAACATGTAAGATTAGTTGTTGCTAAAGATGGATCTGGAGATTACAAGACCATTAATGAGACGTTACAAGAAGTCCCAAACAAAATCAATGTATCTACTTACATTTACATCAAGGAAGGTATATATAAAGAATATGTAGTTATTAATAGTTCTATGTGGTCTGTTGTCTTAACCGGAGCAAGTCCAGAGAATACAATTATCACAGGACAAAAGTTCCACCATGAGGGCTAGAGCGGAAATGAGAATTCAACATACCACACAGCCACTCTAAGTAAGTTTTCAAAAATAAGCAGGTCACACTAACTAGAAAAAATATAAAATTTGTCCTATAACTATAGCCTAAAAGGGTGTGATAAAATTTGTCATTTATTTTTTAAAAGTGGTAAAAATAGTTATGTTCATTGAATAGGACCCCTTTTTTGTGAAATTACGTTGATTTTTCTAACATGATGAATGCAGCTGTTCTTGGAGACAATTTCATTTATACAAACCTATCTATTCTCAACGAGGCAGGTCATGAAAAAGGACCAGCTGTGGCTCTTCTTGTGAACGCCGACAAAGCAGTGGTCTTGAATTGTACCATATCTAGTTTTCAAGACACTCTTTACACCTTCGCTGGTCGACAACTCTATCAAAACTGCACAATCGAAGGCGCCATTGACTTCATTTGTGGAAAAGCCAGAACTGTGCTTTCAAATTGCACTATAAATGTACTTCAACCACTGAAAAATCAAACGTGCGTCATCACAACTCAGTATAGGGAAAAAAATGACACTGATCAAAGACAAGCCATCATGATACTAGGTTCCACTATCAGTCCAAAGCCTTACTTCAAATGTAATAGTAATTGTCTAAAGCCTTACTTCAAATGTAATAGTAATTGTCTGTACAAAACATTTCTTGGAAGACCATGGGGAGCTCTTGCAAGGACTATTATCGTCGATTCTGGACTTTCAAGTTTCGTTGAACCTGAGGGATGGATGCCATGGAACACTTCGCAAGGTCTTGATAAATGCTGGTATGCTGAGATCAATAATATTGGCGACAGTAACGATACTCATTATAGAGTTAATGCGACGGGAATTAAGAATTATTCTGACATTCTAATCGATCGAAATGACTATCTTGAATCATTCGGGAAAGATTTAGATTGTGCATGGCCAACCTGATGAACAATAAGTTCAAAACTAAAAATTTGCTAAGTATAAATAAAAACGTTTTTCACTTATAAAAGTGTTTTTTCTTTGATTGCTTCTAGATTTACACATAGATTAAACTCCATACATATATTGCACAATAGAAATCATATATGACTTATAAAGCAGATATAATGTCTAATTTTAATGTTGGATTGAAAATTAAGAAAGACTGATTGATTTACTCTACTTATATTTATAATTAAATACAATAAAAATAATAATAACTATCAACCTCAGGTTAATTTAATCATAAACTAAATTCTCAAGATAAACTTATAATCGTTAAATTTCTTCAAATATTTTTTTTATATCTTCATTAAGCTGATTAATTTAAAATCTAACAAACAATAAAATAGAACCTTAAATTGATAAGCACACAACAAATTTGATTTCTTATATAATGTCTACTTCATTAATTCCTACGACTTTGTTCATAGTCTCCAATATTTTCCTCTTGACACCCTATGTTAGCAGTGCTTCTTCATCTAATTTCACGTGGATCGAATTTTTATTTATTTTTATTTTTCTTAAAAGAGTGATGTTTTTATAAATAAGTAACGTCTCGATTAATACTTATTTACCAAGGAAACGGGACATTACAGTTATGTCACTTTGTTTTATGTACCCCATTCATTTGGTTGGTTCGGCAAAGGCTGGAAAGTTGGAATTTAATATTTTTACTTGATCCTTTTGGTGAGGTGCTAATTATCTCAATTCATAAATATAAATTTAAGGGAGTCACCCCACCCCACTTTAGGAAAATTGGAGAGTCTATTCATAAGTTGTCTAGCAAGCATAGATAATTCATTTTTCTTGTTTGCTACATCAAACTTAAAAACATATTAGTATCTTATGTAATTATAAGTTCATAATCTAATATCATTAATAAATAAATTACAATCTTTAAGGATTTCCTTGTTCACAAGAGATTGAAACGATTTTTTGATACGTCATGGTTAAAAGAATAAAAGAACGACTTTAAGGTAATTATAGAATATTGGGGAACCCATAATGAAAACACATTTATTGAAACATTAAAAAATTTATTTTAAAATTAAATTAAATCTTGAAGTAATTTTAGAAGAGTTGATTATAAAATTTAGGACTTAAATTTGATCTTATAATGCTTAAAAATAATTATAAAAAGACTGATTATGAAATTGCAGCTTAAATTAATACTCAGGAACTCATGAATAATATAGGAAACTAATTAGAGTTAATTTTATATTATACATTATCCAAACAATTATTCAGAGTTCCTAGACATTTACTTTTCTAGTTAGAGACCAATGTCTTGGGGCTAATGTTGGATCCGCCCAAAAACCTACTAATTTAGGTAATTAAATATCTAATGCGTTCCCCATCAGAGAAGTCATTTTTGGGAGACTTGAAACTAATTTTAAGAAAATTAATCATGCAAATTATGATTTAAATTAAATATTAGGATGTGGTTTGTAGATAACTGTAGAAAGCTAAATAGAAAATTAGAGCTTAATTGGATTAATTATCAAGTTAAATTTATAAAATTAGACTTAATTGAATGAACTTATGAGTTAATTTAGGGAAAAAACTTAATTACCTAAAGAACCTTAATTAAGTTTAATTCTCAAAGTCAAGTCTTACCTCCAAAGTCAAAACTTGACTCCCATCTATAGCATATCGATCGTCCATTCTACTACAGCTGTCAATTGAACCACGCCCCTATCAACACCAAACCGTTAGATATAATTCATGTTTTGTAGGACATATATAATTGAAAATATAGAAATCCCAACAATATTCATTGATATCCAATAATAATCTACGTACTTTCTCAGAGTTCATTAACCATTACAAACCATAATTCATTAGTGGTTTTAATTTGAATGTATAAAAAATCAATTTAACTAATTAACTCACCACTCAGTATCATGTTGACACTAGAGTAAATGAAAATGCAAAATTCTCAAAATAAATAATAGGATGAATTTCATAACAACACTCAATTTATAAATCAATTTTCAATTTTAAACCTAAATTTTAAAGTTTCTCAATAAGGGATTCAAATTAACATTTTTTTTCACAATTTAAGACTTGAAAATTAGATTGAGTTTTCAATTCATGACAAAATCTCATTTTCTTTTTCTTTTTTTCTTTTTATTTTTATTTTTATAGATTTATTTATATTTCAATATACATTCATATTTTGGTTAAATTAAGATAAATTAGTACACTTTAAGAACAATCTTCATCCAACTTATCTTAATTTATTTTTCAAAAATTAAGAAAAAATATATGATTAATTCAATTTATATTAATTGATTAATATTAAAATCGACTTTGTATATTTTTATTCATAAACGTAAAAAAATAAAGAATTATTAATTTTATGAATTGCATTAATAATATATATATATATATATATATATATATATATATATATATATATATATTAATACAAGTTGGATGAAGATCGTTCCAAAATTGCACTAACTTGTCTTAGTTTATTTAAAATATAAATATATATTATAATATAAATAAATCTATAAATATAAAAAAAAAGAAAATTGAATTTTATTTTAAATTGAGAACTCAATCTAGTTTCAAGCCTTAAATTAAAAAAAAACGTTAAATTGAACCACTTATTAAGAAACTTTAAAATTTGGGTTTAAAATTAAAAACTAATCTATAAATTGAAACTTGTTATGAAATTTATCCTAAATAATATGTAATGCCATAATTCATAAGTGGTTTATATTTGAACGTAAAAGAATCTAATTTAACTAATTAACTCACCACTCAGTATCGTCTTGACCATAGAGCAAACAAAAATGCCACAACAATTAGAGGTGCCAATGCAGGCCGTGTGCTACAATTTTGAAGTTCAATAATTACATTTTATAAATCAAAAATTACAATACAATTCAATTTAATTTAATGGATAGATGAGAGGAAACAAAATTGAAATATATAGCTTGAGTTTTATTCTAAATTGAGAAGTTTAATATTTAAATTTCACTTCCTAAGAATGAAATTGCTTACATATCATTGTCGGGGTAAACTCATTTTTCATCCGACAATTATGAGTGTCTTCTGACTTTTATCGCATAATAGTCATGATTTTCAATTTAGTCCTACAATTTAAGAATATGTCTGATGTAGTCCAATTTTTTGGAATTGTGCTTTATGGTGATCTAAACATAAATGTGGAGACACATGTCAAATTCTTATTGATTGACTCATGTCACCATGTCACGTCTAGGTTACCCAAAAATCATATTCTGACAAAATTCAAATGTTTTGGCAAAAATTGAATTAACTTAAAAATCATGATACTTGTGAGACCAAATTAGAAAAACACCATAATTATTAGACGTAAAAAGGGAGAAATCAAGATGATGTTCATGCTTTCGGGCAATTGATCAATCTTAAAGAAGTGTTCGATTTTGTAGATTTTCAACGATCAATTTCGATCTTCTTCAATTCATCAAGATAACCTTTAATGCTAACAACTTTTTCTATGGAGACTATTGAGGAGGAGCTTGCAAATATTTCTTCTGCAATATAGTTATAGACTCAAATTAGGAAAAGTGGTATCCCTTCTCGACCACCACTTCAACAAATTGATATATTGGTATTTCAAATGAAATGTTTTAAAAGTAACAGTTAAACATGAATCTAATTCTAATTCTTGATGAGGGTTAGAACCTCCAACTTGTTTTTATGTTCTAAAATCATAAAAATTGTAAAATTGATCAAGAGTCAGACCAAAATAGAGGGAGAAGATGAAGAAGTACTCCCTATATTTTGATTACCTACATTACTCTAGTAGCCAAAAAATGTTTTATACTCTTTATACAAAGTAATTAAACTTTTTTTCAGCTCTAGCAACTACTTTTCTAAGATTATGAACATAATTGATTTTATCATATATTCTCCTTCTTGTAATGTAAGATCAGGGAACAATACATTATAATAGATGTTTAATAATTTTTGTAAATCATACTATCTTCTCTAATTCTAGGACCTAATAACTTAGCAACTAAAAATAAAAAAGGTATTTCATGAAAATATTTTAACCATTTTATTTTCATCACTTTAATTGTGAACCCTAAAATAGGATATATAAAATATTAATTGGAAATAAAAATAGTTTTTACACAATGACCTATAACTAATGAAGAAGTAAGATATATACTAACAAACAGATAATTCTTTAGTTGCCTTTTCAAAAAGATTTAAAAGTTGAATTAAATTAATACAATCAAGCATGCTTGAAAACCAAAAAAAAAAAAAAAGTAAAAGAAACTGAAAAACCGACAATTACAACCGAATCGAATTAGTGTCCGAATCGAATCGGTGTCCAAACCGAAACTGAAATTGAGAATCCCACGATTCAGTTCCGGTTTCACTTCCCACGGTTGTTGGAATCTTTGGTTTAGAACCTGAGTTAGATAGACTATTTATTTTGTTAAATTTAAAAAGACACGTAAAAATATAATTTTGTGATCGTTTGAGCAGTTTGTTTTTTTGTTTCTTATTTCTATTGTAAGAGCAAAAATATGTGGGTAAAATTGATTGATGAAACACACCATGCATACAAATCTTTCACCTCTATTTTGAAGCTTCCACTTAATGGCTAAGAGTAGAATCGACGAAAGAAAGGGAGTGGCACAAAATTAATTAATTGTAAAGTATAAATTACACCAAATCAATACAATTACATTACATATCAACAATATTCATATATAATGTCTACTTCATTAATCCTTACGATTTTGTTCATACTCTCCAATACTTTCTTCTTAACACCCAATGTCGTCATTGCTTCTACCTCTTCGTCTTCCCCGTTGTTCGAAATAGCTTGTTCCGACTTCATGCCCGAGAACCGGTCCGATCTATGTGTCAAAGTCCTTCAAGCCGAACCAAAAATAGTATCGGCCGCTACAAATTTATCGGAAGCACTAGCATTCGCGATCATGGATACGGCAATTTCAAACGCGGAAAATACGCGCAACTACATACCGAGCATTCTTAAGGAAGCTGACTCGGAGCCCGAAATGTTGGCGGCCCTTTTAGAGTGCCGCGAGCTTTTTTCGCAAGTCCAAAAATTTTATGTTGATGCGAAGGAACAAATTACAGGTGCTTCGGATTATCAATATGCAAGCGGTGATCTGTATGATTCACTTGGCGTCATACAACCCTGCAAGAAAATCGAACGTTGGAGTGTTTTGAGTGATAGAATTAATGCAGCCGATGTACTTGGATATGCTGCATATAATATTGTTAGTGCTATTGATGCCAAACAACAACGCTCGAATTAGAGCCAAATTTCGAAATTTTGAAATGAAAGATAATAATTCTAGTTGACCGTCATGTTCTAATTGTACAGCTTTTCTTGTTTGATCTTTTTTTTACTATGGTTTGTCGAATAAAATATTTTTGAGTGCATTTTCCTCTAGACATTTTTCTCTGATTGTATTATTTATTTTCTACTTTTTTTATCTTCACGGTTCAATCTTCTCTCTATGGCTTTAGTTATTGCATTTAATTTTCCATCTTCTATTTTTATATTATAGTTTCGCGCAATTAAAAAGCGAAGCTCACTTGTTTTTTACAAGATCAACCAAAGGTGGGCTTTGATACTACATTTTTTGTTACATTTAGTTGTTTTGTTTTTGAAATTATTTGCATTAAATAAAAATCGATTATGCAAAATCAACTCTACCTCATGGTAGGTAGCAATGTCATCAAGCAAACAAAATTGAAGTAAAGGCTAAGTGAGGTAACAATATTATAGCTCAAATGTACTTCTGCCTCAAATTTTATTGAAGGCGACAATGTCACAACTTTGCACATATTGTGAGGCTTTTCTGTGAGACGCTCCTCTATCAAAGTATCAACAGAGACGAGATCATCAATTATGGTAAGCATGATCTGCAGCTTCTTAATTCCATAACCAACTGGGACCAATTTTGCTGCATAAGAAAATGAACAAAATCAGCAACGCAGCAATATAAACACAAGGATTGTTGCAATGTTATTGTGTTTGTGTACTACTTCAATGAAATGTATCCAAGTCTTATGTAATAGAGAAAACGAGGAAAGAATGAGAAAGCATACTATAGGCCGGGCATCTCAATAGTACGAATAGTACTTTCTTCCAGCTTCTTCATGTCTGTCTCATCATCCCAAGGCTTCATATCCATGAGAATCGATGATTTTCCACCTGGAGACAAATACAACTAATGAGACCTCATGGATGATTTTCCACCTGGAGACAAATACAACTCATGAGACTTTGAAAATCATATAGATTGTTGAGAAAAATAGACTAGGATTAACACAAGATTTGTGTGGGGAATTTCAATCATCTTTAGACATAATTTTAGTAGTTGTGGCAAATGGTAAATTATGTTGGTATGAGACCAAACGAAGATGCCACATCACATCAACTGATAAATTATTAAATTGCAAAATTCGTGAACTAAGTCCGCGCTGCTTTAACTTATCAAGAGGGGTGTGAAAGGTAGGACAGGTCCCGATAAATTCACTCGTCTTCTTCACTCCATTCTCCTTTTCTTTTGTTGTTTGTTTGTTAGTTTGTTTTGTTGATGTTGTGTGTGTTATGGGTTTGTGGACTGTGGTGTTCAGAGAAAGCACTGGAGAAATAAGACTCAAATCTGATCCAAACAAATACATTGGATTTCAATTCATTAAAACTCAGCAGGCTTATTTTCAAGTTCAAATATAATCGTGTGGATAATGAGACTTTTATAGAACAGCTTGTGACTTTTCCTCCACTTAACTCTCTCACCACTCAATGATTCCAAATTACTAGGTCTTTTTTAGTAACATAGGAAAAAGATTGACTACAAATTGTACTGAATTTTGAGGAAAACGTCACAAATAGTTAAAAGTAATAGACAAGTGAGCAAATTACCTTTCGGTCCTTCACTTTCTTCCCCAAGCTTTGATCCCCCTATCTCATTTGCTCTCCACTAAACAACATTACTAATTAGTGCAACATCCCATGAAGTTACGCACATACAAGAAAAGGAACTTGATAAGTCAAACAACCATAGTTAAAAAAGAAGTAAAGTTCAATGCTTGTAAATGATTTAAGTTTAATAGCAATCTCCACAAAGACAATAACTTACCATCATCCATCTACAGAGCAACATCATGGACAACAGTTTTGTCATGGAGTAAGGCAACAATCTTCAAATACTGCAAAATGGTGGGTTCATTGGCATAACTACAATTTGAAGTAAAGTCAACCAAATGAAATCAGGATATAAGACACGTATGCTTTGGAAGAACTCCATATATGAGAACAAAATAGATTATTCCAGAAACAACATATAGAAAGACAAAAATGGTGTGGTGAGTAATTACTAATTACACAGTCTGAATAGCACAAGAAGAATCATCAGGTTAAATGGATGGAACATGAAATATGGAAAAAATGTAAAACACAAATAGTAATCATTATAGAGAACCTATAACAAAGTCGATCATATAATGGTAGCATATTGCTTAGTGAATAATGAAAAGTATACAAAATAAATCACACCACCAAAAACATGATCTCAAACAGACTTTCACGACCCCATTCTGGAAATAACACATCTCTATAGGTTTTCTTCTACTTTTGCCAATATCTTATGACCCCAAGCATGTAGCAGAGATGGTTAAGTCAAACTATATCTTTTGTTGGTTAAAAGAACATGGATCAAGGAAACTGATGGATGACTTGAAACTAAGAACATCAAGCATGCATCGGGGGTTCTATATCTTAGTTGAGAAAAATAGACTCGGATTAACACAAAATTTGTGTGGGGATATTCAATCATCTTGAGACATAATTTTTAGTAGTTTTTGGCAAATGGTCTAGAAGCCAAAATCCTTAAAAACTACTTTTTCCTTGACAACATTGTAGTGGAAGAATAGTAACATTATATACCCACTCTTTCCTTTTAGCAGAAGATGCCTTGGTAGCCTCCCTCTGTTCTGCAGCCTTCTTTTCCTCCTCAGTTTTGGCGACGTCGCCAAAAGAGATCAAGATCATCATCAGCATCCTCCTAGACAAAAGTAAAAGAGGGCTGAGCATTTCAGTTTGAAGTCCTATTACTAATTACAAAAAATTATATGAATTTCAGGCATGAGATTCTTTATTCAAAAAAGTCAATAGCTCTACGGTGTCATAAGTACTATTACCAATTGATTCACAAGCAAGCTTAGAAAAGTGAAGGTAAACAATACAACCATTCCACTCTACTGAATTTGAAGTTACCAATTAAACATCAAGGAAATTGATCCCCCACCAAACTACTCAAAACTTCTTATCCATCTATGATAATATAAACACATCTTTTGCAAAAGCTACACTTTTGGTTCAAATAACTAAACTAAAACCCTTCAAAAGGATCAAATTTGGCTGAATTGAACAAACACCACCGACAAGTTAACTTTTTAACATGAAACGAAGATAACCAGTATTAGTCGGCTACCTTAGTTTGAGCCGGAGCAGCAGATTCAACTACAGCTTGGCCTCCGATCCTTACTCCAACAGCCTTTCCAGGGACGCTACACCATAATCCGAAAACCACAAGTCCAATAACAAGTTAACACTCAAGTAGATCAGAAGAATAGGTTCTTACAGCAAAACTGGTTTCTCTCTGGCAGCAGGTTTCTACTAACTAGGTTTCTTGCTGCAGCTGGTTTCTCTCTTGGAGCAGGTTTCTCCTAAATAGGTTTCTTGCAGCAGCTGGTTTCTCTCATGCAGCAGGTTTGTACTAAATAGGTTTCTTGCAACAGCTTGTTTTTTACTAAATAGTTCTTGCAGCGAGTGGGTTTCTCTTATGTAGCAAAGTTTCTCTCACAATTATAAATTTGAGTGGGTTTCCAAGTAGCAGGTTTGTTGCAACAAGTTTGTTAACAATATCCTACAACAATTCCTTAGAGCTCATTTCCTACAGTAGTGGGTTTCTTGCAGCAATATCCTACAGGGACGTTTGGGTGGGTGGATGTGTGGAGTTTCTTTGTTGTAGTTATCCAAATGCTTCTTTTTCCTTATAATTGCCTTTTCCATCGTCTAGCTCCACATCGATCCAAACAAAATTTATCAAAAACAGAACTTAGACATTATCATAAAAAGTAGTTGCATTCCTCGGAAATTATAGAAATTAACTCATAATCATCTTAAAATACAAAGTTTCTCCAAATGCCAATCTTTCCTTATAACCTTTTCCTTATTTAGGATTCAAATCTTCAAGAAAGGGGAATGAGAATCTATACCTGATTTAGTCTGCAGAATGAGGAGGAAGTGCTGCCGCCTCCTTCGCCGTCGCCGCCGGAAGGAAGAGTCGCCGCTAATGCCGAGAAAGAAGGAGGAACCACGAGAGTTTTCGTGAGTGAGTGAATTTTGAGAGCGAGTGAAATACCCTAATAATTTCAATTTGGGGAAAAATTCCCAAATAATTGGGGGGAACCATTTTAATTTGGGGAAAAATAATTTCAATGGACCTGATTGTTGGAATTTTGTAAAATTCTGACGTTGGAATTGTAATTGAAAATAATAATTTCAAGAATAAATCTTACAGATCTTTGATATTAAAAAAAATTATTAATTTTGATGATTATAATATTGATGTAGATGATTACCCAGAAAAAAATCTAAAGATATTTATTTATAAAAAAACTCATGTAAATAATTGAGATATCCATATTTTCATAAATTAAAGATATTTTCGTCCATAATTCGTTTTAAAATTACATAATTATGATTAATTTTACAAAGAAAGTAACCACATATAAAAAATTAATGCATTTAGTTGAAATATTGATATTTTTCATAATTTTCAATATATATATATAATTAGTTTGAAGAAAATAATTACATATAAAAAATTAATGAATTTTGTTGAGATATTAATATTTTCCATAAATTTAAAGATATTTTTGTCGATAATCATTTTTTGTATTTGATATTTATGATATTTGTTTAATTTCACTTATTAAGTATCAAGTGTACATACATGTTTCAGTTACAAGAAACCGTTGATATTTTGTTACGATGTTGATATTTTTCACTATTTTAAGAATATAAATATATATATATAATAGTTTGAAAAATATCATTGCATATAAAAATATTAGCTTGAAAACGTCTGATTTAGAATGAGTAGTCATTGGATGAGATGGCAAAGGCCCAAATGACAGTAGAGGCGAGGGATTATCCTGAATATGCTGCTGGATTTGCACCAAGCATCACCTGAAGAGGAGATAGTTTACCGACGTAAGTTTAATTGGAACCATATGAATCATAGTGACGATACGAATTGGATTCGCAGCCATGAAAGGAAGACGAGTGTGGACTTGTTAGTTTGAGAGAGGGGTTGATCGGTGTCGTGAAGGCGGTCAGGGAGAGAGAGGATTTTGCAGTGAGTTAGGCTCTGATACCATGTGAGGAAATATTAAAATCACAACACCTACTGATAATAGATGGGGATTACAACAATTATGGAGAAATACAAGAAAAAAAATATCTACAAGATACAAATATATAATATATACAATCAAATAAAATCTATTTCTTAATTATCCTTATTAATTCCCTTCCCATTTTCTTCTTTCATTTTTCTGTTCATTGTAGAAATCTTTTTGTTGAAGGTTGCCAAGCTTTCAGACAGGGGAAAATTGTATCAAGAACACTCTTATGCCTTGAAATCGTATGCAAATTGTGCAACCGATTCTTGATGCAACAATAGAGATGATTGTCTGCCATCCAATGCTCAAGAAACAGAATAGAAGATATCAATTGAGTTGGAATCTTATTTTTTTGGCATAGTGATGATTACTACTTGTAGGATTTATTTTTATTTTATATATGTTGCTTCATGGTAGATGATATATTGCATCATATTTGTATCTTGGATATGTTGTTGTACACTGAGTTTTGGAAATGATTAATATTTCATGTTCTTACTTCAGAACTTTATACTTGCACTTCATTATTTTAATTTGTCAAGTTACATGATATGAATATTGAAATCACAAAAAAAAAAAAATCAAATGGAAAAAGTTCCATTGCTCTTCTATTGGAAAAATTGTTGGATTTTTCTTCATTAATTAGTTTTTCCAACAGATTTAAACCAAATTTCTGTTGAATTTTTTTTTTCCATTGGAATTTCTGTTGGAATGGCTCATTTGAAATCAAGAATTCCAATGGAATTTCTCTGTAGGAATTTCGTTGATATCCAACAGTGAGCAACAAATTTCTCAATATGTAACAACAACCTTCTCAGCTACCAACATGTTAGATTTATCAAATATTTATTAACATTTTCCATTTTCTTAACTTTTATGCTCGTGAATATTATTCAGTGAATTTGAGTAGATATCATGCTGAATAAGGTAGATTTAAACAATATTGAACAACATTTGTTACAAGAAAGTACAACTCTACCCTCGGACCGTTTCACTTGTTCAACGAATGAAAAACACAAATCTACTCTCGAACGATTTCACTTGTTCAACGAATGAAAACGTATCGAGATGGTGTTGTCAATCCAGGTGGGAGGTCATTCCAATTTAATGAGACCTGCCATAAATTTAAACAACATTGAACAACATTTGTTACAAGAAAATATAACTCTTCTCGAACACGATTTCACTTGCGATTTCACTTGTTCAACGAATGAAAACCTATCGAGATGGTGTTGTCAATCCAGGTGGGAGGTCATTCCAATTTAATGAGACCTGCAATAAATTTAAACAACATTGAACAACATTTGTTACAAGAAAGTACAACTCTACCATCGAACAATGAGAAAGATAACTTGGGATTGAAAACATAGCCTAATTCTTTGGGCTTGATGGATAATACAATTCCCTTCTCCTTTCATAATATTTTTTAAAATTTGTGTGTTTACAAATTCATTTCATAGGGGATTGTGTGTAGGATTATGCATATTGGACAATGGTTTGTTGAAGCAAGAATTCGATGGATAATTTTTGTCAATCATCAGTCATGTCATGTTGAATAAGGCAGATAGTGGAAGCAAGAATTCAATGGATAATTTTTGTCAATCATCAGTCATATCATGCTGAATAAGACAGATTTAAACAACATTGAACAACATTTGTTACAAGAAAGTACAACTCTACCCTCGAACGGTTTCATTTGTTCAACGTATGAAAAACATAAATATACTCTCGGACGGTTTCACTTGTTCAACGAATGAAAACCTATCAAGATGGTGTTGTCAATCCAGGTGGGAGATCATTCCAATTTAATGAGACCTGCCACAAATTTAAACAACATTAAACAACATTTGTTACAAGAAAATACAACTCTACCCTCGAACGGTTGTACAGAAAACAATGAGAAAGATAACTTGGGATTGAAAACATAGCCTAATTCTTTGGGATTGATGGATAATACAACTTCCTTCTCCTTTCATAATATTTTTGAAAATTTGTGTGTTTACAAATTATTTCATATGAGATTGTGTGTGGGATTATGCGTATTAGACAACGGTTTATTGAAGCAAGAATTCAATGGATAATTTTTGTCAATCATCAGTCATGTCATGCTGAATAAGGCAGATAGTGGAAGCAAGAATTCAATGGATAATTTTTTTCAATCATGAGTCATGTCATGCTGAATAAGATAGATTTAAACAACATTGAACAACATTTGTTACAAGAAAGTACAACTCTACCCTCGAACGGTTTCATTTGTTCAACGAATGAAAAACACAAATCTACTCTCGGACGGTTTCACTTGTTCAACGAATGAAAACCTATCGAGATGGTGTTGTCAATCCAGGTTGGAGGTCATTCCAATTTAATGAGACCTGCCACAAATTTAAACAACATTGAACAACATTTGTATAAGAAAGAACAACTCTACCACGAGCCTTGTAGCTCAAGTGGTATCCCACCTTTATAAAGGTGCAGATTGTAATGACTAGGATTCGAACCCGGATCACGCAAGTTTTCTAATTCTTATTGTTCCCCTCCCTTCCACTCCCCCAAACCTATTAAAAAAAAGTACAACTCTACAACTCTACCCTCGAACGGTTGTACAGAAAACAATGAGAAAGATAACTTGGGATTGAAAATATAGCCTAATTTTTTTGGGCTTGATGGATAATACAACTCCCTTCTCCTTTCATAATATTTTTGAAAATTTGTGTGTTTACAAATTGATTTTATAGGGAATTGTGTGTGGGATTATGCGTATTGGACAACAGTTTGTTGAAGCAAGAATTCAATGGATAATTTTTGTCAATCATCAGTCATGTCATGCTGAATAAGGCAGATAGTGGAAGCAAGAATTCGATGGATAATTTTTGTCAATCATGAGTCATGTCATGCTGAATAAGACAGATTTAAACAACATTGAACAACATTTGTTACAAGAAAGTACAACTCTACCCTCGAACGGTTCTACAGAAAACAATGAGAAAGATAACTTGGGATTGAACACATAGTCTAATTCTTTGGGCTTGATGGATAATACAACTCCCTTGTCCTTTCATAATATTTTTGAAAATTTGTGTGTTTACAAATTATTTCATATGAGATTGTGTGTGGGATTATGCGTATTGGACAACGGTTTGTTGAAGCAAGAATTCGATGGATAATTTTTGTCAATCATCAGTCATGTCATGCTGAATAAGGCAGATAGTGGAAGCAAGAATTCGATGGATAATTTTTGTCAATCATGAGTCATGTCATGCTGAATAAGACAGATTTAAACAACATTGAACAACATTTGTTACAAGAAAGTACAACTCTACCCTCGAACAGTTTCATTTGTTCAACGAATAAAAAACACAAATCTACTCTCGGACGGTTTCACTTGTTCAACGAATGAAAACCTATCGAGATGGTTTTGTCAATCCAGGTGGGAGGTCATTCCAATTTAATGAGACCTGCCACAAATTTAAACAATATTGAACAACATTTGTTACAAGAAAGTACAACTCTACCCTCGAACGATTGTACAGAAAACAATGAGAAAGATAACTTGGGATTGAAAACATAGCCTAATTCTTTGGGTTTGATGGATTATATAACTCCCTTCTCCTTTCATAATATTTTTGAAAATTTGTGCGTTTACAAATTGATTTTATAGGGGATTGTGTGTGGGATTATACGTATTGGACAACTGTTGAAGCAAGAATTCAATGGATAATTTTTATCAATCATCAGTCATGTCATGCTGAATAAGTCAGATAGTGTAACACCCCAAATTTCTAATTATATCTATTCTTATTAATAATAAATTTTTATTAATTATCATGATTTACTAGTATCTTATAGAGAAATTAATTAGGTGTTATTTGAAATATTACGTCTGATGTGATTGGGATTTCAATTGATGTCGATAATATCGACAAGTCTAGATAAGTTAAACATTGATATATAAATATTTAATATCGACTAGTAATAAATTTCTAGAATTTTTAAAGTGATAACATGGAGATATGGAAGTAGATATATAAGTAAATTAGTTGAGATATTTTAGGGATTCTCTATTTTGTTAAAAGTCCTAAAAGAAATGGGAATTTAAAACCCTAGATGTAAAAGTAGGCGTTAAAAATTGGAAATAAATACGCGAATCAAAGAACCAGAAATATAAAATTTGGAGAAAGCAGAAATATAAAATTTGGAGAAAGCAGAAGAAAGAGAAAACGAAAGAGAGAATCAAAGAACCAGAAATATAAAATTTGGAAAAAGCAGAAGAAAGAGAAAATGAAAGAGAAAACGAAAGCGTCCATCGATGAATAACCAGAGCATATATCCTGTCAAGGTATCCATTATATATATAGCTTGGATTCTTTTTACATCCATAATTTCTAGTATGGAATAATTGTTTAGTTTAGTAATTTCACGTAATGTATGATTTTGTAAAATGAATTGAGAAAAATAAATAAATAAATCAATTGAATTGTAAGTGGAAAAATCCTTCTATAGTGTTTCTGATCACATGAATTGTAAACAATCATCTAAATTGACCAACCCATTTAGGCTAATTTTTGCAGTTTATTGCTTAGTCATTTGGTGGAAGAGTTTTCTAATTATTTGGTTAAGTTAGTTTGTAATTATTCTTCTCGATATTTGATATAGAATAAATTATTTATGAGTTACAATTAAACTACATGTATCAAAATTATAATAATAATAATAATAATAATAATAATAATAATAATAATAATAATAATAAGTAGCAGTATCAGTCTTCATGTTAAGATAGTAGTTATTTATTCATTAGTTATTGATTTGCAGAATTCAAACACCAATGATAACAAGGATAGATGTGTATATATATATATATATATATATCGACAATAGAAAATGCATGTATGTTTTGCATGGTTAATTCCTTTATTTAGCTTTAAGCTCAATCCATGTACATAGTAATTAATATGGGACGGAAATATGTTGTCTAATTTACTTAGTTTAATTAAGGATTTGACGTCAGTATGTATAATAAAATTGAGGTTTTATAATTAAATGAATTAATTAATTAGTTATAGAAATTTCCATTTGATTTCTGTCGCAGGTGTTATACTAATTAAAATTAGAATTTCTTAAGGAAGTGGAAATATTAAGGAATTGATAGTGAATTAACAAGATAAAAACCTTTCTGTGATTAATGATTTGATTTAGGAATCTCAATATTAAAAGATTATAGTTTTAGTGTGTATTATGTGAGAAGTAGATGATGCCTCAGTTGAGGACTGCATTCCATTCCACTAAATAAATAATTGTCGATACATCGACAAAAGAAGAAAACTAAATAACCACCTAAAATATAAAGATATATACAAAGAAATACTAGGATACGTTATTATTTTTCTTAACATATTATATTGATAGATTCTAAGTTATCAATTAATTATTTTTAGATTTGGGTTGAGAAAGCTTAGAGGTTTGTGAGGATTGTGAGATACGAAAGTTTTGAGAATTCCAGGTAAGTACATCTCTCACCTGCAGTATGAGTAGTTTTGTTTTCTTTGTTTAATGTTTGATGCAAAATTTGCTTGAATGTTTATTTATGTCTTTCTATGAGTCTGCTTTGATGATTTGCTAAGTTATGTGTTTCGTGAGTTTCACTTATGTTTTCTATGAATATGAAGAGATGATTTGCTAAGTGATGTGCTTTCATGTATTTTGGTCAATTATAAGATGTAAGTTAATCTTGTTTTATGTAGGGTGAGAAAAGTATATTTTTGAGAAAGTATATATATAGTTTTATTTTATATTTTAGACTGGTACCGGGCACCGAGATCGCCCACTAGAAGAGTTTAAGGGCTCCAAGACCGCCCTATGAGTTTAAGGGCTCCGAGACCGCCCTATGAGTATTGAGTTGCTCCGTTTGAATTCGGTGGCTAGCTACCCCGGGTTTTTCGGAGTTGCGCGCATTGGTACCATGTCTGGGCCCACAGTATATTATTTTCCAGTATAAGTATATATAAGGTCTTATTAGCTAATGACTTGCATTTTTTTCAAAAGTTATAAAGAAAAAGGTTTTGTGAGATTAGATGATGTACTTGCTAAGCTGTTGCTTATAGTATTTACCTCATACTGCAGATAAAGGTAAAGGTAAGATGTGATGCAAGGGGTAGCAGCGCTGAAGCGTGATTGGTGGTGACGGCCTCGGAATTGGTTAAAGAAATGTTATTTTAGTATTCATACTAAGAAGAGTTTATTTCTAATTTCCTTAAGGAGAACTTTTTTTTTAAACGATTTAACTCCTTTTCAAATGTTTTAAATCGTTTTAAAACTCTAGCATGTTTCTTACAAAGTTTAATTTCGTTGCTTTAATAAAAAAAATCTTACGGGAATTTTTATAAGTTTAGAAAGTTATGTTGATTTAGTAGAAGTAACTACCCTAAGAAGAGGGGGTGTTACAGATAGTGGAAGCAAAAATTCGATGGATAATTTTTGTCAATCATCAGTCATGTCATGCTGAATAAGACAGATTTAAACAACATTAAACAACATTTGTTAGGAAAATCGATAAAATTATCCTACTAATAAAAGATAAAAATCGTGTAATGCATATTTAATTTTTTTGTATGAGGGGTATTTTATTTTTTATTTTCGTGTAATAATTTATTTCAATGACTTTTTTCCAAAGTCTTATTATTTTTAAAATTTATTCGTGCAATAATTTATTCTGTGTGATAATTTGTAAGGGGTAGTAGTTTCGAGATGACTTTTTTTCCAAAGTCATATTATTTTCTTGTAAGGATGAATTTTTTTCCAAAATTCATGTAGGGACAAAGTTTGTGTAAATTTATTCAAGTTTATTTGTGGAATATGCTTATTTAAGTTTATTTTCGCATAAGACTTTTTCGTGCAAGTGTCCTGGGAAATAATTTTTGTGTAATACCCTTTTAATATCTTAATTTGTGTAATCCTTTATACTCTTATTTTTCGTATAGTCTCTTATTCATTTTTTTTCGTGTAAAATCTAATTTGTGTGCTTATTTTATATTTTTTTGTGTAACTGTTTATTCAATATTTTCGTGTAATCCTTTATTTTATTTTTTCGTGTACAGTCTAATTTATGTAAACCAAAATTCATACAATGTCTTATTCGAAAATTCGTGTAACCTCTGATACAAAAGTGACATATTTTTTTTAAATGAATAATTTTATCAATTTTTCTGATTTTGAATAGATAAGTAACAAAGTTATCTTTTGTGCTCAAATTTAATCTATGGTAGAAACGTTACCGAACTCTTATACACTTTTATACCACAAATCCACTAAAACGACTACTGCATCCTCAAATATAGTATTTTTCCACAATCACACCAATTATTTCTCTACTATTCCACATGCAAGTATAAAGGATATTTTTGATAATCATCAAAATTATGGTAGAAAAATAATAAAATTATGTTGTATGGTAAAAAATAATTCTCTATATTGATTGTGTTGTTTTTGGGCATTTCACCTATTTTTTAATTTTTTTTTTTAATTATTATGTGGTCATGTGAGAGAAGTGTGGGGTTTGGTTTATCTACTGCGCTTCTTAGATATTATAGAATAGAATCGTCACTCTTCATCCCTCTCACGCCTCTCAAATATTCCGTTTTACAAGATTAGATTTTTAAGACGATTTTAAAAGTTATTAGTTTCTCTAATTATATACTAACTTTTGAGGTTGATTTGAATACTTCCCTAGAAAGAAAAAAATAAAATTTTGAGTACTACTAAATTTAATTTTAATAAATTTTTCTGATTTTTAGATGGCTTCAAAAAGTTATGTTTTGCACTTGCACATTGTATACAACATTTGGCTGACTTACCAGTCAGTTCTTGTGCCCCCTACAAGAGCAAATTAATTAGTTATCAATTTAGAATTACTGATACTATTATTTTCTGAATAGTTTTTTTTTTCTTTCTTTTTTATGTTGGGAAAGTCGTCATTTTAGAAGAAATCTGGATTTGTGACGTGGAGAAGATAGGTAAATTATCTTATAAATTTATAATATTTAAATTGGTGATTTACTCTATTCTTTTTTTTTTTTGATAATTTAAATATCATAATATTTTTTTATAATTTAAATATCATAATAAGTCCACATGAAGTATCACAGTCTATCAAATGGCCACATCCTATTTTTAAAACCTAAATCCTTCGTGGGTTCTTTTCTATATTTGTGGAACTAATTTTATTATATAATATAATAAAATTTTAAATAAGATTTTATATATGCCCAACTTACTGATATTAAAATGCTGAATTCGACAGTTAATTTACGAGTTAAAAAATTAAGAGCATTTTTTAACAAGGCTTGGAGAAAATAGAGCCTTTCGAAATTAAAAAAGTGTGTTGATTAAGAAAATTCCAAACCAAGTGTCAAGAGAATTCAAGAATGGCCAAAATATTTAATCAAAAATATTAATTAAAGAAAAACTATATAAAATAATTAAGAATAGAAGAGGGGTCTGTCTCCATATCAGACTAGTTTGTGTATATTATGTATCCATCCAAGATTCCTAACACTAATTAAAACTTTACTGGTAACAATTTTATGAATTACCAACACTAAAAATTGACTGTGTGAAAATTCATGAATCCAATTTCTACCATATTTATATATAATGATCGTTATATTTTCTACATATTACTTCATCTATTTTAAAATAAATATCGTTCTAGAGTTTAAATTTTATTTCAAATTATATTGTTTTAGATTTTTATACAATTTTATCTCGAAATTATCCTTATTAATATTTCTTAACTAACAATTTGGGGATTTTATATGATACTTCTATGAAATTAATTTATTCGCTTTTCAATTTTGAATTCTAAATTCCTAAATTAATAGAGTGTACATTTGTCCAATTTTATATTTCTTAATTTATGATAAAAAAAAATCAAAATAACACTTATTTTGAAATACATGGATTATTAATCATGTTTATTGGATATGTATATATTAGTGAATGAAGACTCTGTTTGGATAGATATTTGAAATTTTAAATTTAAAATGATTGGATTTCAAGTCCATCTAAGTTTGAGTGGATTTGAAATGCACCAAAATGACTAAAAGATTAGTTCAAAATAAAAATGATGAATTTCAAATCCACGACTATCCAAACACCAATGGTGAATTTACTATTATGGATTTCAATCTTTTCTCAAATCCATTTATCCCTAAGATTATTTTATAGAGAGAGTAGATTATATATCTGATATAAAAATAAAAAGATATATGTGAACTTGATGAGGTGTGTGTGAAAATTGTGTGAAGAAAGTAGGATAGGAGAAGAAAGTTTAAACTCTTTCTTCTGAATTTTAGGAAATCATTTTTCTGTTTTGGAGTATTGGATATCGGGACTTGAAGCTCACACTGTTGTTTGTTTCTACAAAATTTCTATTATTAATATTTTTCTAAATTTTAATATACGTGTAAATATAGAAAGTATAAAACTATTGATGGATTTAAGGAAATTCAATTGGAACTTGAATTCTTTAGTCCATACTAGTGTCAGGTTGGTTAAAACTCAAATCGAAAGGTAATAATATGATACTAAATCCATTCCCTATAGTGATTTTTTTTTTTTATATTGATGATGTTATTATTTAGTGCAAGAAGTACTATAGCAAATTTCTCAACATTCACATTGTTTTAAAATAATTTCCACCAGCAAAATAATACATTTTAATATTTTATTTTTATTAATACTTATTATATGAAAACTTTATTATCAATATATATGCCGGATACATGACTAACTACTTAAAAATTCTTCATCAATATATATAACATATATAGTGTTGTTAGATAAGTTGGGGTCGATGTTGGGTTTATGAGTGTAACCCATCTTAAGTGGTTTGAATCAGGATAGGGTCAAAATTCAAATTGTTCCTAGATTTATCACAAGATCCACTTTATTTAATTTATTGAGAAAATTTCAATATTGGTCATATAAATTAAACTCTATTCATTTTCAACCACTAATTTTAAGAGTTTTTATATAAAGTTTAAATCCTTTTTTTTTTGGTTAATTACAGATTTGAACTTCAAAACCATGAGTTATTTTAAGAGGTGAATGAAGAAGAAGTAAAAGAAAATGAGTTTAATGCAAAAAGTTTCATGTAGATAGCCAAAACTAAAACATAGGGTTTCCAGTGTGTGTATTTTCCCACTAAATTGATCTGGTTAGTTGAATTCCCTCCATCTGGATGATGGAATTTTTATAGTGGGGTCCAACTCTAATCACTTTTACATAGTTGGTGGAGTACTTATGAAGATTCGGTACATTTGGGTACTAAATTTGAAATAACTAATAATTTCGGGGACCAAATATGTAATTAATCCCTTTATTATTTTTCAATTTTACTCTGATGTTGATCCAAAATTTATTTTTTTGACCATAAATACTAACATGAACATAAGTAATGCAGATGTGACGCTCAAAATTGGGAACTTTGATTATACTAAAAAAAATTGATCAATGTGACATTATATGAATCAAAAACCCAATATTTAGAGTGTGTAGATTTATTCACTTCGTACAACAAAAATTCTTAATTTGGAGTATCACATTTGTATAATACGTTAAAAATTGTCGAAAAAAAATTAAATTTCGAATTAAGATTGAAATAAAGATGAAAAGAAATCAAACTTTAAAGGATAATTACAGAAACCCGTTAAATTAGTGATTCAAAAATTAATTAGTCCCAAGTTGTAAGATTAAAATTAAATTTCTAATCAAATATGAAATATTTGTTCTCAACCAACCATTTAATTACATAATTTCTCAAGTATCCATTCCGATCCAAAATTAGTATATTTTGTTAGGTCTAACTGATACAAGTATTTACATTTTATAACAATATAATTAGAAAAAGATAGTAGCTAGATAGCTACATAGTAAAAACAAAGATTGGGTTATCAAGAAGATTGATAAGTGGAAATATTATTGGAAAAAGATAGATAAATAATCATAGACTTGGGAATCTACAACACTCTTACATGTTTCACCCTATAATCGTGATATTTTATTTCTATGTTGTCCTATCGTAATCTCACATTATATATTATGGAAAACTCCTCTCTCCAATTTATGATGTAACAAATCTTTCTCACACCCTATAATTACTACTAACCAAAGCCTCTTAATACGTCATCCGTATTAATGACTGTTATATCATCTTTCCCCCTATTATTTTTTACTCCTCCAAACTACTTTTACTACTTCATACTCTTTTCCTACCAAACTCAAAAATCTATAAAAGTTTTTGTGCTTTCCAAACTGTTCCACTACTATATATTCTCCTCCTAGCAAATTAAAAAAAAAATCTACTAAAGAAATGGATAGACGAGAAGATTCAATCTACTATCAACTCAATGTTTCAGTACTACATATTCTCCTCCTACCAAATTCAAAAATCTACTAAAGAAATGGATAGACGAGAAGCTACAATCTACTATCAACTCAATGCCGACTACGAATGGATTCTTGAGGATATAAATACGAGATGAATGGATTCTTGAGAATACAACTACGAATGGATTCTTGAGGATACAAATACGAGATGAATGGATTCTTGAGAATACAAACATGAGAGTCTGTGTTGATGATTGTATAGATGAGAAGCTACAATCTACTATCAACTCAATGCCGACGACGAATGGATTCTTGAGGATATAAATACGAGACGAATGGATTCTTGAGGATACAAACACGAGAGTCTGTGTTGATGATTGTTTTAACGTGGAAAGCGGTCCGGACATCGGATTGACATTAAGCCATCCGAACTATCTTTATATTCGTTTCCTAATGCCGATTGTGAGTTTGTGGCTCAATCAAGGTGTTTTAGTGTGCATGGAGACCTGGTGAATCAAGATTTATGCTTAATTGCAGAAGAAACGGACTAATTATAGCTCAATTGGTCAGAATTCAAGATTAGGGCTTGGAATTCAATTTAGGGCTAAAATTAGGGTTCTAAGGGAAATTTTGTAAAATCGGATATAAATTCGAATCCGATTGGGAATAGAAGTTTAGGGCTTTTGTTCCTGATGATAAGGGGAATCCAAATTGATAAGATTTGATAGATTTGGATAAGGAATTTATCCGATTGCACTTTTAGGGCTTATATAAACCCTAATCGGCTGAATTTTGGGGCTGAGCTCAATACTTTGTAATTTGGTAAAATTAGTGATTGGTTTTCTCTCTCCCGTGGACGTAGATCAAGGTTGCTTGATCGAACCACGTAAATTCTTGCGTTTGCTATTTTTTTCTTGAATTTTCTTTGATTCCAATTACAATTAGGGTTCTTGGTTTCAAGCCTAATTTAATCTGCAATTGTCAATCTGGTTTTCTGAGATTGATTAATCTAAAACCTAACAAGTGGCGCCGTCTGTGGGAAGAAGACTTGCAAGATGATGGGATCAATGAAGATGGATGTGGAGAAATTCAATGAAACTAATGACTACAACTTGTGGAAGGTTAAAATCACTGCACTCCTTACTCAGCATGGATTGGAAGGAGTTCTTGATGGTGTAGGAGAAGATGCTTCTTCTGAAACGGCCAAGAAACTGAAGGATATGGATAATAAGGCAAGGACATCAATCATTCTTTGTCTAGGAGATAAGGTTTTGAGAGAGGTATGCAAGGAGACTTCAACAAGACTATGATTGAGAAGTTGGATTCCTTATATCAGACTAAGACCTTAGCGAACAGGTTGTTCATGAAGCACAAGCTCTACGCATTCAAGATGACAGATGAGAAGAAAATTACAAAGGATCTTGATGAATTTATCAAGATTCTTGATGATCTTGATAATATAGGTGTAAAGGTGGATGATGAAGATAAAGCCTTCATGCTGTTCCATTCCTTGCCTAAGTCGTTTGAGAATTTCAAGGACTCGCTCGTGTATGGCAGGATGGATAAGTCTCTGAGACTTGAAGATGTGATGGTTGCGCTGAAAACCAAAATTCTCCAGATGCCCAGCAATCCAAGAACTGAATCTGGACCAGAAAGTCTAAGTGTGAGGTTTAAGTCTCAAAGAGGAGGACAAGGAAGTTTCAAGAAAGGGAAGAAGGAGGGTGGATCTCCACCTAACCAACCTGCAGGAGAGAAGAAGGAAACCAGAAAGTGTTTTCATTGTCAAAAGATAGGTCATCTACAGAAGAATTGCTTAGATAAAAAGGCGGGGAAACCACCCACACAACCTCAGGCAGCAGTGGCTCAGGAGAGTTATGAAGATGGAGAGATGTTGTGTGTATCCGACTCTCAAAACCAGCAGGAGTGGGTTCTTGATTCGGGCTGCTCGTTCCATATGTGCCCACTCGAATCAGCCTTCATCGAACTCAAGAAACAAGAGGGTGGTCTGGTACTTCTTGGAAATAACCATAGTTGTATGGTTAAAGGAATTGGCACTGTTAAGATCAAGCTTCATGATGGAAGAGTAAGGCGGCTGCCTGATGTGAGATTCATCCCAGACCTTAAGAGGAACTTGATATCATTAGGTTCTCTCTATAACTCAGGATACAACTTCTACACCTGTGAAGAAGGATTTCTCAACATTGCAAAGGATGGCAAGACTGTGATGAAAGGAGAAAGAAACAACGGTCTGTTCACTTTAATTGGAGAGACTGTGGTGGGAGAGAATCATGTGATTCTAAACTCTGAGGAGACTAATCTATGGCACAAGAGACTCGGACATGTAGGAGAGAAGGGACTGATGCAATTAGCCAAGAATCAAGCCTTTGGAAATACAACTCTATCAAAACTGGAATTTTGTGAATTGTGTGTGTTGGGAAAGGCCAAGAAGATCCAATTTCCTACTGGAATTCATAACACCAAGGAAGTGATGGACTATGTCCACTCTGATATTTGGGGACCTACTAAGTCCACAACTCATGGAGGTGGAAGATTTTTCATGACTATCATAGATGACTTCTCTAGAAAAACTTGGGTGTTTGTGATGAAGAACAAGAGTGATGCACTCACACACTTCAAGCAATGGCTATCTCAGCAAGAAAATGTCACTGGAAAGAGGCTCAAGCACCTGAGAACCGACAATGGTCTTGAATACCTATCACAAGAATTCAATCAATTTTGCTCCGAGAAGGGCATTACAAGGCACAGGACAGCTGCTCTAAATCCCCAACAAAATGGAGTAGCGGAAAGAATGAATTGCACTCTCTTGGAGAGAGTGAGATGTATGTTGCTTGATGCAAATTTGCCAAAAGGATTCTGGGGAGAAGCTGTAAACACAGCCACTTACCTGATAAACAAGTGTCCATCATCAGCACTTAAGTTCAAAACTCCTGATGAAGTCTGGTTTGCAAAACCCTCAAATTACTCCTATCTCAAAGTATTCAGTTGCCAAGCCTTTGCTCATGTCAAGCAAGACAAGCTGGATGCAAGAGCCTTGAGATGTATCTTCATTGGCTATCCTCAAGGCACTAAGGGATACAAGCTGTGGAACCTGGAACCAACTGGACCTAGGTGCATAATCAGCCGAGATGTAACATTCAATGAGAAGGAAATGACATACAAAACCACAGCAAGGAATTCACAAAATAATTCTGAGTTGAGTGATGCTCAAATTGAGGTGGAGCCTGAAGAAACTCATCAACCAATTGCACAAGGAGATGAGGAAGTTGGTGATGAGGAAGCTGAGCAGGTTCTGGAACCAGAAGCAGAAACAGAAGCAGAAACTGAAACAGAAGACTTGAGCAACTATCAGCTTGCTCGAGATAGGAAAAGAAGAGAAATACACCCTCCAAAACGTTTTGGTCATGCGGATGTAGTATCCTATGCATTCATGGTGGCTGAAGACATTGAGTATGAAGAGCCAAATTCATACAAATCAGCTTTGGAGTCTCCGGATAGAGAAAA
This sequence comes from Scutellaria barbata, assembly GCA_028654395.1. Lineage (NCBI taxonomy): Eukaryota > Viridiplantae > Streptophyta > Magnoliopsida > Lamiales > Lamiaceae > Scutellaria > Scutellaria barbata. The sequence goes on along the minus strand of CM053651.1, from coordinate 887,800 downwards.
GTGGATCCAAGCCATGAAGGAGGAGCTGCTGTCCTTAGAAAAGAATCAAACATGGATTCTTACAGATGCACCAAAAGGACAGAAACTTATAGGATCCAAATGGATCTTTAAACGAAAGATTGAGGTAGCAAGCACCGAGCGAGTGAGATTCAAAGCACGATTGGTGGCAAAGGGATTCACACAAAGGGAGGGAATCGATTTCAATGAGGTGTTCTCTCCTGTGGTTAAGCACTGCTCCATTCGACTATTATTGGCCTTAGTTGCTAGATGGAATCTAGAGCTTCACCAACTCGATGTTAAAACTGCATTCTTGCATGGAAATCTTGATGAAGTCATTTACATGAAACAGCCCGAAGGCTTCATCACACCAGGAGAAGAACACAAGGTCTGCAAACTTCAAAGATCTTTATACGGATTAAAGCAAAGCCCCCGTCAGTGGTATAAGCGGTTTGATGAGGTGATGAGCAGCTTGAACTTGATAAGATGTAAGCATGATCAATGCGTGTATCTAGAACTTGAAGATGGGAACGTAGTCACCTACCTACTCTTATATGTAGATGACATGCTCCTAGCAAGCAAACATGAGAAGAACATAGCTGAAGTAAAAAGGAAGCTCAAAACACATTTTGACATGAAAGACCTTGGGACTGCGAAGAGGATTCTTGGCATGGATATTATGAGGGATAGAAAGTCTGGAAAACTATTTCTTCACCAAGGGGACTATCTTGACAAAGTCTTAAGAAGGTTCGAAATGCATCAAGCTAGGCCGGTGTCAATTCCCATTGCGTTAAACGTCAAGTTAACTGCAAATATGAGCCCCAAAACTACAAATGAGAAACAGTAGATGGAGATGATTCCCTATGCTAGTGGAGTGGGGAGTTTGATGTATTCCATGGTGTGTTCTAGGCCCGATCTAGCATATAGCATGAGTGCCATTAGCCGATACATGGCCAATCCTGGAAGACCACACTGGGAAGCACTAAAGCAGGTGATGAGATACATAAGAGGAACCAGCAATGCAGGTCTGATGTTCACAGCAAGTTCACCAGAAAATCAGTCTCCATTGGAAGGTTTTGTGGACTCGGATTTTGCTGGAAACCAAGACACGAGGAAGTCCTTGACAGGGTATGTTTTCACCATGTATGAAACGGCCATCAGCTGGAAATCAGTGCAACAACCAACTGTTGCCTTGTCTACAACCGAGGCAGAATTCCTAGCCATGGCCGAGGCATTTAAAGAAGCAATTTGGCTTAAAGGAATGGTGGAAGAGCTCGGTATAACTCAGGAGACTATTAGCATACATTGTGATAACCAAAGCGCCATTCATCTGTCTAAACATCAAGCCTATCATGAAAGATCAAAGCACATCGATGTCAAGTTACACTTCATAAGAGATATAATCGAAGATGGGGTGATTGAAGTTCGAAAGATAAGCACGGATGATAATCCAGCAGACATGCTAACTAAAGCAGTGTGCACATCGAAGTTTTTACACTGCATGAACCTAATCAAGGTTCATGCATGGGCCTGACAAGTTGGAGTGTTGAAATGGAGTGAGAAAATCAACCACGATTGATCCAAGGTGGAGATTTGTGAGTTTGTGGCTCAATCAAGGTGTTTTAGTGTGCATGGAGACCTGGTGAATCAAGATTTATACTTAATTGCAGAAGAAACGGACTAATTATAGCTCAATTGGTCAGAATTCAAGATTAGGGCTTGGAATTCAATTTAGGGCTATAATTAGGGTTCTAAGGGCAATTTTGTAAAATCGGATATAAATTCGAATCCGATTGGGAATAGAAGTTTAGGGCTTTTGTTCCTGATGATAAGGGAAATCCAAATTGATAAGATTTGATAGATTTGGATAAGGAATTCATCCGATTGCACTTTTAGGGCTTATATAAACCCTAATCGGCTGAATTTTGGGGCTGAGCTCAATACTTTGTAATTTGGTAAAATTAGTGATTGATTTTCTCTCTCCCGTGGACGTAGATCAAGGTTGCTTGATCGAACCACGTAAATTCTTGCGTTTGCTATTTTTTCTTGAATTTTCTTTGATTCCAATTACAATTAGGGTTCTTGGTTTCAAGCCTAATTTAATCTGCAATTGTCAATCTGGTTTTCTGAGATTGATTAATCTAAAACCTAACAAATGACGAATGGATTCTTGAGGATATAAATATGAGACGAATGGATTCTTGAGGATACAAATAGACATTAAGCCATCCGAACTATCTTTATATTCGTTTCCTAATGCCGATGACGAATGGATTCTTGAGGATATAAATATGAGACGAATGGATTCTTGAGGATACAAACACGAGAGTCTGTGTTGATGATTGTTTTAACGTGGAAAATGGTTTGGACATCGGATTGACACTAAGCCATCCGAACTATCTTTATATTCGTTTCATAGTCCGGACATCGGATTGACAGTAAGCCATCTGAACTATCTTTATATTCATTTCCTAGACGTCTCAAATTGCAGAGTATACGACTACTTTCAAGAGACTCTGCCATAAATTTGAACTATCTTTATATTCGTTTCCTAGTCCGAACATCGGATTGACACTAAGCCATCCGAACTATCTTTATATTCATTTCCTAGACGTCTCAAATTGCAGAGTACACAACTACTTTCAAGAGACTCTGCCTCAAATTTGAACAACATTGAACAAGTTCAATATTTGTTACAAGGAAGTACAAATCCACCCCCGAACAACATTGAACAAGATCAATCTTTGTTACAAGGAAATACAAATCCACTCCCGAACGATTTCGCAGGTTCTTTTTTAAAGAATGAAAACCTATCGAGATCGTGTTGTCAATCGAGATCATGTTGTCAATCTAAGTGGGAGGTCATTCCAATGATTCATATTTATATTCTAACGACATTGCAATTTTTACATTTTCCCAAATCTTCTTCAACAACCACCGAGTTATGTCAGCAATTATAATGAATATTTATATTCTAACCACCTTGCAATTTTTACATCTTCCCAAATCTTTTTCAACAACCTTCCCAAATCTTCTTCAACAACCACCGAGTTATGTCAGCAATTATAATGAAGCGTTAGAAATGATGGGTAACAATGATATATAGATATTGCAATCATTACATCTTTTCAAATTTTTTCAACAACCTTCCCAAACCTTCTTCAACAACCACCGGAGTTATGTCAGCAATTATAATGAAGCGTTAGAAATGATGGGTAACAATGATATATAGATATTGCAATCATTACATCTTCCCAAAATTTTTCAACAACCTTCCCAAACCTTCTTCAACAACCACCATGTCAGCAATTATAATGAAGCGGGTAACAATGATATATAGATATTGCAATTGATATGATTGATGTTGATAATATCCACAAATTCTAAATAAGTTAAATATTGATACATAGATATTTCAACTTATATGATTGTATCTATAAGTTAAATATTGATACATAAATATTTCAACTTATATGATTGATGTCGATAAAGTTTTATGAGAATTCATTCATTTCGTAACTGATATGAATATTGATATATGTTCAATATCAAACTGTTTCACTTATATCAATATTGTGTATTCTAAAAAAATAATAGATATCACACATTCTAAAATAATAGATATTATACAATTCCCTCAAAACTCTAAAGAAGTTTTTTTATGATTTTCAAACAGTTCCACTACTTCATACTCTCCTCCTACCAAATTCAAAAGTCTTACTAAAGAAATGGATAGATAAGATACCAAATTGTCAAATCTCAAATTCAAAAATCTACTAAAGAAATGGATAGACAAGAAGCCAAATCTATTATCAACGGCGAATAGATCAAATTCAAAAATCTACTAAAGAAATGGATACACAAGAAGTTATCAACGATGAATCGAGAATACAAACACGAGAGTTCGTGGGGAAGATTCTCGAGGATAAGATTCTCAAGGATACAAACACGAGAGTCCGTGGGGAAGATTCTCAAGGAATAGATTCTCAATGATACAAATATGAGAGTCCATGGGGAAGATTCTTGAGGATACAAACTATAGAAAATCCGTGTGGATAATTATTTTAACATGAAAAGATCCAGTCATCTGAACTATGTTCGTTTCCTACACATAGAATAATTATTTTAACATGAAAAGGTCCAGTCATCTGAACTATGTTTGTTTCCTAGACATAGAATAATTATTTTAACATGAAAAGAGTTTAGTCATCTGAACTATGTTCGTTTTCTAGATATGTAGTGGGAATTGCTCAAAACACACTCACAACCTCACTGCAAAAGTCTGTGATTTTATGTGAAAGAACACCAAGATGAACTTGCAATTAATCGAAACAAAAACGAAAGAAAAACGCAAGAATTATAGTGGTTCAGCTCCAGGAAGGAGCCTACGTCCACTGTGAACTGGAATCACTCAATTACGCTCAGTAACGGCGAAGAAATCCGATCAAGAACCTTACAAACGCAGTTTAGGGTTTTCTGCGCGAACCAAGAACCCTAGCCACTGAATTCTCTCTACTCGCTGATTAATTTCTTAATTCCTATCTACCCAGTATACATTAGTATATATAGGATCAAAGCCCCAACTCAATTTAACAAAACGGTTACAAATTGATAACGAATTTTGGCTCCAATCTAACTGTTATGCGCCGAGCCCTAATTCTGCGAATTGGGGAAATAACCACCCTAACTGAATTGAGCCGCTTGGACAGAGACTTGACAGCTTCCGGCTCGGACTCCTTTGACCCGGCTTCACCAAACCCGAACCCGGTTCCATGATCAGCAGGTTTCAAGGTTGCAATCTACAAGATAAATTATTTTAACATGAAAAGGGTCCAGTCATCTGAACTATGTTTGTTTCCTAGACATTCTAAATTGTCGATTACATGACTATTTTCGAATGGTTTCACTTGTTCAATAAATGAAAACCTATCGAGATGGTGTTGTCAATATCTCTATGAACAGGTGCACGACAACTTTCAAGAGATCTTGCCACAAATATGAACAGCAATGAACAACATTTGTTACAAGAAAGTACAAATCTAATTTGGGATGGTTTCACTTGTTCAACGAATGAAAACCTATCGAGATGGTGTTGTCAATCTCAACGAATGAAAACCTTCAAGAGATCCGACTACCAGAGATCCTGCCACAAATATAAACAACAATGAACAACATTTGTTACAAGAAAATACAAATCTACACAAATATAAACAACAATGAACAACATTTGTTATAAGAAAGTACAAATCTACCTTGGGATGGTTTCACTTGTTCAACGAATGAAAAATATAAACAACAATGACCAACATTTGTTACAAGAAAGTACAAATCTACACAAATATAATCAACAATGAGCAACATTTGTTACAAGAAAGTACAAATCTACCTTGGGATGGTTTCACTTGTTCAACGAATGAAAAATATAAACAACAATGAACAACATTTGTTACAAGAAAGTACAAATCTACCTTGGGATGGTTTCACTTGTTCAACAAATGTAAACCTATCGAGATAGTGTTGTCAATCTCAACGAATGAAAACCTATCGATGGCGTTGTCAATGTAGGTGGGAAGTCAACGAATGAAAACCTATCGAGATGGTGTTGTCAATCTAGGTGGAAAGTCATTCCAATTTAATGATTGATATTTATATTCTAACCACATTGCAATTCTTACATCTTCCCAAAGATTAATTTTATTCAACAACTGCCGACAAAAGACACATTTTACTTTTCAAAGATTAATCTTCCTCAACAACTGCCACAAATATGAACAACATTGGAGGTCATTCCAATTTAATGATTCGTATTTATATGTAATGATTAGTATTTATATTCTAACCACATTGCAATTCTTACATCTTTCCAAAGATTCTTACGTCTTTCGAAAGATTAATTTTCTTCAACAACTGCCGACAAAAGACACATTTTGCTTCCCAAAGATTAATCTTCTTGAACAACTACATTTGTTACAAGAAAGTAGACACATTATGCTTCCCAAAGATTAATCTTCTTCAACAACTACATTTGTTACAAGAAAGTACAAATCTATTTTCGGACGGTTTCACTTGTTCAACGAATGAAAACCGGTGTTATCAATTTAGGTGGGAGGTCATTCCAATTTAATGATTCGTATTTATATTCTAACCACATTGCAATTCTTATATCTCCCCAAAGCTTAATTTTCTCCAACAACTGCAGACAAAAGACACATTTTTCTTTGCAAACATTAATCTTCTTCAACAACTGCCATTCGGACGGTTTCACTTGTTTAACGAATGAAAACCTATCGAAATGGTGTTGTCAATTTAGGTGAGAGTTGTCAATTTAGGTGGGAGGTCATTCCAATTTAATAATTCATATTTATATTCTAATCACATTGCAATTCATACATCTTACCAAAGATTAATGTTCTTCAGCAACTGCCGACAAAAGACACATTTTCCCACCGAGTTATGTCAGCAATTATAATGAAGCATTGGAAATGATAGGTGACAATAACATTTTCCCACCAAGTTATGTCAGCAATTATAATGAAGCATTAGAGTTATGTCAGCAATTATAATGAAATTGTTCTTCAACAACTGCCGACAAAAGACACATTTTCCCACCGAATTATGTCAGCAATTATAATGAAGCATTACAGTTATGTCAGCAATTATAATGAATACTAGATTCAACATTGGAAATAATGGGTAACAATGAACACTGGATTCAGCGTTTTCACAAATATGAACATCCGCCTTATTTTTGAAATGTCATTTCTCATCATTCTCATCTTGTTGATGAGAGATTCCGCGTTTTCACAAATATGAACATCTGCCTTATTTTCAAAATGTCATTTCTGGTCTTGTTGATGAGACTATCAATATTATGGGTCAGAAAGAGTATTTTGGTTTCCAAGAATTCATTCAACATCTATGAACTCAATATACCAATGTAATTTGATAGTCGACTGAGCCTCACAAGAATGTGTAGAAACCTGACTATTCATCTTCTTGCACCTAACATTGAGGATATCGATGTTGAAAACATTGAGGATGTTGATGATGAAATTATTTCAACGATGGTCTTGCAATCATTTGATAAAGAATTTGTGGACACTATTCATCTTCTTGCACGGTTGCACCTAACATTGAGGATGTCGATGTTGAAAATATTAAGGATGTCGATGATGAAATTATTTCAACGATGGTCTTGCAATCATTTGATAAAGAATTTGTGGACTTTCCAAAATCTCTCTTTATGTAGGGTATTTTAGAGTATTTTGCAATCATTTGATAAAGAATTGGTGAACTTTCCAAAATCTCTCTTTATGTAGGGCATTTTAGAGTATTTTGTATCATTTTAGAGTATTTTGTGTATAATCTCTAGAATTAAGTTTCTTAGTTATGAGGATATTTTAGACTACTGTGTGTTTCAATTTGAATTTTTAATTTCTTAGTTATGGAGGATATTTTATACTACGGTGTGTTTCATATGAATTTTTAATTTTTGGTTATCTAGTAATTGTTATCTACTAATTGTTTGTTTCATCTAAATTTCTGAATTTTTAATTTCTGGTTATTTAGTAATTGTTATCTACTAATTGTTCGTTTCATCTAAATTTTTAATTTCGGGTTATCTAGTAATTGTTATCTAATTGTTCGTTTCATCTAAATTTTTAATTTCGGGTTATCTAGTAATTGTTATCCAGAGATTGTTATCTACTAATTGTTCGTTTCATCTAAATTTTTAATTTCGTGTTATCTATCTAAATTTTTAATTTCTGATTATCTAGTAATTGTTATTTGTTATTTATTAATTGTTCGTTCACAAATGTTATGTTATCTATTTTTTTTTATTTATGGTTATCTAGTAATTGTTATTTATTATTTACTAATTGTTCGTTCACAAATGTTATGCTGTCTATTTTTTTTTTTTGCTTTTATTTATGTGTAAATGCCTCCCTATTAAAATCTTTAGAATAAAAAATAAGTTAACTAAAATCAAAAAAAAATTATAAATGAACCAACCGAATAATTGTATTATTTAATTACCAAAAGAGCTAATTATTGAATAAACAAAAAGTCTATATACAATACTAAAAATTTCAATGCAATTCAATAATTTATAATAACAAAACTCATTATATTTCAAAGCCCAACTTATGAATTTTCAATAATTTATAATAACAAAACCTATTACATTTAAAAGCCCAACTTATGAATTTTCAATAATTTATAATAACAAAACCTATTAAATTTAAAAGCCCAACTTATGAATTTTAAATTTGAGACCATTAAAATATTAAAATCTTTAGAATAAAAAATACGTTAACTAAAATCAAGAAAATATAAATGAACCAACCGAATAATTGTATTATTAAACCAAAAGAGCTAATTATTGAACAAACAAATATTCTATATACAATACTAAAAAGTTCAATGCAATTCAATAATTTATAATAAGAAAATATAAATGAACCAACCGAATAATTGTATTATTAAACCAAAAGAGCTAATTATTGAATAAACAAATATTCTATATACAATACTAAAAACTTCAATGCAATTCAATAATTTATAATAAGAAAATATAAATGAACCAACCTAATAATTGCATTATTAAACCAAAAGAGCTAATTATTGAATAAACAAATATTCTATATACAATACTAAAAATTTCAATGCAATTCAATAATTTATAATAACAAAACCCATTACATTTCAAAGCTAACTTATGAATTTTCAATTTGAGGCCATTAAAATATTAAACTATTTAGAATAAAAAATGTGTTAACTAAAATCAAGAAAATATAAATGAACCAACTGAATAATTGTATTATTAAACCAAAAGAGCTAATTATTGAATAAACAAAATGTCTATATACAATACTAAAAAGGTCGATGCAATTCAATAATTTATAATAACAAAATCCATTACATTTCAAAACCCAACTTATGAATTTTAAACTTCTGAATTTTAAATTTTAAATTTGAGGCACATTAAAATAAATGGAACATGATGAATGATATATATAGAAACTTTGCTTCATTTGCAAATTATAAAAACTTTGCTATTTGCAAATTATAAAAACTTTGCTTCATTAACTATCTTTCTTATTCCTAATTTCTTGTCCACGTTGGATGATGGATCAATATTAGCAACAACACAAAAGGTAAGGTTCATCACCCACACACTCGAAAAAAAAATTGCATTGCATTTACAATCTTGCATTGCACAAACTTTAGGTAAAAGAGCTTGCGCCATAGTGACATTGATGATGGAGGAAGAATAAGGGCGAAAAAATTGCATGTACAAAGCTTAAACATAGTGACATTGAGACATTGATGATGAGAGGAAGAATAAGGTTAAATCTCTGCCTGCATCGTTTTCTAAAAGAATAAGGTTGAATCTTTGCCTGCATCGTTTTCAAACATAGTGACATCTAAAAGAATAAGGTTGAATCGGTTGAATCTCTGCCTGCATCGTTTTCAAACATAGAGACATTGATGATGGGAGGAAGAATAAGGTCGAAAAAATTGCATATACAAACTTTAGGTAAAAGATGTACTTTAGGTAAAAGATGTTTAGTAACAGGTTGAATCTCTATCTGCATTGTTGATTTAGAGTGTTGATGATGATGATTTCATCCCATTACCCATGTGCTCTAATATATATAGATTTTGCAATTGATATTATTGATGTTGATAATATCGATAAGTTCTAGATAAGTTGAAATATTTAATATATATATATATATATATATATATATATATATGATTGATGTCGATAGGTTAAATATTGATAAATAGATATTTCAACTTATATGCTCGAATATATATCGATATTGCAATTGATATGATTGATGTTGATAATCTCAACAAGTTTTAATACGTTAAATATGGATATATATATATATATATATATATATTAAATATTTCAACTTATATGATTGATGTCCATAGGTTAAATATTGATAAATAGATATTTCAACTTATATGCTCGAATATATATCGATATTGCAATTGATATGATTGATGTTGATAATTTCGACAAGTTTTAGATACGTTAAATATTGACATATCAACTTATATGATTGATGTCGATAAGTTAAATATTGATACATAGATATTTCAAATTATATGATTGATATCGATAAGTTAAATATTGATACATAGATATTTCAACTTATATGATTGATGTCGATAAGTAAATATTGATACATAGATATTTCAAATTATATGATTGATGTCGATAGGTTAAATATTGATACATAGATATTTCAAATATTTCAATTTATATAATTGATGTCCATAAGTTAAATTTTGATACATAGATATTTCAACTTATATGATTGATGTCAATAATATCTATGTATCAAGACTAAGTGGAGATAAATCGAATGTAAGTTTTATCCAATATCAACGATGTTGAGTCAAGACTGAGTGGAGATAAATCGAAGGTAAACGAATGTAAGTTTTATCCAATATCAGAGATGTTGAGTCAAGACTGAGTGGAGATAAGTCCAAGGTAAAGACAGATTTTTTGCAAGAATCCCCAATCTGATGACTTCCCTGGATCCTTTCCAAATTCACATACATATTGCAGTGTAGGGGTAATAGGGATGAAACCATAGTGATCATCACTGGTGAAAACTATACAAACTCTCTTGTTACCTAAAGTTTGTACATTAACCTTATTTTCGTTTATTTTCTATCTATTTATGATGAAGTTCATTTTGATTTGTATAATTCTGTGATCAGATGTCAGCCATGATCCAGTTCATTCATTTCCTTTCATTTACATTTCAACTATGTTTGTTAGATAGTCGCGTTTCACTTATAAAAATGCTATAGCTTACTTGTTGCTTATGTTTGTACGGCGTCGTTTATGTTTGGAGTCAAAACGTTGTCGCTTCGTTTAGCAAGGCTGATAGTTGTGATCAGGCGTATATATCAGCTTTTGCATGCGTTGTGGAGGATAATAAAAAACCATAACCAACTTTGATTCTCTCCCTCTGTTTCTTCTGCAACTCTCGAGCGCGAGCTCGCGTTTTCTGCGCAGGTACAAGTGGTAGCCAGAGCCAGGCTGTGTTTCCTTTGGCAATGGCTGCGAAGACGCACGGCCAACGGATCGATTCGTTAGAGCAGCAGGTGTCTGAGTTATTAGCCGGGCAATCTGCCGTGTTACAGGGGCAAGCTCAGGTGGAAGCCCGTTTAGAATCCAAGCTGGAGAGCATTGGAGAGATGCTACGCTCTCAAACTCTGAATGCCTTGAAGGAACAACAACCCAATACTGCTGAGAAAGGTAAGGATCTAATTGATTCTCCTACTACTCCTAATATAATCTTTGGATCCAGTTCTGGGAATAGTAGTAATACGAATAGGGATAGAAATGATGCTGGCATTCTATCTCCTATACCTATAAACCGCATGAGTGGTAACCAAAGACAAACTAATGGCAAGATGCCTAAACTGGAATTCCCAAAATTTGGTGGTGATAACCCAAGGCTGTGGTTAAGGAAGTGCTACCGTTACTTTTCTTATTATAACATGAGTGATTATGATAAGATCAGTTTGGTAGCCATGAATTTGGAGGGAGCAGCAGATAATTGGTTTGTTGACTATGTGGATGAAAGAGATAACATGACTTGGGAAACTTTTACTAAATTGGTGATGGATCGGTTTATGAATCCCACCGGAGGAAGCTTAGTGGCTCAATTTAATAGGTTAAGGCAAACTGGAACAGTGCAAGCTTACATCCAAGAATTTGAGGAAATTAGAGCTCTTATGAGGGAGTACAACAAAGCCTTAACTGCTGAATACTTTGTTGAGAGTTTTATAGGAGGGTTAAAAGAGGAGGTGGGCAAGCTGGTGGCTGTACAGAAGCCTAGTACACTCCTAGCTGCTACTCAACTAGCCATCCAACATGAAGAGATAGTGCATATTTTAACTAGAAACCAGAAACCAGTAACTAAGTTTACTTCTAACCAATCCCCTGCTGCTGTCAAAGTGGAATCTAATCAGATTAAACCAAAGCTTCCACCAATTAAGAGGCTAACACCAGAGGAGATGAAGGTTAGGAGGGAGAAAAACCTATGTTTCAATTGTGATGAGGTTTTCCACATTGGGCACAAATGTAAGAGGCTATATTTGATTTTGGGAGAGGGAGATGCTGATGAAATTGCTGAAACCTTGGAATTAAAGGAACTGGAAACTAGCCAAAAAGATGTGCAAGTGTCTCTTAATGCCGTTGCGGGACAAGCACATGCTGACACAATTAAATTGTTGGGCAAATCAGCTAGTCAAGAGCTAATTATTTTGCTAGACTCGGGAAGTACTCACAGTTTCCTAGACCCTATCACTGCTGAAAGATTAGGATGCACAATAGAGTATACCAATCCTCTTATGGTCACTGTGGCAGACGGCAATAAGATCGAATGCAACTCCAAGTGCCCCCAGTTTGAGTGGGAAATGGGGGAATGTAGATTCAGCACAGCAGTCAGACTATTGAGACTTGGAGGATGTGACATGGTTATCGGAGTGGATTTATTGAGCCAATTTGGACCAGTCACATTGGACTTCAAAGAGCATACTGTTCAGTTCAATACCAAAGGGAGGGTGATCAAACTATAAGGAATTCAGCCAAAGCTTAAGCTCAACATGATCTCAGTTGAGCAACTGGACAGAGAAGTGAGCAAAGGGAACCAACAGGTTGAAGCTTACTTGTGTCTGATTACCACTCAAGGGGAGAAGAAGGGGCATAACAATCATCAGTTGATTGCCCCATTATTAAAAGAATACAATCATGTGTTTGAGGCTCCTACTGAATTACCACCAAAAAGGGGGCAAGACCATCACATCCCTATCAAATCAGGCTCAGATCCTATGAAGCAACATGCTTATAGGTATCCTCTCCTCCAAAGGCATGAAATTGAAAAGTTAGTAAAAGAGATGCTTCATACTGGAGTGATAAGGCCAAGTACTAGCCCATACTCTTCACCAGTTCTTTTGGTTAAGAAAAAAGATGGGAGTTGGAGATTTTGTGTGGACTACAGAAGGTTGAATGCCATAACTATAAAGGATAGCTACCCGATTCCTTTAATAGATGATCTCTTGGATGAATTGCATGGGGCTCAGGTATTCTCCAAGATAGACCTCAGGGCAGGTTACCACCAAATAAGAATGGCCGAGACAGACATTGATAAGACAGCATTTGTCACTGCTTCTGGATTATATGAGTTTGTGGTGATGCCTTTTGGGCTAACCAATGCACCCGCCACCTTTCAGGCCGTGATGAATCAGATTTTTTGTGATCAATTGAAAGAGTTTGTGTTGGTTTTCTTTGATGATATTCCAATATACAGCAAATCCATGGAGGATCATTTGAGGCATCTAAGGGTTGTGTTTAACACTCTCACTAAACACACTCTATTTGCTAAAATGTCTAAATGTACCTTTGGAAAATCTGAGGTTGAGTATCTTGGGCATATTATCGGTTCTCAAGGGGTTAGTGCAGATCCGGAGAAAATCAAGACAATGACACTTTGGCCACAACCAACCACAGTCAAGGCTTTGAGGGGTTTCTTGGGGTTAACTGGATATTATAGAAAATTCATCCAACATTATGGAACCCTTGCCAAACCATTGACTGATCTCACCAGGAAAAGGAAATTCTTTTGGACTAAAGAGGCTGAGGAAGCTTTTACTGCCTTAAAAAGGGCTATAGTTAATGCTCCTGTCCTTAAACTTCCTGATTTCACTAAAATATTCACTGTAGAGACTGATGCTTGCTATAACGGTCTGGGGGCTGTATTAATGCAAGAACAACACCCTTTGGCCTTCTTGAGTAAAGCTCTTGGGGCAAAGAGCTTGGGACTTTCTGTATATGAGAAGGAGTTGTTGGCTATCTTGTTAGCAGTGGAAAAATGGAGGCCTTATCTCTTACATGCACCATTCGTTATCAAATCTGATCAAAGGAGTCTCAAGTACTTATTGGAGCAGAAGATCTCCACCCCATTGCAGCATAAGTACCTCACCAAATTATCAGGCTTTGACTACAAGATTGAGTACAAGAGGGGGTAGATAACAAGGTAGCAGATGCCTTGTCCAGGAGGCATGAAGAAGAGAGTGAATGTGCTATGGTGACAACTCTCAAACCAGCTTGGGTATTGGAAGTTATCAAAAGCTATGAAAATGATTCTGAAACCCAAAGCATCATTGCAGAGTGTGCTACACTACCTCAGAATGTGTCATTCTACAATTACTCAGACGAGCTACTCAGGTACAAAGACAAACTGATGGTTGGGCAGGATCCCAATTACAGAGACAAATTATTAGCTACATGCATGACTCAAGTATGGGGGGCACTCAGGGATTAATGCCACTTATCAGAGAGGGATTAATGCCACTTATCAGAGAGTGGCCAGCTTCTTTTGGTGGCCTGGGATTAAGCAACAAGTGCAGCAATATGTCTCTACATGTCATGTTTGTCAGATTAGCAAACATGAGAACCTTCAAAATCCTGGATTGTTGCAGCCACTTCCAATTCCAAAACAAGCTTGGACTCAAATATCGATGGACTTTATCGAGCAACTGCCTCTATCTGCAAATAAAGATACTGTTTGGGTAATCGTAGATAGATTAACCAAGTACAATCACTTCATTCCTCTGGCACATCCTTTTACTGCTTCTAAGCTAGCTTCTGTGTTTCTTGATACCATTTACAAGTTACATGGCTTACCTCAAAGTGTCGTATCTGACAGAGATAAAATCTTCACTAGCCATTTTTGGAAACAACTCTTCCAACTGATTGGCATAGAGCAGCAGTTGAGTACTGCTTACCATCCTCAGACCGACGGGCAAACGGAAAGGGTGAATCAATGTCTAGAGACTTACTTGAGGTGTATGTGCAGTGCAAACCCCAAGAAGTGGATGAATTGGCTTCCCATGGCAGAATTTTGGTACAACGCCACCAACAAGCTTACAAGGTAGGAATGGCAGCCTACAAGCTTCTCCTTCCTCCAACAGCCAAACTCCATCCTGTGTTTCATGTTTCAGTGCTCAAAAAGATGGTGGGTCCAGTTACAGCCATTACTGAGACTTTGCCTGAGTTTGATAGTGACGGTGCAGTTTTATTGAAGCCTCTCAAGATTTTAGCTAGACGATTGGTGAAACGGGTCAATCTCCAGCAACTCAGCTCCTAATTCGTTGGTCTCATCTCCCGGATGAACGTGGGAATTTTATGAGGATATTCAGGCGAAGTACCCGGAGCTCCTGTCTTGAGGACAAGACATGTCGAAGGAGTGGGCAATGTCAGCCATGATCCAGTTCATTCATTTCCTTTCATTTACATTTCAACTATGTTTGTTAGATAGTCGCGTTTCACTTATGCTATAGCATACTTGTTGCTTATGCGTCGTTTATGTTTGGAGTTTGGAGTCAAAACGTTGTCGCTTCGTTTAGCAAGGCTGATAGTTGTGATCAGGCGTATATATCAGCTTTTGCATGCGTTGTGGAGGATAATAAAAAACCATAATCAACTTTGATTCTCTCCCTCTGTTTCTTCTGCAACTCTCGAGCGCGAGCTCGCGTTTTCTGCGCAGGTACTCTGACATCAGATTGTCACCCTGTGATATATCTCAACTTGATTGGTTCGTTTATTTTATGTCTGTGTACATTATTTCTGAATGATAAAGTTTGGATTTGCTTATTAAAATAAATTTGGATTAAATTTGGATTTGCTTACTAAGATAAATTAGATTTCAGATACTTTGGATTTTATATTTTTCTTTCTCTGTCTAACCCGATTGAGAAAGAGTTATATGCTCTAATATATTAGATATTGCAATTAATATGATAATATCGACAAATTCTAGATACCTTAAATATTGATATATATCGACAAATTCTAAATACCTTAAATATTGATATATATAGATATTTCATGATTGATAATATCGACAAATTCTAGATACCTTAAATATTGATATATATAGATATTTCATGATTGATGTCGATAATTATATGAACATTAATACATAGATATTTCAACTTATATGATTGATGTCGATAAGTTAAATATTGATATATAGATATTTCAACTTTGATACATAAATATTTCAACTTATATGATTGATGTCCATAATATCGACAAGTTTTATGAGAATTTATACATTTCGCAACTAATATGTATATTGATATAATATCTATAAGTTTTATGAGAATTTATACATTTAGCAACTGTGATATGAATATTGATATATCGAACTGTTTCATTTATATCAATATTGTGTATTCTAAAAAAAATAATAGATATCATGCAATTGCTCAAAAAATACATAGATATTTCAACTTATATGATTGATGTCCATAATATCGAATAGATATTTCAACTTATATGATTGATGTCCATAATATCGAATAGATATTTCAACTTATATGATTAATGTTGATATAATATCTATAAGTTTTATGAGAATTTATACATTTCGCAATTGTGATATGAATATTGATATATCGAACTGTTTCATTTATATCAATATTGTGTATTCTAAAAAAAAAATAGATATCATGTAATTGTTCAAAAAATACATAAATATTTCAACTTATATGATTGATGTCCATAATATCGAATAGATATTTAATGTTCATAATATCAACAAGTTTTATGAGAATTTATATATTTCGCAACTGATATGTATATTGATATAATATCGATAAGTTTTATGAGAATTTATACATTTCACAACTGTGATATGAATATTGATATATGTTCAATATCGAATTGTTTCATTTATATCAATATTTTGTATTCTAAAAAAATAATAGATATCTTGTTTAAAAATCTACACAAGTTTTTTGTGATTTTCAAACTGTTCCACTACCAAATTCAAACATCTACCAGGATAGGGGAGAATTCAAAAATCTACCAAAGAAATGTCTACACAAGTTTTTTGTGATTTTTAAACTGTTCCACTACTTCATATTATCGTCCTACCAAATTCAAAAATCTACCAAAGAAATGGATAGACAAGAATTCAAAAATCTACTCCTATAAATAGATAGACAAGAAAAAATTTACCAAAGAAATGGATAGACAAGAAACACGTGAATACATTCTCGAAGATACAAATACGATAGTCCGTATGGATAATTATTTTAACATAGAAAGCAATCCGGATAACAGATTGACACAAAGTCATCTGAATTCTCGAAGATACAAACACTATTTTAACATAGAAAGCAATACGGATAACAGATTGACACTAAGTCATCTGAATTCTCAAAGATACAAACACGGATAACAGATTGACACTAAGTCATCTGAATTCTCAAAGATACAAACACGAGAGTTCGTGTGAATAATTATTTTAACATAGAAAGCAATCTGTTCTCAAAGATACAAACACAAGAGTCTGTGTGGATAATTATTTTAATTATTTTAACATAGAAAGCAATTCAGATAATAGATTAACACTAAGTCATCTGAATTCATTCGAAGTCATCTGAATTCATTCCTACCCATCCCGTTGTTCTTTATGTTCATTCTAAGACATCTCGAATTGTCGAGTACATGACTAGGTCGGATAACAGATTGACACTATCTTTATGTTCATTCCTATACATCATCTTTATGTTCATTACTAGACACCCCGTATTGTCGAGTGCACGACTAGAGACCCTGACACAAATTTGAACAATATTTGTTACATTTGTTACTAGAAGGTATACTTTTGGATAGTTTCACTTTCGGATGGTCTCACTTGTTCAACGAATGAAAATCAAATTTGAACAAACATTGAACAATATTTGTTACATTTGTTACTAGAAGGTATACTTTCGAATGAAAACCAAATTTGAACAAACATTGAACAATATTTGTTACATTTGTTACTAGAAGGTATACTTTCGAATGGTTTCACTTGTTCAACGAATAAAAACCTATCGAGATGGTGTTGTCAATCTAGGTGGGAGGTCATTCCAATTTAATGATTCATCTTTATGTTCATTCTTAGACATCCCGAATTGTCGAGTGCACGACTAGAGACCCTGGAACAAATTTGAACAAACATTGAACAACATTTGTTACAAGAAGGTATAAAGAAGGTATAAATCTACTTTCGGATGGTTTCACTTGTTCAACGAATGAAAACCATCATTCTTAGACATCCCGAATTGTCGAGTGCACGACTAGAGACCCTGGCACAAATTTGAACAAACATTGAACAACATTTGTTATATAAATCTACTTTTGGATGGTTTCACTTGTTCAACGAATGAAAACCTATCAAGATGGTGTTGTCAATCTAGGTGGGAGGTCATTGGATTCTAACCACATTACAATTCTTACATCTTCCCAAAGATTAATCTTATTCAACAACTGCCAAAAAAATCTCCAAAGATTAATCTTTTTCAATAACTGCCGACAAAAGACATATGTCAACAATTATAATGAAGCATTGGATGATGGGTAACAATGGAACTCAGCATATTCATATTAGTTTTCAAAATATCATTTCTCATCTTGTTGGTGAGACTATACTAATGAAGCATGGGATGATAGGTAACAATAGAACTCAACATGTTCATATTTATATTTGAAATATCATTTCTCATCTTGTCGATGAAACTATATTGCCGACAAAAGACACATTTTGCCACCGAGCTATATCAGTAATTATAATGAAGCATTGGAAATGATAGGTAACAATGAACGCTAATCAGTAATCAAAATATCATTTCTCATCTTGCCAATGAGACTATACTGCCGACAAAAGACAGATTTTGCCACCGAGTTATATCAGTAATTATAATGAAGTATTGGAAATGATAGGTAACAATGAAAATGAACATTGGATTCAGCGTGTTCATATCTATTTTTGAAATGTTATTTCTCATCTTGTCGATGAGACTATCAATATTATGACTCAGAAAGAGTATTTTGATTTTGAAGAATTCATTCAACATCTATGAACTCAATATCGATATATTGGGTAGATAGGATAACAATGAAAGATGTCAGTGCAAGAACTCAATCATCCGATCACTAAACAGCAACTAGTATAAATCTTGATCTTAAAGGAAGCAATGCAAAACTTCAAGAATTATAGAAACACAAAACACAAAGAAAAGAAAACAGCACGCTCAGATCTTTACGTGATTCGGCAAAGCTTATATCCACGAGGCGACAAAGGGGAGGGATCTCTTTAAGAAAGCTTACAATTACAAGAGAAAACTAAGAGTATAAACCCACTTTCTATGAACTCACTTCACTCTGAAAGCTATGAAAACTCATCTTCTAAACTCAGTAAAAATAACCTATATATATAAGAAGGAATACAACTAAAAACAACAAGAATAAACAAGAAATGCATCTGGTACGTTAGATCGAAACCGCATCCCTTGATCTGCAAAACTGAAGCCTGAAGCCCCGACTTTGAAACTGTGAAGCTCAACTGAAAAACCTATCACTAAGGTGCGCCATGTCAGCCACGATTTTATAAGTTGAATAACACTTTAACCTTTACTCATTCCTTTCCCATTTCTGAAGAAAACGTAATATGGCCTTAGCAACTTTATAAGTGAAGTAGCAACTACTTCACAAATCTGATCATTTCTATCTCTTAATGAAGCGTGTCTTCTGAAAATGATTTATCAACTTGGCACGTTTATTTCTCTACTTAACAGATGAGCCATGCAGCAGTAAGTCAACTCATAACAAAAGAGTATTTTGATTTTGAAGAATTCATTGAACATCTATGAACTCAATATCGGTAAATTAGGTAGGGTAGGATCACAATGAAATAGTATTTTAATTTTGAAGAATTCATTCAACATCGATGAACTCAATATCGGTATATTATTAGGGTATGATCTGTTGTGATATTAGATGAATCTCTTCATAGGTGAATCTCACGTGCTTCCGACGTGCTTTCAAATCGGTATATTGGGTAGGGTAGGATCACAATGAAAGGGTAGGATCACAATGAAAGAGTATTTTGATTTTGAAGAATTCATTCAACATCTATGAACTCAATAGCAATATATTGGGTAGGGTAGGATCTGTTGTGATGTTAGGCGAATCTCTTCATACGTGGGTTGGGTAGGCGAATCTCACGTGCTTCCTTCGTACTTCCAACTTTCTGTCTATTGTGATGTTAGGCAAATCTCATCATACTATAGTGCTTCCAACTTCCTTCCAACTTTCCAACTTCCTATTGATTCATACTATAGTGCTTCCAAACTTCTTAGTGCTTCCAACTTCCTATTGATTGAGCAGGTATCTCATCATACCTCATCATACTATATGATTGAGCAAGTATCTTCTTCCAACTTCCTAATGCTTCCAACTTTCTATTGATTGAGCAAGTATCTGCTTCCAACTTTTTAGTGCTTCCAACTTCCTATTGATTGTACTTCAAACTTCCTATCTGTTGTGATGTTAGGTGAATCTCATCATACTATTGTGCAACTTCCTAGTGCTTCCAACTTCCAGGTATCTCATCATAGTGCTTCCAACTTCCTATTGATTGAGTAGGTATCTCATCATACTGTATGATTGAGCAACTTCCTATTGATTGAGCAGGTATCTCCTTCCAACTTCCTAGTGCTTCCAACTTCATATTGATTGAACAGGGTATATTTTCCAACTTCCTAGGCATCTCATCATACTATAGTGCTTTCAACTTGTTAATGCTTCCAACTTTTTATTGATTGAGCAGTTTCCAACTTCCTATTGATTGATTGAGCTGGGTACATTGTGATGTTAGGCAAATCTCATCATACTATAGTGCTTCTAACATCCTATTGATTGAATTGTCTATTGATTAAATTGATTGAGCATGTGATGTTAGACGAATCTCATCATACTATAGTGCTTCTAACTTTCTATTGATTGAGCAGGGTACATTGGGTAGCATCTGTTGTGATGTTAGGTGAATTCGAACTTACATTGGGATTGTGATGTTAGGCGAATCTCATCATGCTTCCAACTTCCTATTGATTGAGCATCATTAGCATTGGATACATTGGGTAGGATCTGTTATGAAGTTAGACGAATTCCAACTTACATTGGGATCTGTTGTGATGTTAGGCGAATCAGTAGGATCTATTGTGATGTTAGCATTAGATAGTATCTATTGTGATGTTAGGTGAATTTCAACTTACATTGGGATCTGTTGTGATGTTAGGTGAATCCATGCTTCGGATCATTGGGTATATTGGGTAGGATTTGTTGTATTGAGCATCATTATGTTAGGCGAATCCATGCTTCGGATCATTGGGTATATTGGGTTGGATTTGTTGTATTGAGCATCATTAGCATTGGGTCCATTGGGTACATTGGGTAGGATCTGTTGTGATATTAGGCAAATCCATACTTCGGAGCATTGGGTATATTAGGTAGGATTTATTGTGATATTAGGCGAATCCATGCTTCCAACCGAATTCATCGTACATTGGGTAAGATATGTTGTGATGTTAGGTGAATCCATGCTTTAACCGAATTAATGCTTCCAACCTCCTAGTTTATGTTTCTTAAGTACTTATATTACTCAAACATTGTTAATACGGGTGCTTTTGATCGAGGATTGTTATATTAAACATAACATTGGGGTTTTTTGATCTTAAAAAAAATTGAGTTTTTTGTTCTTAAAAAAAAATTGATCTTCAAGAATTTTTTTTTAGTTTTTGATCTTCAAGAATTTGATCAAGGATCGTTTATGTTACTCCTTCAAGAATTTTTTTATCTTTGTTGTGATGAATTTTTCAATTTCACTTATATCAATATTGATATATATGTCAATAATATCGACAAGTTCTAAATAAGTTAAATATTGATATATATCGATAAGTTCTAGATAAGTTAAATATCGGCACTCAAACCCTAGTCTCACGCGTCTAATAAGTTAAATATCGGCACTCAAACCCTAGTCTCGCGCATCTAACTTTTTAGTTATGTTCACATAACCTTTATATTTCTATTAATTTAACCTTTTACCGTGTATTACAACCATAATACTTATTAACATTTTTATTATAATAATATAACATTTATGTTATAATATAATATTTATGTTATTCTTTAAGTATATAAAAGTTATACTAATATAACATAAAAGTTAAATTATTATAACATAAATATGCAGTTATACTACATGAATTTTAATAATGAAGAAAGTCTAAGTTATTCATTTAAAGATTATGATATATGTACGTAAAGGTTATACTAATATAACATAAAGGTTATACTCGTATAACATAAAGGTTACCGTATAAATTAAAAAAAAATCTAGGAGCGGATGGAATCAAGAAAAAGCAGATAGAAAACTCACCAATTATTGATCTCCCAAACGAAATCATTGAAGAAAAAAATCCTGGAGAAACACCTATGTAGATTCAAATCCGTCTCCTATGCTGGCCCTCATGGTGGAACTTTTGTCCTGTAATAATTGTATTCTCTGGACCTGCTCCAGTTAAGACAACAGACCACATAGAACTATTAATAACTACATATTCTTTATATGTACCTTCCTTGATGTGAATGTAAGTAGATACATTGATTTTGTTTGAGACTTCTTGTAACGCCTCATTAATGGTCTTGTAATGTCCAGATCCATCTTTAGCAACAACCAATCTCACATGTTTAGTATTTTGTTGCTCTTGGCAACTTGAAGAATGAAAGAAAATGCAGAAAATGATGGAATAGTAAAAAAAACTAGGAAGTTATGATTGTAATAAAATAAGACTACTATGCTAATCTAAGCAATTTATTATGTAATCTTTCGCAATGTTATATAGCAATGCTATTCTACGTACAAATTGTGTTAGCATAAGAATTTTGCCTCATTAGCAATATGAATGGTCTTTAATTATGACATGAGATGTGCTTAAATATTTTTCTCTCATTGGCAAGACCAATCATATTTAATTAAGGCACATGATGTGCTAATTAATTATTTTTTCTCTCATTGGCAATGATACATGAATTATGCTTATATAAAAATATTACCTCATTAGCAACATTTGTAATGTTTAATTAAGACACATGATGTGTCCTTAATCTATGATATATATATATATATATAATATTTTTTTTTTGCTTTTTAATACACTCCCTAGATTCCTATAATGCCCTAAAATGTTTTTATTTACTGTGTTAATGAATTAATTAATGAAAAATCCTAATGTGGCAAAAGCAAATAGTAAGAATTTTCATGTCAGACTAAACATATAAATTAACTTCATGAATTAGGGTACAAATGATGATCAATAATAAAATTAGTCTAACACAATTTGGCCTTCTAACTTACATATAAATAGACCAAAAATATTCTAACTTCCATAAACACAGTGTTTCATGTATTGGTATGAAGAATAAACATTAAGCAAAAACATTTGGAATTCATCAACAATGTGATATAATACAAGAAAGTTCAAAAATTAAATTCAGTTTGCTCTATCAATCAACTTTGACATGGCAGAAAAACTTTGCAAAAGCTTAGAACATACTAACTTTTCTTAAATAATTATAATTTGACCTCATAAATATTAGTTACGTAGTTCCATATTTAAATTTTTTATAATTCAAGGTAAAGTGTGGGCAATGCCTAGAGTGATACTTAAATAATAAAATGAGATGGAAATGCCTGTGTTGAAAATTAGGAGGCTTCTTTAAAGATTCACTATTGGTGAAGTGATACTTAGCTGAGTTGTTCTTAAAAAAGTCTTTTTCTTAAGTTTGAAATCAATTTTTAAAAAATTGCCAACTCTAAGGAATTCTAATATTAATTTGATGATGTTGCAATTCTTGATTATAATTTGGCCTCATAACTATATATTATGGTCTTAGCATCTTTTCTCTTGTCGCTGGAATCAAATCATTTTTTTTACATTAATATATATTATTTAAATTTAAATCGTACTATTCTATTGTTTACAAGTAAAATATGAACATCTCATTTATATAAACTTGTACCGTTCAAATTAAATGAATAAAAATACAAAAGAATAAAAAAGGAACGTTTTAATAATGGATGTAGTTAAGAATGGATTTCCATAAGTCCAAGCTCTAATAATCATAAAATCTGCCTAATCAAAACATGATGAAATCTGACATTAGGGAATGTCATTGTAACATGTCATATTTCATGATAAAATAAAGAAATTAAAGACATTATCACATGTGTGTGGCTGGATTGAGGTTGTGCTTTTGAGAAATTCTTTGGGATCATGTGTTTCATTGAAAAAATTATAAAATTACTAACCATTTGTCATGTCATAATAAAGTTCGGGTAAAACAAATCAAATTAATACAATACAAAAATCAATTACTTTAACTTAAAAATAAAAAATAAAATAGATAAACAAAACTAAAGGAAATATGTACTTTATTTTTATTTATTTATTTATCTAATTAATGAACCAACTTACGAAATTGATGATTTAAAGTCGCTTACAAAATCATATTTATTAATATATATATAGTCTAATTAAAACATTTAATTATAAAAAGGCATTCTTAATTATAAATATTTACTAACTAAATTAAACATGATAATACAAAAGGATGTATACTAAATTTTTTTTATTAAAAATCATTATTTAAAGTCATAATAAAATATCATATTTGATTCATATATTTTTTTTATTTTAAAGATTGATATTATTTAGATAACAATTTATTATCAATACTTATAAAGTATTTTCTTGTTATACTATGAATAAAAAAATTCCATTATGTAGTTTTTTATGGAAGTTATATAGTAGGGTAGAAAATAAAGATGTCAAATAAAAACAACTCTGCCCATGAGACTTTTGTAAATTGGACAAAAATAATTCAATGTTATTAAATATTTTACTCGATGGCAAGAAAGTATGTTGCGAAATAAAAAATGTTATGAAGATCCCAAAAATGATAATTGTATTGTAATCATATCAAAACTCAATGTTTCTAATAAAATGATATTTATTAGAAAATTGATTGATAATAAGCACATAAAAATAATTAAGAATTATGGAATTTAATTACAATTTAAATGCTTTATTTTTTGGAAGAATATTAGTCAATTACTGTTGGGATATTTCCCAGCAACCTGCCTTGGGTCGGAGCTTAAATATGTGCGGGGCACGGCTCTTCCAGATTCGAATCCGTGAGCGCAAAGCTACATAAATATAAGACATTAAAGTTGCGCCTTATGTCCATTGGATATCCTTTTGGTGTAGCGGTAATGCGCTTGATGGTCCTAACACTTGGTATCAGAGCAGGTCGGTGGCGGTGGGACCTGTGTGGCGAGCGGCCTAGGTGGTGGCCCGAGTGGCGGCGGGGCCTTTGGAGCTGAGGATGCTTGCGCGCAGCGGAGGTTGCTTGGCGGCCGGGACCTGAACGGACCTCGAACCGAGAGGATGCTGGCGGAGCGGACGATCTAGGTGGCGGCGGGACCTGTGTGGCGAGCGGCCTAGGTGGCGGCCCGGGTGGCGGCGGAGCCTGTGTGGCGGAGCGGCTTGGGTGGAACAATTACTTAATTAGTATTTAATGTATATTCCTAATCCTAATTCATGTCTAATTATTACAAGTTAAGTCATGTGAGATAAGAAACTTAATCCTAATACAAAATCTTGATCAACTTTGGAGGTAAAATATTCTTATACACAAAACGTAGTTTTACATATTTAGATATCTTCACCATCATTCTCATGATAAATAGATAGATGAGAGGAAACTTCAAAAGTAGTAGAAGACAACAAACTAGAGAAAGATTACTCTCAAAAAAATTTATAGAAAATGTTACCGTTACAAAATAAAGTGAAGTAATTATGTCATTCTTATAGACACAATCTTAAACCAACCCAAAGACATTCAAGTTAATGATATTGTTTTCAACAATATATGAAATACCAACAACTATGTCTTGGTTCAAAAGCACTGCATGAATCTTTGAAAGACTCATCTTATGTCGAACTGCAAAAAGAATTCGGTATAATGAACACCTAAAAATGAGTAAACATTTATTTTACTATCTGTCTCGACTATATAAATCATATGTCCTTCATCATTTTGTATCTAGATACACTCATTTATAATAGTCAATTATTATTAATTTTAGTTTCTTTCCAATTCAATTTAGATCTTCTTATTTATATTTTAATTTGAGTGTAAAATTATCTACACTCATATACTTAACAGGGCATCTAACGTCTCTTCAACACATATTTAGACTCTTTTAAGTATGTCATCCAAATTTTCTTGCTTTTGGTACCATTCATAATATTCTCTCTAATGCAATTATTATTATTGCTATTTTTTTTCATTGCATAATGAATTATATTTACTCACCATCTTAACATTGTTAATATTTCTATTAATCTCATTTCTAAGTTCAATATCATATTTAGTACTAATCACTCTATTATATACACAATATAACATGTATTTTATGATTGTTTATAAAAAAATTCTTTTAATTATAGAGATATTTTACATTAAGTATAAAAGACGCACTCCTGATTCTTTCAATCTAATTGAAAATTATATGTACAACATGTTAAATAATCTGATCCACATATTATTCAATCACATTAATTAATACTTTTAAAAATTATGATTTGAATAAGTAAATTAATAAATTAAAAGAGATTTTTAATTTGTAATGACAGATAAATTGATCTTCATGTTTTCTTGGAATTTGGTATTTGAAACAGTAATATATAAGACCTATTAATTGATTGATTTAGTTAATCAAATTATTGTGTAAGGATTCACTAATGCAATGGTAATAGACTAGTATGTATGTGTATAGGCAGAGATCTAGATATATGTAAATTCTCATGATTATTAAACCCCTACAGGGCCTACACATTAAAGTAGCAATGTAACACTATTCATAGAGTTAGTCTCTAGAGTGGTCTGATCTTTAGTTATGCCATTAAATGGTTGGTTTAAGAATTTCACGTTGTAATTACAAGGACTCTAGATTTAATATGTATTAGTTTGATAAATTCTGAGTTATTGATTAATTATGTTTTAGATTTGGTTGAGAAAGCTTTGAATGAGTTTAAAAGTCTTGAGATATCATGAGTTTTGGATATTTCAGGTAAGTACATTTCTCATCTACGGTATGAGTAGTTTTATTTATTTAATATTAATATAAAATTTACATGAATGCTTGTTTATGTTTTTTTTGAATATGTTTAAATGATTTACTAAGTTAAATGCTGCGTAAGTTTTATTTTTGTGATCTTAAAATATTTATCCACAATAAGAGATTGTCACAAAATATTTTTGTAATAACTAGCAATATTTTTCCCAAAGTCATTTTATGAATAATTATCACATATGAATAATTAAGAGCACAAAGCAGTACATTGGATTGACCATGGGGTCGCCACGCCCCGCCACAACAAAATTGTCGGTGGCTTGAGATTTAGAGGTTGTGGGTGGACTGAGTTTTTGGTGTATTGACTCGTTTATATATATTGTAAATATAGATATGGGATATGATTAATAATACAAGAATTCTTACATAATATAATGTAAGTAATGATGTATAAAATATTAATGTTATTCGTTTTATTCATAGAAATAATTAAATAAATTTTAATGAAAAACTATTTATATATATATATATATATGCTTATATGTAATTAAACTAGCAATTTACCCGTGTATTGTATGATTTCTTATATAAAATTTGATGATTTTAAATATTTGACTGCGCTGTCGTAACGCGATAAAATTAATTAATTTTCTTCCTAATCATGCTAACTAGTAGCTAGGGTAAGTCGGAGTCGATTCCACGAGGGGTGTGAAATTAATTATATCACTTGTGTCCAATTCAATAAAATCATAAATGATGGAGGTTTTTAGATTAAGAATCACTAACTAATTACGAAGTTAGAAAACAAACTAAACAAGAAATCAATATATAAAAAGCATCCCGGTTAACAGATCAGTTATCCACCAATTTCAATTATGTCTTAATCAATGTAACACCCCTCTCTCAAATTATCATGGAATTATCACCCCTAATCTATCAATGTTAGATCGAATCGTCTCTTATTAAATGCATTAATCACCAAGACGATAGGATGAACTAGACTCCGAATACACAAGTTCGATTCGATAATCTAGGATTATGCTACCCTAAAGATGCACGGCCTCTAGTTTACCATTTATGAAAATTAGGCCACAACAATTAGGATTCATGATCTAAAATTCTAGCAATCAATTATCAACACTTAACTAGGTGATCAGTCTAAATCAAGTATCAAATAATCGAAAACTATATTCACAGATAACATAATCAATTTCAATCAAATATCGAGAAGGGAAAACGAAATTAATTAAAACATAAAAGAAATATGGGTTCGAACATCCCTACTAACCAGAATTAAAAAATTAGCCAATCATCCTTATAATTGAATCCACCAAAATAATCAAGAAATCCATAGTAAAACTAATCTTAGAATGTTTCTCTCTCTAGAAATCTAAATCTTCTCTATCTAAAAATCTCTCTCCAGACTCTCTCTGCGTGAGCGTGAATATATTGGCTCCCCTGTGACTTGGTGGCCAAGTAAATGATAAAGCCCTTAATAGAGTTTTGGGCCCTTCTCCCAATTCCTTTAATTCTTCAAGTCCAATTGATGCTTAACTCCTCTCTTTTAAGTAGTAGGTTTCTTGTCTTTTTCAGCCCAAATCCTCTCTCGGGCCCAACAAAATATAAATGACCACATTTTTTGACTCCAAAAATCTCTAAATAGTCAAGAAAATAAATCATGAAATACTTGGAGTTCAAAAACACGTATATGTAAGAAAATGGTGCATTCAATTATATCAAAAAGCATAAAATCCCAAATTCATTCATAATAATATGCACCAATTTTCTACCTATCAATATTTAATAATATTTATATTAATAAAAAATTAGACATTTTAATGTCGAATTAATATCATTTGGATTAATTGTATCTAAGGATACAAACAATAATATATAAATATAAAAATACAGTGAAACCTCGATAAACGAATAATCTAGACAATATGTAAATATAAATGAATAATCATTAAAATACATAAGATATATATATATATATTATATATATATTACCTATATAAAAACGTGAATGTTTCTTACAAAATATGAATTGTCTAATATATCCCTTTTAAAGATTATTATTTAAGGTTATAATAGTAATTTAAAATTTTCATACTTAAATAATTTTATATTAACCTTCATATATATATATATATAGAATGATTTTTTTTAATTAGAGTTCTAATATAATAAATTTCTAATTATAATATAATAAAACATAATTTGTATTAATTCCAGAAAAGTTGAAAATTCAACGATAAACTAGTTTTCTTAATCATAATTTCTCCAGACATAGGCTGATTAACTTGCTGGTAAGTTTCGGGATTCATTGCAATTAATTGATCATAATTTCAAATTTGATAAGTTTGAGATTCAAATACGACAAGATCGATTTGGGTGGTTATATTATTCAATCAGGGTCCTAATTAAAATTTAAAAATATTAATATCATAATTAAGTTTTAATAATAAGATATATGAAGAGGTTTAAAATAAAATATTACCAAAGAGGACGAAATATAAAATTATTTATACTTTTCATATTATAATAAGAATATATATATATATATAAATATATTTTTGTCACATCATTAGTTAATTTTTGCAAGTTCTTCATTTAATTTGCAAGTTCTTCAGACATTAAATGTATTCCTACAATTAAAATTGATGTAGTTTGTAATTGGATATAGCTCATTTAATTTTTATTTTTGTTTTATCATTGAATATTTTTGTTGTAATATACAAATGACAATCATTAATTTTTCATCAACAATTTATTACAGTTATCTTTTTTCATTTAATGTCATGTCTTCCTAAAGAAAAACTGACAATGAAATGATTTATATATATATTAAAACATAAATTATTAATGAACCTTTTATTTTATCTATATTTAGAAAGTTTATTTATCCTTAAAATTGGAATTACAACTATCATTTACATTGCCAAAATTTCTTAGGACTGATTCTTTTTAATGGCATACAGATGTGAAATCCAATTTGGCGTTTTTGACCACTATGTTTTTTATTATTAAATACGTCTCATAGCTCATTAACCATTACAAACCCTAATTCATTAATAGGTTATACTTTAACATATATTGAGGTAAAATAATCAACTTTAACTAATTAAATCATCACTTAATATAGTCTTGACCATTGACCAAATGAACATACAAAATTTTCAAGATAAATAATCTATGATGACACAATAATTAGAGGTGTCAATTCAGGTTGATGGGCAGCCCATAATCCACCCTAACACATTATTTATTTAATTTAATTATTTTTTTTGTTATTTCAATATCTTATAGTATATTTTACTGAAAAATATGCATTCAATTACATATAAATATAAAAATATTTTTAAAAAATAATTATTCATTAAAAATTCTTTATTCTTACAAATAAAATGATTAATATTAATATTTTATACATCATTAATTACATTGTTGACGTCGGAATTTGTAAGAGAATAATTCCTAATCTAACACGCAAATGTAATGAAGATAAGTGTAGAAAAAGACTGGCCCGGAGCCTACTCGGGCAATGTTGCTCGGCTGATCCTGGATGGTTAAGTGACCGGGCAGGACCTTATAGCATTAAGTTAGAGAAATCAGTTCTCTAGTGCTTTTTACAAAATAAGGATTTAGATCCTTTTACAAGTTAAAATTACATCTATTTATAGCTGAAGGATAACCTAAGTAAAGGAGATCGTGGAGGTCGTGGAAGTTGAACCCACTTTCTCCTTGATTTTCGTCTAATTACTTGGCATTTGACGGTTTTGTTATCCACGATCTCTTGGTGATCGACTATTGCCTGGACGGCTTCACAAACATTGGCCGACCACTCTGGACGGCTTACCGGGCTGGAAGTCTGTTGCACCAACCTGGCCGGTCGAATGAATTGATGCCTTTTGTTAGGCCGTCCGGGTGCAATATGCCATGCAGCTCGGGTCGTACGCCCAACATACATTGTATTATGTAAGGATTCTTATCATTATTACTCATACCTCGTATCTATATTATCAAGGAAAAAAAAAATAGACGAATGATTTGGGCCTCTAAATACTTAAGTAAACCGATCGATTTGATATGGTAGGGCATGGCAACCCCATGGTCGATGCAATATGTTGCTTAGTGCTCTATATTACCATCGAAGTTGATTCAATATCACATTTTTATTATTCATGTGCTAATTATTCTTAAAATTCTTTGGAAAATATTGTTAATTGTTGCAAAAATACATTGTGACAACATGTTATCATAAAAGTCTTATTGTGGATAAAAAAAAATCGGCAATTTGGTTAACGTTGTTAATACATGATGGACCACATGTTTTTGCAACTAGGCTTTTCTAATTGTTTCTTATTTGCTTTTTTTTTTGTGTCAACTTGTAAATTTTTATCAATTTTTATGACAATAGTAGAAAAATTTCTAGACAATTTGTCTAGTCATAAAAAATGTCATCGTATATGATAATTTTGTTGTGATATGGTGTGATCATATTGAAAAAATGTGTATGATTAATAAGGCAAAGGTGAATTGGTAAGTTATATAATGTATATACATGTATATTTTCAAAACAGTGATGAAAGTGGAAATGTAGCTTTTGGGCAGCTGTGTTGTGCTTTTGATAAAGGTACACAAAAATTATAAATTACAAATGCTTAGTTGATAGTTTCGTAGTCGACGATTTTAGTTGCAGATTTGAGGGTATAAAAAGATATATAGATATATAGAGTATGTGTGAATTGAAAGAATGTTAATAAAAACTTATATGAATCAGTTTTACAGATAATTATCGTGAGATCAACTTTTATTATCTATAAATTAAATTCAATTTTATAAATTTATATATGAAATGTGAATTGTGGGTTATGGATTGATCCATTTCAAATAACTAAATCGGTATTAGGATCTCACATAAAATATACTCAAACAATTTATGTTAAACCTTGTTCTGCATTTATCTTTTTTCTTTGGTGCTATACTTAACATATAATATATTAAAAAAATTTATGATATTTTTAATAGTTAGGTTTGTGGTAGTTAATTGGTAGTTTTAAATTTTTTATTTTCAGAAAATATACACTAGGCACACTACTTGTCATGGCCTCGATTACCAAATTTCTTTTTTCTGTTAATGATTGTTCACATGATTGGTTCTCAAAAATGATTGTTCACATTAATTATGTTATATATATATATATATATATATATATATATATATATATAGTTACTATTAAGATTATTCATTTTCTTGTTTAGTCAAAAAAAATCTTATATAACTATGATGCAACAATGGAGATGGAGCAATATTAGCAAACCACAAAACGAAATTTATAGGTTATAAACTTATAATAATTATAAAGGAGGAATATTTACGTAATCGTCTTGGGACATTCAATTTTAACAAAGTATTGAGAAGTGAGATTAAATTTCTAAAATAAGATCTAAAAAATATGATGTTCATGAAAGACAGACACCCAATAAAGTTTCAAATACTTCTGCACTCAATAACGAAATTAAGAAATAAAAAAAAGGAGTGTAAGAAACTATTTAA
Source organism: Scutellaria barbata (assembly GCA_028654395.1). Classification (NCBI taxonomy): domain Eukaryota; kingdom Viridiplantae; phylum Streptophyta; class Magnoliopsida; order Lamiales; family Lamiaceae; genus Scutellaria; species Scutellaria barbata. Next base: position 855,166 of record CM053651.1, on the reverse strand, counting down.
GACATCAAAGAAACTATATAAAAAAATTAGAAAATAAACTCTTTAAGACATGAAAGAAGTGTAAGAAGAAGCTTTGGAATATTTACTGCAAAATTATGTTTCATTTTGCGTTTAATTTCATTAGCATATGTTACTTGTACAATAATCACTATCATCTGCATTTAGAAATTATAAATGCTTTTGAATAGTTTATTTATTTTGCAGAACCTCCTTCAATAAGTACAATTTGCAAAATACTGATAATTAATACTAACAGGGTATTTTAATCTTAAATGATATTAAAAATAAAAATCACATATCTTAGTGATATTTTTTGTGATTTACTATATAAACAAGATGCATGCTGTTATTAGATGGTAAAAGATTGAACTCTCAAATCTCATAAACATATTAATTACATTTCTCATTGAACCTAGCTATGTAAGAGTTTTATTTTATTAATCATTTGTCTATCTAAACGTATATGAATTTTACAAGTTTGAAATTGAATTTTAAAATATTGTCTAATTTGGAAATTGTATAGGTAAAATATGACATCACACGAAGATCGAAAAAAAAAAGTTGATGCAATTGTATTTTTTTCTTTTACTTTTTAAATAATAAGTTGATGATTAAATATTTGAATATTTATTAAGAACTGTAATGGAAGAGGACGAAAATCAATTTGATTTATTACCTGTTCGGTTGTTTGCTAGGCCCAATAATAAATGTTTCTTACTTTAGTAATGATGTGTAATGATTGAAATTTATATGTATGTTGGATATTTGATGCAGATGGACACATATTAATATGTTTATAGTAAGTGGGATAGCAAAACTAGTTATTAAAAATAGTATAAACGAATATCAATGATTCAAATTTAAATAGTTTGTACTGCATCAAATGGAGCAGTAATTCTTGGAGCAAGAATGTCATGTTTACTAAATAGTATTCAACAAATCTTTATCATTATAAGAACTGTTATAGATATAAATTCCATGATAATCACATTTAATATGATTCTTCCATTGTGCAAAGTGGTTTTTTATTTTTTTTTCTTGGAGAGAGCACGCAAATATGCATATAATATATTATTTGATTTTGACTTTAAAGAGCTTGTTATTGGGATTATAAGTCAATTGGGTAAAGCCAAATGAAACATTATTCATAATTTGTTCTAAATATTACTTATCTTAAAAAATTATGTTTGCTTTTATATGATTATTAATCAAGTTAAGATTGAACTAATAATTGGATTTCCTATTGTGCATTAATATTTTATTTTGAATTCTATGTCCCTTAATTCTAGGGTTAAAACTTATATGCACCAGGGGCATGGATCTTAGATTTGTGTCCCCAACCAGCCCGTGGGGCCGGTTCACGCACCCCCACGTGCGACCACACCATAGCTGGTGTGCGCCGCGCACCATCTGAATTTTATACTTTAAGGTATCACTCATTTACTCTTAAGGTATCACACATTTACTATTAAGGTATCACACTGTAACCCTTCAGGTATTAGTGTAAAAACAGCGCTGCTTTCTTCTTTTTCCTCTTTTTTTTTCTTCTTTCTCATTCTTCTTCTTAATCTCTTTTCTTATCAATTTGTTATTCTTCTTATTTGTTTTGTACATTATTCTTCTTTTCTATCTTCTTATTCTTATTCTTCTTCAAATTTTCATAGAGTCATTTGTGAAATTTTTTCTTCTTCTTCTTTTCTTTTACTCATTTTCATAGATTTAGATAATTGATTTCAAATCACAATTTATTACAATAATTTTAAAACATTAAAAATCAATTATTTCAAATAATATGAAATCATGATTTGCTGATTTTGAGGAAGAAGATGAAACATTTGAAATTTCATGATTTACAGGTATTACAAATGTTCATTTCAAGTATTACATAAGTACCTTACAGATATTACACATTTTCACTTTAAGTATTACACATTTTCATTTCAGGTATTACATAAGTGTCTCATAGATATTATACAAGTTCCTTTGAAGTATTGCATAAGTACCTTATAGGTATTACATATGTTCATTTCAAGTATTACATATGTACCTTATAAGTGTTACACATGTTCATTTCAAGTATTATATAAATACCTTACAGGTATTACACATGTTCATTTTAAATATTACATAAGTACTTTATAGGCATTAGACATGTTGCTTTCATATATTACATAAATACCTTATAGGTATTACATATGTTCCTTTTAGGTATTACAAATCGTAATACTTCAAAAGTATTTTCATAATATTTTGAAGGTATAACTTACATATTATTCAATCATGTAATTTTGTAATACCTAAAGAACAAATCATTAATACCTCAAAAGTATTACTTACATATAAGTTCTTGTTTTCAGCCAAATACTTTACCTTGTTATTTTTTAAATCTTTCTCCATTATTGACACGAGGAATCCTAGATTTTAGAACTATAAAAATCCAAAATTTGTAGTATTGTTGATTAAGTGTAGAAATTGAGAAGAAATTGAAAAAAAATTATTAATTTTAAGAGATGTGAGAAGAAATTGAAAAGAAAGAAAAAAAAAACAAGGAAAGAAAAAGAGAGAGAAAAAAGAAAAAAAGAAAGGAGTGAGAAAAAAAAAGAAAAAAAGAAGGAAAGAAAAAGAGAGAGAAAAAAAATAAAAAGAAAGAATAAACATAAAAAAAAATTATATATATATATATATGGGTGGGGGCACGGTGCCGACACATAAGTACTTCTCTAATTCTAGATATGTAGTGAATATTTGTAAGTTGTCGTAATCCGTCATTATTATTGATACCTCTATCACTTAAAATTGTTAATATTAAAGTTTTTTTTTAACAAGAATATTGACTATATATTAGTGAAATGAAAATACAAAAAGTTAAATATCAGATATTAGATTAATTGTAAAAAATAAATGTAAAATGCAATTCCATATTTATCAAAAGAACTTTGTATTTAGAATTTTCATAATCCCAATTTGAAAATTAAATCATTCATATTTCCATCTCTCCCCATTGATACAAAGTATAATAAAAAATCAGAATCACAGCAGAAAATGATAGCCTACAAAGACAAACCATCAGAATTAATAAAATATAAAAGGAGGCCCAAACAGGCCCATTCACCAACCATGAAGCCCAAACAACTCTTTATCAAATTTTAGGTCTAAAAACAAAGCCCATTGAGGCCCACATCCCACCCTCCTCGATTCCAATATCGAACTTTTGATACCATCTCTGCCCCTAATGATATTGTATATGGTTTATAGAGTGGATTCTTTTTGTATAAAAAAAATTTGATTTTTAAAAATAATTTTAAATTATATATTATATTATAAGATTTTGTTTCATGAAATTAAGATGTGTGATTATCTCATATAAGTTTATATAATTTATAATAGATAAGAAAAGATCAAGGTATCTTTGTCCATTTATATTAGACAAGTGCAAGGATGTGGATAGCTAAATTCCTAGATGTATGATTTGAATTTATGCATGTGTGTAAGTATTTGTCATGTTCTAATTTAATATTGTTATTGAATATACAATGAAAATTGATAAAGGGAAAACAATTTATTAAAATATGTTTAAAAATAAGATCTTATATAACAAAAATAAAGCTACAATAAGATTATGTGGTAAATTCTCTCCCAACCCGCCAAAAGAATGAGAATAATTAGTGAGAATAAGTTTTTTACTTTGCTTTCCTTAATTTGCATTTCATCATCTTTTCTTATTTTCTTTATTTTAATGTGTTCTTGGGCATTTTCAGAGTTTCAAGATTAATTGAGCTCATGCTTTTAAAATTTGGCCAATTTTAAAATTTTGAAAAACTATGTGGGTAGAAAATTATAGTGCTCTGTGTCATAAATCGAAATTCATAAAATGATATTTTAGTCATACATAGAGAATAGTGTATTCAATGAAATGTTGATTTTTAAATAGTTTAAAACGCAAGAAATATATTCAATAACTTTATTTATAAATGATATTAAAAACACATAAATTATTAATTTGTGCAACACTAAATTGTCATAAGTAAGAGTTGAGACATCAAATTTCGAAAATTTTGGACACAAGAAATGTAATTATAGTTTAGTAAGATTATATATATTCATGATGCCATGACCTAGACCAAATTATAAGGGAAATTATAAAATAGAAGAATTAATTGTTTTTTCTATGATGATGATTGAACCTCTGAATCATTTTAATCATTTTTTCTCTTTTCTTCTATTTTTATTTTTATTTAATTTTCTTCCAAAACTTCCACTTTGTGCATCTTTTGAGCCATTCTATACTTGCATAAAATTCCAAATATATTTGCATTCTACGCAATCTCTTTCTACACTCTGCCAAAGTTTACCACTCTCATGAAAGAGCTTTGGAGTTTTGCACATGAGAATAAAAGATGTTATCTCAGATTTTGAACATGATCTTTTTTGTGGATTTTGGCATTTTGCACTTAAAAACACACAAACACACATATATATATATATATATATATAAGTACTTTAGATTCTCACTATCTTGTCAATGGGTTCACGTAGACATGTTCAGCCGGTTCTGGTTTGGAAACCGGCGGTTAACCGGAACCGGCGGTTCAAACCGCCGGTTTCCCGATTTTTTCCTTTTTTTTTTTTTTTGATTTTTTCTGTCGAGCAGGGCACGGTTCTGTCAAGTAGGGCACGGTCGTGCTACACGGCACGGTCGTGCCCCATTGAACAACCTTGATTTTCTTTGAAAAATGACACATATAATGTATCTTAGAGATATAGATAAATCATAAGTATATCTTTTATTGTTAGCTAGATATCTTCTTTGTCGATGTATCGACGCTATCTTATATTCTAGGTTGTTATTTTGTTTCCACCTTTATCGATATATCGACGTTATTTATTTTAGTTGTGGCAATTATCGCATCTCTACAATGTACAATTGAATATATTACAATTACAATTACAATGATCATGATGAATAAATGAAAGAAGAGGAAAAAATAAATTGAAAGAGCTTGAGTTTCATTTTAAGTTTGAAAGTGAAATGAAAATTACACTTCCAAACTTTGAATGACATTGTCTACGTATCCTTAGTAAAATTAAGGAATCCAAAAAAAAAAAAAAAAGTACAAACCGCTGGTTCGAACCGCCGGTTACCGGTTTTTTGAGAAGGCGAACCGAAACCGAACCTTACTTCGACGGTTCACGGTTTCGATTTGGAACCGGAACCGCGGTCAACGATTCCGGAACCGTTGACCGCCGGTTCGAACCGTCCCGATTTCGGTTTTTCGAACCGTTTGGGCATGTCTAGGTTCACGTGCTATTTACGACATATTACTTTTGAGAGTTGTATTTATTTGGTTTTGACAAATTATTGATTGAATTAAGGTTAACTTTTGAAGTGTGTTATAATCTTTGGTTGAAAAATAACAAAAATAATTGTATTTTATATTAATCGTAGAAAATATGGAATGTTATGACTTATGTGGATGTGAGATGATTTTATTTTATATTTCAATCAATAATCGATACATACTCATGCGAGTGTCAATCGATTAAATAAATTTTCCTTTCTTATAAAAATTATAAAGTTTCGGATTATGAAAAATTAAATTTGGAGTTAATAAATCAATCTGCTGGTGCTTATTAAAAACTTTTTTTATTTTATATCAAATAAATCATCGTCTTTTTTGATGTGAATGTGATATTAGGCTTTTATTTTAATGGAATATTGTAATTTAAAAAATATTTTAATGATATGCAGTCGTCATTGATAGGCGACTACAACCTTTAATATATATTTTCTAAATAAATTCGCTTGTGTTATAGGCCACACACCAAAAGTTAATTTTAAAAACATTTAATTAAACTAAATCGTCCCCACATGCAAGTATCACTTTGCAAATATAAAATATGCATGCATGCACAAGCACATACATTAATTTCTAATATTTAAGTTTTATGGTTTTTCTTTAATAAGATTTTTTATTTTTTTTTAAAATTAAATATACTAATAGTTCACCCGTGAAATGTACGCAATGATTTATTATGATAATATATACAATTTATAATGATATAAGGAAGTTGTATAAATGAAAATGTTATGAATTGGTTTATTGTGCACTTGATGCATATACACGCGGGTCGGGTTCAAGACGACTTGGATTAACAATTTTTTCCTTTTTTATCCTGATCTTTTTACTACATTAGTCATACTTTTACGTCATATTAATCATATAGTTATATACAAATATTATACAATTTTATATAATACTTTAACTTTAAAAAAACCGTTAGATCTTTATACTATATTAATCATACATTTATGTTATATTAGTCATATTCTTATGTAATGCAATGTCCCGTTTATTTTTAAAGATAATTTTTGGCTAAGGTGTTACTTACATACAAAATTCACTATTTTAAGAATAAATAAAAAAATCAAGAATAATTATGAAATACACGTTTCTAAAATTTATAAAATAAAACACATTGAATAAATTTTTTTTGCAACCTTTGAATATCGGCTACCAGCAACCACCGCTTGCACACCATGTCCTAAACTCTTTGCACTGAAAATATTTTAATATTTTACTAGCATCAACCTTTGAATATCATCTTGAAAAATGAACCTTGTTAAGGTGTTAAATTAGTCGTCAACCTGAAGTAGCCAGTCCAACCATGAAAGACTGACCAAAATATGTTAATAGAGTCAAACTTGAGTTGACTCGGTAAGTTACGAAACTGACCGAGTCTAATCGATCCGCCTAGGGGCCATATGATCTTTTGAGAAGCCCAAAATAAAGTCTCCCGACCATGAAAATTAGGAGACAATCTTTTTAAACAAATCCAGGGTATGCAGGACTGACCTCACCACAATGAATTGGGAGACCCAACCTAAGAAATATTAAAGATGTGATTCTCGAATGAAGATCAACCTAGTATTGCCGACCCGACCTGGGTTCATCAAGATTTCATCAAAAGTCTCATCAACTACCCAAAAATCTGGGGTGTTACTCTAATCATACCCATCTGATTAGACTGATATTCTTAAAATCATGAAAATGAGAAATCTTGTAATCTTTCATTTAAGTAATAAATAGAGAGAAATGATGTTAGAAAATACAAATTTTCCAATCTCATTCTTATACTCGATCTAACCGACCAGAATCATTTGATTTGGATCAACCCTACTTATTTAATCGAGCAAAAACTTACGAGCTCAATTAAATCATTTTTCTTAATTATTTTACTTGATTGTTTGACTCAATTCGTTTACATCGAATTTGCAAGTCAACACAAAGTCGAAAGATATATATAAAAAAAGGGATGAAAGAGAGTTTGGTAAGAAGTTAATTTCATGTTGATTAAATAAAAAATTCAGAATATGTTTTGATCCCATGTCCTATCCCACTCATGCATTCCAGCCAAACGACTGTTCTGCAGCAAAACATTTTTATGAGATTCAAATGGTTTAATGCCTTTATTATCCATTAATTTTATTCTTCTACCAAAAACACTCTAATTCACATTTTATTTTGAAATTGAAGGTGGATGATATATCATCATTAACACGAAGCATTTTGGAAACTATAACAACAAAACAATATCATGTACTTACTAAGGTATGATTCCAAAATTCGAAAATCTCCAAAAGCATATCAAAAATCAGAAAATTTCAAAATAAAATCTTTGAAACCCGAACTAAAAAATTAGAAAGGAAATTCAAAAATCTCCAAAAGCATATCAAAAATCAGAAAATTTAATTAAGATATTAATTCTTATTTCCATCTCTTTGTATCCCTGGTTTCTTTTTACTCCCAAGATCAAACCAATCACATTTGAATATAAAAAACAATGACACGTTTGTCAAAAATTCTGTAGATGCCCGATTGATTATTTGAAAGACGTCTTTCAAAAGTGAATCAAAATTAATTTATTCTCAATAAATAATGTAACAAATAAATTATTTTATTATCTAAATTTTACATTGAATATAATAGATTGAATCCACAAGACAATACAATAGTTCCCAACAATAAAACTCAATAATATCTTTTCCAAACAAAATGAGATCGATCCACAAAGAATTTGATAGGTTGCAAGATTCTTCCAACCACAAACAACTAGGTATTAATAAGAAAGCCAATCCACTCTAATTAAATAAAAAATAATTGTTTCACACAATAGACTCAGTTGAATCTATTTTGTTCTTTCTACACAAATATTTATTTATTCAATTTGAGTAGCAGGTACGAATATGACTAGATCCACCTATCAAGGTTTTCTTTTGCTAATGTGTTAAAGAAGGTTTTAATTGTATTGTAACTTGTATACATATAAGTTTATCTCAAAATATGAGTCACATTGAAATAAAGTTAGTTTATTTGGACATTGAAGTAATAAATAAATACAAATTTGTGTAGAAAGATCACAATAGACTCACCTGAGTCTATCCCCCTCCAGACTTTAGAAGAAGTGTTCCCGAACTCTATGAAATATTGTGTGAAACAATTAGATTCAACTAATTCTATTTTAAATTCTATAGATGCCCGATTGATTTTATACCATTAATTTTTTTTTTGATTTAAGACTAGTCTAATTATACATTGAAATAAAGTTAGAAATTTCATAATAAAAAATTCAAAATATTTAGAAAATATATGAATTTTATTCTTTGTTGACATATTATCACTCTTATAAAATAGCAAATTCATTACTTCAATGTATACTTTAATATAAGTACAAGCAATTTATACCATAAATTTTTTTTATTTAAAATTTATAGTGCCCAATTTGGAAGTTTAAAATTTGATCGAAGTGCATAATTTTAAAGACTTCTTTTACCACTTATATGACTAGGTCCACCTATGACTCAAAAATATATTTAATGAGACTTAATTGCAAAATTAAAAATGATAAAGAGACTAAATTAAATTACATAAACTAAATGACATGTGTCATCTCTTTGGAGTTATTGTAAATTTTCATCCCCGTGTACCATTATTGTTTTGCCAATGAATCTAAAACGTTTGTGAAATTTGAATTAGTCTTTGCACATGGATGCAGAATGAAGGAGCTTGTTTTAGCAGATTGCAAGGAGTTGACTGATTCTTCTTTCGAAGTCATTGGTAATACTTGTTCAGATATACAAACGTGTGCAAATTGACAGATATCTCCATAGGTCATCTTGAAAATGGTTGCAAAGCAATTGATAAGCTAAAATTTTGTCCTAATACTTTCAGTGATGAAGCTTGCTGCATATCTTGATGTTCGTGGAGCATCTCTGAAAGATTTGACACTTAATAATGTTATCCAATAATGTTATCCAGGTTTCAAATCATACTGCTCTTTCTCTAACAAGAAACTGCAGAAATTTAAGGAGCTTGGATTTATCTTGGTGTCACAAATTAACCAATGAAGCTCTGGGATTGATTGTTGACTCTTGTATGCTTCTGAAAGTGCTCAAATTGTTTGGGTGTACACAGGTTACAAATGTTCTTGTCGATGGCCATTGATGGCCATTCAAATCGACCAGTTTCTACCTCGTTTCCTTCGAGAGTTCCTTCATCTGTCCCTGAATGCACAATCCGATGAGGGCCTTTTGATATCTCCTTTTGGCTTTCATCGTCCATGTTGGTTCCAGTACGATCATTGGTTCGACATGTAGACATGTCATCACAAGCATGCCTGCATAAAAGCCACCAGAAGTTAATGAGGCCATCCAAAAGTTCCTGTTTTGATGATTTTTCATATTGATTGATGACTTTGGTAGATCACATTAAGAACATTTTATCTTTTAGTACTTAATCCTTTTATAAGGCAATCACTTGATTCATGCAGCAAGCAAAATAGATTGCAAGAAAAATTGGAGGCTAATTCTGTAAATAAAAAACACTCACATAGATTGCAAGCACAACAATGCCGTTTCTGCTGCATCCTCTTTTGCTGCTTTTTTACATGTTCTTGGATTTCCAAAACACTCTACTGTTTCTGTAGATTCGCCTTTGATCTTAAGGACAACCTTGAATGTGAACCTATGCGAATCTTGAAGCTTATTATATAATCCAAAACACAAGTTGTATATCGATGTTTTAGCTTTCCAATGAGTCAATGATCATATTAATCAAACATCATACTAAGACATTATTATGAAAAGAAAATACAAAAACTTATCCGAAGTATGACTTCAAAGTGCAACCTTTTTTTTTCAACAACTTTTCCGACAAAATGCACAACTTATGACTTGCTCATTACCTTCATAAGGATAAATGTGAGAGTTAACATAAAAAATAAAAAAACAATCTGAAGTATGACAATTTGCAACTTAAACTTTTTTTAATGACATAATTCTCCTTATGAAAATCACGTGCATGTCCCATGTAGCATATGTCGTCAAAAAAATAAAAATTCCCGTAAAAAAGTCTATTATGTACTTCAAAATTTATAATGGGAGTGTTATCTACCGCTGAATATACACCTCGTTGCGGTAAACACTGTGTGCTCGCGCTGCCCACACGTCAGGCAATGTCCGGATCAACTGATGACAGCCCTCCACATTACCTATCAAGCCTCCTACACCCCCTGCTCATCTTCATGTATGTAATAATCGAGCAATGTGCTCTCCTACAGAAAAGTCTGCATACACTCGACTATCAAAGAAAAAATCTCTAAGTCTCCTCTTGGGAATCGACTTCCTAGCCGTAAACTTCCTTCGGGCCATCTGTATACATAATTCTATATAAGCTTTACTTAAGGAAACCTTTCTAACAATCCCCCGTAATTAAAACCCCAGAACACATATTTATATTTCAACGATAATTCAACTTAACATTGCACAACAATACACATTTATTCACATTTATGAAAATTAAACACATATAATCAACCCATTTTATACCTGTTGGAGAGGAAGCGGAGAGAGATGCTTATTTAATTCATATTTTAAATATTAGGCACGTTTTAAAATTTTTAAATTTTTATCAATTTTTTAAATTTAAGCAAAGCCCTATAAAATAGAACCAGACTCTGATACCAAAACTGTCACGCCCCAATTTCATAACAATTATAATTATATAAAAAAAATTAAATCTTTGGGCTTCCAGTAAAAACAAAATAAACATCTAAGAAAAACACATAACCTGTTGTAATAAGGTTTTTCCAGCAAAATATTTAAATTTACATAAAGCTTTTAAATTATCAGAGACAGCAGCAAAACATAATTATACGGCCCTCAGACTTAAACTTTACAGTTCTTCAAAATAATTAGATTTTAATAACAACATCAGAATATTAGGAGAGCATATTTATCTTTCAAAAAATATAAAAAGGGGGTGAGCGTATAAAAATATATCAGTGGGATTTCACTGTAAATAGGGGATTTATTTCATATCACACCTATATTCACATTAAATCACATGACTTAAAATCATTTAAAAATGTAAGCATTCATCACAATTCAATCACGCAATTCATCTTCAAACATATCACTTTCATTTTCACTTTTACGGTTCTCAACCATCTTGCAAACATATGCGGGTCTTAGCCGTCCTGAAAATATTTTTTACGGTTCTTAACCGCCTTGATACGGTAATCAGCCGTCGTATACGGGTCTTAGCCGTCTTGCATACGCATGCACATGCACACATCAATATTCACATATTAACATATTCATGAAAGCACATCTTATTTACACATATGCAAATATCAACTTCACAGCATTCTTCATAACACATTATTCATATGCAATTTAAAACATGTCACATTTCACATAATATCATATTTTAAAAGAATTTTAAATACCGACATCGCATTTTTTTCCCCACCTTTAGAGCAGCTGATCAAAAAGCTTCTAGATTTCAATATACTCAGGGTGCAAACTCCTGCGTATCGCCTACAACCATAGGGGTTCGACTTAGAATCTAATCAAATTATCATCGATTTAAATAAATTAATATATATATAAGATAAATCCTATTTTATAATAAAATATATAATTCATAATATATAAAGTTCGATTTGAACTTAATATTTCGGGTTAAAACAAATGTGAATCTAGGCTTATTAAACCCTCGATTAGAAATAATAATTAAATCATAATTACATTAATTGTAATAATATTTGTAAAGTCTATATTTTAGTCTCAAAAGCAATCTTGTTCAATACAGGGTCTAACTTATAATTTTCTAATAAATCTTTGGAAAAATTATAATAGATAATGTAATAACATTCAATTCCAAAATCCGACTTAAAACTATGTTTCCTTAATTAATTCAATGAGAATCTAGGGTTTTATACCCTAATCGATTATATAAATAGGTCTAAATAACATAAATTAATTAATATAATTTATCTATTGTTGGTCCCAGTGGTATAAGGTTAAGAGGGGAGGGGGTGAATTAACCTTATCAAATTTTTAACAATTATTCCAAGATGTTAAGTCCTTGATGAACAGGTAGCTAGTAAGCTTGCTGCTTGATAGGTTGATGCTTGGGCAGTGACCTCAGGACTTAATCAGAGACTATAATGCACAACAGAAAATATGTATGATTTTCGAAACGATCTTTTAATGCAGTATGCTCAGGATGCAGATAGATAAATAAAGTTGTAAAACACAAGCAATCTTATAGAGGTTCAAGGGTGGAGTAATCCCTCTACGTCCTCTCTACTCCTTCTCAAGGAGGAACTTTGTTAAAGCAAGTTTGATTTATAATAGACTCTGCTAATACAAACTATACTCTAAACAAAACTGTCAGTTCTATCCACACAGGTAGCTGCACAGTGACCAACTAAGCGACCCACACAGGTTATCCGACCCACACAGGATCCTTTCTCTTCTTCAGAGAGATTACAACTTAGCAGGGTAAACTCCTGTCTAAGCGACTCCTAAACAGTCTTTGAATAATCTATGAATTTCTGAACAATCGAATGCAGCAAGCTCCTTAGACTTCTGAAGATCACAAAGGTGGCTGGCTTGCTGCTGCTAAGTCTAAATAACTTGAATATGTAAGCTTGAGCTTGTAGATGATTTGCTTCGCATATGTTCTCTTGATTTGCTTCTCGTTCTTTCGGTTTCTTGGTGTTTTTCTTGTGTATTCAGACTTCTATATATATAGGCATCTGATAGTTTTCTGCCCGTTGGAAAGGCAGTTTTTTGCTTGATGAGGTGTCTTCTTATAATTGGTTCTGCTGATCTTCTGACACCTGCTCTGAAATGCCTTCATTCTGTTCTGCCACTGTCTTGTCCTTTGTCTGCGCGACTTCATTCTGCAGTCTGCTTGTACTGTGTCCTTGCTGCCTTTTTCACACATGGCAGTCTCTGATTTGTTGGAACTGGAGTGGCTCTACTGGCTAGTCAGGTTGTACTGACTTTGATGTATCTGGTAGTATCCTCTTTGAACAAGTGAGTCAGCTTCCTTGACTTCCTCCAGGTTCCTTGTAGCATCCTTCAAAGCTTGGTTACTGGTTCCTTATAGCAGCTGTAGGTAGCAGGGACTCGGCTTTCTAGTTCCTTGGCAGAATCTTCACGTCTTTTCAGCATCCTTGCCTTAGCTATTTTACATATGAAAACTTATCCAGATAGCTAATGTTCTAGTCTATTACACGTTTTGTCTCATCAAAATCTGTTACAGTTTATCCTATCAATTTCCCCTTTTTTGATGATGACAAAACTCCTTAACAGGATCAAAGAACCATATTTCATTAACTTGAAACAATAATGCAGAAGAATATACACATTCATAAGCATGCATTAAGTTCACATGATGTGAGCTTTCAACAATCAGAAATATCGAGTTTCTCATTAACCAGAATCAAGTACAAAGCATACACATACTAAGCAGATAGCTAAACAGATAGGATCTCAACAGATAGATAAAACAGAAACAGAAAGCAGAAACAGAGAGTAAGACATTATGTTTTCAACCAGCTAGCTTTCTTCTTTCTTTCGAACCTTGTACCTTTCCACCAGTTGGCTATGGAGTCTTGATAGCTGGGTTCCATCCTTTTCACCATCTCCTCAGATTCCTCAAACCTGAGCCAGAAGTCTTCACTGTATGGTATGAACTCCTTTCCTAGTTTCTGCCTTAGCTTGACTTGGATTGGAAGTCCACCTTTCTTTGTCAGCTCCAGAAACCTCTGCAAAGCCTCCTTGTTTGTTCGGAACCCTCTGAAGAGAGCAGATTCCTTGCAGAGAGTGGTGAAGTACTTCATCAGCTCCATTCTCTTGAAAGCTTCAATTTGGAAGAAGGATGGATTGATCTCAGTGGGGAGAGTGACCTCCGGAATCTCTGGGGCTACGAACTTGTCGCTCCTGGGATCCGGGCTGGCTTCCAGGAAGTTTCTGAGAGATGCACTTGCTGCAACATCAGGACTCTGCAAATTCTTCTCCATTTCAGCCATGTCAGGCAGCTTATGCGGTGGGAAGATCTTGTCAAGGACAATCCTGGGATCTGATAAAAAGATAGCATCCAAGTTGCTCTTCAGTTCAGCTTCAGTCCTCCTCCTTTTCTCTTATCTTATCTCAGCACCCTTCCTGAAGCCTGGATGAACTAGCCCAGAGACAGCTTCTGATTTTCTTTTAGCACTGCTGTCTGAAGGTCCTCTTGGTCCAGCTCCCCTTTGTCCTCCATCTCCAGTGTCGTCTCTTCTCTTTCTGCTTACTACCATTTACTTGCAGGCAATAGGATCCTGTCCAGTCTTCTACCGGCCTTCTATCCTCCCTTCCCCCTTTTTGTCATCATCAGTTCGTCCAACCGCAAAACTCACCATAGAGTTAATCTCGGATAAGGTGCCTGAGTGATCTCTCAAGGTTTGTGATTAGTTGAACTGCTCCTTGTCCATTCGGTCTACTGCAGTGACTAGAGCCTTCTGGTTGGTTTCAAGGGAGATCATCTTCTCCTCTTGTCTGTTCAGCTTCTCCATAACGCTCTTGACTACTTCCACTGTAGCATCCTCCTTGGGGGGTCAGTAGGCAGCGATCATCTGAGTAAGTTTTGACAGAGTGATGTTGAGGGAGTCCATGAAAGAATAAGTCTTGACAGAGTGGGAGCGGGTTTCCTTGTGGAGTTTCCTGCTCGCTTTCACTAAGGACTTCCCCATCTGCTCAATGGCTGTCAGCACTTCTTCATTTGATCTGGCAGGTTCCTGGCTTTCTCCTGCTGGTACCTGTTCATCAAAAATAAATGTTAGTGCCTTGGATTTTTCGGCTCCGGTATCACCCTGTTCACTGGGTGACCCATCATCGCTGCTGGAAGGGCTACTGGATCCTCTATCTCCTGATCCAGTGTCCTTAGCTAGGGCATCCTTTTTGGCCTCTTCATCTCCAGCCTCTTCCTCCTTATCCTCCTCAGCTCCCTTTTCTTTACCAGCTTCCTCCTGCTTACCAGCTTCCTCATCATCCTCCTTATCTTTCTCAACTTCCTGCACCTCAGCCTCCTTTTCTCCTCCTTTGTCTCCTCTTGCCTCCTGCACTTCCTCCACCTGTTCCACTGCAGCTACTTCCCCCTCAGTGACCATCTCTCCCTAGTCCACTGGCTTGGCAGGTACAGTTTCCTCCACCTCCATTGGAACAACTACTACAGGTAGTTCTTTCTCCATCGGGGCAGGTTCCTCCAACACTTCAATTAGAACAGGTGCCTCATTCTCCTGCACTTGTTCCCCCTCAGCCTCTTCCTCCATTGGTGTGGGAATGGATGTCTCTTCCTTCTGCTTCCTGGCCTCACATTCAGCGGCTGCTTCAGCGTTCTCAAGGAATTCAGGCCACTTCATCTTCTTGAGATCCTTCAGAAATTTCTTCTGAAGGACTTCTTCCAAGTCATCTATGGCAGCCTAATTCAACGCCTATTCTTCCTCTTTTTCCCAGTCTACCCACTGGATAAGCTCCTCTCTAGGCAGGTGCCTGTACTGCCACCAGGTGGTGAATCTTTCCATCATCTTACCGAACTCTTCCTGCAGCTTCGGTATGCTGATCACATACTCCAACACATCCTCCTCATCTTCCTCAGCATCCACATTATGAACAACAGCATCCCCTACCTGTTCATCCCTAAGTGGGAGGGCAGTATCCTCTACTGCAGCAGGCTTCTTAACAGTCTGTGTGGTGACGTCTCCTGACTCGTCATCAGAGACAACCAGTCTCCTCTGCACGTCCTTCTTGTGCTTAATCTTCTTTGGCACAACAGGAGCTGATGAGGGCTCTTCAAGTTCCTCCATCCTCGAGCTGCTTTCAGGCGAAGATGAGGCATTGCTGGTCTGGTGGAATGACTTTCTTATCCTTGGAGCACCCTTAGAACCCTTAGAGACCTCCCTGGTTACTGGGGATGACCGAACAGTGGTCTTCTTAGCAGAGACCCTACCCGCACCGATGAACTTCCCTTTTCTGGATGGGCTTCCCCTAGGACAGGTCCACCTTCAAGTGACCCAGGAGGGTGTTCACAATCAGCCCGTAGGTAGGCTTACCTACCTTCTTCTCCACCTCCTTCACCAGCCTAGAAAGCAGGTAGCTGGCCCAATCCACCTTCTCCTTCTTTACTATGACCATCATCATCCTGTACCGGAAGTTGGTACACTTATGAAAAGAACCAGAGCGGTTCTCTATGATATGGCAGCAGATGTCATGCAGCATCTCAAACTCCAGAAGGAAGACTTTTTTGCTGCAACTCCAGGACATCCCCGTTGTGTCTTCCCTGCCGGTGAAGATCGTCCAGAACTTCTCCAGTTCGTCTTCTCCGTAGGTGGAGAGGTCATTGACGTCCATGCCTTCGGTGGGGAGAGAGAACATCTCTTCCAGTAGCCCGGTGTCTAGGATCACTGTCACTCCACCAACCTTTGATCAGATCTCTGACCGATCTTCAGAGACTCTTGCCCGTCTGTAAAACTTCTCAACTTTTTTCTGTGCGTAGGGTGTTTTGTGGAAGGAGTAGAGTCTTAGGAGGCCTGTGACGCGAAGACATTGAAGAATGTCCTTCATCAGTTCCTTCTTGTTACCTTCGTCTTCCACCATCCTGAGAAGAATTTCACGGTCCACCAGCCAGCCATCAATAACTTGAGACTGTTTTGGTGCCATTTTAGAGAGAGAGAGTAGGCTGGTACTGGAAAGCTTGAGGAAGAAAATGAGAAGTTAGGGTTTTGCAGAAAATGGAAATGTGTAAGTGTGAGAGAAGAATGAAGAGAGACTCCCTTATATTTGAATTTGGTGAGTGTTAATCGAACAATCCAGATTGGTCTTGAATTTGAAAAGACCCTTGATCCATTGGTTGAGATTTTTGGCGCGGCGTACGTGTGTTCAAGTACTTGATGTGATATTTTATGGATATCGAGGGGTTTCCTGTAAAAACGGCTGCTTGACGCGGGGTAACTGTTCCTCTTTTCACGTACTTTAGTTACTGGGTCCTGCAGGTAGCTTAGTGACCAGTATCATCGTATCCAGTAACCGTTCAGGGACCTTGAGCAGTAACCTTTAGGTTGCTGTTTTACTCTTGTCCTTCCTGTTGTTCCCCCTGAGCTTCATAGCCATTTTAAACAGAAAGACAGTTATGTATATAGAAGGTTAGTTCAGGTTTATTATCCCTAGCTCGTTTCTTAGAAAAGAAAATCTTGATTCACAAAGGGGCTTCGTGAATATGTCAGCTAGCTGTAGATCAGTATGCACTTTTTCAAGAGATATATCTTTCTTCTCAACATGATCTCTTATGAAATGGTGTCTGATATCAATGTGTTTGGTTCTTGAATGAAGAACTGGATTGTGTGTGATGGCTATTGCACTTGTATTGTCGCATAGGATAGGTGTGTCTTTTTCTTCAATTCCATAATCCTTCAGTTGCTGTTGGATCCATAGAATTTGTGCACAGCAGCTTCCTGCAGCAACATATTCGGCCTCGGCTGTTGAGGTTGCTATAGAGGTTTGCTTTCTACAGAACCATGATACTAGCTTGTTTCCTAGTAGCTGACAGGTACCACTTGTGCTTTTTCTATCGATTTTACAACCTGCAAAATCAGAGTCAGTATAGCCAATAAGCTTAATTCCTCCTTCTTTTGGGTACCATAGGCCAGCTTCCTGGGTTCCTTTGAGGTATCTGATGATTCGTTTGGCTGTTGTCATGTGTGATTCTTTTGGAGCTGCTTGGTATCTGGCACACATTCCTACTGAAAACATGATATCTGGCCTGCTAGCTGTTAGGTAGAGCAATAACCCAATGAGTCTCCTGTATTTTGTGATGTCTACTGTTTTATCATCATTAGCCTTGTCTAGGCTTCCTGAAGTAATCATCGGTATGCTCACTGTGCTTGCATTTTCCAATCCAAATCTCTTTATCAATTCTTTGGTGTATTTTACTTGATTGATGAAAGTTCCATTGCTTAGTTGTTTGACTTGAAGACCGAGGAAGAAGCTTAGTTCTCCCATCATGCTCATTTCAAATTTGGATTGCATGAGGCTTGAAAATTTTTGGCACAATTCTTTGTTTGTTGAACTGAAGATAATATCATCGACATATATCTGAACGAGCAGTATGCTATCTCCATCTTGAATTCTGAAGAGTGTCTTATCCACCTTTCCTTTCTTGAATCCATTGTCCAGTAGATACTTTGAGAGAGTGTCATACCAGGCTCTCGGTGCCTGCTTGAGTCCATAGAGAGCTTTCTTCAATCTGAAGACCATATTCTCTGGATTTTCTTCAAAACCGGGAGGTTGCTCCACATAGACTTCTTCAGCGAGCAATCCATTAAGAAATGCACTCTTAACATCCATTTGATAAACAGTGAGATTGTTGTGAGCTGCGTAGGCTAGAAAGATCCTGGTTGCCTCTAGTCTTGCTACTGGTGCAAAAGTTTCTTCAAAATCTATTCCTTCCTCCTGACAGTAACCTTTCGCCACTAATCTTGCCTTGTTTCTGACTACTTGACCCTCTTCGTCGAGCTTGTTTTTAAACACCCATTTTGTACCGATTACTCCTTGGTGAGTAGGTCTAGGAACTAGATGCCACACTTGGTTTCTTTCAAATCCATTAAGTTCTTCCTACATTGCTTGAATCCAGTTGGTGTCTGCTAGAGCATCCTCTATGCAGCT
The DNA here is from genome assembly GCA_028654395.1 of Scutellaria barbata. NCBI lineage: Eukaryota > Viridiplantae > Streptophyta > Magnoliopsida > Lamiales > Lamiaceae > Scutellaria > Scutellaria barbata. Next base: position 836,115 of record CM053651.1, on the reverse strand, counting down.
TGGTTCTGTTTGTGAAATAAAGCAAGCAAACATTGCTTCATGGGGGTTGCTTCTTCTTGTTCTTACTCCAAAGGTAGAATCTCCTATAATCTGATTCCTTGGATGATTCCTTAGCCATTTCCTTCTAGCTTCTTCGGCTTGTTGTTCATTTTGAATTTCAGCAGGTTGCTCTTGAACATCCTGTGCAGCTTGCTGATTTGGATCAGGCTGTATTTCTAATCGTACTTCTAGTTGAATTCCTTCAGGATGGTGTATTTCTTCTTGAATGACTGGTGCCTGCTGGTTTGGAGTAGGTTCCTGTTCTCCATGTTGTTGTGTAGGTGCAGGTTGCTGATTCTGAGTTGATTCAATATTTTGGAGACTTGGTAACTCAGCATCAATGTATTCAACACGAGTGTTGGTGATGTGAGTTTTTCCAAAGTCTTCATTAAGTTCATCTATATCAGCCTTAGAGCAATGTGGTTCATCAAAGTCCACATGTATTGTTTCTTCTACAACAAGTGTTCTCTTGTTGAAGATTCTGAAGGCTTTGCTTACCAAGGAGTATCCTAAAAATACTCTTTCATCTGACTTTGAGTCAAATGCCTTCAGGTAGTCCTTTCCATTGTTGAGCACATAGCACCTGCATCCAAAAATATGGAAATGTTCAATATTTGAAGTATAACCGAACCATAGCTCATAAGGAGTTTCATTCAAATCCTTGTTGATAATGCATTTGTTCTGGGTATAGCATGCTGTGTTGATTGCTTCTGCCCAAAATCTCTTGGGTAGCTGTGCTTCAGCCAGCATGGTCCTTGCAGCTTCTTCAGGGTCCTGTTTTTCCTCTCTGCGACACCATTTTGTTGTGGTGTCCTAACTGCTGAGTATTCATTCTTAATTCCATTGTTAGAGCAGTATTCTTCAATAAATTTGTTTGTAAACTCAGTGCCTCTGTCTGTTTGGATTTTGATAATATTCAGGCTCCTTTCGATCTGCAGCTTTTTCAGTAGCTCCGGTAACCTTCGCTGAGTGTCTGACTTATTTGTTAAGAACATGGTCCATGCGAATCTTGAATAGTCATCTACCACTACAAGTGTGTATTTTCTTCCACTCATGCTTACAGGTTCCACTAGTCCGAATAGATCCATGTGTAGTAGATCTAGCACCCTTTCAGTTGACCTTTGAACTTTGTTTTTGAAGGATCTTTTAGTTTGTTTTCCCTTTTGACATGCTTCACATAGACTCTCTTTCTTGTACACCATATCAGGTAGCCCTCTGACTAGTCCTTTTCTGGCTAACTTGTTGATCGTTTTGAAGTTCAAGTGGCTCATCCGTTTATGCCATAGCCAGCTAGCTTCTGATGATCCTTTTGTAATGAAGCAGGTAGCTGTGGTCACTAAGCTCCAGTCAGCTACATAGATGTTTCCTTTTCTGGTTCCTGGTAGTTTTACTTCCTTGGATTGGCTGTCCCTTATCAGGCACTTGTTGTGATTGAATTCCACTGAGTAACCTTTCTCACAAAATTGGCTTATGCTGAGCAAGTTGTACTTCGGCCTTTTACATACGAAACTTCCTTTATGTGAGTGTTTCCTTTGATGAGAGTTCCAATTCCTCCAGTGCTTTCCTTGGAGTTATCTCCGAAGATTACTTTGGGTCCTTTGCACTGCTGGAAGTCTTTAAGAATTTCTTTGTCTCCAGTCATGTGTCTCGAACACCCGCTATCAATGTACCACACTTTCTTGCTAGTTCCTGTTGTAGGTACCTGTAAATAAAGATCACTGGTTCTTAGGTACCCATACATGTATGGGTTCTTCTTTGTTAGTACCTTTTGGAATCCAAACTTGTCTCACAATAATTGTTTTGTTGTAGACTTGGTGGTTTCGTCTATAAGAGGTATCCTTAGGATACTGTTTTGTGTGTGCAAACTGCGTATACTTATCACTTTTGAAGTGAGGTCCTCCACCATACTTCCATTGAGCATGAGCTCTTTTGGGTTTAGACATTCTGGTTTTAGTATTGGTGGAGTAGAGGTTTCTGTTCAGCATTCTTGTAGGTTGCTGTTTTTTTTTGTATCTACCAGCAGATTGATTCCGCTGTAGCCAGCTTTCGAAAACAGGCTTATTCCCTGTGGATGTGTTCATGGGTCTCTTGCCCTTGTCTATTGCTTTCTCCAAGCTTTCTGCTGAGTTATTGGATAACTCCTTTGCCATTGAGATTTTTGCTTGAACGAAAGCAATAGTTTTAGATGAGCTTGCTATTCCTTGAGAGGTTTCTGCACAGTATCCTAGGCCTGTCCTATCAAATGGACTTTTGCCCGACTTAATGCATTCATTGGCTTCTTTAGCTAATTTGCTAAAGGCTCCCACAATCGCTTGAAGGTCACTTTTCTCACTCTCAAGTTTGGCGATTCTCAGATTGAGCTTAGAAGATGCCTGTTCTTGGAGGTCACTGCACTTTGAGCTATTGAGCTCATATGTAGATAGCTTTTCAGCTAACTGTTTGTTTTCCCTCCTCAGCATCTCATTTTCGAGTTTCAGCTCCTCATGAATTGAGTTTATCTGTTCGAAGTCGCTCATGATTTGTTTCAGGGAGAGGTTTTTGTTTGTCTTTTCCTCTTCCAAGATAGAATACATTACCTCATCCTCGCTGTCCTCTGCTTTCGGTGCCATCAGGCAGATAAGTGTTTTGTTTTCTGAAGAAGAGGAATCACTGTCATCATCAGAGGAGTCCGCATCTTACTGAGCTTCCTTGGAAGGTTCTTTGCCTCTTTCCATCTCACTGAGGAAGGCTTTAATTCTTCTTCGTTCCTCTATTCTCCATTGGGATACCGATTGACCTTAGGCTGAGGACATTCTTTGGCATAGTGTCCTGGTTTTCGGCAGTTATAGCATAGATCGGAAGTATCCTGGTTTGGTTGTTGAAGACTGGGCTGTTGGGGAGGTGCCTGGTTCTTCTTGAAGTCACCTCTTCTGTTGTACTTGATGAATTTCTTGAAATTTCTTAGAAGAAGGGCCATTTCTTCATCAGTACCCTCAACAGGTAGCTCTCCTTGCTTACTGCAGATAGCTCCAGTGTCCATTGCGTTTCTGGCTGTCAGGGCAGTTACCTTTGTGCTGGATTCTTCTGCCTCTTTCTTCCTTCTGTTAATATCATACTCGAAGGCTTTTAAATCAGAGAAGATATCAAATGTACTCATCGACTTCAAATCTATGGAGACCCTCATTGCAGTAGTCTTGCTATCCCATTCTGCAGGTAGTGCTCTTAGCACTTTCATATTTTTCTCCTTCTGAGTATAGAATTTGTCCAGAGACTCAAGCTCATTCACAATGTTTTTGAACCTCAGATCCATCTGCTCCAAGGTCTCTTCAGGTAGCATCTCGAATAACTCGAATTTTTGAGTTGCTGTAGATACTTTGTTCTCCTTTGTAAGCTATGTTCCCTCATAGATTTGTTCGAGCTTGTTCCATATGTCCATTGTTGTTTTGCACGTCTTGACCTTACTGAAGGTTCCTTTGTCCAGAGTGACAAATAAGGCGTTCTTGGCTACATTATCCAGATTAGCTCGTCTTCTATCATCAGCAGACCATTCTTCCCTAGGTTTGTCAATAACAGCTTGAATGGCTCCTGCATCACCAGCATCTGCGGCTCTTGCGAATATAGGATTTGGCTTGGTGATCCTTGGAGGTCCATCAGTGATGACCATCCACATTTCATCGTACATGACGGAGAGGTGTGCCTGTATTCTAATTTTCCAGTCGTCATACTCTTCAATAGAAAACATAGGAAGCTTATGCGTATCCATGATATGATAAAAGCGATGTATGCAGATTTTCGAAAATTATGGATAAGGGATTTGACCAGACGAGTTGGGTTTTTAGTCCAACCTGCTCTGATACCACTTGTTGGTCCCAGTGGTATAAGGTTAAGAGGGGAGGGGGTGAATTAACCTTATCAAATTTTTAACAATTACTCCAAGATGTTAAGTCCTTGATGAACAGGTAGCTAGTAAGCTTGCTGCTTGATAGGTTGCTGCTTGGGTAGTGACCTCAGGACTTAATCAGAGACTATAATGCACAATGGAAAATATGTATGATTTTCGAAACGATCTTTTAATGCAGTATGCTTAGGATGCAGATAGATAAATAAAGCTGTAAAACACAAGCAATCTTATAGAGGTTCAAGGGTGGAGTAATCCCTCTACGTCCTCTCTCCTCCTTCTCAAGGAGGAACTTTGTTAAAGCAAATTTGATTTATAATAGACTCTGCTAATACAAACTATACTCTAAACAAAACTGTCAGTTCTATCCACACAGGTAGTTGCACAGTGACCAACTAAGCGACCCACACAGGTTATCCGACCCACACAGGATCCTTTCTCTTCTTCAGAGAGATTACAACTTAGCAGGGTAAACTCCTGTCTAAGCGACTCCTAAACAGTCTTTGAATAATCTATGAATTTCTGAACAATCGAATGCAGCAAGCTCCTTAGACTTCTGAAGATCACAAAGGTGGCTGGCTTGCTGCTGCTAAGTCTGAATAACTTGAATATGTAAGCTTGAGCTTGTAGACGATTTGCTTCGCGTATGTTCTCTTGATTTGCTTCTCGTTCTTTCGGTTTCTTGGTGTTTTTCTTGTGTATTCAGACTTCTATATATATAGGCATCTGATAGTTTTCTGCCCGTTGGAAAGGCAGTCCTTTGCTTGATGAGGTGTCTTCTTATAATTGGTTCTGCTGATCTTCTGACACCTGCTCTGAAATGCCTTCATTCTGTTCTGCTACTGCCTTGTCCTTTGTCTACGCGACTTCATTCTACAGTCTGCTTATACTGTGTCCTTGCTGTTTTTTTCACACATGGCAGTCTCTGATTTGTTGGAACTGGAGTGACTCTACTGGCTAGTCAGGTTGCACTGACTTTGATGTATCTGGTAGTATCCTCTTTAAACAAGTGAGTCAGCTTCCTTGACTTCCTCCAGGTTCCTTGTAGCATCCTTCAAAACTTGGTTACTGGTTCCTTGTGGCAGCTGCAGGTAGCAGAGACTCGGCTTTTTGGTTTCTTGGCAGAATCTTCACGTCTTTTCAACATCCTTACCTTAGCTATTTTACATATGAAAACTTATTCAGATAGCTAATGTTCTAGTCTATTACACGTTTTGTCTCATCAAAATCTATTACATTTTATCCTATCATCTATGTTATTAAATTAAAGCTCAATTCTATATATTAAATTTTATTTAATTATAATAATATCTATAATTTTAGTCTATTCTATAGTTAAAAAAATAAATTTCATTATCATAAATTCAACAATTATAAGGAGAAATTCATATCATCATCATATTTTAGGGAAATCTATGTAATTTCATCCAAATTTAAAGGCCCGATATCAATATCCATAACTTATTGTCACGCCTCAATTTCTTAATAAAATAAAATATAAAAATTTTCTAAAAACGGGCGTCCAGCAAAAACACAACAAGCTAACATTTTAAATAAAACATAAAAATTCAAAATAACGAAGGTTTTAAAATACACCAATTAATTTACATGAAACGATAGGTTATCAGAAATTAGCAGCGAAATATCAGTATACAAGCCACCGGCTTAAACTTTACATTCCTTCAAAATAAAATAGATCTTAAAAATCATTTGCGAACATAGCATAGCATATTTATATACAACAAAATAATTATAAGCATCTTTCTTCAGCTTCGCCTTTCCTCATCCAGCTCTATACATAGAAAACATGCAATGGGGGTGAGCGTATAAAATACACTCAATGGGATCACGTTGTAGAATAGGGAAATTAAATTCATAAACCACAACTAATAATTAATTTCAATCATTTCACATGTAAACATATCACTTTCATAATCATTCATATCAATTGCATGTTCAAAAATTTACGGTTCTTAGCCGCCATAGATGTGGTTCTTAGCCACCATAGATACGGTTCTTAGCCGCCATAGATGTGGTTCTTAGCCACTATAGATACGGTTCTTAGCCGCCATAGATGTGGTTCTTAGCCACCATAGATACGGTTCTTAGCCGCCATAGATGTGGTTCTTAGCCACCATAGATAATTCAAGTAATTTCACATATATTCATGCTTATAACATCACATAAACATTTATTTTTGCCATTCATCATCTTTCAAAACGCATTCATCATATATATATATTAAAAATGTCACATTTCATACGTTCAGCACATAATCCCAACACATTTCATATAGCATAATAAAATTTGTAATTTAAATAATTTGAAAGAAGTATATAAATACCGACTTAGCACTTTTTCCCACCTTAGAGTAGGCGATCAAAAACTGTAGAGTCCAGAGATATCTAGGGAGCGAACTCCTGCGTATCGCCTATAATCATAAAAGTTCAACTTAGAATCTAATCGATCTATCATTTATTTAGAAACTAATTTCTTAAAAATATAACCCTTTTTCATAATGAAATATGCCTAATTTTGTAAAATAGAAAGTTCAATTCGAACCTAATATTTCGGGGTTAATTAGATGTGAATCTAAGGTTAATAAATCTTAGATTTAAAATTAATAACTAAATAGTAAAATAAAATAAATTAATTAGCATAATATTTTTAGGTCGATATTTTAGTCTCAAAAGCAATCTTATTAAACATAAAAATCCAATTTATAATTCCCAATAACTCTTTGATTAAAATTTATAATAAATAACGTATTAACACTTATTTCCAAAATCGAGCTTAAACTATATTTTCTTAATCAATTGGATAAAATTTAGGGCTTTATTCCCTAATTAGTTATATAATTAGATTCAATTAACATACATTAATTTATATAATCTTTCTTTGTTATTTAATTAAAACTTGCCCCATTTATTAAATTCTATTTACTTATAAATATTATCTATAATTCTCATATATTCGAAATTCAAAACGTCATTTTCATGAATTCAATAATTATGATAAGAGATTCATAATATCTTCAAATTCTAAGGAAACATCTATATCATTTTATTAAATTCAAAGTCCGATATTTATCTACCTAATTATGATTTTTAAAGCATAAGTTAATTAACTTACATTATATTTATCGATTAATTAAAACTCGCTTTTCATATATCATATGCTATAAATTTTAAGATAATATCCATAGGCTTAATATATTCTAAATCCCAAACATGTTATCATAATTCCATAATTTATTAGGCAAATCATACATATTATCATTAATTATTAAATAAAACTATGTAATTTAAACAATTTCAATGGTTCATTGGTTATTATACATAATTTAGATCTTAAAGCATGCTTTGATTATCAAAATTTTAAATTACAAAAATCCAGAAATTATAATACTTAAATTTTCAAATTCCAGCAACATTTATCATTGCAAATTACCCCTAAAATTCAATCAAATTTACGAAACATGCCATTACTAACTTTCCCCCTTTTTTTTCCAGCCGCCCGCTTCCTCTCCTGCTACTACCCGGAGCTCGCCGCCGCCGCCTCGACCCTGTCGGCGACTGGAAGTCACCGGCCAAACACACGACCGACCATGACAGGCCACGACCGACGCATAGCCGACGCACAACCCCCCCACTCGACACCCAAACACACGCACTTCTCCACTAAAATCGGCGCCGCTGCTCCAGCGGCGCCTCCCACTTCCTGCCGGCACGACCCCGGTGCTGGCCAACCCGACTACCAACTGACTCGACTCAAGCAGCAACCCAACAGACCAACACAGCCCAACCAACACTTACGCACAACACCAAATACACACGTCGCCGCTGCAAGCGGCGGCTCACACCCACAACCAACTCGCCGACGACTTTCAACGCCGGCTACAACCCGACCGAAAACGACCGGCGAACAGCGAAGCGAAGCAGGACAACAACAGTGAAGGAAGGAGAGTGGGAGAGAAACTAAGGTTTAAAGTTCAATGATTTAAAACTTGAAAACCGTCCCTACAATGAGCTCAACAAGTGGGACAATCCGGACCGATTACCTTGCCGGAAAAAGGTCGTCGGCCGCCGGTAGAAGCAGGGTTCGGTGGTGGTTGAAGGGTTCAATTTGGGAAGAGAGTTATGAGAGTTGCAAGATGAAAATGGGAATGAAACCCCTTACCCTTCCCTTTCAATTATTGAGACCTTCTAGAAACATTGACTTTTCTTAATCATATTTAAGCTAATATTGCATTAAGGTAACATAATCTATATTATATAATTATATCACATAGCTCATCTTAGGTATTATAGATATTAATACTATATAACATAATACTATATAACATATATCATATAGTTTTAAAAAAAAAAAAAAATTTCCTAGGTGTTACACTTATGATGCTTAAAGCATAATTTCATAAACTTAAGGCTAGAATTTATAATATTTATAACTATTGGGTCAACATTGGATTTCTAATAATTTTTAGGATTCAAAATATCATTAAACAAAATTTAGGGCCTTAAATCATGTTTTATATACTTAAGTGAGTAAATCTAAATTTTTTATAATTGATAGGGAGTTAATTCCAATTTCAGCAAAGTTGATATTTGCATTTTAGCCCTAATTCATATCAGTTTCAAACCAAATAATATTGTTTTGGTAAAGTAGAGATATTCATGTTTCTGTAAAGACAAAATAAATAATTTGTGACAACCGTAAAATAATAATAAATTAATAATCTAAAGGTTGTTATAATTAAATATATATATATATATACATTGTATCAATCCTATATGATGTAGGATTTTATTTGAATGATAAATCTAATTGGAATTATGAGTTAAATCTTTCAATGTATAAATAAGAGATTAGGAGGCCCATTTCCTTATTAGGTTTAGAACCCATGAACCTAATCATATAAATAAGAGAAGAGTTAGTACGCTAGGGTTAGGATTTTCAAACTCTCTTAGGAAAGGTACGTGTTTTTCCTTTTCTCATAATTTTCTTTCCATGTCAGATGTAGAGTAATTTGTTAAATTCCTATGATAAATCTAAGTGATATCTTGAGTTAGAATACAATTAATTTAAGGAAACACATCTTGTTCTTTAATTTCAAATTCTAGAATGGTTAGTCAATTATTTGAATTCGTAGTTAGACACCTCCAAATTTCATGAATTCTGAATATGTTGATCTTTGATATATATTGAATACTCAGTATAAATTTCAGATCAATCGGAGTTGAAACCGATTTCAAATAAATTTTTTATTCCTTCAGTCCAAAAATCGATATGTTCACGTTTCTGATTTAGACGTTTTAAAATAAATACTTACAGACCTTATAATTTTACAAAATTTTAATATGTTATATTTTACTGTAACGTTGGTCTTCTGTAAAAATTTCATGTCAATCGGAGTTATATTTTATTTTATATAAATTTTATATTACTGACTGTCGGAATTCAACAGCTTTAGTATCGCAGTTTTAAAAATTTAAAACTATTATTTATATAATTCCAAATTTCATAATATTTTACCAGGTTATATATTATCAGGGTTTTGATCTATAGTAAAAATTTCAAATTAATCCGATAGGTATTTCATTCAAAAATTAATTTTCTTTTTCTATTTTGGAAGGATTCACGATATACACTTCCTGATTTACGAGATTAATACTCATAGTTAAACATTTTCAAATGCTTTGAATTTTGGATATGTTACAGATTCACATGTCTTTTATCTTCTAGAAAATTTTCGAAATAAAAGAGTTTATATTTCTTAGTATATTAATTTTCTTTTACAGCTCTGCAGAATTTACTGTTTCTGAAAATTAAGTTTCAAAAATTATAAATCTGTGGTTATACTATTTGAATCTTTTTGAAATTTATAAATGTTATTTATTTGATAACCTAGATTCCATGTTTAAAATTTAGGATCATTTTATCTTATACTTTTTAAGAAATAAATATTTCAATGCTTAACTAGAGTTTTCCTAAAATCTTCCAACTTAGGATTCATGTCTTAATTCTTCAAAAAAATTTAAGTAGTTCTTATTTACCCTCCAAGGTGTCCTAAGACTACTTTAGAGATTTAAATTTGATTAAAATAATTATTGAGGTTTTCTTTAGACCTTTAGGTATTAAGTTAGTGTATATTTTCGTTATGGATGAATAGGTGTCGAAGAAGGTGTAGCTCGCGAGGAATAGGATTGCATTCACTTTCATTCCGCTCAAGGTTTTTAATTTGCATTAAAAACATAGATTCGGTGGAAAACTATATATAGCTAAAAATAATTATTCTTAAATGAGGGAAGGCAAAATACAGACAAACTAAAAATAATTAGTCAAACATAGATTTGACTTATAAATTTTTGATTGTATTATCCTCCTCATCACTGGATACGTGAATATATTCCTTATTTTTTATCTTCTTAATTCTTGTTTTTTTCTTATGTTCATCATCTGTTGTGATAACCAACTATTACTGTCGATATCGTGGTTGCGTTGTTTAATTTATCGTCTCTTATCTCCATGGGTTCCACCATTTCTATGGCTTCAGTTACCGCGCTCAATTTTCCTCCTTCAACTTTCATATTGTAGGTTAGAGCAATTAGAAAACGGACCTCTCTTGCTCTTTGTAAGATCAACCGTCTATAGTATTCGGATGTGCTTTGGCCTTGCATATGGTTTTTTTTCTTTTAAATAACAACAGAGATAGATTTTTGCAATGAATATAACTAAAGAAATTTTGTTACCTTCTCAATGGACGTCAAGCATGGATGACAAAATCGCCGATTTTTCCGATATTATCGCCGAAATTTCGGTTTTTCAGGACTCCCGACATTATATACGGGTGCAGTTATTTTTTGTCAAAATGTCAGTAAAATGTCGGCAAAATGTCGGTATCGATGTCGTTGTCGGTAAAAATGGCAAATGTCGTAGCGTATCGACGAAATGTCGATAAAATATCGAAAATATCGGTGTTGATGTCGGTATCGGTAAAAAATCGGTGAAAATGTGATTTTTTTCTATTTTTTTTTATTTTTTTGCCTTTTTTTGTTACTTGCAATATTTTGGAGTTTGTATCTAATAAATTCTCCTTTATTGATAGAATGTGTAAATAATTAAGAGATTTTATTGAAGAAAATGTGAAGAAAAACAAACCACCAACATTTATATAGCATTACACATGTTTCTAATATTAATTAAAGATATTTAAAAAAAAAATTATACAAATAAAGAAAATAACTATAATGTTGGATAGATAGAAATATATATTTTACTGTTTTTATGGGATAGATGAATATTAATTTTATATAATACAATTTTTTGTAAGTACATATGAATTGCATCTTCATGATTATACTCTAAAAATTGGTCTAATATCATAAGTTGATTTGTATGAATTTAGATGACGTATCATCTTATTCATTTGAACCTCATAGGAGTTCAAGTTACTACTAGTTCATATATTAACTTTATACAAACTTTGTCTTGTTATCATAACAGACAACGTTTATATAGTATTTTATCTATATATTTGTTGAAAATATATCATTTTATTTAAAATTATAAGTTCAATATATGTATTAATGTCAGTTATAATAATTTATAAACTAATAGATATAATTTTTTAATTTTTTAGAAAGTTTTCATATTTTTTTAAAAATGTCCGATATTTCTACTGAAACCGATACCGACATCGATATTTTCATAAAATTAGGGTACCGATACTTATACCGACACCGATATTTTCGTCCTTGACGTCAAGTAGTCTTTTACTGAGCATCCAACCAAAAACCGATGCCTTACCACTTGGCTATACTCCATAGGCCTGCTTTGGACGGTAGGAACGGGGATAGGGGGAAGGGAGAAGCAGGGCTTGAAGAACGAGCCGTGCAAGGACGCGGGGATATAGCAAGTAAGCAGCAATGTTCTCCCTTTATTAGGACCGACTACAACAAGCTCGCGACTCTAATAGAAAGAAAGGGTAAGCTCTCTGCTCTATTTGCTTGCAATGTTATGCCTGTCATTACTTGTTTTATTTTGTAATTTATCATTTTAATGTTTTACCTTGGTGTTTTTTGCATCGGGTCATCTTTGTATTTTCTACATATCGTATTTCCGTCATCTTTAGGTGTCAATGTTGTTTATTTTTTGTATGCGTCGTACTATATTTTTGTTTCATTCCCTACCTTGTCCACAACTCTAGTGAAATAATAACATACATTTTGCATTGAAAATGTGACACCCGTAAAATAATAATAGAAGTAATAATAAATTAATAATTTAAAGGTTGTTAGATTTATAAAAGAGATTATATCAATCCTATATAATGTAGGATTTTAGTTAAATGATGAGTCTAATTGGAATTATAAGTTAAGTCTTACTAGACTTCTTTTAGTATGAGCCCAAAAGATTAGGAGGCCCATTGCATTATTATTAGGTTTAGGATTTCAAAACCTCATCATATAAATAAAAGGGGATAGAAGATACGCTAGGGTTAGGATTCTCAACTCTCTTAGAGAAGGTACGTATTTTTCCTTTCTCATAATTTTCTTTCCATTCAAACCTAGAGTAATTTGTTTAATTCTTATGATAAATCTAGGTGATATTTTGAGTTAGAATACAACTAGGTTAAGGAAACACATCTTGTTCTTTAATTTCAAATTCTAGAACGGTTAGTCAATTATTTGAATTCGTAGTTAGACACCTCCAAATTTCATGAATCTTGAATATGTTGATCTTTGATATATATTGAATACTCAGTAAAATTTTCAGATCAATCGGAGTTGAAACCGATTTAAAATAAATTTTTTTATTCCTTCAGTCCAAGAATCGATATGTTCGCATTTCTAATTTAGACGTTTTAAAATAAATACTTAAAGACCTTATAATTTAGTGAAATTTTAATATGTTATAGCTTACTGTAACGTTGGTCTTCTGTAAAAATTTTATGTCAATCGGAGTTATATTTTATTTTATATGAATTTTATATTACTGACTTTCAGAATTCAACAGCTTAGGTATCACAGTTTTAAAAATTTAAAAATATTACTTATATACTTCATAATTTTATAATATTTTACCAGATTATGTATTATTAGGGTTTTGATCTACAGTAAAAATTTCAAATTAATCCGATAGGTATTTCATTTAAAAATTAATTTTCTATTTCTGTTTTGGAAAGATTCACGGTATACAATTTTCTGATGTATGAGATTAATACTCATAGTTAAACATCTTCAAATGCTTTGAATTTTGGATATGTTATAGATTAACATGTCTTTTATCTTCTGGAAAAATTTCAAAATAAAAGAGTTTATATTTTGTTTTATATATTAATTTTCTTTTACAGCTCTGCAGAATTTACTGCTTCAAAAATTTAAGTTTCAAAAATTTTAAATCTATGGTTATACTACTTGGATCTTTATGAGATTTATAAATCTTATTTATTCAATAACCTGGATTCCACGTTTAAAATTTAGGATCGTTTTATCTTATATATTTTAAGAAATAAATATTTCAATGCTTAACTAGAGTTTTCCTAAAATTTTCCAACTTAGGATTCATGTCTTATTTCTTCAAAAATTTTAAGAAGTTCTTATTTATCCTCCAAGGTGTCCTAAGACAATTTTAGAGATTTAATTTAATTAAAATAATTATTGAGGTTTTCTTTAGACCTTTAGGCATTAAGTTAGTGTATGTTTTCGTTATGGATGAATAGGTGTCGAAGAAGGTGTAGCTCGCGAGGAATAGGATTGCATTCACTTTCTTTCCGCTCAAGGCTTTTAACTTTTAATGTGGGGATTCTTTTCATATATGTTTGTCTTTATTAAATGTGTTATGTGGAAGTGATTGATGAATTGATGCAATGTGTCATGAGAAAATTTTTATGAAAATGCTTGCTATGATCTATTGATCTGTGCATGAGACTTGCTGTGATCTATGATCTATGCATGAGAATTAGCCAGGGACGTAAGAGGTCCAAGGATCAAAAGTTAGATCCTCGGGTATGCCCGCCGTGCTCAGAATTGATTGGCCAATCCCAAGATGAGAAAATGTTTATTTGCTTGGCTATTGTGTTATTTGTCTTGCTTTTGCCTGATGCCTTTAATCTTGACAAGCATGTCCCCACTGAGCTAGTGTTTGCTCACCCCTTTATGAAAAATCTAAAATTTCAGAGTAATGACATGGACGTGGAATGGAGTGGATGAGCGGTGGCTAGAATTTATTTACCTGTTTTATTTTAAGCTATTTATTTCAAGAAAGACTAAATGTTTCCATCTTCAATCTGCTTTAGCATGACTCATTTCGTTTTGTTGAGATCTTCTGATGAAACCGTTGTAGGATTCGGATTATTTTTAAATACTCTTACGGTCTTTATTTTATTACTCAAAATTCTATTTTAAAATATTTGTAAATTTAATTTTCCGCTGCAAGAATATTAATTTTTTTTAAAAAAAAAAAGCTAAGAAAAATTGGGATGTTACAGAAAATGAAAACATGATACAAAGTCAAATATAAAAACTATCAAATAGTTTAAATATTTATTTATATATTATAATGTACATGTATAGATGGCAAATAAAGCATAAAAATATGTGGACAAAAATTGTGGTTTTCTTATATAGACTCAATTCTATTGATTGCGTATCCCACACAAATTCTAATCTCAATCTAATTAGGATTTATCTCCAAGTAAAAATCTAATTGGTTGCTTATCAATAAATATCATAAATTATATCATATATATTTAAATATAATCAAAAAATGATTAAAATGTAAATGCACAATTTAATTAAAATGTAACTTTATAGATCGAGCAAAGAATATCTAACAAACAAATCAATTTCTCCCTAATTCAAGAAAACATATTAATCTTTTATAGTTCTCATGTTTTTGAATAATGGTATTTTCCGCATTCCAATCACCTCTCTCTTTTCCTTTCTCTCCGACATTTATTTTGTTTATCCCACATATAATGTTCTGGAAACTCTTTGTATTGATATTGTTTAGCATTTTCACATTGAGCGCACATAGAAAAATATTATGTGAGCATCGTCTTGGAAGTATAATCATTATCGAATAATTTTTCCAAATTCTGATTATTCCAATAGGTGACAGAATGTTTGTTTGGCAAATGAAGTTGTAAGTTGAAAACTGCAGGATATATCTCATTTAAATTGAATTCAAAAAAATTTCACAATGCCTCATGAGAGGACACCCATCTTGCATCTTAAAATTGTTTGATTTCATTGATCACATTATCATCATCATTTTTGGTTATATTAACTGCCACTCTATCGTGACCTTTGTAAATATACTTGTAAAGATACTTCACAGCCGTAACACCTGAGCATATCTTAACATTGATGTGACAATATATGTGAACAATAAAAATATGGATTGTAAAGAACCACCTATTGTTTATTCAATTCATCATTGCGAACTTGAATAATCATCTCATTTTTTCGTCTTCTATAGATTGGATAACTATCTTTTCCTTGTATAGTGCTTTCACAAAAAGGTCTTGGATAATGACTTTTACACTTACCTACAGATTAGAGTTGAAACAAATCACTAAAAGTGGTGAATTATAATCAAAATAAAGCTACAGATTAGAGTGGAAACAAATCACTAAAAGTGGTGAAGTATAATCAAAATAAAGATAAAAAAATGACGTAAAAATTTATAACATTAACATTTAATTACTAACAAGTTAGCAATGAAATATTAGAAACGGGCATCATCTGTACATGCATGATGCACTTCTAATTATATTAATATTATTTGATCTTCAATTCCATATTAGAGTTGAAAATTTAGTCAATAGAGATAACAAGATTTCTTAGAATCCGTCACTATTATAATTTGATACAAATATTTTAATGAGTTTTTAATTTATTTTGGATAATGACTTTTGTAATTACCTCTCACCATACATGAATTTTTTGAATTTTTTTGGCACACGGTCCATGTAACATGTGTTTCTTCGCCAATTCATACATTCGAGGATTTTTTTCTTCATTAGGAATTTTAGCACATACAAATTTATCAAACTGGTCAGCTGTACGAATTTTATCTTCACCCTTTAGAATTATATGTAGATGGGTATATGATAGTCCTCTTTTCTGAAATTCGACCACATGTGCAACAACTTTTTCGAATATTTGTTTCTTAAATAGTTAATCCTTCAAGTCATGCAATTTTGCTCGAAAAACTCTCACAGCTAAATCTGGAAGATCTTGAGCTTTTTGACCTTTATATAGATTTTTTTGTATTTCTATCAAATTAGGATTGCAAGTCATGGTGATAAATAAATCTAGTTTTCCATATCTTTGGACTAACGCTAATGCATCAAGATATCTCCGTCGCATATCCCTTGGACCATCAATAAATGATGCAGGAAGAAAAAATTTCAACCCAACTTCACTACCATGAAATTCACCTTTAAAAACACTATCCATGATCCCTTAGTAGAATTCAGTTCTCAAATTTACTTGGTTCAAACGGAAAAATTGTGATCTTGTTGTCTCCAATTTTATATAATTAATTATCAACTGCATATTGTTGCAACAATCTTCCTGCAAATAATAGAGTAGAGTGTCTTGAATCTCTAATTTGCAACTTATAACAACTGTATTCTCTGCAAGAGACTTGTTTTGCATAGCCTTTGATCAAGACAACTAATTATGAGAAGCAATGATTGGAATGATTATAATGAACATGTAATTTGTAAAATCTTATTCTCTTTTTTATATCTTCTCTCGAAATACTCTTTCTTTTCTATTCTTAATTGATCAAATGTTGTACTCTGGGAGTTGGATGCCTTGATTCTCTTAAAGGGTGTACTCTAGGTGTTGGGTGTATAGACCATGTTGGATGTCTTAACTCTCTTAAGGGGTGAAGATTTGTTCTCTTAAAATACTATTTCTTCTTAATTCTTAATTGATCTGGTGTTGTGATTTTAAAAATCATTGTGAACCAACCTTATATGTGGAGAGTTTTTTTAATCAGGACTCTAAATTAGATAGAAATAGAGTTTGTTTTAAGTAGGGAGTTTAAATTAGATATAGAGAATTTTTTTTAAGGTAGGAGAAAAATGGATGAAACTTAAATTATTTATTAAATTGATGTTCGATTGATGCAAATAATTTATATTGACCGTAGATTGAGTGCGTTTTGCTGTTGCTCGAGTTCTTTAGTGCATGATGAAATAGAATTATTATTTTGATTCTGATATTACCCTATTTGATGTTTGACTCTTGATGGATGAGTATCAAAATCTAGACAATGACTAAATTAGTTAAATTAATTAAAATTTTAAAAAGTAATTGACGTTTGTTGACAAAAAAATAGATAAATTAAGTAAGACTCCAAATTAGAGAAGGTTTTTAAAAGTGGGACTCCAAATTAGTTTAATAAGATTAAAATAGGCATGAAATAGAATTTGTTTTAAGTAGGGAGTCTACATTAAGTATGAAATTGAGTTTGTTTTAAGTAGGAAAACTACATTAGATATAGAGAGTTTTTTTAAAATAGGACTCCTAATTAATTTAATAAGGTTAAAATAGACATTAAGAAAAATGGACGAAACTTAAATTATTCATACAGAAAAATGGACGAAACTTAAATTATTCATACTTATATAGTAGTATAGATAGATATAGATATAGATATATATATATATATATATATATATATATATATATATATATATATTCATGTCTTGTAGACTTCTTCTAGGTTTTTCTAATTTTTTAATACATCAAGCGTGATGCTGCCATTGTCACACCTCATATAAATTTGGAAAACTAGTGATAACATACGCACATACAATACAAATGTCATATTAATGCTATATAATCAAGTGTTCACAAAAAGTTTGTAGGATATACAACATTCACACACACATATGCACACACGACGCATTTATTAGTCGTTAGTACTACTACATTTAATAACTATATACTAATATATAAATATATAATGATACATGAGAACAGACTTATGATTTGGTCGATCGATCCTATGAAAGACATAATTTCTTTATTAATAAAATAAAAATAAAAATTCAAAGACATATTTTCCCTGGCCCCTCTAAACTAAATACAGGCCAGTTTATAAACATTTATGAAATATTTATCTTAAATAGGGCTAACAATTTTTTTTTTTTTTCTTGGAGATCAATATGTATAAATTTTCATTAAATATAGGCTAGTAGAGTGTTGTGATAAACGAAAAATGTATAATATTTCATTCTTTTTCTAGACTTAAATAGGGCTATGTTTAGGTGAGATATGAGATATGAGACTTAAATAGGGCCTGGAGCCTGTATGAATTATCTGCAAAAGTAATTTATAATTTAAATAATTAAATTTTCTGTAAAAAATATGCAAATAATTCATCCTCTCAAACAACACACAAGATCTTTGAATATTAATTAAAAAAAGCTGCTAACTAATTAACTTGGCCGTTAATTAAGATGTTAGCCCTCAAGTCATAACTTTGTAAAACCAAAAGTCAGCGCGCTGGTAAAAGGGCAGTTTTATTTGGTGAATCAATTAATTTTATTGGATAAAAATTTTGTTTCAACAATTCTTTGATCAATTCTCAAGTAATGTGAGTCATTTAATGAAAATAGAAATGTTTTGTTAAATCTCAATCTACGTTTTGAAAAGATAAAATTAATATATATACATTAGTTAAGAACATGTGCGTTGCACGTGAAGGGACAGCTTTTTGATATCTTTGTTTTGGTTGATTTTGTTGTTTTTTTCCGTTCACTTGTTGCTCTTTAATATTTTTTTGAAGTGTATATAAATTACTTATTATTATAAGTTAATATTTTTGTAATTTAATATAATATCCTAACAACAGTAATTTAGTAAGAAAAACATATGAGATTATGGAAATTATGTGTAGTTAAGTATGAGTATAATTCAATGTGAAATCCAAATATATCGAAAACATTATTTTGGGAGTCGTCCAAAAAATCTAAAAAAATATTATTGTATTAGATTAAAAAATTCTAGTTCCACTATTTCCAATAATTGAAATCTTAAAAAATAAATTAATGATAATAAAAATAACAATATATATGAAAGTTTCATTTTTCGATTTTAACCGAAATTTCAATGCTAAATTAATCAAATTAAAATTAAAATTCGATTTATAAAATTACAACAAATCCCAAAAAAATTGAACTGAATTGAAGGAATTCGATTTGTTGCTTCATTCTATTTGATTCAATTTTGCTCATCAAAACATCATTAATATAATATGCTCTATATAAGGTCACTCCACATAATTACCACACTTGTATTGTATTTCAAAATTATTACATGTCTTTGCTTTTCTTTATGTCAAATTGCATATTTGCACCCTACGTTTCCCGGAAAATGTAATTTTTTTTTTCAATAATCATATCTTTATAACTTAGGATTGATTTATTTGTTAGTTAAGTACTTTAGGTTGCAGTTGTAGCACCTAAATTTTTTTTTTAAAATATCTATATATATATATATTGCCCTAATGCATGCATATAACTATATAATATATATTACCTTAATGCATATATAATTATATGATATAAACTTACAATATATGTTATATAGTAATAGCTCATATAATGTTAAGATAAGATATATATACATGATAAAATTATTACATAATTTATAGATATTAAGATATACAATTCATAAGTTATATAAATATGATTATAACCTAAGTAATTATATTAGATCATGTATATAACCTAGGCTACTACGTGAAGTACATATATACATGATATAAGTTGCATAGCTCAAGTTATATGGCATGGGATTTACTTTGTAGCATAGGCGTGTAGGTTGTTGTTAGGTCAATAAACTTCTAGAAGGCTTAATTGATTGATATGTGAGGCCATGCTCCATCACTTCTCTATGTACATAACCCTCAACCAAAGCAAGCAACCAAGCCATTTCTTTCTTTCTTCCATCTTTTTCTCCTTCCAACAGCCACGTTGACCGCCCTTTTTCCACCGTCTATCCTCAATTTCCGGCAAGGTAATACGTCAAAAAGGATAGCTCTTACCTTGCTCGTCGTAAGGATGGGTTCGAAATTACGAAACATGGTCGTTCCTCTTGCAGCTGTACTCTCTCTTGGCTACTGTTCTGGTCGTTGCTGCTACCGCCGTCCGCCGCTGAGTCGAGTCAGAGCTGGCGCGATGTTGGCGCCGGTACGTCAGTCGGAAACCGCCGCTGGGAGCGGCGGCTGTGTCGGGCTGAGCTTGGAGTTGTTCGGCTCTGTTTTTCTCGGCTGACTGTGAGTGAGTGGGTCTGAGTTGTTGTGAGTCGGGTTGCTGGTATGTGTGGTGCATGGGTCAGTGTGGGTTGGTCTTAGTGTGTTGGCCGGAGCTGAGCGCGCCGGTGGTGGTTACGCCGCTGCCGCGAGCTGCTGCAACAAGAGCTGGAGCTGGGTGGTATAGGTTGGCATCTAGGGTGTCGGTTGGGTGGTGTGGAGTCGCCGGCGACTTTCAGTCGCCGGCTGCGACGGACCGGCAGACGGTAGGGACAGCTGGGGCGGTGACCGAGGGTGGGGGACAGCTGCAGCGGCTGGGAAGGGTAAAATGTTGGGGGTTTATGTTTTGCAAATTTAATGAATATGGGGGGCAAAAACGTAATTTTGGCTTGCTGAAATTGTTTTACAGTTTAATTAGTTATGGAATTGCATATAAAAAAACCTCAAGTAATTAAACACATGCATGAAGACCACCAAAATACGAATGATGATAAACAAATCCTTAAATTTATCGAAATTACATAGCTTTCACTATTGTTGATGATATTATGCATGTTTTTTTTAAATTTGTTGAAGTTATGTTAATGATATAGGTTTTCATTTAATATTAGAATATATTAGGAAATATAGATGTTATCATATAATTACTAAAAATTTAACATATGAAAACCGGATTTAATTAAATAATAAGGATAATTAATTTAATTAGTTTATATTACTTTAGACTACTTATAACACCAATTAGGGTATAAAACCCTAAGTTTATTATCGAACTAATTAAGGAAACCTAATTTCAAGACCGAATTTTTGGATTCTAATATTATTATGTTATTTAGTACAATTTAGTTAAAACTTTCACTTGAAATTATAATTTAAATCTATGTTTTTGCAAGATTGCTTTTGAGACTAAAAATTATAAACTTATAAATATTATGCTAATTAAATCAGTTTTACGATTGAATTATTATTAATTTAAGGATAAATAACCCTAAATTCATAACTATTTTAATCCGAAATATTAATTTCAAATTGATTTATATAGATTATGAATTTTACATTTTAATTACAAAATAAGTTATATTTAATTCTAAAATTAGGGTTTAGCTTAAAAATATTAATTTATTTTAAATCGATCATAATTTGATTAGAGGCTAAGTCGAACCCTTATGTTTGTAGGCGATACGCCGGGTTTTACACCGTAGATAGTTTGGAAGTCTAAAGCTTTTGGTCAGCTGCTCTTCAGGTGGGGAAAATGTGCTAAGTCAGTATTTTATATTTCTTTCAAATTATTTAAATTATGAATTTTTATTCGATATGAAATGTGTTGGGTTTATGTGCTGAATATATGAAATGTGATGATATGATGAGGTGAATTTGATATTTTCGTATGTGCAATTAAGATGTGCTTTTATGTGAACTTTTGATATGTGAATGTGTGAAGAAAATTATATGTGCATGTGCATGCGTGTGCAAGACGGCTAAGACCCGTATATGACGGCTGATCACCGTACCAGGGCGGCTAAGACCCGCATATGTTTCCAGGGCGGCTAAGACCCGCATATGTTTTCAGGACGGCTAAGACTCGTAAAAATGTTTTCATGGCGGCTAAGAACCGTAAAATGCTTTCATGGCGGCTAAGCACCGTAAATTATGTGAAAAGTGTTGTTTGATTGTGAATTATATTTGATTTATGATGAATGTGTATATTTCAAAATGGCTATGAATTATGTGACTGAAGGTGAAAATGGGTGTGATTGAATGTGAACCCCTATTTTTATAATGTGATCCCACTGAGTGTATTTTATACGCTCACCCCCTTTATATGTTTTCTTTTATAGATTCAGATGTTGGGAGCCGAATGTGAAGAAAGATGCGAGTATATATATTTTGTAATAATTAAACAAGTTATTTGAAAGGTTGTAAAAGTGTGATGGTCTGTATATTTCTGCTACGGTCTCTGATCGTTTAAAACTTTTATGTAAATTATGTAGTTTGTATGGATTTTATCCTTCAGTTATAGTTTGTTTTAAATTGCTGGACGCCCAAAATGTTAAAATTTTATATTTTATTTTATTTCGAAAATGGGGCATGACAGCAGTGCAATTCCTTTGCTACTTGATATTTTACTTCAACGCCTTGCTACTTCATGGGTTTATGTTGCATGTTAGTTGTTGTTATGTTGCTTACTATTTTTATAATTTAAAAGTATTTTAGTTATGCTGTTACTATATTTTGTATATCAAATTATTATTCTCAAATTAAAATAAACAAGAATTTTGAGTTTTGGGGTATACTGAATGAGAGAGTAAATAGAGGGATGTAATTTGGGATGAGGTTGGAGATATGAATTAAATTTCTATGTAATTTGACCAACTATTTAATTTCTTGTGGTCCAATATAATATAACATTTGTGCATATATGCATGTGTATCATCAATTTTATAGGGTTAAATAAAATCAAAACAACCTGAGCAAAGTAAATTGCACATATTTATCTACTGATCATGAAATAAGTAGATTTCAAATGACAAAGCTAGTGTTCAGTTGAAAATTTTATAATTCTCTTATAAGAACCTCATGATTAGTCATCTGAGATAACACATTTTGGATGATGAATAAATGAAGGGGCATAAGTGAGACTTGATGGTTTAAAACAAAGAAAACAAAAAAAAATACATTTGTTCAATTGATAAAATGACAATTGTACTAAAAATAAAATGAGTCTCTTTTTTTTTTTTTGGAAAGAAATAATAAAAACAAATTTTCTTTTAAGAGAGAGAGGGAGAGAGTGGTGGTGAAAAAGGGATTAATTTTCTGAAAAAAAAAAAGGGGAAGGACAACAGTATCTATTTCAGTGAAATATATAATAAAGTATACATAGAGGAAGGGGAAGAAAGACAAAAATGAAAAGTGAAGGGGGTAAAAAGGTAAATAAAAATAATTCGAGAAATATAGATCCAGAAATGGAATTGGCATGTTGTTTCAGAATCCTCCGTTGCCCAAATGCGAGAAGGACACGTTGGAGTAGAGACGAAAAAACAGTGGCCGGACAACTCGATGACGATTGCCCCTACCTGCACCCCTTTCGCTTTTTCTTTATTATTAAAATATATCTGTAGCAAAGAAGTAACTATTATATATTTGCTTTGCCTTACATAATCTTCCAAGTCAGTTATTATAAAAGTAAGATATATTGATCATGATTTTACGTACGAATGTTACTTTATGTACTAATTACAAACAAACATTTAATCGATCATTAGAAATGTTGAACATAATTATATTGATTGTTGACCAATTAACTCAATATATAAATCATAATTAGCGCGAGCGAGCTTCATGATCAAGACATGAATATATATATATATATATATATATATATATATATATCTATATATCTATCTATATCTATATCTATACTATTATATAAGTATGAATAATTTAAGTTTCGTCCATTTTTCTTAATGCCTATTTTAACCTTATTAAATTAATTAGGAGTCCTATTTTAAAAAAACTCTCTATATCTAATGTAGTCTTCCTACTTAAAACAAACTCTATTTCATACTTGCATGACTTGAAGGATCAACTATTTGAAAAAGTTGTTGTACATGTGGTCGAATTTGAGAAAAGAGGACTATTATATACCCATCTACATATAATTCTAAAGGGTGAAGATAAAATTCATACAGCTGACCAGTTTGATAAGTTTGTATGTGCTAAAATTCCTAATGAAGAAAAAAATTCTCGGATGTATGAATTGACGAAAAAACACATGTTACATGGACCGTGTGCCAAAAAAATCCAAAAAATTCATGTATGGTGAGAGGTAATTACAAAAGTCATTATCCAATATAAATTAAAAACTCATTAAAATATTTGTATCAAACTATAATAGTGATGGATTCTAAGAAATCTTATTATCTCTATTGACTAAATTTTCAATTCTAATATGAAAATGAAGATCAAATAATATTAATATAATTAGAAGTGCATCATGCATGTACATATGATGCCCGTTTCTAATATTTCATTGCTAACTTGTTAGTAATTAAATGTTAATGTTATAAATTTTTACGTCATTTTTTTATCTTTATTTTGATTATACTTCACCACTTTTAGTGATTTGTTTCCACTCTAATCTGTAGCTTTATTTTGATTATACTTCACCACTTTTAGTGATTTGTTTCAACTCTAATCTGTAGGTAAGTGTAAAAGTCATTATCCAAGACCTTTTTGTGAAAGCACTATACAAGGAAAATATAGTTATCCAATCTATAAAAGACGAAAAAATGAGATGATTATTCAAGTTCGCAATGATGAATTGAATAAACAATAGGTGGTTCTTTACAATCCATATTTTTATTGTTCACATATATTGTCACATCAATGTTAAGATATGCTCAGGTGTGACGGCTGTGAAGTATCTTTACAAGTATATTTACAAAGGTCATGATAGAGTGACAGTTAATATAACAAAAAATGATGATGATAATGTGATCAATGAAATCAAACAATTTCAAGATGCAAGATGGGTGTCCTCTCATGAGGCATTATGAATTTTTTTTTAATTCAATTTAAATGAGATACACCCTGCAGTTTTCGACTCACAACTTCATTTGCCAAGCAAACATTCTATCACCTATTGGATTAATCAGAATTTGGAAAAATTACTCGGTAATGATTATACTTCCAAGACGATGCTCACATAATATTTTTCTATGTGTGCTTAATGTGAAAATGCTAAACAATATCAATACAAAGAGTTTCCAAAACATTATATGTGGGATAGACAAAATAAATGTTGGAGAGAAAGGAAAAAAGAGAGGTGATTGGAATGCGGAAAATACCATTATCCAAAAACATGAGAACTATAAAAGATTAATATGCTTTCTTGAATTAGGGAGAAATTGATTTGTTTGTTAGATATTCTTTGCTCGATCTATAAAGTTACATTTTAAGTAAACTGTGCATTTACATTTTAATCATTTTTTGAATATATTTAAATATATATGATATAATTTATGATATTTATTGATAAGCAACCAATTAGATTTTTACTTGGAGATAAATCCTAATTAGATTGAGATTAGAATTTGTGTGGGATACGCAATCAATAGAATTGAGTCTATATAAGAAAACCACAATTTATGTCCACATATTTTTATGCTTTATTTTCTATCTATACATGTACATTATAATATATAAATAAATATTTAAACTATTTGATAGTTTTTATATTTGACTTTGTATCATGTTTTCATTTTCAATGCAGAATGTATGTTATTATTTCACTAGAGTTGTGGACAAGGTAGAGAATGAAACAAAAATATAGTACGACGCATGCGAAAAATAAACAACATTGATACCTAAAGATGACAGAAATACGATATGTAGAAAATACAAAGATGACCCGATGCAAAAAAACACCAAGGTAAAACATTAAAATAATAAATTACAAAATAAAACAAGTAATGACATGTAACTATACTTGTATTAATTCATTGATTGCACATACGTAGTTAAACTAAGTGTGATACAAGGTTATCTTGAAGCAACAATGACGATGTTTGGTGATACAACATCAGTTTATGTTGGATGCTCAGTAACAAAATTTTTTTAGCTATATTCATTGCAAAAATCTATCTTTGTTGTTCTTTAAAAGAAAAAAACCATATGCAGGGCCAAAGCACATCCGAATACTATAGACGGTTGATCGTACAAGGAGCAAGTGAGGTCCGTTTTCTAATTGCTCTAACCTACAATATGAAAGTTGAAGTAGGAAAATTGAGCGCAGTAACTGAAGCCATAGAAAAGGTGGAACCCATGGAGATAAGAGACGATAAATTAAACAACACAACCACGATATCGACAGTAATAGTGGTCATCACAACAGATGATGAACATAAGAAAAAAAGAAGAATTAAGAAGATAAAAAACAAGGAATATTGTAACGCCCCGATTCTTTTGTAAATAAATCTTAACCGAGACGTTACTCACTAAAAATAAATTTCCTCTTCAAAAGAATTTCACTCTTTAAATAGAACAAAGATAAATAAAATCTTGTATAATTATAAAACATACATTTCTTAAATACATGAAATTAATCATTTTAAAATAAAAAGGTTCTTTAACCTTTGCTCATCAGCTACCAGCATCCATCACTCGCACTCCACGCCTTAAAAATCCCTAAACTGAAAAATATTTTAAAAGAAGGGTGAGTGTTTGAAATACACTCAGTGGGTTAGGGAAACTTGGGAGGATATAAAATAATTTCCAAAGATTTTATACACACACCAAAACACCATTTTATCACATATAACAGATTTTCGTAAAACGTTTGTATTTTAATAAAAATCGTAGAAAATAGATCACTTTATAATGTAAGCATTCATCATTCACATTCAAACAACACTTTTCACATAATTTACGGTGCTTAGCCGCCATGAAAGCATTTTACGGTTCTTAGCCGCCATGAAAACATTTTTACGGGTCTTAGTCGTCCTGGAAACTTATGCGGGTCTTAGCCGTCCTGGAAACATCATTACGGTTATTAACCATCATAATACGGTGATCAGCCGTCATATGCGAGCCCTAGCCGCCTTGCATACGCATGCACAAGCACATATCACTTCATTTTCACATTTACGATTTTTAGCCGTCTTGTAAACATACAATCAATCATTCACGTTCAAACATCACTTTTCACATAGTTACGGTGCTTAGCCGCCATGAAAGCATTTTGCGGTTCTTAGCCGCCGTGAAAACATTTGCGGGTTTTAACCGCCTTTTTACGGTCGTTAGCCGTCGTAATACGGTGATCAGCCGTCATATGCGAGCCCTAGCCGCCTTGCATACGCATGCACATGCGCACATAATTTCATCACATTTTCACATATCAAACATACACATAGAAGCACATGTACTGAACAAAACACCAACTTTCAAGTCATCATACGTCATAACACGTTTATTCATAGGCACTTCAATATGGCACGTTTCACATAGAATAAGATTCACCTTCATCATATAATAACCTTTCATATATTCAGCACATAAACCCAACACATTTCATATAGCATAATAAAATCCGTAATTTAAATAATTTGAAAGTAATATAAATACCGACTTAGCACTTTTCCCCACCTGAAGAGCAGCTGATCATAAGCTTTTAGATTTCCAAATTATCTACGGCACAAACTCCGGAGTATCTCCTACAAGCATAAAGGTTCGACTTAGACTCTATTCGAATTATGATTGATTTCAATAGATTAATACTTTTAAGTTAAACCCTAATTTTATAACTAAATATAACCTATTTGTAATTAAATACATATAATTTACAATTTATAAAGTTCGATTCGAAATTAATAATTAAGATTAAAATAGATATGAGTTTGGGGTTATTTATCCTTAAATTAGAAATAATAATTAAATCGTAAAATTAATTTAATTAGCATAATATTTATAAGTTTATAATTTTTAGTCTCAAAAGTAATCTTGCAAAACATAGATTTAAATTATAATTCCAACTAAAATCTTTGGTTAAAGTTTATAATAATAATGCAATAATAATTAATTCCCAACTCAAGCTTACATTATAGTTTCTTAATTAATTTAATAAAATTTATAACTTTATACTTTATTTAATCAAATAATTAGATACAAGTAACATAAATTAATTTACATAATCATCTTTATTATTTAATTAAACTCATCTCATTATCAAATTCTATTAATTATAAGATAACATCTATAATTTTCCATATACATTAGTAAATTATAAAAATCCAAGTGTTATTTATCATAATTTCCATAATTTGAAGGACAATTTTATGATATCATCATATTTAGAGAAGAATACGTAATTTTATCCGAATTCAATGTCCGAATTTCATATATTAAATTCTAGTAAGTATATTATAACTTTTATACTTCCTAATATATTTTAATATTAAAAGAAAACATGTATCATTAATATAACATTTAGAAATCTAGGAAAACAAATGCATAATAACATCAATAATAAGAAAAACCTATGTAATTTAGATAAATTTAAGGGTTCGATTATCATCATTCGTATTTTGGTGATCTTCATGCATGCCCTTACTTAATTGATGTTTTATATGCAATTCACAAACTAATTAAACTTTAAAATAAATTCAACAAGGTCAATTACTCTTTTGCCCTTTTATTTTTATGAATTTTCAAATGAACTCCCTAGCCAAACACTCCCTTCCCCAAACCCCAGCAACCCGTCACCTTTCCCCAGCTCATCTTCCGCCACCAATTCGCCGCGGCCGGCGACTGGAAGTCGCCGGCGACCAACACGACCGGAGCATACCCCAGCCCCTCCACAGATACGGCCATACAGCCCCCTCAACACCATCCGCACACAGCAGCCATCATACGCACGCACGCAGGCACACACAACATAAACACAGCCGGACAGAACACTGTACAGCCGCCGCTTTCAGCGGCGGTTCTCCCCTGATGCGCCGGTGCAACTCCGGCGCCAGCTCCGACACGATCCAGCGGCGAACAGCAACTTCATTTATGGCAAGACAGCTTCCAACACAGTAGAGGGAAAGAGAAAATGAAATACATAGCAGCTCCTTGGTTCCATTTCCCAACCCGTCCTTACGACGAGCAAGGCAAAAGCTATCCCTTTTTACCCATTACCTTGCCGGAAATTGAGGATCGACGGTGGAAGAAGGGCGGTCAAAGCGGCTGCAAGGTTGAGGAAGAAGAGAAGACAATATTGCTTGCTTGATTGTGCTTTACGTACTTGGAGTGAGGGATGGAGTATGGCCTTAGATATCCAATCAAGTTTTCTTCTAGAAATATATTGACTTATCACACCTATATACCTATGCTACCATGCACTACATGTACCATAATTTATGCTTATATAATTATATCATGTATATATGTCATTTACGTAAAGTAGCTTAGGTTATATACATAATACTTATATAATACCTATGTTATAATCATATCTTATGAATTATATATCTTAATATTACCTAATCTAATAGTATATAACATATATTGTAAGTTTATCACATATAACTATATATACATTTGTGCAATAAATATATATATATGGTTATATATATAAAAAATTCTAGGTGCTACAATATCAAGATTCTTGGATCTATACTTATTATCTTATAATATATGTCATATTATTAATTATATAATTTATATCATAATACTATATAATTTCTATTATAATATTATAAATTTTTCTTACATATATATATATATATACACACATAAATAATATACATAATAAATTTTAAATTATTAGTATGATAGTAATAATTATTTTTATTTAAATTTCATTTCAATTATAGAACATTCCCGTGATATTTTGTATAGTTGAATTTTATTTTGGAATATTACATATTTAATCACTAAAGAAAATTCTTATGTATATATATGTCAATTGAATTTTACATCTTATTTATTTATTTCTTTATTGTATTCTTATCCTCAATTAATTTCCAAAACTAGCCAATACTATTCATTTATCACCTTATATTATAATATTGCATTAATACTATATAATTTAAATTTAAATTAATTTATTTAAAAATTTTAGGGTGTTACAAATATATTCACGTATCCAGTGATGAGGAGGATAATACAATCAAAAATTTATAAGTCAAATCACGAAGAAAGAAGACTAAGATCAAACAAGAAAAGAATTCGTAATTGACCAAATTACAATTATAATCTTTCGTTTCTAAATTTCGATATTTATTATTCTTTTCTTTTTAATAATTTATTTTTTAGGAAAAAAGGAACTAGAATTTTTTTATCCAATATAATATTTTTTTTAACGACTCCAAAAATAATATTTTCGATATATTTGGATTTCAAATTGAATTTTACTCATGCTTAACTACACATAATGATCTCATGATATTATTTTTAATAAATTATTGTTGTTATAATACCTATATTATATTGAAAAAATATTAATTTATAATAATCAAATGTTAAGTAATTTATAAATATTTCAGATAAATAATTAAAGAGATAAAATACCACGAAATTAACAAAAATAAAGATATTAAAAATTTATCTCTCCACATACAATGCACGTGTTGTCAACTAGTATATATATAATTTGTTGCAGTTTTACTTTCACCAAAAGACAAACATAAAGAGAGAGGATTCGAGAGAGAGGGAGCATTAATTAATGTATATATATTGTCAGAGAGAGAGAGAGAGGGAGGGGGAGCATTAATTAATGTACATATTGTCTGTATTTTGCCTTCCCTCATTTAAGAATAATTATTTTTATCTATATATAGTTTTCGACCAAATCTATGTTTTTAATGCAAATTAAATGCAAGGTCCTTTCATTAATGTGTATAAGATCAGTTAGTTCAGTATTCATAAATATAAATATATATATATATATATATATATATATATATATATGTGTGCTTTTCAATATTATTAGGTCAAACTCTAGCACCATTTTATATATATTTTTCTTTTGCTCATTGTCTTTGGACACATTAGAAATATTGATCGATGATAAATAATTTAAATCTATCTTTTATAATAAATGAGCAAAATTAATACTAGCTCACAAGTAACATAATAAGGTGGTCACATATATCCATCATTTGGTCACGTTACTACGTGATTAGATAGTTTGACAATGAGGTTGCTTCAACTGAGAAATTAACACATGGCTTATAAGACGTGAATAAAATCTAGCATAACATGATGAAAGATGTAATCCGAGTAAATATGGTGAAAATTGATTAAAATGACAATGTAGTGATTTTTCTTAAACTATTATTATTATTATTATTATTATTATTATTATTATTAATAAAACAACAAAATCAATTACATAATAAGAACACTACATACAATTACTTTAAAGAAGCATATATATGCCACCACTTCAATCACATATAAAATGAAAGTCCAAAGATACATGCCCATAATTATTCAAATATTAACAATAAAGATATATAGGATCTTTGAAGAAGCCCACTAGAGAGAGAGAAATGGTCAGATTTGCAGTTTGCTGGCATAACCACAAAAATAATTGCATAAAATATTACTATATATACACACAAACAAAACCTATACAGAATCATGATCAGCTTGATTTGTGAAAAAGTTGTACAAAAGATATCACCACCTGTAGTTTCCAATTGACCCACTTCCCAATTTTCTCTATCTGCGACTCTTTCAGACAAAAAAGAAAAGAAAAAAAGATTAATATTCTGAATTAAAATAAAATGAGTCTCTTTTTTTTTTTTTTTTGGAAAGAAATAGTTAAAATAATTTGAATCTGAAATAGTAAAAGGTAGACACTAATTTGAGAGATTTTGCATTAACCTATATAATATACTGCAGGATCAGTTAAAATTTCGCAGATCATTAATTTTTGCAGAGGGCGGATGAAATTGAATTTTTAATTAATTTTCTTTTAAGAGAGAGAAAGAGAGGTGGTGCAAAAAATTGTATAAATAGTAGTAATTGAATTAGTTTTAGCAGTTTCAACTGTTGAAGTCTAAACATTTAATACTATGAATACTAAATATGTAAAGATGCATGCAGTGAAGTAATGGTGAGTAGTAGCTAGAATTTTCTGAATATGGATTGGTGGTCTCTTTCTTGGTATTAAATTGCAGAAAAGCAAACAAGAAAATGAGACTGAGAGAGAGAGGGAGAGAGGGGCAAATCTTTAGAGATATGGTAAAGAAGAAGATGATTACACTTACGAAAGAAAATGAATTTTTGAGGATTGAGGGGTAGGTAGGGGCATTATATATCTAATGAGGTAAGCTGTCCAAGATTTGGGATTTAGGAGCACGGATTTTTGAGCTTTCTACTGCCAAAATTAAATCAAAGTTAGCCCACAAGACTACTGCTTTTTGATGGCTAATTAGACACAGAAATGACCACATGCATGTGTGTGTATCTCTATATTTTTATATTTTATTTATGAATATATATAAGTCATTTTAATGATAATAAGGATGGATTCATTTTGATCTTTTTTTTATCTTGACCTCCATGGAAAATTATTTATTTTGTTTTTACAGAAACATGAATATCTCTGCTTTACCAGAACAATATTATTTGGTTTGAAACTGATATGATTTTATTTTGAAATTTTCTGATTTTTGAAATGCTTTTGGAGATTTTCGAATTTTGGAATCAGAAAATTTCAAAATAAAATCTTTGAAACCCGAACTAAAAAATCAAAAAGGTTAATAAAAAGGATAGCTGAAAAAAGAATAAAAACACTTTTTGTCCATAAGGTTTAAATGCATGTGCTAGATGGAATAGATAGGTTAATGGGTAGAGAAGGTAGATGAAAAATCCGTGCTCCTAAATCCCAAATCTTGGACAGCTTACCTCATTAGATATATAATGCCCCTACCTACCCCTCAATCCTCAAAAATTCATTTTCTTTCGTAAGTGTAATCATCTTCTTCTTTACCATATCTCTAAAGATTTGCCCTTCTCTCTCTCTCTCAGTCTCTTTACATATTTAGTATTCATAGTATTAAATGTTTAGACTTCAACAGTTGAAACTGCTAAAACTAATTCAATTACTACTATTTATACAATTTTTTGCACCACCTCTCTCTCTCTTAAAAGAAAAGTAATTAAAAATTCAATTTCATCCGCCCTCTACAAAAATTAATGATCTGCGAAATTTTAATTGCTCCTGCAGTATATTATATAGGTTAATGTAAAATCTCTCAAATTAGTGTCTACCTTTTACTATTTCAGATTCAAATTATTTTAACTATTTCTTTCCAAAAAAAAAAAAAGACTCATTTTATTTTAATTCAGAATATTAATCTTTTTTTCTTTTCTTTTTTGTCTGAAAGAGTCGCAGATAGAGAAAATTGGGAAGTGGGTCAATTGGAAACTACAGGTGGTGATATCTTTTGTACAACTTTTTTACAAATCAAGCTGATCATGATTCTGTATAGGTTTTGTTTGTGTGTATATATAGTAATATTTTATGCAATTATTTTTGTGGTTATGCCAGCAAACTGCAAACCTGACCATTTCTCTCTCTCTTCATGACACATGTTTTCAAGAAATTAAGGGGAAAAAATGGAGGAGGCCTGAAAATATGATCATGTAGAGCAACACTTTTTTCTTGAGAATCCATGCAATTATTTTAAAGAATCTATAAGGTCTCTACTCACGTGTCTGGTTTCACTGATTCTTTTTCAAACGACGTCGCAGAAGCCCTGGCTCCGCCCAGTTCCGCCGCTGCAGACCCTCCGCCTGATCCACCTGTGGCGTCTGCTATGGCAAGGTTCCGGCGTAAGATACCACCACCGGCTCCACCACCAACGCCGCCAATAAGTGGTGGAGGTGGCCCTCAGACTAATTGAAGACAATTACAACAACCACTCTTGAAGTTTTTTCTTTTATAGTCTGTTTTGATGTTATGATGCTCTAGGTTCTTCTCTCTCTAGATCTCTCTCTCACTTTGCACACACACAGTGCTAGACTCGGGTTTGGAACTTCATATTTGTTTTCTCTGTTTGGTTTTTAACTTGGCACAATATGGATTGAAGAGGAAACACAAAATAAAGAAAAAAAAATCAAACAATGAATTCTTTCTTCAGGAGGAAACCCAAATGAAATCACTGTACACGCATCCTTCAAGCCATAAATAGTAACTCTTTCTTCAGCTTTTTCATCTACCTTCTCTACCCATTAACCTATCTATCCCATCTGGCACATGCATTTAAACCTTATGGACAAAAAGTATTTTTATTCTTTTTTCAGCTATGCTTTTTATTAACCTTTCTGGTTTTTTAGTTCGGTTTCAAAGATTTTATTTTGAAATTTTTTGATTTTTGATATGCTTTTGGAGATTTTCGAATTTTGGAATCATACCTTAGTATGTACATTAACCCTAACTTGGTATTGTTTTGTTGTTAAACTTTCCAAAATGCTTCGTGTTAATGATGATATATCATCCACCTTCAATTTCAAAATAAAATGTGAATTAGAGTGTTTTTGGTAGAAAAATAAAATTAATGAATAATAAAGGCATTAAACCATCTAAATCTCATAAAAATGTTTTGTTGCAGAACAGTAGCTTGGCTGGAATGCATGAGTGGGATAGCACATGGGATCAAAACATATTCTGAATTTTTTATTTAATCATCAAATTAACTTGAACAATGAGACTGCTACAAATGTAGATTTCTTAGACACTAGAGCAGCGGCGGACTTATGTGGACCAAAGGAGGTACAACTGTACCCCCAAATTTCTTAGAAAATTAAAAAAAAAAATTATGTAAAATTTAAATATTATTTTAATGTAGCTTAGTTGGTTTGGTGTCATTTTTCAAATTTTGGGTTCAACTTTTCATGGCAACATGTGATATTTTTTATTTTTTTTATTGTTATGAATCTTTTTTCTCATATCTTTAAAATGAAGATCAATTCATTTAAAGAAACTCTTTTATAGTGATTAAATAATAATTCTTGTATTATAAAATCTTCTAAAACAAGCAAACAAAACTTAAAAAAATCATATCAATTTTTTATTTGTAATGAATTTTTTTCTTGTATTAGAAAATCTTAAAAAATAAAAAAAAGCAAACAAAACTAGAAAAAATCATATCTATTTTTTTTATTTGCAAGTTTGGATTTGTATAGATTTAAATCTTAAATAACATTTTATTTATATATATTTATAATTATTTTTCGCACCCCCAAATTTTAAATCCTGGGTCCGCCACTGCACTAGAGCATCCTGAAAGTCGATATCTAGGAAATAAGATAAACTACCAATACAATAAACAGTTTCTCAAAAAAGCTAATACAGCAAATAATGAATTTTAGACAGCAATCTTAAGTTTAAGAAGTTGTTTGGAAGTTAAGTTCAAATTCAATAAAAATATTAAGAAATAGCAGAGCAACATGTCCGCTTAAACAGAAGTCTAGCAAATTACTCTATTTTTCGAATCAACATGTTAAACAGATTTTAGAAGAATGAAAGGGACAAAGGAATCGTTACAAACTCAATTCAAACTAACAGGAACGGGGAACTACAACAATCGACTAAAAAAATACACCTCAAATCAAGGCACGGTAATGAGCGATGAATTAGCTATCAAACTTTCATTATATCAGAATTTGTGCTCTAAATTATATAAAATAGGAATTACTCAAAAAAAAAAAAAATCAGGTAATTGATCTATATTACCCAAATCTGAAAACTAGTGCTTACCGTGCGAAGCAACAGAAATATTAGGGGAGTTCCACTAAATACTCCCTTCACTCGCCATTAGCATCATCGTGGATGAATTTCAGAGTTGTCGATGATTACTCTTGTACTTGATGAATTTGAGAGATTATTTTTCTGAAATCCCAGTATATTTTCTAAACTGACGGATATATTTGAAACTCAATTCTCTTATTTAGACTAACAAGAGAATAAGTATATATAAATTTCCTGCCTTTATCTCCATATTGTAAACCACACCAAACAACATCGAACTCTACTTTATAAAATTTCGTTGTAGATTGACATTCCTCAATTCCACTTATCATCATACACTCAAATCTCATCTTTTCAAAGAGCAAAACTGCAAATGTGCATCCATTCAGGCAAATCAAGGTCCACGTTGTCTCCATAAGACAAAACACACATATCAATACAACAAATCGTGGCTATATCACACAAAAACAAAGAAAAATACACACGTACGGATCCCTTCCAAAACAATTGCCTCCATAGATAAACTCAGAAAGACAAATTGATCTACATTAAACGCCACCGCATCTACACACAGAATCGTGGAACACAAAACACAGAGGGGGAGAAAGTACATTGTACATAGGCGTGTACAATACGGACGGAAATACAAACATACATTGTACAATATAAATATCATATTTTACTTTGAGTGATGAATTATTTTTCAAAATTTCATAATTGTAATATATATCTATGGATTTTTTTTTTCATTTATTATTGATGTATGTGTCTATGGATTTTGAGGTGGCATCTTTGGAGAGTGCCACTTGTCAATATTTAAAAGAGTCACTTGTCAACATTTAAGATAGCGAAACCCAACTTTTATATATATAAATTTAACATATAATTTAAAGATAGTATTTTAAAACACCTTTTTACAATTTTACTTTTTAATCTTAATAGGACGCTTATGATAAGACCTCATTCTAGAAATGACACATCCCTATAGGTTCTGTTCTATTTTCACCAATATCTTATGCCCAGGCATGTGGCAGAGATGGTTAACTCAGACTATATCTTTTGTAGGTTAAAAACATGGATCAAGGAAACTGATGACTTGAAACTATGAACATCAAGCATGCATCCGCGGTTCTATATCTTAGTTGAGAAAAATAGACTCGGATTAGCACAAAATTTGTGTGGGGAAATCGAATCATCTTGAGACATAACTTTTAGTAGTTGTGGCAAATAGTCTAGAAGCCAAATACCTTAAAAACTACATTTTCCTTGACAATACTGTAGTGAAAGAATAGTAACATATGTGCTCACTCTCTTTCTTTTTTGAAGAAGATGCCTTAGTAGCCTCCCTCTGTTCTGCAGCCTTCTTTTCCTCCTCAGTCTCATCGTCAAAGAGATCATGATCATCATCATCAATCAGCATCCTCCCAGTCAAAAGTAAAAGTGGGCCGAGCATTTCAAATTGAAGTTCAAATATTTGAACAAAGATTTATATGAATATCAGGCATGATGTTCTTTGCTCAAAAATGTCAATAGCTCTATGGTGTCATAAGTACTATTACCAATTGATTCACAAGCAAGAATAGAAAAGTGAACACAAATATTAATCAACTACATTAGTTTCAGCCGGAGCAGCAGTAGATTCAACTTACAGCTTGGCCTCCGATCCTTACTCCAACAGCCTTTCCAGGAAGCTACATCATAATCCGAAAACCACAAGTACAATAACAAGTTAACACTCAAGGAGATCTCAAGAATATGCCAATTCCACATAACTTGCTGATAAAAATAGGAAAACGATTAGAATTATACAAAGAACCATCACGAATCCATACATTTTGAAGGGAAATTGATCCAGAAATCAAGAATGCAAAGAAATCACATAAAATGATGAACCCTAATTCAAGGCTTGAGAACAATCAACAAGAAAATCGAAAATTGACACAAGGATTTAAGTGGTTCGACTATGAAAATAGTCTACGTCCACTGCCGAATCAAAACCCTTTACTAATTTGCAGAATCAAAGGAGAAATTACATCGAATTGCAAAATGGCGCAGATTAGGGTTCTTGCGCACAGTTTGAGCCCTAACTTTCTAATCAATCGAATACAATGATTAATCAGAGGGCAAATGCTAACTACTTATGCGTATTTATATACAATGCAAAACCCCCAAAACAATTTCACAAAACGGATCACAAAACGGCTTCGATTTTCTGTTTTGCAACTGAAACTGCGCAGGAAACAAACCCTCGGCTCAAGGCAGTTACAGCCCAACTGCCTCAGCTCGAGCCAACCTTCCGACGCCTGGTTCAGCTAGAAATCGAACGGTTCTCATCCATTTCAATCCGGTTCTGCATCATACACATAATTCTTGAGTTAACATAGCTTATTTACACTCTCACATTTCTATCTAAGAGTCAAGCAATCAGCAAGTGCAACCACATCTAATACTGACAACAAAAACTCAAGTTAATTAAATAATAAATTAAGTATAGGAGGAAAGTACCCAACAGCTAGCTTCGCGGGAGTAGACCTCTGCGATTTCTCCATGAGCCACTCCCATTCTTTCTCTTTCTCTTTCTTTTCTTTTCCAAGAGGATTTAACAAAGAAACTCACTATTTTGCAGATCAATTTTCCACTTAAAACCCAAAATTTCTCCTACTTTTCTGGAGAAACGCAAAAGGATCAAGAAATGGGTGAGTGTCGGCGACGCGCGATGGCCCCAAATCGAAGCCAACGATCATGGTGCCGCCATTGGGCTTCCTTTTCGCGAACAGGTTCAGCCCAGGCCCATGACGGTGTCTCCATCTACTTCCCCGAGCAGAGCCCCATTTCCTTTTCTCGGCTTTTAGCCATGGCTTTCCCGCTCACGCCCAATTTCGGTTTTTTGCCGGGAAGCAAGTGCAGTTTTTCTGATAAGCCCATGAATTTGGTGGTGGCGACGCCGCAGGTGGAGAGTATGAATCCTCTGTTCATGGTGCCGTGAAGAAGTGACAGTCATTCTCGAAACTGAGAAACAGAGACAAGGATGTGAGAAATGGGCAGAGAAGCTCCGAAGATGGGAGTGAGCAATGAAGAGAAGGAAAGTGACGCGAAATGGAGAGACGAAGAGCGCCTTGGTTAAAAATTTGTAGGAGTATCTATCAGCTTTTTCAAGACTAATTTGCCCTTTTCATTAAAATAATCATTTAAGCTAATCCAATGGTCATATTTGAATAAAAATAGATCCAAGGGTTCAAACCACACAGGTACACCGACATCTGAGGAGCACTGAATTTTTCCGGCTACATACTTGGTAAGGATTGCAATAAGGCGTTCCGCGTTCATGATTATCCTTAATCAACATATTAAATCTTTTTTTTATGGAAGCATCAAAAAATATATATGTATGACGGAGGTCACATAGTGTAATATCATTTATAGTATACTATTGATTTCTTTGAAATTGTTATAATACTACATTTTGGTTTATATGTGAAATAATATTGTAAATATTGAAATCAATTTTTTAGTTAATTGAATTAGTTATATATGATGGATGTCACATTTTATACAAACTTAAATAGTGCATAAATGTATTTAATGTATTTATATAAACTTTAATGTTGTAGATTGTTATTTCATTTTCTACCATTCTAAATAGATTATACATATTTTTGCCATTTAATCTATTAAAATGAGACCTTTATATATATATATATATATATATATATATATATATATATATATATCTATCGTTACAATTAAGATTATTCATTTTCTTGTTTAGTTAAAAAAGAATTCTTATATAACTATGATGCAACAATGGAGATGGAGCAATATTAGCAAACCACAAAATGAAATTTATAGGTTATAAACTTATAATAAAGGAGGAATATTTACGTAATCGTCTTGGGACATTCAATTTTAATAAAGTATTGAGAAGTGAGATTAAACTTCTAAAATAAGACCTAAAAAATATGATGTTCATGAAAGACAAACACCAAATAAAGTTTCAAATACTTCTGCACTCAATAAAGAAAAATTAAGAAAAAAAAAAAAGAATGTAAGAAACTATTTAAGACATCAAAGAAACTCTATAAAAAAATTAGAAAATAAACTCTTTAAGACATGAAAGAAGTGTAAGAAGAAGCTTTGGAATATTTACTGCAAAATTATGTTTCATTTTGCGTTTAATTTCATTAGCATATGTTACTTGTAAAATATTCACTATCATCTGCATTTAGAAATTATAAATGCTTTTGAATATTTTATTTATTTTGCAGAACCTCCTTCAATAAGTACAATTTGCAAAATACTGATAATTAATACTAACAGGGTATTTTAATCTTAAATGATATTAAAAATAAAAATCACATATCTTAGTGATATTTTTTTGTGATTTACTATAAACAAGATGCCTGTTGTTATTAGATGGTAAAAGATTGAACTCTCAAATCTAATAAACATATTAATTACATTTCTCATTGAACCTAGTTATGTAAGAATTTTATTTTGTTAATCATTCGTCTATCTTTAGATAAGAACGTATATGAATTTTGTAAGTTTGAAGTTGAATTTTAAAATATTGTCTAATTTGGAAATTGTATAGGTAAAATATGACATTACACTGAGATCCAAAGAAAAAAAGTTTACGCAATTGTATTTTTTATTTTTTATACTTTTTGAATAATAAGTTGATGATTAAATATTTGAATATTTATTAAGAACTGTTGGGATTTCAATGTTTAGATTTTGATGAGACAAACCAAATATGTAATAGGAAGTTTTAAGTACCCCATTTTTCACAATGTTTAAGTGAATATATAGACTAGGATTGAGTTTTGTATCTAGTGCTGAAAATGGAGGTTAAACAAGGATAAAACTGCATCTAAGCTTTAAGAGAAGATATCGCTGCAGGAAGGCAGGATACAGTATCGTTGCAGGAAGGCAGGATACAGCATAGCTGGAAGAAGGAAGATACAACAACGTTTTTATAAGACGAAACATCTCTACAGCAAAGCAAGAAAGAACGGCGCGTAGCAACACTGCAAGAAAAAAGATACAGGAGTACTGCTAGAAAGAAGTTACAGCAGCATTATCAGAAGATATAACAACCAGGTCTAAGCTACTGCAGCACTGCAAGGAAGTATCAGCTGCACGAAGACCGAGGATACAACGCCAAGCTTACGGTACAGTTAAGCCATACAGCGCCAACGATAAAACGAAGTATCCTGCAAATCCAAGGAAGAATAAATGCAGTACGAGGAACGAAGATTCAAGCAAGAATAATAGAGCCGTTCAAGAAAAAGTCAAAGTAGCAG
The DNA here is from genome assembly GCA_028654395.1 of Scutellaria barbata. NCBI lineage: Eukaryota > Viridiplantae > Streptophyta > Magnoliopsida > Lamiales > Lamiaceae > Scutellaria > Scutellaria barbata. The sequence goes on along the minus strand of CM053651.1, from coordinate 795,368 downwards.
ACACGGAGCCAATAAGAAGATGCCACATGGACTGACGCGCCGCAGAAATATGTGAGCCGTAACTGCCACATTAAATGCTCCAAAAGAGAAAGTCAAGTCGCATTAATTGCGAACCATGCTTTGATCAGACTAATTCAAATTCAAAAGAGGGATGTCTCCTTCAACGGACATCTTCTCCTACAAGTATAAATAGAGGTTGAGGAACAATGAAGCTGGTTACTGTTACTGAGACCTGAAAATCATTTGTGAAAAATTCAAGCTTACAAGTTTCAAGCATTCAAGCCTACAATCAGTTTCAGTCACTCAACCTATCGAAGTGAAGCAAGTTCAAGCTGAAAGTTTCCCTACGGATTCAGAAGCTCACTTCGAAGCACAAGTTGAAGAAAAACCTTTTATCCTTTTAACCTTGTTGTTGTGTGCTTAGGTTGTTTTAGTGGTGTCAAGCAGTTGATAGGACAAATCCTTGCTATTTGTTTTAGTTGTCTAGAGTTAGGCAGCTTCCTTGTGTGGGAGTGCGAAACCCTGTGTGGGTTAGCCTTTGAAGTTTGCAGTTGCTGTGTGTACGCTGGACTTCAGTAGGTGGTTAGCATTGTAAAAGTTGATAGATTGTTAGGGGAGTCCTGTAAATCAATCTTGCTTAACAACGTTCCTGCTGGAGGAGCAGTAGAGTGGACGTAGAAGGATTACACCACCTTCGAACCACTATAAGCCATAAGTGTTTAATTATTTTATTTATTTGTGTGTTTATCTTCTGCATATTATTTGTCTCTGAGCATAAAACGTTTTGAAAAGTAGCATCTTTGAGAAAAACAGCCCTGTATTTTAAAGTTAATTTCCGCTGCGTATAAACTCCAAGTTACAGCGTGCAGCACTGTACCCTAGCGCTGCAAGCAGTAACCATCTAACGCTGCAAGCTCAAGTAACTTGCAGTACAGAACGGTTTGTTTAAAGATTTTGAAAAATCGACCAAGGTTCATTCACCCCCCTCTGAACCTCGGACACCATTTGGGACCAACAAGTGGTATCAGAGCGAGTTGGGTTAAAAGCCAACTTATCTGGTCACCTACCCAGATCCACCTTAGTCTTGTTTTTTCTGCATTAAAATCATTTTTAGAGCATATCATGGATTCCTCCAATCACAAACTACCTATGTTTTCCATAGAGGAATATGACGACTGGAAGATAAGAATGCAGGCACACCTTTCGGCCATGAATGATGAGATGTGGACTGTCATAACTGAAGGACCGATAATCCCCATGAAGGTGAATCCAATGTATGGAAGAGACCATGCAGAAGGAAATCAGCCACCACCAAACTTCCTGTTCAACCACGTCAAGAGTGGGGGAATGAAGACAGGAAAAGAGCCAATTTAGATAATGTGGCAAAGAACGTTCTATTTATTACTTTGGATAAAAGCACTTTTAGCAAAGTTAAAACTTGCTCAACATCTAAGAAAATATGGGAAAAGCTGGAGCAAATCTGTGAAAGAACTGAGCTCACCAAGGATAATAAAATCTCCAATGCTACCCAACTATTCGAGCTCTTTGAGATGAAGAATGAAGAGACTCTTGAGCAACTAGATTTGAGATTCACATCCATAGTGAATGAACTAGAAGCTCTGGGCAAACACTACACTCAGAAAGAGAAGAACATGAAGGTGTTAAGAGCCCTACCTGCGGAGTGGGATAGCAAGACCACTGCCATGAGAGTGTCTATGGACCTGAAATCCATGAGCACATTCGACCTATTCTCCGACCTCAAAGCATTTGAGTACGACATCAATAGAAGGAAAAATGAGTCAGAGGAGTCAAGCTCCAAAGTCACAGCGCTGACCGCCAGAGGAACCAAGGATACAGCAACCATTAGTTACAGTAAACAGAATGAGGATACAACAGAAGTTGCTGAAGATGATATGGTGCTTCTCCTAAAGAAATTCAGAAGATTCATAAAGAACAACAATAGCAGCAACATCAACCTCAACAAGAAGAATGACTTTAGAAGAAGTCATCCACCTCCTCAGGTATCCTCTTCTCCACAGTCAAATACAGAGAATATTGACTTGTGCTATAATTGCAGGAAACCAGGACACTATGCAAGGAATTGTCCGTATCCAATTGTGCACAAGTATCTTGAAGGAGAAAGAGAACAGAGGAGAGATAAAAGAAGAGAGGAAATGCACAAGCTTCGAGCTCTCATAGGAGAGATGGAGAAAGCCAAGGATGCTGTAGTTCCGAAGGAAGTACTGAAAGCTGCAGAATCCTCCGACAACGATGCTGAAACCTCATCCTCTGACGAAGAAGCACTCATATGCCTGATGGCTAGAGACGGCGATGATAGCGAAGAAGATGAGGTAATCTACCAACCGTTGTCCATACCAGTTAGTGAGGAGCTGAACATGATCCACTCTTTAAAAATGATCATGAGTGATTTCGAGCAGATCAACTCAATCCATGAGGACTTAAGGTCGAAAATGAAAACCTAAGAATCGATAATGAGATCCTCAAGAGCAAGAATGTTGATACTGCCAAAATGCTCGCTGCACGAGAGTCTGATAACTCAAAGTGTAGTAAGCTGCAACAAGAGGTCTCTAGATTGAATCTGCTGATCACTGAGCTAAAGTCTGAGAAGGAAATCTTGCAATCCAAGATGAGCACGTTCACCAAATCTTCCAAGAACGCAAGAGATTGCATAAACCAAGTCAGAAGTCCTTTTGAATTATCGGGCATAGGTTACAGCAATCAATGCTCTCAGAATACAACAAGTACATCCAAAGCTGTTAATTTTGCTCAAGCTGAAACTCCAATGGAGAAAGAGTTACTATGTGACTCTGTAAAGATCGTGAACAAAACAGCAATGATGGATAAGGGGAAGAAACCCCAATGCTCAATTGCAGGAAGTAAGCCTGCATCTAAGAATTGGCTGCAGCAGAAGCCATCTGCTGCATGCAGCAAGAGGATGCAGCAACCAACAAAGTTGCAGCATAGAAGAAATATTCCCACCTATACTAAGACTTACATGTCTAAACCTATAAGAGGATATACTCCAAGGAAGTACGGTGGAAGACCATACTACAAGGGTGTTGGTAACACACATGTTGTTAATGCACACACTTTTAACAAGCAGTTTGTCAAGACAATTGCATACAACTCGAGAACCAACGAACCTTACAGTAAATCAGTTACTATTAAGAAAGTTTGGGTTCCCAAAGTAACTAACCCCAAAGGACCCGTACAGATATGGGTACCTAAATCTGTTTGAAATTGTTACAGGTTACAGTGTCAGGTTGCAGCAGTGATGTATGGTATATCGACAGCGGCTGCTCAAGGCACATGACATACAGTAAAGAAACGTTGAAAGACTTCCAAGAATGCAAAGGACCCAAGGTCATATTTGGAGATGATTCCAAAGGAAGCACAAAAGGAAGTGGATGCCTAGTCAAGGGGAACATAAAGATCAAAGATGTATCCTATGTAAAGGGGCTTAGATACAATCTTCTAAGTATCAGTCAATTTTGTGACAAAGGATACACTGTGGAATTCAACCTCAACAAATGCTTAATCAAGGACAACACCACAAATGAAGTTAAGCTTACAGGAACAAGAAGAGGAAATATCTACCTCGCAGATTGGAATTCCTCTATTCAATCAACATGCTTCATAGTGAAGAGTCCACCAGAGCTGAGCTGGCTATGGCACAAGCGATTAAGCCACCTGAACTTCAAGACTATCAACAAGCTAGCAAGAAAATGCCTCGTGAGAGGATTGCCAGATGTAGCATACAAAAAGGAGAATATCTGTGGAGCTTGCCAAAAAGGAAAGCAAGTTAAAAGCTCATTCAAAGATAAGATTCAGAAATCATCTCACAGAATTCTAGACCTTCTACACATGGACCTTTTTGGACCAGTAGAACCAGTGAGCTTGAGTGGAAAGAAGTACTCTCTAGTAGTAGTGGATGACTACTCCAGATATACATGGACGATCTTCCTAGCAAAGAAGTCAGAAACTCAAGAAAAGCTACCTGGACTCATGAAGAAAATCAGAATGAAAAGAGCTTAAGCATAGTGAAGATAAGATCAGACAGAGGAACTGAGTTCACAAATAAATTTATAGAGAAATTCTGTTCTGATAATGGTATTCGTCATGAATACTCTGCTGCAAGAACACCGCAACAAAATGGGATTGCTGAAAGAAGGAATAGAACCTTCAAAGAAGCAGCAAGGACAATGATTGCAGAAACAGAAGTACCCAAGAGATTTTGGGTCGAAGCTACCAACACTACATGCTACACGCATAACAGATGTCTAATCATCAAGGATCTTGATAAAACGCCCTATGAAATATGGAATGGTCATACACCAAATATCTCTTATCTGCATATCTTTGGATGCAGGTGTTACATTCTCAACAATGGAAATGAACATCTAAAAACTTTCGATGCTAAATCAGACGAAGGAGTATTTCTAGGATACTCTGCTGTAAGTAGAGCTTTCAGAGTGTTTAATAAGAGAACCCTGGTGGTAGAAGAATCTATACATGTGGTGTTTGATGAACCACATTGTGACACAAAGAAATTGGAAGAACCACCTGAAGAGATACCTCCAAGGAAAGAGAATGTTGTACCCTATATAGAAGGAGTTCTGCCTACAGGAAAAGAAAAAGAAGAAGAAACTGCAACCTTGGACGCAGCTGATATTCTTACAGCAGCAGAACCTCCTGCAATACAGCAACAAGACGAGCAAGCTACACCAACTCATATCTTTGAGCCAGATAGGACATGGCTGAGGAACCATCCAAGAGATCTCATTATAGGAGATCCATCCATTGGTGTAAGGATAAGAAGATCCATACCACATGAAGCAATGTTTGCATGCTTCATATCACAGTCAGAGCCTAAGAATATTGAAGAGGCACTACAAGATAGCAACTGGGTGCAGGCCATGCAAGAAGAGCTGAACGGATTTGAAAGAAATCAAGTATGGCAGACAGTTGCAAGACCAACCCATCAAGGAGTAATTGGAACAAAGTGGGTATTTAAGAATAAGCTAAATGAATCCGGAGTCGTTGTAAGAAACAAAGCAAGATTAGTTGCTAAAGGATACTGTCAGGAAGAAGGAATTGATTTTGATGAGACTTTTACTCCAGTGGCAAGGCTAGAAGCAATAAGAATTTTCCTAGCCGATGCAGCACATATGAATTTCAACGTCTATCAAATGGATGTTAAAAGCGTATTCCTGAATGGTCTCCTTACAGAGGAAGTATATGTGGAACAACCTCCAGGCTTCGAAGATCAAGCAGAAGAGAAGGTGTTTCGGTTACAAAAAGCCCTTTATAGACTGATGCAAGCACCAAGAGCTTGGTATGACACCTTATCTCTATATCTTCTGGAAAATGGCTTCCAAAAAGGAACGATCGATAAGACGTTGTTTAGGATACAGGATGGAGAAAGTCTACTGCTAGTACAAATATATGTGGACAAAATTATCTTCGGTTTCACAAACAAAAAGTTATGTGAGAAATTCTCCAACCTGATGCAGTCAAAGTTCGAGATGAGTATGATGGGAGAATTAAGTTTCTTTCTCGGACTGCAAATAAAACAGTTACCTACAGGAACCTTCATCAGTTAATTCAAGTATACGAAGGAGCTAATCAAGAAATTTGGCATGGAAAATGGAACAGCAACGTCCGTTCCCATGTCCACATCTATAAGCCTTGACAAGGATGAAGACAGTAAAGATGTTGATATTACCAAGTACAGACGCCTCATTGGATCGTTGCTGTATCTCACAGCAAGCAGGCCAGACATTATGTTTGCAGTAGGAGTCTATGCAAGGTTCCAAGCAACAGCAAAGGAATCACACATGTTAGTAGTAAAAAGGGTGATTAAATATCTGAAGGGAACACAGGAAGTAGGCCTATGGTATCATAAGGAATGAGGATTAAAGCTTAAAGGCTACTCTGACTCAGATTATGCATGCTGTAAGATTGATCGAAAGAGTACCAGTGGGACGTGTCAATTTCTGGGAAATAGACTTGTCTCGTGGTTCTGTAGGAAGCAGACTTCTATTGCAACCTCTACAGCAGAAGCAGAGTATGTTGCAGCAGAAAGTTGCTGTGTGTAGATTCTCTGGATACAGCAGCAACTTAGAGATTATAGGATAGAAGAAAAGGAGACTCCAATTCTCTGTGATAATACGAGTGCTATTGCAATAACCCATAATCCTGTCTTTCACTCTAGAACAAAGCACATTGACATTCGTCATCACTTTATAAGAGATCATGTTGAAAAGAAAGACATAGTGCCTGAGAAAGTTCACACGGATCTCCAGCTTGCAGATATCCTCACCAAGCCTTTGAGTAAATCGAGGTTTTCTATGCTTCGAAACGAGCTGGGAATTATTAAGTTGTGAAGAGAAAAGGAAGATGGAAAAATGCAGGGAGAACCTCTGCATGCTTGCAAGAAGCAATAAAAATAGTACTTTAAGCTACGCGCCAATACAACACTGGGGTCAGATAGCGTTGCATCTTATATTCTTACAGTACAACAGTTATCGAGAATTCAAGCAGCACCAGGTTACAGCATTTATTTCAAAAGAGTATTAATTGCTCTGCAACCTCGTACTTGGATCGCTGCAACCTTAAAAAGGCATTTATTTAGGCGGCAAAGGGCATGTCTTTCAGCATTAAATGCATGACTGCGGGTGTCATGAAGTGGAAAGGGCACGGTCAGAACCCACGCGCCAGGTAATTATTAGCGATGATTTGACATCTCTGCTTTTTCCTAAGCCATTAGATTAATTCCCTGATTTATCTCAACCGTCGATCTACGACACGTCTCTTGAAAACTGCCATAATACTCCATAACTGTGTCTTTTGAATTCATTCTCACCATCTTCCAAGGAAAGAAAACCCTCTTCGTGAAAATCCTCCAAGTGCAAACCCTCGAATTTTTCTTTCTTTCTCTCTCAAAAATCATCAATGGCTGCCCGACGAACCATTGTTCTTGATGGAAGGCTGATCAACCAAGAACATATCTATGATTCAGGGCTGTATGATAACGCCTTTATCAAAAGGATTTTCGATGCTCTTCAACAAACCCAAGTTCTAGGGTTGTTGACCACTGTTTACGCTGGCTTCTCTGTGGAGTTAGTACAGAGATTTTACGCCTATGCCAGGCAGGCGGAGGAAAGGAACTGCATCCTATTCCGGATGGATGCAGACGGAGAAGAACGGTCTTTGACCGTTAGGGACATCGCCACCACCTTCAGCATCTCCGCTGCAGGTTTGACCCCCAGCCAATTGGCGACGTATGGGGAAGGCTCTGCTCAAGAGATGTGGGATCACTTTCGAGCAAGGGATGCAGGGGCTGAGATCAAGAGAAGCGCCCCCAAAAAGCTCTTCAAGCCGGAGTTCGAACTGCTCCATGACCTCTGTGCATACTCCATTGAAGGAAGGACTGGGAGTTATAACAAATGCACGGATCTCCGGTTCCGGATCATGTCTGCCATCATGGCTGGAGAAAAGGTGAACTGGGCGAGGTTCATCATGAAGAGGCTGTGGGAAGAAGCAGAGAAGATAACGGAGCGTCGGAGCTACGGTATCACCATCTGTTCTCTACTTTGCAAGCTTGGCCTTCAACTTGCAGTTCTGGAAAGTATTTCGGGGAGAAGAAGAAGGGTAAGACCCAACCGAAGGCAGCAAGAGCAGGGGCTGCGAGGAAGAAAACCAAAGATAAAAAGAATGCACCTCTGGCTCTACAAGATGAGACCACCGGCAGCAGGGAGGATATTGAAGAAGAGGACATTCAAGGTCCTCTTCCTGTCATCAAGAAGGGTTCAGGGAAGGCTGTACCTGAAACTGAATCTTCTTCCTCTGATGATGACGTACCCTTGGTGAGAAGGGCCCCACGTAGCAAGAAGAAGTCTGCTGCAGCTGTTGTGGATGTGTCACATCAGCTCCGGGATAAAGAAGATGCTCTTTATTCCCAACTATCTACGCCTTCCATGGCTGTGGCTGATCTTGTGGATGCGTCACATCAGTCTCAGGAGCTACAACAGCACCGGGTCGAGGCAACTGAAGAAGCTTGTCTACAAACAACGACTTCAGTGCTTGATCCCACCCTCCCAGCAGCTAGAAATATGGCTGCGGAGTACAATCTCTGGAGAGAGATGAGGCTGGCTAAGGGGGAAATCTTGTTGAAGTGGAAGGATTTCCTTACAGTCGAGCAAGCTGTCCTAGAGTGGGCTAAATCAGAAGACATTCTGGCACTCCTGCAACCTGACTATGCAGCAAGAGTTCAAGAGCTCGAAGGATGCAATGCTGCACAGGGAGCCAAGGACAAAGGGAAGGGTAAAGCTCTTGCAGAATCCGACTCTATAGAGCTGTCGATGAGAGCAGCATTGGAGGACGCGCAGGTCTTCCTTGTCCCGACTGCGGAGGCTGTAAGAAGGGGCGATGACGTCGCTTTTGCTCAAGAGCAAATTGACACCCTGGGAGTGGAGCAAGCTGAAGAAGCTATGCTGCAATAGGCGCTGCAATAAAGCATGAAGGAAACCAGGCTGCAGCACACTCCTAGGAGGATACGGGAAGAAGGTAGCTCAAGTTCACATTAGATGAACTCCCCTGCATACGAGCAAGTAGTCGAGGGCCTCTCCAATATTGTCTCGTTGGATCATTTGGAGGAGGAGGAACATCAACTACTGGATTATGGCGATTTCCCGGTTCATGAAGTTAAAGATACTGCTCATACAGATTCTGAGGGAGAACCAACTGCCATAATCAGAGATGTCATCTCAGACATCGCTGCAATCGCCGATGACGCAACCACAGAGGACGTTGTAGAGGCAGGACTCCCTGTACTGACCGCGACAGCAGTACAGCTGGCAACCACCCTTCAACAAGAAGAAGCAGCTGCAGAGACAAGCAGGGTAGAAGCTGAGATTCTTGCAGCAATTGAGCGTACAGTGCTGGATGCAGTGGACGCTGCAAGAAACCAAGTAGAGCTGCAAGAACCTATTCTTGCAGCAGAGGCTGTCGAAGTTATAGGACCGGCCGAGGAGACGGGGTCTGTAGAGAAGACCTCTGGGGAGGATGTTATTCTGACAACACTCCCTGAGGGTGAGAAGACCTCATGTGAGGAGGCTGTTCAGACAGTACCCACTGAGGATATACATGAAGAAGCTGAGGTAACCCCTGCAGTGCAGCTAGAGACACCTCAAGAGGAGGTTGATGCTGCACCTGCTGCTTGCTCTCAAGAACCTTCCAAGGTTACAGTAGCAGAGGTTACTAAGGAAGCTGAGGTTTCTGAGGCCGAATTCGCAAGGATGATGAAGGAGCGCAACATTACTGCTTATGGGCCCCTGGGTGCCGGAGCAGATACTATTAAAATCTCATCCTGCGAAGAAGAGGCAGAAGAAGAAGAAGAAGAGCACCCATCCTCGAGTTCCCCTGTTCCCACCAACAAGGAGGATGGGGTTGCTACTAAAGTGTCGAGACAGGGTGCAGCACCAATATGTCAAGATGTTATTCCATTTGCTGCATCCGCTGCTGCCTCAACTAGAAGGAATTCGGGGCTGACTCCTGATGAATCTATCAACAGAGTCGAGACCGCTGTTAGACACCTGCTGCATGCTCTCCAAGAGCTTGAGTCTATCATGCGCAACAGTCTCAGGGTCACCACCCAATTCCATGCTGAAACCATGACAGGTTTCAAGAAGGACCTCGAAGTGCTGCCTGAAATGATCAAGAGGAATCTCTGTGACCACGCAAACAGGCTGTACTACGAACGGGTCAGGCTGGAGAGGGAGTTGAAGAATGATGCTGTACTAACACGCCAAGAGGTCAAACAATACAAGCAGCATGCTGAGAATGCTTCTACCAGGCTCAACACTCACTCTAAAGTCTTGGAAACACTTCTGGATCGCCTAGGGAATCTGGAGCTGATTGTGGGAGAACTAAGGGACATTATGGTTCGAGCGTTCCCTCAGCATATCGATGCTCCAGCTGCCGCCCCCGAACCGACCCGTCGCCCTAGATCCAGGGTGGTACCAGCTGCCCCTACTCAACCCCCGACTTTTGATGATGCCAAAAAGGGAGAAGAATTTGATGATAGGTACAGGAGCACAGGGGACGCTGCTGAAGAAGAAAATGATGATGATGACCAACAACCTCTCAGCAGGAGGAGAAGAAGGTTTGGATCATCTGCCGCTGCTGACATCCCTTCTCCGAAGAGATGGAGAAGAGATGATGATGGAGCTGGTGGAGCCGGTGCAGCTGCTGGAAGTAGATCGGCTGCAGGCACTGCGCACAGCAGAGCTGCAAGCAATGATGCAGCACCTCCCAGCTATCATCATAAGAGAAGGGATGATAGCCAGCAGCAAGGCTCAAGAAAGAGGATGAGCGGGGACGAGTCTGAGAGTCAGAGACGCCAGAATGAAGAAGATGTAGATCCTCATGCCTGGATTCAAAGACTCGGAGTAATCGGTGAGAGAAGAATAATTCCAGATCACTTATATCGATTTCCTCCTTAAGAAATCCCTCGTCTTGACACAGAAAATATCTCTGCTGAAGTGTCCGTTTTGATGGATCAAAGGCCTGAAGGAGAAAATATGGCCTGGAGATTTAACATCTTCAAGGAAGTCAGACTGTCTTATGACAGGATTCCATCATTTGAGGCGATTATTATTTTCAAACGTTCAGAGTACCTCAGACACTTTAGAGATCTATGCAGAAAAGGCAAATTCAGCAGGTATCAGACTTGCAAGACTGCATTGAAGAGATATGAACAGCTCGCTCGGGAAGGAGGCCTTGAAATTCAAGAATTTTACATCAACCAAGTAAAGGAAGGGCTGATTGTACCATTCTGCGAGGACTACTGGCTTAGATGGATTCAAGTTCCTGTGATCATGCACAAGCTGGAAGAGTCCTACCAAGAGTCCATCAGGGACTGGTGGAAAGGATCAAGAGGAAGGGAAGACCTTGAAAGGTTTGCTGGAAGAAGATCTGATGAACCGGCAGCAAAAGGTCCATATTTTACTAAACTGTATTTATATATACCCTCTTGTGATCCATGTTGTACTTTTGCTGTCATGTAAAAATTTCTCTCTGCCAATGAAGAAATTTTTTTCCTTCTGTTCTGTCCAAGTTCAACTCTTATGAACTCATGCATGCTGTTTATGTTTTCTTGTTTTGTTTATGATGAAAGGAATAACATGATGCATCTCTGATGAATCCAGGATTAGATTTAATCTTATCAAAGCTGTGCAAGCATGTAATCTGGATAATCCATATAAGTTAATGTAAAATAAATCTTCTTCATGAACGAAATAATGTAAAGGGTTTTGTCATCATCAAAAAGGGGGAAATTGTTGGGATTTCAATGTTTAGATTTTGATGAGACAAACCAAATATGTAATAGGAAGTTTTAAGTACCCCATTTTTCACAATGTTTAAGTGAATACATAGACTAGGATTGAGTCTTGTATCTAGTGCTGAAAATAGAGGTTAAACAAGGATAAAACTGCATCTAAGCTTTAAGAGAAGATATCGCTGCAAGAAGACAGGATACAGTATCACTGCAGAAAGACAGGATACAGCATAGCTGGAAGAAGGAAGATACAACAACGTTTTTATGAGACGAAACATCTCTACAGCAAAGCAAGAAAGAACGGCGTGCAGCAATGCTACAAGAAAAGGATACAGGAGTACTGCTAGAAAGAAATTACAGCAACACTGCCAGAAGATACTGCAACCAAGTCTTAGCTACTGCAGCACTGCAAGGAAGTATCAGCTGCACGAAGACCAAGGATACAGCGCAGAATTTGCAGTATAGTTAAGTCATACAGCGCCAACGACAGAAAAAAGTATCCTGCAAATCCTAGGAAGGATAAATGCAGTACGAGGAACGAATATTCAAGCAAAAATAAAAGAGCCGTTCAAGAAAAAGTCAAAGTAGCAGACACGGAGCCAATAAGAAGATGCCACATGGACTGACGCGCCGCAGAAAGTTGTGAGCCGCAACTGCCGCATTAAATGCTCCAAAAGAGAAAGTCAAGTCGCATTAATTGCGAACCATGCTTTGATCAGACTAATTCAAATTCAAAAGAGGGATGTCTCCTTCAACGGACATCCTCTCCTACAAGTATAAATAGAGGTTGAGGAGCAATGAAGCTGGTAACTGTTACTGAGACCTGAAAATCACTTGCGAAAATTCAAGCTTACAAGTTTCAAGCATTCAAGCCTAAAATCAGTTTCAGTCACTCAACCTACCGAAGTGAAGCAAGTTCAAACTGAAAGTTTCCCTACGGATTCAGAAGCTCACTTCGAAGCACAAGTTGAAGAAAAACTTTTTATCCTTTTAACCTTGTTGCTGTGTGCTTAGGTTGTTTTAGTGGTGTCAAGCAGTTGATAGGAGAAATCCTTGCTGTTTGTTTTAGTTGTCTAGCGTTAGGCAGCTTTCCTGTGTGGGAGTGTGAAACCCTGTGTGGGTTAGCCTTTGAAGTTTGCAGTTGCTGTGTGTACGCTGGACTTCAGTAGGTGGTTAGCTTTGTAAAAGTTGATAGATTGTTAGGAGAGTCCTGTAAATCAATCTTGCTTAACAAAGTTCCTGCTGGAGGAGCAGTAGAGTGGACATAGAAGGATTACACCACCTTCAAACCACTATAAGCCATAAGTGTTTAATTGCTTTATTTATTTGTGCATTTATCTTCTGCATATTATCTGTCTCCAAGCATAACACGTTTTGAAAAGTAGTATCTTTGAGAAAAACAGACTTGTATTTTAAAGTTAATTTCCGCTGCGTATAAACTTCAGGTTACAGCGTGCAGCACTGTACCCTAGCGCTGCAAGCAGTAACCATCTAACGCTGCAAGCTCAAGTAACTTGCAGTAAAGAACGGTTTGTTTAAAGATTTTGAAAAATAGACCAAGGTTCATTCACCCCCCTCTTAACCTCGAATACCATTTGGGACCAACAAGAACTGTAATGGGTGAGGATGAAAATCAATTTTATCTATTATTATATGTTTGGTTGTTTGCTACGCCCAAAAAGTAAATATTTGATACTTTAGTAATATAATGATGTATAACGATCACGTTCCCTCATTATATAAAATGTGAAATTTATATGTATGTTGGATATTTGACATATTAACGATGAATACCTATTAATATATCTACGATGAGTAGGGTAACAAGACTAGTTATTAGAAATAGTATAAAAGAATATCAATGATTCAAATTTAAATAGTTTGGTTTTGTACTGCAGCGAATGGAGCGGTAATTCTTGGAGCAAGAATGTCATGTTTACTAAATAGTATTCCACAAATCTTTATCATTATAAGAACTGTTATAGACATAAATTCCATGATAATCACATTTAATATGATTCTTCCATTGTGCAAGTATGCATATAATATATTGTTTGATTTTGACTTTAAATAGCTTGTTATTAGACTAATAAGTCAATTGGGTAAAGCCAAATGAAACATTATTCATCGTTTGTTCTAGATATTACTTATCTTAAAAAATTATGTTTACTTTTATGTGATTATTAATCAAGTTAAGATTGAACTATCTTTAATCAGTTAAACTAAGAGTCAAATTTGAATATTTTTTGATATGCATATTGACTAATCTTCGTTCACTTATTAATTTGTCAACTAAATTTAAATAATTTATTAACAAATAATCTTGAATTGGACAAGTATTAAACAGTCGAAAATATATAGTAAGAATATAAATTATAATACAACTTTCAAAAGTGAAAATATAGTAAAAAATAGTATAATGTAAATCGAATAGAAGTAATAATTGGATTTCCTATTGTGCATTAATATTTTATTTTGAATTCTATGTACCTTAATTCTAGATATGTAGTGAATATTTGTAAGTTGTCGTTAATCCGTCATTATTAATGATAGCTCTATCACTTAAAATTGTTAATATTAAAGTTTTTTTTTAACGAGAATATTGACTATATATTTGTGAAATGAAAATAAAAAAGTTAAATATCAGATATTAGATTAATTGTAAAAAATAAATGTAAAATGCAATTCCATATTTATCAAAAGAACTTTGTATTTACAATTTTCATAATCCCAATTTGAAAATTAAATCATTCATATTTCCATCTCTCCCCATTAATACAAAATATAATAGAAAATCAGAATCACACCAGAAAATTATGACTGTTAATTAATGGGATTTGGAATCCTAATTGGGTAAGGACTAATAAGATTAAGATTGTGAATTTTAATAAAATTAGATTTCTAGTTGGAAATAAATCCTAATTAGATTAGGATTAGAATTTTAAGTAGATACTGATATAATTGAGTCTATAAAAGAAAGTCATAGTTTCTGTATCAGCACAGAAAGGACACGCCTATTTGAGAGAAGAGACACGCCTATTTCATCTAAGACACGCGTAATTTTTGAGATCTGATCTTAATTATATTCTGTGATTTTTCTAATATAGAATAGTTCTCTATCCATCCCAATTCAATTAGTCCAATAGTCCAATCCTATGATCTCATGAGTTGAGTACATCATAGGAATAAGTTAGAATTATAAAGATATTATGGGTGAGTTGAGTACATCATAGGAATAAGTTAGAATTATAAAGATATTATGGGTGAGTTGAGTACATCATAGGAATAAGTTAGAATTATAAAGATATTTTGGGTGCCCACACACTACCGTTGAGAGGGAGGAACGAATCGGAAGATTGTGGTGTCTTCTACAATTCGTTCGAGATCAATTAAAGCAAAAGAGATAAAAGGTATGTTTCTTTTCACTGCTTTAGTTTTAAATAAATTTAATATTAATGATACGTTCTTATATGTGAAAAATGATTTTTGAAATCCATTGCTTCTGCTACCGTTCGATTAGATTGAAAAGACGGATTTTATTCGACCCGAATTCGATTCGGACCCGTTTAATTTCCAACACTTAATATATCTTTTTATGTTTTTTTCATTATATATTTAGGCGAAGAAGAAGATTTAATTATCATTCATATTTTCCAGCCATTTTATTTGAATTTTTTTTCGATCTTGTTGGACCTTTTATTTTTAATTCTCACACTTGTGGATTTGAGAGTTGTATTTATTTGGTTTTGACAAATTATTGATTGAATTAAGGTTAACTTTTGAAGTGTGTTATAATCTTTGGTTGAAAAAGAACAAAAATAATTGTATTTTATATTAATGGTAGAACATATGGAATGTTATGATTTATGTGGATGTGAGATAATTTTATTTTATATTTCAATCAATAATCGACACATACTCACCCGAGTGTCAATCGATTAAATAAATTTTCCTCTCTTATAAAAATTATAAAGTTTCGGATTATGAAAAATTAAAATTGGAGTTAATAAATCAATATGCTGGTGCTTATTAAAAACTTTTTTTTTATTTTATATCAAATAAATCATCGTCTTCTTTGATGTGAATGTGATATTAGGCTTTTTTTTGTTTATGGAATATTGTAATTTAAAAAATATTTTAATGATATGCTGTCGTCATTGATAGGCGACTACAACCCTTTAATATATTTTTCTAAATAAATTCACTTGTGTTATAGGACACACACCAAAAGTTAATTATAAAAACATTTAATTAAACTAAGTCGTCCCCACATACAAGTATCGCTTTGCAAATATAAAATATGCATGCATGCACAAGCACATACATTAATTTCTAATATTTAAGTTTTATGGTTTTTCTTTAATAAGATTTTTGATTTTTTTTTAAAAATTAAATATATTAATAGTGCACTCGTGAAATGTACGCAATGATTTATTGTGATAATATATACAATTTATAATGATATAATGAAGTTGTATACATGAAAATGTTATGAATTGGTATCCTGTGCACTTGATGCACATACATGCGGGTCGGGTTCAAGTCGACTTGGATTAACATTTTTTTTCTTTTTTATCCTGATCTTAATACTATATTAGTCATACTTTTACGTCATATTAATCATACATTTATATACAAATATCATACAATTTTATATAATACTTTAACTTTAAAAAAACCGTTGATCTTTATACTATATTAATCATACATTTATATTATATTAGTCATACTCTTATGTAATGCAACGTCCCGTTTATTTTTAAAGATAATTTTTGGCTAAGGCGTTACTTACATACAAAATTCACTATTTTAAGAATAAATATAAAAATTAAGAATAATTATGAAATACACGTTTCTAAAATTTATAAAATAAAATACATTGAATAAAATTCTTTTACAACCTTTGAATGACGGCTACCAGCAACCACCGCTTGCATACCATGCCCTAAACTCTTTGCACTGAAAACATTTTAACATTTTACCAGCATCAACCTTTGAATATCGGCTTGAAAAATGAACCTTGTTAAGGTGTCAAATTAGTCATCAACCTGAAGTAGCCAGTCCAACCATGAAACACTGACCAAAATATGTTAATAGAGTCAAATTTGAGTTGACTCGGTAAGTTACGAAACTGACCGAGTCTAGTCGATCCGCCTTGGGGCCATATGATCTTTTGAGAAGCCCAAAATAAAGTCTCTCAACCATGAAAATTAGGAGGGAATCTTTTTGAACAAATCCAGGGTATGCAGGACTGACCTCACCACAATGACTTGGAAAACCCAACATGAGAAATTTTAAAGATGTATTCTCGAATGAAGATCAACCTAATATTGCCACACCACAATGACTTGAAAAACCCAAAGTGAGAAATATTAAAGATATATTCTCGAATGAAGATCAACCTAATATTGCCAACCCGACCTGGGTTCATCAAGATTTCATCAAAAGTCTCATCAACTACCCAAAAATTTGGGGTGTTACTCTAATCATATCCGTCTGATTAGACTGATATTGTTAAAATCATGAAAATGAAAAATCTTGTAATCTTTCATTTAAGTAATAAATAGAGAGAAATATAATGAGGTAAGAAAATACAGATTTTCCAATCTCATTCTTATACTCGATCTGACCTACCAAAATTATTTGATTTGGATCAACCCTACTTATTTAATCGAGCAAAAACTTACAAGCTCAATTAAATCATTTTTCTTAATTATTTTACTTGATTGTTTGACTTGATTCGTTTACACCGAATTTGCACGTCGACACAAAGTCGAAAGAAATATAAAAAAATGGGGATGAAAGAGAGTTTGGTAAAAAGTTAATTTCATGATGATTAAATAAAAAATTCAGAATATGTTTTGATCCCATGTCCTATCCCACTCATACATTCCAGCCAAGCGACTGTTCAGCAACAAAACATTTTTATGAGATTCAGATGGTTTAATGCCTTTATTATCCATTAATTTTATTCTTCTACAAAAAACACTATAATTCACATTTTATTTTGAAATTGAAGGTGGATGATATATCATCATCAACACGAAGCATTTTGGAAAGTATAACAACAAAACAATACCATGTACATACTAAGGTATGATTCCAAAATTCAAAAATCTCCAAAAGTCAGAAAATTTCAAAATAAAATCTTTGAAACACGAACTAAAAAATCAGAAAGGAAATTCAAAAATCTCCAAAAACATATCAAAAATCAGAAAATTTAATTAAAATATTAATTCTTATTTCCATCCCTTTGTATCCCTGGTTTCTTTTTACTCCCAAGATCAAACCAATCACATTTGAATATAAAAAACAATGACACGTTTGTCAAAAATTCTGTAGATGCCCGATTGATTATTTGAAAGACGTCTTTCAAAAGTGAATCAAAATTAATTTATTCTCAATAAATAATGTAACAAATAAATTATTCTATTATCTAAATTTTACATTGAATATAATAGATTGAATCCACAAGACAATACAATAGTTCCCAACAATAAAACTCAATAATATCTTTTCCAAACAAAATGAGATCGATCCACAAAGAATTTGATAGGTTGCAAAATTCTTCCAACCACAAACAACTAGGTATTAATAAGAAAGCCAATCCACTCTAATTAAATAAAAAATAATTGTTTCACACAATAGACTCAGTTAAGTCTATTTTATTCTTTCTACAAAAATATTTATTTATTCAATTTGAGTAGCAGGTACGAATATGACTAGATCCACCTATCAAGGTTTTCTTTTACTAATGTGTTAAAGAAGGTTTTAATTGTATTGTAACTTGTATACATATAAGTTTATCTCAAAATATGAGTCACATTGAAATAGAGTTAGTTTATTTGGACATTGAAGTAATGAATAAATACAAATTTGTGTAGAAAGATCACAATAGACTTATCTTAGTCTATTGTGTGAAACAATTAGATTCAACTAATTCTATTTTAAATTCTGTAGATGCCCGATTGATTTTATACCATTAATTTTTTTTTTGATTTAAGACTAGTCGAATTATACATTGAAATAAAGTTAGAAATTTCATAATTAAAAATTCAAAATATTTAGAAAATATATGAATTTTTTTCTTTGTTGACATATTATCACTCTTATAAAATAGCAAATTCATTACTTCAATGTATACTTCAATATAAGTACAAGCAATTTATACCATTAATTTTTTTTTATTTAAAATTTATAGGGCCCAATTTGGAAGTTTAAAATTTGATTGAAGTGCATAATTTTAAAGACGTCTTTTACACTTATATGACTAGGTCCACCTATGACTCAAAAATATATTTAATGAGACTTAATTGCAAAATTAAAAATGATAAAGAGACTAAATTAAATTACATAAACTAAATGACATGTGTCATCTCTTTGGAGTTATTGTAAATTTTCATTCCCGTGTACCATTATTGTTTTGCCAATGAATCTAAAACGTTTGTGAAATTTGAATTATTTTTTAATTATCTCCGTGATTTTTTTTTTAATTTTACTAAAAACTTCCATCCAAAATATACTTCATTTTTAATATTTCATCCATCACCCAAAATAATTACGTAAATACATAATATGCACACATAAAAATCAATAGATATTTATGTCTAACTTGTATCTCAAATATATCTAAAAATTAGGTCGACATTTATTTTCTCAGTAATTTTCTTGAAATTCGAGTAATAATAATGTGTATGTATACATATATATAAATAGATGGTTGAACTGATTTTATAATGATATACTAGTACATGATATTTATAGACAATTTCTAAGTTTATGTAAAAAAAAATGAAGATATAATGTGATAATTTCTAGACAAGTTCTAAATTTATGTAAAAAAAAAAAATTGAGATATAATAAAATAATTTTTACAGAAGTTCTAGACTTTTCTACAATTAAAATAAATAGATGGTTGAAATTATTCCATTATGATCTTCATGTATATGAAACTTTTAAACAATTTCTAAACATAAGTACAACAAAAAAATAAGTTTTAGCACAAAAAAATTTCCAACAACTATTACATTAATGGAAACTTAGTACATGAAAAAATATAATAGTACATGAGTTTACATAGTACATGGAAAAATCGATGATTTAAAGTATTTTTAAAGAATAATTCTTTTAAAAATATATTTCTTATGTTTTATTTGTTAAATAATTGATGGTTAATTAAAGATTTATTAAATGTCTTTTATATTTCAAATTCATCCAACTATGTCATGATTTGTGATTAAGTTCTAGATTAATTTTATTGTCATACGCACATGGCTATCTATCCTAAAGTTCTATCAGCCCTTTAAAATTACATTACCGATTATTAGATAAAATAGTGTTATTTAATCAATATGTCATACGTCACAAATCCAAAATATTTTCTTATCCAAAAAGTGAATAATTTAAAAGTGTTACATGCAAGTGTTACATATTAATAAAATGTTACATGTAATTGTTACATATTAATAAAGTGTTACATGTTGGTGTTACATATTAATAAAATGTTACATGTGAGTGTTATAATTTAATAAAGTGTTACATATGAGGACACCCATCTTGCATCTTCAAATTGTTTGATTTCATTGATCACATTATCATCATCATTTTTGATTATATTAACTGTCACTCCACCTGAGCATATCTTAACATTGATGTGACAATATATGTGAACAATAAAAATATGGATTGTAAAGAACCACCTATTGTTTATTCAATTCATCATTGCGAACTTGAATAATCATCTCATTTTTTCGTCTTTTATAGATTGGATAACTATATTTTCCTTGTATAGTGCTTTCACAAAAAGGTCTTGGATAATGACTTTTACACTTACCTACAGATTAGAGTTGAAACAAATCACTAAAAGTGGTGAAGTATAATCTAAATAAAGCTACAGATTAGAGTGGAAACAAATCACTAAAAGTGGTGAAGTATAATCAAAATAAAGATAAAAAAATGGCATAAAAATTTATAACATTAACATTTAATTACTAACAAGTTAGCAATGAAATATTAGAAACGGGCATCATCTATACATGCATGATGCACTTCTAATTATATTAATATTATTTGATCTTCATTTTCATATTAGAGTTGAAAATTTAGTCAATAGAGATAACAAGATTTCTTAGAATCCATCACTATTATAGTTTGATACAAATATTTTAATGAGTTTTTAATTTATATTGGATAATGACTTTTGTAATTACCTCTCACCATACATGAATTTTTTGGATTTTTTTGGCACACGGTCCATGTAACATGTGTTTTTTCGTCAATTCATACATCCGAGAATTTTTTTCTTCATTAGGAATTTTAGCACATACAAACTTATGAAACTGGTCAGCTGTATGAATTTTATCTTCACCCTTTAGAATTATATGTAGATGGGTATATAGTAGTCCTCTTTTCTCAAATTCGACCACATGTACAACAACTTTTTCAAATAGTTGATCCTTCAAGTCATGCAAGTATGAAATAGAGTTTGTTTTAAGTAGGAAGACTACATTAGATATAGAGAGTTTTTTTTAAAATAGGACTCCTAATTAATTTAATAAGGTTAAAATAGGCATTAAGAAAAATGGATGAAACTTAAATTATTCATACTTGTATAATAGTATAGATATAGATATAGATATAGATATAGATAGATATATAGATAGATATAGATATATATATATATATATATATATATATATATATATATATATATATATATATATTCATGTCTTGATCATGAAGCTCGCTCGCGCTAATTATGATTTGTATATTGAGTTAATTGGTCAACAATCAATATAATTATGTTCAACATTTCTAATGATCGATTAAATGTTTGTTTGTAATTAGTACATAAAGTAACATTCGTACGTAAAATCATGATCAATATATCTTACTTTTATAATAACTGACTTGGAAGATTATGTAAGGCAAAGCAAATATATAATAGTTACTTCATTGCTACAGATATATTTTAATAATAAAGAAAAAGCGAAAGAAAATATGTTTTTTCGTCTCTACTCCAACGTGTCCTTCTCGCATTTGGGCAACGGAGGATTCTGAAACAACATGCCAATTCCATTTCTGGATCTATATTTCTCGAATTATTTTTATTTACCTTTTTACCTCCTTCACTTTTCATTTTTGTCTTTCTTCCCCTTCCTCTATGTATACTTTATTATATATTTCACTGAAATAGATACTGTTGTCCTTCCCCTTTTTTTTTTTTCAGAAAATTAATCCCTTTTTCACCACCACTCTCTCCCTCTCTCTCTTAAAAGAAAATTTGTTTTTATTATTTCTTTCCAAAAAAAAAAAAAAGAGACTCATTTTATTTTTAGTACAATTGTCATTTTATCAATTGAACAAATGTATTTTTTTTTGTTTTCTTTGTTTTAAACCATCAAGTCTCACTTATGCCCCTTCATTTATTCATCATCCAAAATGTGTTATCTCAGATGACTAATCATGAGGTTCTTTTAAGAGAATTATAAAATTTTCAATTGAACATTAGTATATAGTTATTAAATGTAGTAGTACTAACGAATAATAAATGCGTCGTGTGTGCATATGTGTGTGTGAATGTTGTATATCCTACAAACTTTTTGTGAACACTTGATTATATAGCATTAATATGACATTTGTATTGTATGTGCGTATGTTATCACTAGTTTTCCAAATTTATATGAGGTGTGACAATGGCAGCATCACGCTTGATGTATTAAAAAATTAGAAAAACCTAGAAGAAGTCTGCAGCAAATCTTTGTTGTTTAGCATGCACATCCAACTTTATAATCATCAAAAAAAATGCTTCAGCTACAACAGATTCACTATTAGTTACCTGATTAGGTACCATCACTCACATGATACTCAAAGTATCTAATTTATTATACTTCGTTAACTCGTGAATTCTTTATACCTTTCTACAATTCATAGAGACTCAGAAAACATATTTTCTTTCGCTTTTTCTTTATTATTAAAATATATCTGTAGCAAAGAAGTAACTATTATATATTTGCTTTGCCTTACATAATCTTCCAAGTCAGTTATTATAAAAGTAAGATATATTGATCATGATTTTACGTACGAATGTTACTTTATGTACTAATTACAAACAAACATTTAATCGATCATTAGAAATGTTGAACATAATTATATTGATTGTTGACCAATTAACTCAATATATAAATCATAATTAGCGCGAGCGAGCTTCATGATCAAGACATGAATATATATATATATATATATATATATATATATATATATCTATCTATATATCTATCTATATCTATATCTATACTATTATATAAGTATGAATAATTTAAGTTTTGTCCATTTTTCTTAATGCCTATTTTAACCTTATTAAATTAATTAGGAGTCCTATTTTAAAAAAACTCTCTATATCTAATGTAGTCTTCCTACTTAAAACAAACTCTATTTCATACTTGCATGACTTGAAGGATCAACTATTTGAAAAAGTTGTTGTACATGTGGTCGAATTTGAGAAAAGAGGAATATTATATACCCATCTACATATAATTCTAAAGGGTGAAGATAAAATTCATACAGCTGACCAGTTTGATAAGTTTGTATGTGCTAAAATTCCTAATGAAGAAAAAAATTCTCGGATGTATGAATTGACGAAAAAACACATGTTACATGGACCGTGTGCCAAAAAAATCCAAAAAATTCATGTATGGTGAGAGGTAATTACAAAAGTCATTATCCAATATAAATTAAAAACTCATTAAAATATTTGTATCAAACTATAATAGTGATGGATTCTAAGAAATCTTGTTATCTCTATTGACTAAATTTTCAATTCTAATATGAAAATGAAGATCAAATAATATTAATATAATTAGAAGTGCATCATGCATGTACATATGATGCCCGTTTCTAATATTTCATTGCTAACTTGTTAGTAATTAAATGTTAATGTTATAAATTTTTACGTCATTTTTGTATCTTTATTTTGATTATACTTCACCACTTTTAGTGATTTGTTTCCACTCTAATCTGTAGCTTTATTTTGATTATACTTCACCACTTTTAGTGATTTGTTTCAACTCTAATCTGTAGGTAAGTGTAAAAGTCATTATCCAAGACCTTTTTGTGAAAGCACTATACAAGGAAAATATAGTTATCCAATCTATAAAAGACGAAAAAATGAGATGATTATTCAAGTTCGCAATGATGAATTGAATAAACAATAGGTGGTTCTTTACAATCCATATTTTTATTGTTCACATATATTGTCACATCAATGTTAAGATATGCTCAGGTGGAGTGACAGTTAATATAATCAAAAATGATGATGATAATGTGATCAATGAAATCAAACAATTTGAAGATGCAAGATGGGTGTCCTCATATGTAACACTTTATTAAATTATAACACTCACATGTAACATTTTATTAATATGTAACACCAACATGTAACACTTTATTAATATGTAACAATTACATGTAACATTTTATTAATATGTAACACTTGCATGTAACACTTTTAAATTATTCACTTTTTGGATAAGAAAATATTTTGGATTTGTGACGTATGACATATTGATTAAATAACACCATTTTATATAATAATCGGTAATGTAATTTTAAAGGGCTGATAGAACTTTAGGATAGATAGTCATGTGCGTATGACAATAAAATTAATCTAGAACTTAATTACAAATCATGACATAGTTGGATGAATTTGAAATATAGAAGACATTTAATAAATCTTTAATTAACCATCAATTATTTAACAAATAAAACATAAGAAATATATTTTTAAAAGAAATATTCTTTAAAAATACTGTAAATCATCGATTTTTCCATGTACTATGTAAACTCATGTACTATTATATTTTTTCATGTACTAAGTTTCCATTAATGTAATAGTTGTTGGAAATTTTTTTGTGCTAAAACTTATTTTTTTGTTGTACTTATGTTTAGAAATTGTTTAAAAGTTTCATATACATGAAGATCATAATGGAATAATTTCAACCATCTATTTATTTTAATTGTAGAAAAGTCTAGAACTTTTGTAAAAATTATTTTATTATATCTCAATTAATTTTTTTTTTTACATAAATTTAGAACTTGTCTAGAAATTATCACATTATATCTCCATTTTTTTTTACATAAACTTAAAAATTGTCTATAAATATCATGTACTAGTAGATCATATTAAAATCAGTTCAACCATCTATTTATATATATGTATACATACGCATTATTATTACTCGAATTTCAAGAAAATTACTGAGAAAATAAATGTCGACCTAATTTTTAGATACACTAGGTTTGAACCCGTGCGTTGCACGGGCTTCATAACTCGTGTAATTTACATTTGTTGTTTATTTATATTTTATATATTTTTTATTCTATATATATATATATATTATAGTTTTTTGTTTAGTAAATTTATTATTTTAGTAGATTTCTGTATTTTTTGTAAAAATGATCAAATAGTTTATCATAAATAAAGTTCATTTAATTTAATTATCGTGGTAGTTTTTCATAAATGTCTTGCAAAAGTAATGAGTAATTTTTTTATATTGTGCTCCTGTCGTACCTTTTGTGATAAATATGTTTTAATTTTTTTCCTATTAGGTATCCATTTCTCTTCCCTTTTTACATCATGGTTAAAGTTTGCATACTTCCATAAGATTAATTTTTTTTCCTCATTGGTAAATTAATCTGTATATTTTGAAGAAAGTAATTATTGTCTATGATGATATTGTTGTTGTTACTTAATATGGGTAAATTTGATGATGTTATCCCACAATGTTAAAGATGTCAAATCATATATTCAATATTGATCAATGAATTTATTTGGTACAATTACAAATACACATTACATTTTATAAGAGAATATTTTTTTTTCATCTATGGTTCATCCATGAGTGTCGTATCTTAGTTTGTCTACCCTCACATTTCATTTATCTATGCAAGATACAACTGAGCAACAATACGACTCAAACATGTAAACCTTATAATTTTAAAATTACCATTTAAATCCCTATAAATTGTCCATATATTGATCTTTTAATATAATTAAATTTGAACTTTAAATCCAAAAAGAGTAGAAGAACATCATAATGTTTATATAAATATAAAAATGTTGAAAACCAAAGATGTGTTGGTTAATTTCATCTTCCAATCCACAATATTCATACCGAAGTGTGATCATATAAGACTAAGTTATGTAATTGTAAAAAATTATATTTTGATATATTTAGCTATAGATATTTTTAATATTCAATGAAGACACACACATATGACTTTGAAAATATTTATTGTATAATAAATAAATTTTCAATGCCTTCAAATGATAAATTAATTATGTGTTTTCAATTTAATTGGTTTTGCTATTTTTAATTTACTCCTATTATTTTGTCTTCATATAATTTTCTTCTTACTTTGAAAAGATTAAATCTGAATGAAAATTAAAATAATGTGATTACAAATCTAAAAACATCATGCATTGTGAAATCCAAATTTGAAAAAATTGGGAGTAAAATTAAACTTAACGTACTATTTAATGTATCCAAATAACTCTAAAATTTGGGTTTAGATTTATTAATAAGTTACAAGTTATAATTAGATATGTGATACCATAATCTGTGAGTTGATATGTAGAGTTTAAACCACATTTAAATTTTATTAATTCATTTTAAGATATACGTAAAAAAATTATTTCAGCAATATTTATTTTTATTAGATAACTTCTTAAAAATTTGTTTTTTATTTTACTGTAGTTAAATAAATATCATGGTGATGAATTATTTTTCAAAATTTTATAATTGTAATATATATTTATGGATTTCTTTTTTCATTTATTATTGATGTATGTGTATAAGTCACCATCAGTAACTTATATTATAAAAGATCGTATCTTCATTTAATCTGAAATAAAAAGACATATTTTTGTAAATATAATTTTCTGATGGAAATTTGAATCCAACAATTATTTAATTGAAAGTAATTTAAAAAAAAACTCAACAAAATTCCAAAATTAAGAAACCCAAGAACTTGAAGAATCTGTAGAGATAAAGAAAATCGAGAAAGAAAATAAATGAAGAAGTTCACTTCCAATTAATTCCATACATATTTTATGCTTAACTTTTGCTTAACATAAGTTTATGGGTGATGATGAGACTTCTCAAATTTCGAACTCTACTTTAGCAATTTGAAATAGTGATTTGTGGTGTTAGGATCAAAAGATCATATTATAATTAAACAAATATTTAATGTGATGATGGCTCATGTAATTAACCCATATTTCTTTTATTTTATAACTCAAGAAACTTACATTTGATTAATATGAGGTGGCATCTTTTGAGAGTGCCACTTGTCAACATTTAAGAGAGCCAAACCCAACTTTTATATATATAAATTTGAGATACAAGTTAGACATAAATATCTATTTATTTTTATGTGTGCATATTATGTATTTACGTAATTATTTTGGGTGATGGATGAAATATTAAAAATGAAGTATATTTTGGATGGAAGTTTTTAGTAAAATTAAAAAAAAATCATGGAGATAATTAAAAAATACATTGTAAATATGAAGGTAGAAAAATAAAAAATAACACATAAGAAAAAAAAAACAAAGGGAAAAAAATCACGTTCTTTGTTATGGGTTGACAGTTTCATATGTGAAGAACAATAGATTTACAAACCTCCCAACAAATCAATTGAGATAATCAAATGGATTTATTCAATTGATAAACCTCGCACCAAATTAATTGAGATAATTGGATTGATTTACCCAATTGAGATCATCAGAAGGATTTACAGCAACAAATTTATTGAGTCCAATTGAGATCACCGGAAGGATTACCGCAACAAAACAAATCAATTTAGTGAAATGACAGATTATCAATTGAGATAATCGAATTGATTTACCCAATTGAGATCATCAAAAGGATTTACAACAATAAATCTATAAGTCCATCACCGGAAGGATTTAGCCGCAACAATTCAATTGAGATCACCAGAAGGATTTATCGCAACAAATCAATTGAGTGAAATGACAGATTATCAAGTGAGATAATCAAATTGATTTACCCAACAAATTGATTTACCCAATTGAGATCATCACAAGGATTTACAACAACAAATCTATTGAATCCAATCGAGATCACCAGAAGGATTTACAACAACAAATCTATTGAATCCAATCGAGATCACCGGAAGGATTTACCCGCAACAAATCAATTGAGTGAAATGGCAGATTATGAGAAGCAGAGGTTGAAGACATTGAGAAAATAAAAAGTCCAATCACCGGAAGGATTTATCCGCAACAAATCAATTGAATATGTTTAATTAACATATTTTTATTTAGTTAGTTTTATTATTTTATAATTGTTCTTCTAATAAATCTGATCACAGATAATAGGAAACAAATCTTGTGAAAAGTATATAGTTAGTTTTATTATTTTATAATTGTTGTTCTAATAAATCTGATCACAGGTAATGGCTGAGAGAGGAACAAATCTTGTGAAAAGTATAGAGAAATCTCAGTACTAATTCAACGATAAGTTTTGTGAAGATGCGCTCTAAAACCTGCAAACATCAAAAAGAACGCAAAAAACAAAAAGCAGCCAGAGGTTTTTGAACGAGATAGAAGAGTGTCTTCGGGAGACAAATCACAACTAAAGAACAAGATAGAAGAGTGTCTTCGGGAGACAAATCACAACTAAAGGTAAGTGAAAATGAAGTAGATAGAAATACCGCATCAAATAAAATACAAATGACAATTAAATGTTATATATCAATTCACAAGTCTATATGAGGATGTCTCTTTATAATTACTAACATGATGATGCTGGTGTTATTATCATAAGTTCACTTATAATAGTGTTAATTTAAATTTTCAGGATGATGAAGATAGAGATGATGAAGCAAATCATGATGATGATCTTGAAGGAAACAAAAAAAAGACTTGAGAATGAAGAGTATGGTCATGAAGATTAGCTATTAGTCATATTTTATTTCAATGGATTATGTTTAAAGATCTTTAGTTGATTAGGTCTTTCTGTAAAAGTCTTTAAGTGTTTTAGTTTGTTATATTTAATGGATTCACATTTTAGAAATGACTTATGTTAATATATTTCTTTATTTGACAAGTTTGTTTGACCTAATAATATATTGTGAAATATGTACTTACATAATATTCATGTATATATAAATATATATGTATTATATATACATATATATATATATATATTTTGATATACATATACAACAATTCAAGTGTTACATAATTAACAAAAAAATGATACATGAGATAGTTTAAAGTGTTACATTCACAATTTAAAGTGATACAACTATTAAAACGAGATGATACAAGACATTCTAAAGTGTTACAAAAAGTGCGTTACATTTCATTATAAAAGTATTACTCAAAAAGTCATATGTAACATTTTTAAAGTGTTACAATAAAATTTGAAAGTGTTACAAAACAAATGTTACACTTCATAATAAAAATGTTACATAAAAAGTTATATGTAACAATTTCAAAGTGTTACAATAAAGCGTTACATTAAAATTCTTTAATGTAACGCCTATAAAAAGTGTTACTAAAAGTTATCAAAAGTGTTATCTTAGACTTTATGTAACACGAGCAACAGTAACACACATAAAAGTGTTACATATTGTCTTATGTAACACTTTATAGTTTTTATGTAACATCTTTTAGGTGTTACATAAACTTACTTATGTTGTAGTGTGACCTCCATAGAAAATTATTTATTTTGTCTTTACAGAAACATGAATAACTCTACTTTACCAAAACAATATTATTTGGTTTGAAACTAATATGATAATTAAAAGACAACAGTATCTATTTCAGTGAAATATATAATAAATAGGCACAGAGGGAAGAAATATAAAATATACAAAAAATTAATTAAATTTCACACACAACACACACTATTTACACACACTTGCTCTCCAAGTTTGCTACAAGGTAGTCTTCTTACCTTCTTCATTTCCAAAGTTTTGATCATGTGGAATATGCATATTTTAAGTTAGATAATTATACTATAACATGATCTAGGTTTAGATGATTGTTTTGTTGAGAGATATTCTAAGAAAATCATATTATGTTGAATATATATGTGGGAGGTTAAGGGGCTGTTTTTGGGCTGTTTTTGAAGGTATTCTTGGACTGTTTTTATGACCTTTTTATATGTTAAAATACATGTTATGAGAAGTATAAATATGGTTTTAGATCATGTTTTGGACTTGTGTAGAAAAAGTTATGAATTTTGCAAGTTCTCTTCATTTCTTTGCATACTTGAGTTTTAGAAGCTTATATTGATGTTAGATGATTATTTTGAGTATGAAAATATGTTTATATGTTTATATGATGAAGAACCATGTTTTAATGCACTAAAATGATGAATAAATAATGTTTTATGCATCTTCAAAAATGATGTTGAAGAGATGACCGAAAATAAGAATTCATTTTGATCTATTTTTTATCTTGACCTCCATGAAAAATTATTTATTTTGTCTTTCCAAAAACATGAATATCTTTACTTTACTGGACTCTTATTTAGATTAATAGCTGCCTGTGTTACTGGTCAAACTAGTATATATATAATTTGGTGCTGTTTTACTTTCAGCAAAGGACAAACATAAAGAGAGAGGATTGGAGAGAGAGGGAGCATTAATTAATGTATATATTGTCAGAGAGAGAGAGAGAGAGGGAGGGGGAGCATTAATTAATGTACATATTGTCTGTATTTTGCCTCCCTCATTTAAGAATAATTATTTTTATCTATATATAGTTTTCGACCAAATCTATGTTAAATGCAAGGTCCTTTCATTAATGTGTATAAGATCAGTTAGTTCAGTATTCATAAATATAAATATATATATATATATATGCTTTTCAATATTATTAGGTCAAACTCTAACACCATTTTATATATATTTTTCTTTTGCTCATTGTCTTTGGACACATTAGAAATATTGATCGATGATAAATAATTTAAATCTATCTTTTATAATAAATGAGCAAAATTAATACTAGCTCACGAGTAACATAATAAGGTGGTCACATATATCCATCATTTGGTCACGTTACTACGTGATTAGATAGTTTGACAATGAGGTTGCTTCAACTGAGAAATTAACACATGACTTATAAAACGTGAATAAAATCTAGCATAACATGATGAAAGATGTAATCCGAGTAAATAAGGTGAAAATTGATTAAAATGACAATGTAGTGATTTTTCTTAAACTATTATTATTATTATTATTATTATTATTAATAAAACAACAAAATCAATTACATAATAAGAACACTACATACAATTACTTTAAAGAAGCATATATATGCCACCACTTCAATCACATATAAAATGAAAGTCCAAAGATACATGCCTATAATTATTCAAATATTAACAATAAAGATATGTAGGATCTTTGAAGAAGCCCACTAGAGAGAGAGAAATGGTCAGATTTGCAGTTTGCTGGCATAACCACAAAAATAATTGCATAAAATATTACTATATATACACACAAACAAAACCTATACAGAATCATGATCAGCTTGATTTGTGAAAAAGTTGTACAAAAGATATCACCACCTGTAGTTTCCAATTGACCCACTTCCCAATTTTCTCTATCTGCGACTCTTTCAGACAAAAAAGAAAAGAAAAAAAGATTAATATTCTGAATTAAAATAAAATGAGTCTCTTTTTTTTTTTTTTGGAAAGAAATAGTTAAAATAATTTGAATCTGAAATAGTAAAAGGTAGACACTAATTTGAGAGATTTTGCATTAACCTATATAATATACTGCAGGAGCAGTTAAAATTTCGCAGATCATTAATTTTTGCAGAGGGCGGATGAAATTGAATTTTTAATTAATTTTCTTTTAAGAGAGAGAGAGAGGTGGTGCAAAAAATTGTATAAATAGTAGTAATTGAATTAGTTTTAGCAGTTTCAACTGTTGAAGTCTAAACATTTAATACTATGAATACTAAATATGTAAAGATGCATGCAGTGAAGTAATGGTGAGTAGTAGCTAGAATTTTCTGAATATGGATTGGTGGTCTCTTTCTTGGTATTAAATTGCAGAAAAGCAAACAAGAAAATGAGACTGAGAGAGAGAGGGAGAGAGGGGCAAATCTTTAGAGATATGGTAAAGAAGAAGATGATTACACTTACGAAAGAAAATGAATTTTTGAGGATTGAGGGGTAGGTAGGGGCATTATATATCTAATGAGGTAAGCTGTCCAAGATTTGGGATTTAGGAGCACGGATTTTTGAGCTTTCTACTGCCAAAATTAAATCAAAGTTAGCCCACAAGACTACTGCTTTTTGATGGCTAATTAGACACAGAAATGACCACATGCATGTGTGTGTATCTCTATATTTTTATATTTTATTTATGAATATATATAAGTCATTTTAATGATAATAAGGATGGATTCATTTTGATCTTTTTTTTTTATCTTGATACTACAACATAAATGGCCTTACGTAACATACATTTGTAACACTTTCTACATAACATACTTTACGTAACATATTGTTGTAACATTTTTATTTTTATAATATTTATATAACACTTTATTAATATGTAACACTCATATGTAACACTTTATTAAATTGTAACACTCACATGTAACATTTTATTAATATGTAACACCTGCATGTAACACTTTATTAATATGTAACAATTACATGTAACATTTTATTAATATGTAACACTTTTAAATTATTCACTTTTTGGATAAGAAAATATTTTGGATTTGTGACGTATGACATATTGATTAAATAACACTATTTTATCTAATAATCGGTAATGTAATTTTAAAGGGCTGATAGAACTTTAGGATAGATAGCCATGTGCGTATGACAATAAAATTAATCTAGAACTTAATTACAAATCATGACATAGTTGGATGAATTTGAAATATAGAAGACATTTAATAAATCTTTAATTAACCATCAATTATTTAACAAATAAAACATAAAAAATATATTTTTAAAAGAAATATTCTTTAAAAATAATTTAAACCATTGATTTTTCCATGTACTATGTAAACTCATGTACTATTATATTTTTTCATGTACTAAGTTTCCATTAATGTAATAGTTGTTGGAATTTTTTTGTGCTAAAACATATTTTTTTTGTTGTACTTATGTTTAGAAATTGTTTAAAAGTTTCATATACATGAAGATCATAATGGAATAATTTCAACCATCTATTTATTTTAATTGTAGAAAAGTCTAGAACTTCCGTAAAAATTATTTTATTATATCTCAATTTTTTTTTTTACATAAATTTAGAACTTGTCTAGAAATTATCACATTATATCTCCATTTTTTTTACATAAACTTAGAATTGTCTATAAATATCATGTACTAGTAGATCATTATAAAATCAGTTCAACCATCTATTTATATATATGTATACATACACATTATTATTACTCGAATTTCAAGAAAATTACTGAGAAAATAAATGTCGACCTAATTTTTAGATATATTTGAGATACAAGTTAGACATAAATATCTATTTATTTTTATGTGTGCATATTATGTATTTACGTAATTATTTTGGGTGATGGATGAAATATTAAAAATGAAGTATATTTTGGATGGAAGTTTTTAGTAAAATTAAAAAAAAAATCATGGAAATAATTAAAAAATAATTCAAATTTCACAAACGTTTTAGATTCATTGGCAAAACAATAATGGTACACGGGGATGAAAATTTACAATAACTCCAAAGAGATGACACATGTCATTTAGTTTATGTAATTTAATTTAGTCTCTTTATCATTTATAATTTTGCAATTAAGTCTCATTAAATATATTTTTGAGTCATAGGTGGACCTAGTCATATAAGTGTCTTTAAAATTATGCACTTCAATCAAATTTTAAACTTCCAAATTGGGCCCTATAAATTTTAAATAAAAAAAATTAATGGTATAAATTGCTTGTACTTATATTAAAGTATACATTGAAGTAATGAATTTGCTATTTTATAAGAGTGATAATATGTCAACAAAGAAAAAAATTCATATATTTTCTAAATATTTTGAATTTTTAATTATGAAATTTCTAACTTTATTTCAATGTATAATTCGACTAGTCTTAAATCAAAAAAAAAAATTAATGGTATAAAATCAATCGGGCATCTACAAAATTTAAAATAGAATTAGTTGAATCTAATTGTTTCACATAATAGACTCAGATAAGTCTATTGTGATCTTTCTACACAAATTTGTATTTATTCGTTACTTCAATGTCCAAATAAACTAATCTGAGTCTATTGTGATCTTTCTACACAAATTTGTATTTATTCATTACTTCAATGTCCAAATAAACTAACTTTATTTCAATGTGACTCATATTTTGAGATAAACTTATATGTATACAAGTTACAATACAATTAAAACCTTCTTTAACACATTAGCAAAAGAAAACCTTGATAGGTGGATCTAGTCATATTCGTACCTGCTACTCAAATTGAATAAATAAATATTTGTGTAGAAAGAACAAAATAGACTCAACTGAGTCTATTGTGTGAAACAATTATTTTTTATTTAATTAGAGTGGATTGGCTTTCTTATTAATACCTAGTTGTTTGTGGTTGGAAGAATTTTGCAACCTATCAAATTCTTTGTGGATCGATCTCATTTTGTTTGGAAAAGATATTATTGAGTTTTATTGTTAGGAACTATTGTATTGTCTTGTGGATTCAATCTATTATATTCAATGTAAAATTTAGATAATAGAATAATGTATTTGTTACATTATTTATTGAGAATAAATTAATGGGAAAATTTTATTTTTGGCCCTGTAGGAATGGGCTCGGGCCGATTTTGACCCTGAGGTACGAAAGTGGCCCAAATTTAATCAAAGTTAGCCCTGTCCGTTAGTTCAGTTGATCAAAGTTAGCCCTGTCCATTAGATTTCATTTTTAGCGCAAAAACCAATTTGATTACAATTTTCCCGATTTTTTTCGAAACAACAGCTAGTTTACAGCCTTTAAAATAGCTGAAAAAGCATTTTCATACATATCTACATAAATCTAGAGCACATATTAATTACATAATTACAAAAAGATGACTCATAACCCCACCTCATGTGCAAAAAGCCAAAATAGAGAGTGGCTGGAACTTCAATGTTCAGAAACGAAAGCAAAATATCACTGTATGTTCAATACAGAAGCTAAATATCAATGTATGTTCAATACAGAAGCTAATTATCCTTAGCTTTGCCCTTAGCCTTATCCTTACTCTTGCTAGTCAACAGATTATCTAAACTTGATAGATTGATGAACTTCATACCTCCTTGCTTAATAACTGGAATAGCATCTTTTGAGGATGAAGGCCTAGGTAACATCATTCTTGGTGGAACCCGATTGAAATGATTGAACTGAATTATTGGTGGTGGTCCTCTGATATTCACTCTTCTAGGGAGATTAGGTGGTGGAACCTAAGAAACAGGATGTATTAACTTGAAGAACTTTTATGTATTTTACCATGCACAAGTTACATAAACACAGATACTTACCCTAGCACAAGTTTGTTGCATGAGGGACTCTGATGCATGGACTATATTAACTGTCTCCACATGTTAACAATGTTTACTACCTCAACAACTATTTTACAGCCTTTAAAACAGCTATTTTTCCTGTTTCCTATCACTCTAAAAACCGAAGATTTAATACAAGAATGAGCTTATTACAATCAAAATCATCATTAATTAGCTTCAAACATGACTAGTGCATCAGTGATGCACACTAAATCCATAATATACACTCTACAACAATGTGATTTGAATCGAAGCAAGATACACTTACTCGTACGAGCATTTCTTATTACCAAATCAGACACACATACTACCTCGCAATTGCCAGCTCCCCAATCTCATCATCTTCAGAAACCATGTCTGAGCTCTCTCTCACCCATGCATTTGGCCTTAATTTAGACACTACCACCACCAAGAACCATGGCCCATACATTAGGCCTATGACTATCACCTAATCGAAGAATCTCTAATCTTAAACTAGACACCCTTTTTGTTGATTCCATCTTTGTTTCCAAACCATCATTAGCCTCACAATCAGGGCTGCCCATCAACTCCATCAAATTACACCGAACCCCCAAATCCGAGTATAATCGTCCCGTTTTTCTCTATGCTCTCCCAACTTTAGCATCACCATCATCAAGGCTCTTAGTTTCACCAGCTTTAGCCATTGATTGAACAGGTCTACCCACATTCTCCACCATCAAACAAGGATTAGCTAAGCCATTCCAAGAATGAAGAGGAATCAGTTTACTCAACTCACTCAAACACTCGACCACCTCCTTCATAGATGGCCTTCTCTTCCTACAATTCCTCACGCATTTCGCTGCCGCCACCACCAACATCTTCCTCACCATTGCATCCTTAGGAGATGCAACTCTTGGATCATAAACAGCCAACAGTTTCCCTCTCCTTATCAAGGGAATAGCCCAATTAACAATCGAAGGTGGCGAATTCCCCAATCACAAAGAACAAGAAAAAACCCAACCCCAAATGTAAAAAAATTGAATTGCTAACTAACCATTCATATCTGTCCAACCATCGATTTCCACAGGGGAGCATTCACTTGCGATTTCCACCTCACCATAGCTCTTCTCAGTGATTTCAGCTTGGGAAATAGGCTTTGAGATTTGGAGAAGATTTGAGGAAGATTTGGGGGATGATTTGGGGATTAGGTTAGCAATTAACCTGATTTGGGAATTAGGGCTTGTTGTAATAGGGAGAAGACATTGTGTTCCCGCAACAAATTCAAAGACTTAACGGGCACGTGCCTTCCACGTGGTATCTCTGTTAAATTTTTGACGGAAATTTGTGGAGGGTCAAAAAAGAGTGAATTTGAACCAAAATCGGCCCGAGCCCATTCCTACAGGGCCAAAAATGAAATTTTCCCATAAATTAATTTTGATTCACTTTTGAAAGACGTCTTTCAAATAATCAATCGGGCATCTACATAATTTTTGACAAACGTGTCATTGTTTTTTATATTCAAATGTGATTGGTTTGATCTTGGGAGTAAAAAGAAACCAGGGATACAAAGGGATGGAAATAAGAATTAATATTTTAATTAAATTTTCTGATTTTTGATATGTTTTTGGAGATTTTTGAATTTCCTTTCTGATTTTTTAGTTCGAGTTTCAAAGATTTTATTTTGAAATTTTCTGATTTTTGATATGCTTTTGGAGATTTTTGAATTTTGGAATCATACCTTAGTATGTACATGGTATTGTTTTGTTGTTATACTTTCCAAAATGCTTCGTGTCGATGATGATATATCATCCACCTTCAATTTCAAAATAAAATGTCAATTAGAGTGTTTTTTGTAGAAGAATAAAATTAATGGATAATAAAGGCATTAAACCATCTGAATCTCATAAAAATGTTTTGTTGCTGAACAGTCGCTTGGCTGGAATGCATGAGTGGGATAGGACATGAGATCAAAACATATTCTGAATTTTTTATTTAATCATCATGAAATTAACTTCTTACCAAACTCTCTTTCATCCCCTTTTTTTTATATATCTTTCGACTTTGTGTTGACGTGCAAATTCGGTGTAAACGAATCAAGTCAAACAATCAAGTAAAATAATTAAGAAAAATAATTTAATTGAGCTTGTAAGTTTTTGCTCGATTAAATAAGTAGGGTTGATCCAAATCAAATAATTTTGGTCAGTCAGATCAAGTATAAGAATGAGATTGGAAAATCTGTATTTTCTAACCTCATTTCTCTCTATTTATTACTTAAATGAAAGATTACAAGATATTTCATTTTCATGATTTTAAGAATATCAGTCTAATCAGACGGATATGATTAGAGTAACACCCCAGATTTTTGGGTAGTTGATGAGACTTTTGATGAAATCTTGATGAACCCAGGTCGGGTTGGCAATATTAGGTTGATCTTCATTCGAGAATACATTTTTAATATTTCTCAGGTTGGGTTTTCCAAGTCATTGTGGTGTGGCAATATTAGGTTGATCTTCATTCGAGAATACATCTTTAAAATTTCTCAGGTTGGGTTTTCCAAGTCATTGTGGTGAGGTCAGTCTTGCATACCCTGGATTTGTTCAAAAAGATTCCCTCCTCATTTTCATGGTCGGGAGACTTTATTTTGGGCTTCTCAAAAGATCATATGGCCCCAAGGCGGATCGACTAGACTCGGTCAGTTTCGTAACTTACCGAGTCAACTCAAATTTGACTCTATTAACATATTTTGGTCAGTCTTTCATGGTTGGACTGGCTACTTCAGGTTGACGACTAATTTGACACCTTAACAAGGTTCATTTTTCAAGCCGATATTCAAAGGTTGATGCTGGTAAAATGTTAAAATGTTTTCAGTGCAAAGAGTTTAGGGCATGGTGTGCAAGCGGTGGTTGCTGGTAGCCGTCATTCAAAGGTTGTAAAAGAATTTTATTCAATGTATTTTATTTTATAAATTTTAGAAACGTGTATTTCATAATTATTCTTAATTTTTTTATTTATTCTTAAAATAGTGAATTTTGTATGTAAGTAACGCCTTAGCCAAAAATTATCTTTAAAAATAAACGGGACGCTGCATTACATAAGAGTATGACTAATATAACATGAATGTATGATTAATATAGTATAAAGATCAACGGTTTTTTTAAAGTTAAAGTATTATATAAAATTGTATGATATTTGTATATAAATGTATGATTAATATGACGTAAAAGTATGACTAATATAGTATTAAGATCAGGATAAAAAAGAAAAAAAATGTTAATCCAAGTCGACTTGAACCCGACCCGCATGTATGTGCATCAAGTGCACAGGATACCAATTCATAACATTTTCATGTATACAACTTCATTATATCATTATAAATTGTATATATTATCACAATAAATCATTGCGTACATTTCACGGGTGTACTATTAATATATTTAATTTTTAAAAAAAAATTCAAAAATCTTATTAAAGAAAAACCATAAAACTTAAATATTAGAAATTAATGTATGTGCTTGTGCATGCATGCATATTTTAAATTTGCAAAGCGATACTTGTATGTGGGGACGACTTAGTTTAATTAAATGTTTTTATAATTAACTTTTGGTGTGTGTCCTATAACACAAGCGAATTTATTTAGAAAAATATATTAAAGGTTGTAGTCGCCTATCAATGACGACAGCATATCATAAAAATATTTTTTAAATTACAATATTCCATAAACAAAAAAAAGCCTAATATCACATTCACATCAAAAAAGACGATGATTTATTTGATATAAAATAAAAAAAAAGTTTTTAATAAACACCAGCATATTGATTTATTAACTCCAATTTTAATTTTTCATAATCCGAAACTTTATAATTTTTATAAGAGAGGAAAATTTATTTAATCGATTGACACTCGGGTGAGTATGTGTCGATTATTGATTGAAATATAAAATAAAATTATCTCACATCCACATAAATCATAACATTCCATATGTTCTACGATTAATATAAAATACAATTATTTTTGTTCTTTTTCAACTAAAGATTATAACACACTTCAAAAGTTAACCTTAATTCAATCAATAATTTGTCAAAACCAAATAAATACAACTCTCAAATCCACAAGTGCGAGAATTAAAAATAAAAGGTCCAACGAGATCGAAAAAAAAATTCAAATAAAATGGCTGGAAAATATGAATGATAATTAAATCTTCTTCTTCACCTAAATATATAATGAAAAAAACATAAAAAGATATATTAAGTGTTGGAAATTAAACGAGTCCGAATCGAATTCGGGTCGAATAAAATCTGTCTTTTCAATCTAATCGAACGGTAGCAAAAGCAATGGATTTCAAAAATCATTTTTCACATATGAGAACGTATCATTAATATTAAATTTATTTAAAACTAAAGCAGTGAAAAGAAACATACCTTTTATCTCTTTTGCTTTAATTGATCTCGAATGAATTGTAGAAGACACCACAATCTTCCGATTCGTTCCTCCCTCTCAACGGTAGTGTGTGGGCACCCAAAATATCTTTATAATTCTAACTTATTCCTATGATGTACTCAACTCACCCATAATATCTCTATAATTCTAACTTATTCCTATGATGTACTCAACTCAAGATCATAGGATTGGACCATTGGGCTAATTGAATTGGGATGGATAGAGAACTATTCTATATTAGAAAAATCACAGAATATAATTAAGATCAGATCTCAAAAATTACGCGTATATTAGATGAAATAGGCGTGTCTCTTCTCTCAAATAGGCGTGTCCTTTCTGTGCTGATACAGAAACTATGACTTTCTTTTATAGACTCAATTATATCAGTATCTACTTAAAATTTTAATCCTAATCTAATTAGGATTTATTTCCAACTAGAAATCTAATCTTATTAAGATTCACAATCTTAATCTTATTAGTCCTTACCCAATTAGGATTCCAAATCCCATTAATTAAGAGTCATAATCTTAATATAATTATAATTGATATTATCCTATAATATCAATTTTATTGATTATATTAATATCAAAAATAAATATCAAAATACTTATTTAATTTCCGATACAGTCATCACTGTAGAATATCAAATATTCTTGAAATTAAATGATATTTATATAATTACCCAAATCACATGGAAAACTATTTTCCATAAATCATTAGAAATAGATAAACTTATATTTAACCCGTTTTACTTAGAAAGGCGAACCGGGGACCATGGACCCATAATCATAATGTCACGCCCCATTTTCTTATAGAGAATTTATCAGAGTTTTTCACACGGGCGTGCAGGAAGAAGAAAAGAAGTAGGAGACGAACACAAAATATTACATATCAACCATCAGTTCAACCGATTTAAACATAATATTTACAGCGGAAAAACATCAGGATCTCACATCCCTGAATATACATCATTTAACCACCAAACATGGATTTCTTACAACATTGTTTTATAAAGAGAAAGCTTGAGAAACATCATATTAAAATAATTACAGATCCAAATATAACACCTTCTCTCTCCTTCTAAGGTTCATCATGCTCACCACCTCCTGTAACGTGAATTACAGAGTAAGGGGTGAATGCGTTGAATACACTCGTGGGGATAAAATCCGCGTCTAAAACTTTGACAGACATTTAAATCAGAAAATAAGCATAATCATCACGGAACACAGCACAAAATATGCACAGCAGACATTAGAAATGGTAAGGGACGAATAGGTGCGGGCATCGCCCGTCTTATCCCATAAAACGGCCTCAAATACCGCTGGTGCATTTTAAGGACCACCAAACCTTTTATAGAAGAATGGAGGTTAGGGACGAATGCATGAAGGGGCGCCTCAGCGGGCCCACCCCTCACAGTTTATGTATGTCATAGCAAATATAATCACAATCATGATTGAGGAATCTCAATCATGCTTGGAATAGGGAAAACTGTAAACAGATAAAGAGTAAGAAATTACCCCCACCTTCTTCGGTGGTTACCACGTGAGTTGTAAGTATCCAAGATCACGTATCCCAATGCTTCAATCCAACAGGTAGCCTACATAATTTATGGTGTTTTTAGATATTTATGAAATATAATTAAGGATTTAAACGATATCGGATCGGATACTATCAATCGAAATGAGACGGATCGGAACAGAGGGCCTAACAATTGAGGCTGAAGAAACAAGAGGGAAAGTATCAGTTTATACAACTGAGGTGAAAGAGAATGAAATTTGGATCATAACAAAAAAAAATGAACTCAATCGGAGTTGAAACGAGCTCGAACGGAGCGTTTTAAGATTTAAGGGTATTTCGGTAATTTGGTCAAATGACTTTGACCGGGACCCACGACCCCCGGTCAGCGATATCTCATTGGCGACGACAGCGGCGGTTTTTCACCATTTTCCGACGAATGGAGAATCGGAATTGAATTCCAAAAGTTGCTCTAGACTCGTATCGTCGAGGGCTACGTTGTATATGAAAATCAACCGAAACCGACAACTTTGAAATTTTCCGGCGAACTCCGGCGGCAGCGCCGGCAGCGGCACGCCTGAGACAGAATGAAGACGGGAAAGAAAAAGAGAGAGGAGAAAGAGACTTACGTGTGTTCGGCGCTTTTCAGCTCGTTCGGCTCGTTTGAAAAAACGGTGAAAAATGAAATCGAATGAGGGCCTATTTATAGAATTTGGAAAAGTACTATTCACTAGGTTACTGTTCATGATAAGCTTCAGTTACTATTCACGATAAGATTTCGATTATGTTTGTCTCGATTCCGTTCCTCGTTTTTCCGAAACTCTATATTTTGCCCTTTTCTTCGCCGTTTGAGCTACGGTTGTCCGATTGACCTCTAGTTCATTTCTATCTTCTCGTTTTTCCATTACGCATCTAATTGTATAAAAATATTCTATTTTCCATGTGTATAATTTTTATCCATCTAAAACTGGTCGTTAAACACATATCTGAAACGCATGTAATTAAATTAACATTCAAGAATTAAAACACATAAGATATTTTAATTAAGGTTTACTTATTTAATTAATCAATTATGCTTTGTTTTTATCCTGGGCGTTACACATAAGCTCCAATAAATTGAATAAACAATTAAACTCTTTAATTAATTCATTCGACTTATTAATTCCGTTATTACTCCACTAAAAATACGGAATTGCATTCTTACGATTATAAAATATTTTACTCTTTGAAATTTAATCGTCCACTGATATAACCATTACATATAGATTAATCCTCCATAGACAATTCGTAATTAAAATAGGTATTATCTGTCAACCTCTTCGATTACCTCTTTTCCTCATTTACCATTAATTTACTAGTGAATGGTTAATTTATAATCCAATTATAAATTAGAGATCTCAAACCATTCAATTTCAAAATTAACAAATGAGAGAATTATCTTTCTACTTCTCGCAAGAACGAATGGATTCCATATCTTTGAATTTATATTCCTAGCCATTTAATTTTATGTGAATCTAAAATGCAAGTGTTGCGAAAGCCCATTGATAAACAGAAACAAGCAAATTAAGAACCACATAAAACTAAATAGGAGTCTATAATCACTCAGGATTAAGATTCATCCATATATGGTCATCTTACAATTTAATTTGGATTTCCATATCTAAACGGAATTTGTAGGAAAAACACAAATTAAATCGATCATTGTCTTATATGATCAAATCATATATAAATGCCCCCACTCAAATGTCTCCACATCGACGGTCCGGATGAGGCGGTCACATCTTATGTAATGGGCCGCATTAATAATGATGTTTTAATTAAAGATCTCATACTTTAATTAATTTCATCATAGACTTAATTTAAGTTTATTATCCATAATCTTAATCCTCTTGTATATAACATTTATATACTAAGATTATGGTTACATCAAACAAACTAGGGATTTTCTATGATATTCATGAAATGCATACAATAAGCATATGAGTTTGAAAATAAATGTCGCATTTATTAATAATCATAAAACAATTCATAATTGCTTTAAGGGCACTATTCCTAACATTCCTAAGATTAAGTAATATGTTCTAAATAGCAAGTGAACCCATTGACAGGATAGTGAGAATCTGAAGTACTTATATATATATATATGTGTGTGTTTTTTTTTTAAATGCAAAATGCCAAAATCCATCAAAAAGATCATGTTCAAAATCTGAGATATCATTTTTTATTCTCTTGTGCAAAATTCCAAAACTCTTTCATGAGAGTGGTAAACTTTGGCAGAGTACAGAAAGAGCGTTGGTAGAATGCAAATATATTTGGAATTTTATGCAAGTATAGAATGACTCAAAAGATGCACAAAGTGGAAGTTTTGGAAGAAAATTAAATAAAAATAAAAATAGAAGAAAAGAGAAAAACTGATTCGGAGGTTCAATCATCATCATAGAAAAAAACAATTCTTCTATTTTATAATTTCCCTTATAATTTGGTCTAGGTCATGGCATCATAAATATATTCTTACTAAACTATAATTACATTTCTTGTGTCCGAATTTTTCGAAATTTGATGTCTGAACTCTTATTTATGACAATTTAGTGTTGCACAAATTAATAATTTATGTGTTTTTAATATCATTTATAAATAGAGTTATTGAATATATTTTTTGTGTTTTAAACTATTTAGAAATCGACATTTCATTGAATACACTATTCTCTATGTATGACTAAAATATCATTTTATGAATTTCGATTTATGACACAGAGCACTATAATTTTCTACCCACGTAGTTTTTCAAAATTTTAAAATTGGCCAAATTCTAAAAGCATGAGCTCAATTAATCTTGAAACTCTGAAAATGCCCAAGAACACATTAAAATAAAGAAAAGATGATGAAATGCAAATTAAGGAAAGCAAAGTAAAAAACTTATTCTCACTAATTATTCTCATTCTTATGAAAAGATGATGAAATGCAAATTAAGGAAAGCAAAGTAAAAAACTTATTCTCACTAATTATTCTCATTCTTATGGCGGGTTGGGAGAGAATTTACCACATAATCTTATTGTAGCTTTATTTTTGTTATATAAGATCTTATTTTCCTTTTATCCATTTTCATTGTATGTTCAATAACAATATTAAATTAGAACATGATAAATACTTACACACATGCATAAATTCAAACCATAC
Organism: Scutellaria barbata; assembly: GCA_028654395.1. NCBI lineage: Eukaryota > Viridiplantae > Streptophyta > Magnoliopsida > Lamiales > Lamiaceae > Scutellaria > Scutellaria barbata. Next base: position 751,346 of record CM053651.1, on the reverse strand, counting down.
ATCTTGAAATTTAGTTATCGACATCCTTGCACTTCTCTAATACTCTTCTCTAATATAAATGGATAAAGATACCTTGATCTTTTCTTATCTATTATAAATTATATAAACTTATATGAGATAATCTCACATCTTAATTTCGTGAAACAAAATTTTATAATATAATATAATCTAAAATTATTTTTAAAAATCAATTTTTTTAATATATTATGAGTTGTGAAATTACTTGTTTCACGAAAAGTATCTACTCCATATACAATATCATTAGGGGCAGAGATGGTATCAAAAGTTCGAGATTGGATTCAAGGAGGGTGGGATGTGGGCCTCAATGGGCTTTGTTTTTAGACGTAAAATTTGATAGAGAGTTGTTGGGGCTTCATGGTTGGTGAATGGGCCTGTGTGGGCCTCCTTTTATATTTTATTAATTTAGTAGGCTATCAGTTTCTGGTGTGATTCTGATTTTCTATTATACTTTCTATCAATGGGGAGAGATGGAAATATGAATGATTTAATTTTCAAATTGTGATTATGAAAATTCTAAATACAAAGTTCTTTTGATAAATATGGAATTGCATTTTACATTTATTTTTTACAATTAATCTAATATCTAATATTTAACTTTTTGTATTTTCATTTCACAAATATATAGTCAATATTCTCGTTAAAAAAAAAAAACTTTAATATTAACAATTTTAAGTGATAGAGCTATCATTAATAATGACGGATTAACGACAACTTACAAATATTCACTACACATCTAGAATTAGGGGACATAGAATTCAAAATAAAATATTAATGCACAATAGGAAGTCCAATTATTATTACTTCTATTCGATTTACATTATACTATTTTTTACTATATTTTCACTTTTGAAAGTTGTATAATAATTTATATTCTTACTATATATTTTCGACTGTTTAATACTTGTCCAATTCAAGATTATTTGTTAATAAATTATTTAAATTTAGTTGACAAATTAATAAGTGAACGAAGATTAGTCAATATGAATATCAAAAAATATTCAAATTTGACTCTTGTTTAACTGATTAAATATAGTTCAATCTTAACTTGATTAACAATCATATAAAAGTAAACATAATTTTTTAAGATAAGTAATATTTAGAACAAATTATGAATAATGTTTCATTTGGCTTTACCCATTTGACTTATAAGCCTAATAACAAGCTCTTTAAATTCAAAATCAAATAATATATTATATGCATATTTGCGTGCTCTCTCCAAGAAAAATAAAAATAAAAAACCACTTTGCACAATGGAAGAATCATATTAAACGTGATTACCATGGAATTTATATCTATAACAGTTCTTATAATGATAAAGATTTGTTGAATACCATTTAGTAAACATGACATTCTTGCTCCAAGAATTACTGCTCCATTTGATGCAGTACAAACTATTTAAATTTGAATCATTGATATTCTTTTATACTATTCTTAATAACTAGTTTTGCTATCCTACTTACTATAAACATATTAATATGTGTCCATCTGCGTTAAATACCCAACATACATATAAATTTCACATTCTATATAATGAGGGAACGTGATCATTACACATCATTACTAAAACAAGAAACATTTATTTATTGGGCCTAACAAACAACCGAACAGGTAATAAATCAAATTGATTTTCATCCTCTTCCATTACAGTTCTTAATAAATATTCAAATATTTAATCATCAACTTATTATTTAAAAAGTAAAAGAAAAAAAATACAATTGCATCAACTTTGTGTTTTCGATCTTCCTGTAATGTCATATTTTACCTATACAATTTCCAAATTAGACAATATTTTAAAATTTAATTTCAAACTTGTAAAATTCATATACGTTTAGATAGACAAATGATTAATAAAATAAAATTCTTACATAGCTAGGTTGAATGAGAAATGTAATTAATGTTGGAGAAAATTGGTTTTGATTCAATTAGAAGTGTGGGTCAATGCTGACTTTTGTAGGAAGTTTTGACCACACGTGTTTGACCATTATTTTGAGGAGTTAAAGTTGGGCAAATGTGAAAATAAAGGGCAAAAGATCGTTCTACGTCTCGAGTAGATGATCATAGTGCATTTACACTCTTAAAATCGATTTTCGGTGAGTGGAAATTTATGCACAAAGTTAGTGACCAAAACTTGTCTGGTGGTCGGATGTTGCGTCTGATGTTGGCAATATGACGGGCAACATCGCTCGTCTGTAAAGCCCAAAACGTAAAAGCCCATTGGGTAGTCCATTTGGGAAAGCCCATCTCGAAGCCCTAGTGGCTAATGGCCTTCCAAATCCTCTGTAACTGATGGTGTAAGGTAGTGGAGAGCTCCACTTACTTAGTCGGCTTAAATGCCTTAAATGCTCATTAAGATGAGGTGTCCCTTCACTTGGTGGATGTGCTTATAAATAGGGCATGCTTTTCATTCTTTGCATAAGCATAAAAACAAGTTTTATACAGTATTGAGAACACGAAATTCTTGCTAAAAGATCATTCTCATAGCATCTTTGCAAAATCAATCTTGCATTGTTTGAGCATATAGAAGTGCGATCTAGTCCTTCCATTATTTTAGTTCGTTGGTGCTTCTAGTTTTGTGGTGCTACTAACTAGAAGACGTAAGTCGTTTTACCTTTGGGAACGTCACGTCGTACCGTGAACACTAGCCGGGACGTGTTCGTTTTTTAGGGGAAATGTCTCCTTGACTCGACTTTCCAAAAATCATTTGGTGCATTTCGAAGGGTCTTTGTTGCAGGGTTGCTGCTGCTACTCTTTGGATCTTATACTGTTATACATAGCCAAAGCTCGAAGATCTTACAGATATTTGAAGTTCAAAGGCGTTTTGATAGGAAGAAATGTAATAGATTTTGATGAGACAAAACGTGTAATAGATTAGAACCTTAGCTATTTGGATGAGTTTTAAATATAAATATGCTAAGGCAAGGATGCTGGAAGGACTTGAAGATTCTGCCAAGCAGCTAGGAAGCCGAAGTCCCTACTGCCTGCATACTGTATCAAGCAACCAGCAAGCAAAACTCGAAGAGGATGCTATAAGGAGCTTGGAAGATAGTCAAGGAAGCTGACTTACTTGAAGAGGATACTACCAGTTTTATCAGAGTCAATGCAACCTGACTAGCCAGTAGAGTCACTCCAGTTCCAACGAATCAGAATCTGCCATGTGTGATAAAGCAGCAAGGACACAGTACAAATAGTCTGCAGAATGAAGTTGCGCAGACAAAGGACAAGCAGTTGCAGAACAGAATGAAGGCATTTCAGAACAGGTGTCAGAAGATCGGCAGAACCAATCAGGAAGAGACACCTCATCATGCAAAGGACTGCCTTCCCAACGGGCAGAAAACTACCTGATGCCTATATATATATGAGTCTGATTTACAAAAGTAAGATACAAGATAAGATACAACGATAATATACAACCAAGAGAGAACTGAGAAGCAAATAGACGCACAAGTTTATACTCTCAAGTTAATCAGACTGAGCAAGCAGCAAGCCAGCTACCTTTGTGATCTTCTGACGTTCAAGGAGCTTGCTGCATTTGATTGTGTTTAACCTTTCATTTTATTCTAAGTCTGATAGGAGTCACTTAGGCAGGACTTGAAACTGCTAAGTTGTAATCTCTCTGAAGAAGAGAAAGGATCCTGTGTGGGTCGGTTAACCTGTGTGGAGATCCTGTGTGGGTCGATAGTTGGTCACTGTGCAGCTACCTGTGTGGATAGAGCTGACAGTTGGTTTAGAGTTTAGTTTGTGTTAGCTGAGTCTATTGTAAATCAAACTAGCTTTAACAAAGTTCCTCCTTGTAAAGGAGTAGAGAGGACGTAGAGGGATTACTCCACCCTTGAACCTCTATAAGCTTGCTTGTGTCTTTTATAGCTTTCTATCTATCTATCTGCATCTGAGCATACTGCATTAAAAGCGTGTTTCGAAAAACATAAGTATTTCCGTTGTGCATTACATTCTCTGACTAAGTCCTGAGGTCACTGCCTGAGTAGGAACCTGTCGAGCAGTAAGCTTACTAGCTACCTGTTCATCAGGGACTTAACATTCCTTGGAGAAAAAGTTGAAAATTTGATAAGGTTAATTCACCCCCCCTCTTAACCTTATACCACTGGGACCAACAAGTGGTATCAGAGCAGGTTGGATTAGAAACCCAATCTGTCTGGTCAAATCCCTGATCCCTGTTTTTCGAAAATCTGCATACATCGCTTTCATCATATCATGGACACGCACAAGCTTCCTATATTTTCTATTGAAGAGTATGATGATTGGAAGATTAGAATGCAGACACATCTCTCAGCCATGTATGACGAAATGTGGATGGTTATCACGGATGGACCTCCAAGGATCACCAAACCTAATCCAATATTTGCGAGAGCTGCCGAAGTTGGCGATGCAGGAGCCATTCCCCATCAAGCTGTGATTGACAAACCAAGGGAAGAATGATCGGCTGATGATAGAAGACGAGCTAACCTGGACAATGTAGCCAAGAACGCCTTATTCGTTACTTTGGATAAAGGAACCTTTAGCAAAGTCAAGACATGCAAGACCGCCATGGATATATGGAACAAACTTGAACAAATCTGCGAAGGAACAGAGCTGACTAAGGAGAACAAGGTGTCTACAGCAACCCAAAAATTCGAGCTGTTCGAGATGCTCCCTGAAGAGACCATAGAGCAGATGGATCTGAGGTTTACAAACATTGTAAATGAGCTTGAATCCCTGGATAAATTCTACACTCACAAGGAGAAAAATATGAAAGTGCTAAGAGCACTACCTGCAGAATGGGACAGCAAGACCACTGCAATGAGGGTGTCAATGGATCTAAAGTCAATGAGTACCTTTGACCTCTTCTCTGACTTAAAAGCCTTCGAATATGATATCAACAGAAGGAAGAAGAAAGCTGAAGAATCTAGCACAAAGGTAACTGCCCTGACAGCCAGAAACGCAAAAGACTCTGGAGCTATCTGCAGTAAGCAGGGTGAGCCACCTGCCGAGGGTACTGATGAAGAAATGGCCCTTCTTCTAAGAAATTTTAAGAAATTCATCAGATACAACAGAAAAGGCGACTTTAAGAAGTATCAGGCACCTCCCCAACAATCCAGTGTTCAGCAACCAAACCAGGATATGTCCGATCTCTGCTACAATTGCCGAAAACCAGGACACTATGCTAAAGAGTGTCCTCATCCTAAAGTCAACAGGTACCCCAATGGAGAGTCATCCCAGAAAAGGGGAAAACGAAGAGAGGAACGAAGGAGAATTAAAGTCTTCCTAAGTGAGATGGAAAAGGGCAAGGAACCTTCCAAGGAGGCTCAGCAAGATGCGGACTCCTCTGATGATGAAAGTGACTCCTCATCCTCGGAAGATGAAGCACTTATCTGCCTGATGGCACAGGAAGCTGAGGATAGCGAGGATGATGAGATGATACATTCTAACCAGCTCATATTGGAAGAGGAAAAATCTAAAACTAGTCTCTCCCTTAAACAAATCATGAGCGAATTCGAACAGATAAACTCAATTCATGAGGAGCTAAAACTCGAAAATGAGATGCTCAGGAGGGAAAACAAACAGCTAGCTGAAAAGCTATCTGCATATGAGCTTGATAGCTCAAAGTGCAGTGACCTCCTAGAGCAAGCATCTAAGCTCAATCTGAGAATCGCCAAACTTGAGAATGAGAAGAGTGATCTTCAAGCAGTTATAGGATCCTTTAGCAAGTCAGCTAAAGAAGCCAAAGAATGCATGAATTCGGGCAAAAGTCCATTTGATAGGACAGGCCTAGGATACTGTGCAGGAACCTCTCAAGGAACAGCAAGATCATCTAAAACTATTGTTTTCATTCGAGCTGGAACCCCAAAAGAAAAGGAGTTATCCAATAACTCAACAGCAAGCTTGGAGAACGCAATAGACAAGGGCAAGAGACCCATGTGCACATCCTTAGGGGATAAGCCTGTTTTCAAAAGCTGGTTACAGCAGAATCAATCTGCTGATAGAAACAAGAGAAAACAGCAACCTACAAGGATGCTGAACAGAAACCTCTATCCCACCAATACTAAGACCAGAATGTCTAAACCTAAACGAGCTCATGCTTAAGGGAAGTATAGTGGAGGACCTCACTTCAAAAGTGACGGGTATACACAGATTGCACACACATTTCAGTATCCGAAAGATACCTCTTATAGACGAATCCACCAAGTCTACAACAAAACAATTATTGTGAGACAAGTTTGGATTCCAAAAGGTACTAACAAAGAAGGACCCGTACATGTATGGGTACCTAAGAACCAGTAATCTCTATTTTACAGGTACCTACAGCAGGAACCAGCAATGAAGTGTGGTACATTGATAGCGGGTGTTCGAGACATATGACTGGAGACAAAGAAATCCTTAAGAACTTTCAACAGTGCAAAGGACCCAAAGTAATCTTCGGAGACAACTCCAAGGGAAGCACTAGAGGAGTTGGAACTCTCATCAAAGAAAACACTCACATTAAAGAAGTGTCGTATGTCAAAGGCCTAAAATACAACTTGCTAAGCATAAGCCAATTTTGTGACAAAGGTTACTCAGTGGAGTTCAATCACAACAAATGCCTGATAAGAGACAGCCAATCCAAGGAAGTAAAGCTATCAGGAACTAGAAAAGGAAACATCTATGTAGCTGACTGGAGCTCAGTAACCACAACTACCTGCTTCATAGAAAAAGGATCATCAGAAGCTAGCTGGCTATGGCATAAACGGATGAGCCATCTGAACTTCAAAACGATCAACAAATTAGCCAGGAAAGGACTGGTCAGAGGGCTACCCGATATGGTGTACAAGAAAGAAAGCCTATGTGAAGCATGCCAAAAGGGAAATCAAACTAAAAGATCCTTCAAAAACAAGATACAAAGGTCAACTGAAAGAGTGCTAGACTTACTACACATGGATCTGTTCGGACCGGTAGAACCAGTAAGCATGAGTGGAAGAAAGTACACACTTGTAGTGGTGGACGACTATTCAAGATTCTCATGGACACTCTTCTTGACAAAGAAGTCAGACACTCAGCGAAGGTTACCGGAGCTACTGAAGAAGTTGCAGATCGAAAGGAGTCTGAACATTATCAAAATTCGAACAGACAGAGGCACTAAGTTCACAAACAAGTTTATTGAAGAGTACTGCTCTAACAATGGAATCAAGCATGAATACTCAGCAGCTAGGACGCCGCAACAAAATGGTGTTGCAGAGAGGAAAAACAGAACCCTCAAGGAAGCTGCGAGGACCATGCTAGCTGAAGCACAGCTACCCAAGAGATTTTGGGCAGAAGCAATCAACACAGCATGCTATACCCAGAACAGATGCATTATCAACAAAGATTTGAATAAAACTCCTTATGAGCTATGGTTCGGTTATACTCCAAATATTGAACATTTTCACATTTTTGGATGCAGGTGCTATGTACTCAACAATGGAAAAGATTACCTGAAAGCATTCGACTCAAAGTCAGATGAAGGAGTATTCTTAGGATACTCCTCGGTAAGCAAAGCCTTCAGAATCTTCAACAAGAGAACACTTGTTGTAGAAGAAACAGTACATGTGGATTTTGATGAACCACACTGTTCTAAGGCTGATATAGATGAACTTAATGAAGATCTTGGAAAAACTCACATCACCAACACTCGTGTTGAATATATTGATGTTGAGTTACCAAATCTCCAAAATATTGAATCAACTCAGAATCAGCAACCTGCACCTACACAGCAACATGGAGAACAGGAACCTACTCCAAATCAACAGGCACCTGTAATACAAGAAGATATACACCACCCTGAAGGAATTCAACTGGAAGTACAATTAGAAATACAGCACGATCCAAATCAACAAGCTGAACAGGACGATCACGAGCAACCTGCTGAAATTCAAAATGAACAACAGGTTGAAGAAATTAGAAGGAAATGGCTAAGGAATCATCCAAGGAATCAGATCATAGGAGATTCCACCTCTGGAGTGAAAACAAGAAGAAGCAACCCCCATGAAGCAATGTTTGCTTGTTTTATTTTACAAACAGAACCAAGCTGCATAGAAGATGCTCTAGAAGACACCAACTGGATACAGGTAATGCAAGAAGAGCTTAATGGATTTGAAAGAAACCAAGTGTGGCATCTAGTTCCTAGACCCACTCACCAAGGAGTAATCGGCACAAAATGGGTATTTAAAAACAAACTCGATGAAGAAGGACAAGTAGTCAGAAACAAGGCAAGACTAGTGGCAAAAGGTTACTGCCAGGAGGAAGGAATAGATTTTGAAGAAACTTTTGCACCTGTAGCAAGACTAGAAGCAATCAGGATCTTCCTAGCCTATGCCGCTCACAACAATCTGACAGTCTACCAGATGGATGTCAAAAGCGCTTTTCTCAACGGACTGCTCGCTGAAGAAGTGTATGTGGAGCAACCTCCAGGATTTGAAGAAAATCCAGAAACCATGGTCTTCAGGTTGAAGAAAGCTCTCTATAGGCTAAAGCAGACACCTAGAGCCTGGTATGATACTCTCTCGAAGTATCTACTTGATAATGGATTCAAGAAAGGCAAGGTGGATAAGACACTCTTCAGAATCCAAGATGGAGATAGCATACTGCTCGTTCAGATCTATGTCGATGACATCATCTTCGGTTCAACAAACAAAGAATTGTGCCAAAAATTTTCAAGTCTCATGCAATCCAAATTCGAAATGAGCATGATGGGAGAACTAAGTTTCTTCCTCGGTCTACAAGTCAAACAACTGAGCAATGGAACCTTCATCAATCAAGCAAAATACACTAAGGAATTGATAAAGAGATTTGGATTGGAAAAGGCAAGCACAGTAAGCATACCGATGATAACATCAGGAAGCCTAGACAAGGATACTGATGGCAAAGCAGTAGACGTTACAAAGTATAGAAGACTAATTGGGTCACTACTCTACCTGACAGCAAGCAGACCAGATATCATGTTCTCAGTGGGAATGTGTGCAAGATATCAAGCAGCCCCAAAAGAGTCACATATGACCGCAGCCAAATGAATCATAAGATACCTCAAAGGAACCCAGGAAGCTGGTCTATGGTACCCGAGAGAAGGAGGACTCAAGCTTATTGGTTATACGGACTCTGATTTTGCAGGTTGCAAAATTGACAGGAAAAGCACCAGTGGTACCTGCCAGCTACTAGGAAATAAACTGGTATCATGGTTCTGCAGAAAGCAAACCTCTATAGCAACCTCAACAGCCGAGGCCGAGTATGTTGCTGCAGGAAGCTGATGTGCACAAATTCTATGGATTCAACAGCAACTAAAGGACTACGGAATTGAAGAGAAGGAAACACCTATCCTATGTGACAATTCAAGCGCAATAGCTATCACCCACAATCCGATTCTACATTCAAGAACTAAACACATTGATATCAGACACCACTTCATCAGAGATCACATTGAAAAGAAAGATATATCTTTGCAAAAAGTGCATACTGATCTACAGCTAGCTGACATATTCACAAAGCCACTGTGCGAATCAAGATTTTCGTTTCTAAGAAATGAGCTGGGAATAATCAATTTATGATAACTTTTCTATATAACCCTATGGTTGTCTGTTGAATTGACTATAATATTCAGGGGGAACCATAGGCAGGACGAAGGAAAAACAGCAACCCAAAGGTTACTGCTCAAGGTCCCTGGACAGTTACTGGATACAATGTTACTGCTCTGAGCTACCTGCAGGATCCAGTAACTGAAGCGCGTGAAAAGAGGAACAGTTACCCCGCGGTTAGCAGCCGTTTTTGCAGGAAACTCCTCGATATCCACAAAATATCACATCAAGTCCTTACGCACACGTACACCGCGCCAAAAATCTCAACCATTGGATTGAGAGTCTTTTCAAATTCAAGACCAATCAGAACCGTCAGATCATTTTTCACCAAAATTCAAATATAAGGAAGTCTTTCTTCTCACTCATCTCTTACACTTAAACATTTCCATTCTCTTGCAAACCCTAACCTCTCATGCTCTCTTTCTCTCAAAGCTTTCCAGTTTTTCAGATTTCTCTCTTTCTCTCTGAAATGGCACCAAAAACATCCCAAGTTGTTAATGGAAGGCTAGTGGACCGCAAGATCCTCCTCAAGATGGTGGAGGAAGAAGGGAACTCGAAAGAGGTTATGAAGAATATCCTTCAATGCCTCTATGAGACTGGACTTCTCAGACTCTGCTCCTATCACAAGGCCCCGTATGCGGAGGAGCAGGTGGAGAAATTCTACCGGAGGGCGAAGGTCTCTACAGATGGGTCAGAGATCACATCAAAAGTTGGTGGAGTGACTGTGGTGGTGGACACCGGTCTTCTGGAAGAGGTGTTCGCTCTGCCTACTGCAGGGATGAATGCCAGTGACCTCTCCACTTACGGAGAAGACCAGCTGGAGGAGTTCTGGACAACGTTCACCGAGAAGGAGGACACAGCGGGGATGTCCCGGAGTTGCAGCAAGAAGGCCTTCCTTCTGGAGTTTGAGTTGCTGCATGATATCTGCTGTCATATCATAGAGAACCGCTCTGGTTCCTTTGATAAGTGTACCAACTTCCAGTACAGGATGATGATGGCCATTGTGAAGAAGGAGAAGGTGGACTGGGCCAGCTACCTGTTTTCCAGGCTGGTGGAGGAAGTGGAGAAGAAGGTAGGTAAGCCTACCTATGGGCTTATTATCAACACCCTCCTGGGTCACTTGAAGGTGGATCTGTCCCAGGGGAAGCCCATCCAGAAAGGGAAATTCATCGGTGCGGGTAGGATCTTTGCCAAGAAGACCACTGCTCGGTCATCCCCAGTAACCAGAGAGGTCTCTAAGGACCTCAAGGGCGCTCCAAGGACAAGGAAGGCATTCCGCGACACTGCCTCTCCTTCGTCTGAAAGTAGCTCAAGGATGGAGGAGCCTGCAGAGCCCTCACCAGCTCCTGCTGTACCAAAGAAGATCAAGCACAAGAAAGATGTGCAGAGGAGACTGGTCATCTCTGATGATGAACCAGAGATCGTCACCACTCGGGCTGTTAAGAAGCCTGCAGTGGAAGTGGAGATTGATTCTCCAAGGGAGGAACTGGAAGGGAATACAGTTGTTGATGATGATGATGAGGAGGTAGCTGAGTTCGTCATCAGCATACCGAAGCTGGAGGTGGAGTTCGGTAAATTGGTGGAAAGATTCACCACCTGGTGGCAGTACATGCATCTGCCCAGGGAGGAACTCATCCAGTGGGCAGACTGGAAGACTGAGGAGGAATGGGCGCTGAACTAGGTCGCCATGGATGATTTGGAGGAGATCCTTCAAAAGAAATTTCTGAAGGATCTCAGGAAGCTGAAATGGCCGGAATTTCTTGAAAACGCGGAGATAGCCGCTGAGTTGGAGGCCAGGAAGCAGAAGGAAGCTGCCGCACAGCTGCCTGGCCCCAGGAGCCTGAAGGGAAATGAAGCTATCATCCAGCCAGACTTCTATAGGGAGGAGGTGATACTGGATGCTGCTGCTGACCAGGTCAGAGCAGGCGATGATATAGGCTTTGCTGAGGCCCAGATAGCAAAGTATGGGGAGCAGGAAGCCATGGAGAGGATGATGAAGCAGGCTGCTGATATCAGCCTGACAGATACCAGAATGAGAAGGCCAGTAAGGGAACAACAGATAGGTGAAGGATCCTCCTGCTCTGCGTTGATGGTGGAACCTATCAGCAGGCGGTCACCTTCACCAACGGAGAAAAACGGTGAGAAGTTCTCATACCTTACTGACCTGATCATTCTTCCTGAAGTACCTGTACAGACGCCGATGAAGGAGAGGAGCTTGACGCCAACTGACTTTCCCAAGGCTAAGGAGTTGGAAACCCTCGCTGCTGTGGCATCTCTCGAGCTGATAGTTCCAACCACAGTAGCAGTCGCCGATGACACCACGGAGACCACCATTCCTACACCAATGGAGGTAGAGGCTGAGGGGGAACATGTGCAGCAGGAGGCACCTGTTCAAGCTGAAGCAGTGGAGGAACCTGCCCCCATGGAGAAGGAGCAACCTGATGCAGCTATTCCAATGGAGGTGGAGGAGACAACACCTGCCAAATCGGTGGACCAGGGAGAGACGGTCGCTGAGGAGGAAGTAGCTGCGGGTGAAAAGGTGGTGGAAGTGTAGGAGGCAGAAGGAGACAAAAGTGGAGAAAAGGAGCATGTTGTGCAGAAGGAGGCTGAAGTGCAGGAGGATGCAGTGCAGGAGGTAGTAGAGGAGATAGAAAAGGAGAAGGAAGCCGAAATTGTGTTCAGCAAGGGTAAGGTAGCTGAACAGGACAAGAAGCTGGGAGAACAAGAGGAGGATGTTGAGGAGGAAACTCACTCTAAGAATACTGGATCAGGAGGTGGAGGATCCAGTAGCCCTACCAGCAGCGATGAAGGGTCACCCAGTGAACAGGGTGATACCGGAGCCGAAAAATCCAAAGAACTAACATCTGTTTCTGATGAACAGGCACCAGCAGGAGAACGCCAGGAACCTGCCAGATCAAATGAAGAGGTGCTGACAGCAATTGAACAAATGGGGAAGTCCTTGGTGAAGGCGAGCAGGAAAATCCGCAAGGATACCCGCTCCCACTCTGTGAAGACCTATTCTTTTATGGACTCCCTCAACGTGACATTCTCAAAGCTCACTCAGATGATAGCCGCCTACCGACCCTCTAAGGAGGATGCTGCAGTTGAAATTGTCAAGAGCGTGATGGAGAAGCTAAACAGGCAATAGGAGAAGATGATCTCTCTTGAGGCCAGTCAGAAAGCTCTAGTCACTGCAGTAGACCGGATGGACAGGGAGCAGTTCAACCAATCTCAGACCCTGCGGGATCACTCAGGCACCCTGTCTGATATTCACTCCATGGTCAGTTTTGCGGTTGGGCGTGCTGATGATGACAAAAAGGGGGAAGGAAGGATTGAAGGCAGACAGAAGGCTGGACAGGACCCTGCTGCCTGCAGACAGATGGTAGTGAGCAGTAGGAGGAGAGATGACTCTGGAGAAGGCGGACACAAGGGAGCTGGATCTAGGGGCCCTTCAGACAGCAGTGCAAAAAGAAAATCAGATGCTGTTTCTGGGTCTGTTCATCCAGGCTTCAGGAAGGGTGCTGATATGAGAGAAGAAAAAAGGAGGAGGACTGAAGCAGAGCTGAAAAGCAACCTGGATGCTGTTTTTGCAACAGATCCTAGGGTTGTCCTTGACAAGATCTTCCCTCCGCACAAGCTGCCTGACATGGTGGAAATGGAGAAAATTTTGCAAAGTCCAGATGTCGCAGCAAGTGCCACTCTCAGAAGCTTCCTGGAAGCAAGCCCGGATCCCAGGAGTGACAGATTCCTAGCTCCAGAAGTCCCGGAGGTCACTCTTCCTACTGAAGTCAACCCATCCTTTTTCCAGATAGAAGCTTTCAAAAGAAAGGAGCTGATGAAGTACTTCACCATCCTCTGCAAGGAATCTGCTCTTTTCAGAGGATTCAAGACAAACAAGGAAGCTTTGCAGAGGTTCTTGGAGCTAACAAAGAAAGGTGGACTTCCAATTCAAGTGAAGCTAAAGCAGAAACTTGGAAAGGAGCCCATACCATACAGTGAAGACTTCTGGCTCAGGTTTGAAGAGTTTGAGGAAATGGTAAAAATGATGGAACCTAGCTATCAAGATTCGATAGCCAACTGGTGGAAAGACACAAAGTTTGAAAGAAAGAAGAAGGCCAGTTGGTTGAAGACTTGATGTTTTTACCCTTTTTGCTTATGTTTATGTTTATTTTGTTGTTTTGTTTAAAGTTTCTGTTTGATTCTGCTATCTGCTTGAGTGTGTATATGCCTTGTACTTAATTCTGATCAATGAGAATTTGATTCTTCTGGTTGATGAAAGCTCACATCTTGTGAACTTGATGCATGCTTATGAATGATTTTATCTATCTGCATCTTTGTTCCAAATTAATAATATATGGTTCTTTCATCCTGTTAAGGAGTTTTGTCATCATCAAAAAGGGGGAAATTGATAGGAAGAAATGTAATAGATTTTGATGAGACAAAACGTGTAATAGATTAGAACCTTAGCTATCTGGATGAGTTTTAAATATAAATATGCTAAGGCAAGGATGCTGGAAGGACTTGAAGATTCTGCCAAGCAGCCAGGAAGCCGAAGTCCCTGCTGCCTGCATACTGTATCAAGCAACCAGCAAGCAAAACTCAAAAAGGATGCTACAAGGAGCCTGGAAGATAGTCAAGGAAGCTGACTTGAAGAGGATACTACCAGTTTCATCAGAGTCAATGCAACCTGACTAGCCAGTAGAGTCACTCCAGTTCCAACGAATCAGAATCTGCCATGTGTGATAAAGCAGTAAGGACACAGTACAAACAGTCTGCAGAATGAAGCTGCGCAGACAAAGGACAAGCAGTTGCAGAACAGAATGAAGGCATTTCAGAACAGGTGTCAGAAGATCGGCAGAACCAATCAGGAAGAGACACCTCATCATGCAAAGGACTGCCTTCCCAACGGGCAGAAAACTACCCTGATGCCTATATATATGAGTCTGATTTACAAAAGTAAGATACAAGATAAGATACAACGATAATATACAACCAAGAGAGAACTGAGAAGCAAATAGACGCACAAGCTTATACTCTCAAGTTAATCAGACTGAGCAAGCAGCAAGCCAGCTACTTTTGTGATCTTCTGACGTTCAAGGAGCTTGCTGCATTTGATTGTGTTTAACCTTTCATTTTATTCTAAGTCTGATAGGAGTCGCTTAGGCAGGACTTGAAACTGCTAAGTTGTAATCTCTCTGAAGAAGAGAAAGGATCCTGTGTGGGTCGGTTAACCTGTGTGGAGATCCTGTGTGGGTCGATAGTTGGTCACTGTGCAGCTACCTGTGTGGATAGAGCTGACAGTTGGTTTAGAGTTTAGTTTGTGTTAGCTGAGTCTATTGTAAATCAAACTAGCTTTAATAAAGTTCCTCCTTGTAAAGGAATAGAGAGGACGTAGAGGGATTACTCCACCCTTGAACCTCTATAAGCTTGCTTGTGTCTTTTATAGCTTTCTATCTATCTATCTGCATCTGAGCATACTGCATTAAAAGTGTGTTTCGAAAAACATAAGTATTTCCGCTGTGCATTACATTCTCTGACTAAGTCCTGAGGTCACTGCCTGAGCAGGAACCTGTCGAGCAGTAAGCTTACTAGCTACCTGTTCATCAGGGACTTAACATTCCTTGGAGTAAAAGTTGAAAATTTGATAAGGTTAATTCACCCTCCCCTCTTAACCTTATACCACTGGGACCAACACGTTTCAAATTTCTGTTGTAACAGTGTTGTCAACATTATCGGCAACATTCGGTTTCAGAATCTGTTGTGTGCAGTGTGATGACATTTGGGACAACATTTGAATTCTGTAATAGTTTTGTTTTCTATTTTTCCATTGTAATTGACATTGTTTGGTGCACTATAAACCAACAATTAATATGTTTATGAGATTTGAGAGTTCAATCTTTTACCATCTAATAACAGCATGCATCTTGTTTATATATAGTAAATCACAAAAAATATCACTAAGATATGTGATTTTTATTTTTAATATCATTTAAGATTAAAATACCCTGTTAGTATTAATTATCAGTATTTTGCAAATTGTACTTATTGAAGGAGGTTCTGAAAAATAAATAAAATATTCAAAAGCATTTATAATTTCTAAATACAGATGATAGTGATTATTGTACAAGTAACATATGCTAATGAAATTAAACGCAAAATGAAACTTAATTTTGCAGTAAATATTCCAAAGCTTCTTCTTACACTTCTTTCATGTCTTAAAGAGTTTATTTTCTAATTTTTTTTATAGAGTTTCTTTGATGTCTTAAATAGTTTCTTACATTCTTTTTTTTTTTCTTAATTTCTTTATTGAGTGCAGAAGTATTTGAAACTTTATTTGGTGTTTGTCTTTCATGAACGTCATATTTTTTAGGTCTTATTTTAGAAGTTTAATCTCACTTCTCAATACTTTATTAAAATTGAATGTCCCAAGACGATTACGTAAATATTCCTCCTTTATTATAAGTTTATAACCTATAAATTTCATTTTGTGGTTTGCTAATATTGCTCCATCTCCATTGTTGCATCATAGTTATAACTTTTTCTCATATTTTTCTATCAATTACATGCCAAAATTTCTTAGGACTAATTCTTTTTAAGGGCATACAGATGTGAAATTCATGTTGACCATTATGTTTTTTATTAATTATAAACCATTACAAACCCTAATTCATTAATAGGTTATACTTTAACATATATTGAGGTAAAATAATCCATTTTAACTAATTAAGTCATCACTTAATATAGTCTTGACCATTGAGCAAATGAATATACAAAATTTTCAAGATAAATAAAATATGATGATACAATAATTAGAGGTGTCAATGCAGGTTGATGGAGCAACCCATAATCCACCCTAACCCATTATTTATTTTATTTAATTATTTGTTTATGTTAAATCTTATATATTTTAAAAAAATAGTTATTCATTAAAAATTCTTTATTCCTACAAATAAAACGATTAATATTAATATGATATACATCATTAATTATATTGTATTATGTAAGGATTCTTGTCATTATTACTCATACCTCGTATCTATATTAGCAAGGGAAAAAAAAAGACGAATCAATCCACCAAAAACATAGCCCATCCACGATGAAGTGGGCCTCTAAATACTCAAGTCAACTGACCGATTTGATATGGCAGGGCGTGGCAACCCCATGGCGGATGCAATATGTGTAAATTATGATAAATTTTACCATTTTTAGGTGTACAAAGTGTTTGGGAACAAACTAAAAAAAAAAGTGTGCAAAGTGTTAAGGGACGGAGGGAGTAGTTTTTTATAAACAATAATATTGTTTCATGAAATAATGAAATGCAAATTCTATTAAAAATAAATTGTGAAATTAAAATTGTATTAAAAAAATCATAAAGTAAAAATAAAAATGTAGTGTAGTGCAATAGTGACCACTACATGTAGTGGTACACTATTCATTTCTGTAGTGTAGTATGTAATGTAGTGGTACTGCTGCAGCAAAATCTCACATTACATGTAGTGTAGTGTGAGACTTACAGCAACTGGTGTGGATGCTCTTAGAAAATGCATTTTCAACCATTAAACTCAACCTAGAAAACAAAAAAAAATAACGAAATAAGGAACAATAAAATCTTCAACAACAAAATTGAATTCAGTAAATAAATATACATATTCGCACAAAAAAAATCAATCAAATTAGGTTAATGCTTACCAATTCAAACGGAGCAGT
The DNA here is from genome assembly GCA_028654395.1 of Scutellaria barbata. Classification (NCBI taxonomy): domain Eukaryota; kingdom Viridiplantae; phylum Streptophyta; class Magnoliopsida; order Lamiales; family Lamiaceae; genus Scutellaria; species Scutellaria barbata. The sequence goes on along the minus strand of CM053651.1, from coordinate 734,043 downwards.
GAAAGTTAGTGCGGCTCACCGGCGCAAGCAATTGCAGCTTTAGTGAAAAAAATTGCAGCGTGTAAAGATTAGATAACTTCTTTATGGGAAACACAAATGAGTATTATTAAAGTCCATGTGATTTGTGGCCACAAACTGAGTATTATTAAACATTGAAGTTGATTCTATACCAAATTTTTATTATTCATATGCAAATTATTCTTAAAATTCTTTGAAAAGCATTGTTAGTTGTTGCAAAAATACATTGTGACAACATGTTATCATAAAAGTCTTATTGTGGATAAAAAAAAATCGGCAATTTGGTTAATGTTGTTAATACATGATGGACCACATGTTTTTGCAACTAGGCTTTTCTAATTGTTTCTTATTTGTTTTTTTGTGTCAACTTGTAAATTTTTATCAATTTTTACCACAATAGTTAAAAAATTCTAAACAATTTGTCTAGTCATAAAAAATGTCATCGTATATGATAATTTTGTTGTGATATGGTGTGACCATATTGACAAAATGTGTATGATTAATAAGGCAAAGGTGAATTGGTAAGTTATATAATGTATATACATGTATATTTTCAAAACAGTGATGAAAGTGGAAATGTAGCTTTTGGAGCTGTGTTGTGCTTTTGATAAAGGTACACAAATTATAAATTACAAATGTTTAGTTGATAGTTTCCTAGTCGACGATTTTAGTTGCAGATTTGAGGGTATAAAAAGATATATAGAGTAGGTGTGAATTGAAAGAATGTTAATAAAAACTTATATGAAACAGTTTCACAGATAATTATCGTGAGACCAATTTTTATTATCTATCAATTAAATTCAATTTCACAAATTTATATATAAAATGTGAATTTTGGGTTATAAATTGACTCATTTCACATAACTAAATCCGCATTAGGATCTCAAATAAAATATACTCAAACAATTTATGTTAAACCTTGTTCTGGATTTATCTTTTTTCTTTGGTGCTATACTTAACATATAATATATTAAAAAAATTATGATATTTTTAATAGTTAGGTTTGTGGTAGTTAATTGGTAGTTTTAAATTTTTTGTTTTCAGAAAATATATACTAGGCACACTACTTGTCATGGCCTCGATTACCAAATTTCTTTTTCTGTTAATGATTGTTCACATGATTGGTCTCAAAAATGATTGTTCACATTAATTATGTTATAAAATATATATATATATATATATATATATATATATCTTTACAATTAAGATTATTCATTTCCTTGTTTAGTTAAAAAAGAATTCTTATATAACTATGATGCAACAATGGAGATGGAGCAATATTAGCAAACCACAAAATGAAATTTATAGGTTATAAACTTATAATAAAGGAGGAATATTTACGTCTTGGGACATTCAATTTTAATAAAGTATTGAGAAGTGAGATTAAACTTCTAAAATAAGACCTAAAAAATATGATGTTCATGAAAGACAAACACCAAATAAAGTTTCAAATACTTCTGCACTCAATAAAGAAATTAAGGAAAAAAAAAAAGAATGTAAGAAACTATTTAAGACATCAAAGAAACTCTATAAAAAAATTAGAAAATAAACTCTTTAAGACATGAAAGAAGTGTAAGAAGAAGCTTTGGAATATTTACTGCAAAATTAAGTTTCATTTTGCGTTTAATTTCATTAGCATATGTTACTTGTACAATAATCACTATCATCTGCATTTAGAAATTATAAATGCTTTTGAATATTTTATTTATTTTGCAGAACCTCCTTCAATAAGTACAATTTGCAAAATACTGATAATTAATACTAACAGGGTATTTTAATCTTAAATGATATTAAAAATAAAAATCACATATCTTAGTGATATTTTTTTGTGATTTACTATAAACAAGATGCCTGTTGTTATTAGATGGTAAAAGATTGAACTCTCAAATCTCATAAACATATTAATTACATTTCTCATTGAACCTAGTTATGTAAGAATTTTATTTTGTTAATCATTCGTCTATCTTTAGATAAGAACGTATATGAATTTTGTAAGTTTGAAGTTGAATTTTAAAATATTGTCTAATTTGGAAATTGTATAGGTAAAATATGACATTACACTGAGATCCAAAGAAAAAAAGTTTACGCAATTGTATTTTTTTTTTTTTTATACTTTTTGAATAATAAGTTGATGATTAAATATTTGAATATTTATTAAGAACTGTAATGGGCGAGGATGAAAATCAATTTTATCTATTATTACATGTTTGGTTGTTTGCTAGGCCCAAAAAGTAAATATTTGATACTTTAGTAATATAATGATGTATAACGATCATGTTCCCTCATTATATAAAATGTGAAATTTATATGTATGTTGGATATCTGACATATTAACGATGAATACCTATTAATATGTCTACAATAAGTAGGGTAACAAGACTGGTTATTAGAAATAGTATAAAAGAATATCAATGATTCAAATTTAAATAGTTTCGTTTTGTACTGCAGCAAATGGAGCGGTAATTCTTGGAGCAAGAATGTCATGTTTACTAAATAGTATTCCACAAATCTTTATCATTATAAGAACTGTTATAGACATAAATTCCATGATAATCACATTTAATATGATTCTTCCATTGTGCAAGTATGCATATAATATATTGTTTGATTTTGACTTTAAAGAGCTTGTTATTAGATTAATAAGTCCATTGGGTAAAGCCAAATGAAACATTATTCATCGTTTGTTCTAAATATTACTTATCTTAAAAAATTATGTTTACTTTTATGTGATTATTAATCAAGTTAAGATTGAACTATCTTTAATCAGTTAAACAAAGAGTCAAATTTGAATATTTTTTGATATGCATATTGACTAATCTTCGTTCACTTATTAATTTGTCAACTAAATTTAAATAATTTATTAACAAATAATCTTGAATTGGACAAGTATTAAACAGTCGAAAATATATAGTAAGAATATAAATTATAATACAACTTTCAAAAGTGAAAATATAGTAAAAAATAGTATAATGTAAATCGAATAGAAGTAATAATTGGATTTCCTATTGTGCATTAATATTTTATTTTGAATTCTATGTACCTTAATTCTAGATATGTAGTGAATATTTGTAAGTTGTCGTTAATCCGTCATTATTAATGATAGCTCTATCACTTAAAATTGTTAATATTAAAGTTTTTTTTTTAATGAGAATATTGACTATATATTTGTGAAATGAAAATAAAAAAGTTAAATATCAGATATTAGATTAATTGTAAAAAATAAATGTAAAATGCAATTCCATATTTATCAAAAGAACTTTGTATTTAGAATTTTCATAATCCCAATTTGAAAATTAAATCATTCATATTTCCATCTCTCCCCATTAATACAAAATATAATAGAAAATCAGAATCACACCAGAAAATGATAGCCTACTAAGGGCAACTACATCAATTCATTTTGGTGTGTTTTTAATTAAAATAAAAAGTCTATTAATTAATGTAGGTATGTTTTTAAGTGTGTATTTTTGTGTAATTAGTATGTGTGTTAAGTTTGAAGAATGCATTCTTGTCCCCCTTTTTAATGATTGACTAATGATTGACATAATGACACCCCATCAAATAATACATTTTGCTTTTTTTTTTCTCATCTCATCTCAATATATTTATTTTCCTTACTTTACTTTTTCTATACAAACAAATTATTTCTTTTCTTTCCTATACAAACAATTTATCATTTTTGTATTATTTATACATTTTAATGTGAGTTGAAATTTTTTAATGTAATAATTAAAAAATTCTCTATACAATTTGCACTAAAATTAATACAACAAATAAATAATTAATTTGAATTGATATAAATAATAGAATAAGAATGGTAGATAGTAACCACTCTTCCTTTGAATTTGGTAGAAATTGAATAGATATTAATTGTATGTCAAATGTATTGTAATGTCAATTGTTTATTTTCAATTAATTGCTAGTTATATCTATATCTTTTTTTATATAATTAATCTTTAAAAATAATATTTAAATATTATTAATTATATTTTAATGTGAATTGAAAATTATTAATATCATAATTAATTAATCCAACATACAACAATAAATAATTACTTTAAATTGATATAAATAAAAATAAATAATAAAAATTAGTGGATCATGGGACCCACATGTAATGATTGTATTTATATTAAACTGATTGAAATTTATGTTAAATTAATGTAAATATGTGTTTTAAAAATAGATATTTTTAATTAATATGTTGGTATATGGATCCTATACTAAAATGATGTGCTAAAAAAGAATTGATGTGGTTGCTCCAAGACAACCCATCAGAATTAATAAAATATAAAAGGAGGCCTAAACAGCCCCATTCACCAACCATGAAGCCCAAGCAACTCTTTATCAAATTTTAGGTCTAAAAACAAAGCCCATTGAGGCCCACATCCCACCTTCCTCGATTCCAATCTCGAACTTTTGATACCATCTCTGCCCCTAATGATATTGTATATGGTTTATAGAGTGGATTCTTTTCGTGAAACAAGTCATCTCACAACACATAATATATATAAAAAAATGTAATTAAAAAATAATTTTGAATTATATATTATATAATAAGATTTTATTTCATGAAATTAAAATGTGTGAGATCACCCTATATAAGTTTATATAATTTATAATAGATAAGAAAAGATTAAGATATCTTGTCCATTTATATTAGAGAAGGGTATTAGAGAAGGGCAAGGATGTCGATAACTAAATTTCAAGATGTATGGTTTGAATTTATGCATGTGTGTAAGTTTTTATCATGTTCTAATTTAATATTGTTATTGAACATACAATGAAAATGGATAAAAGGAAAACAATTTATTAAAATATGTTTAAAAATAAGATCTTATATAACAAAAATAAAGCTACAATAAGATTATGTGGTAAATTCTCTCCCAACCCGCCATAAGAATGAGAATAATTAGTGAGAATAAGTTTTTTACTTTGCTTTTCTTAATTTGCATTTCATCATCTTTTCTTTATTTTAATGTGTTCTTGGGCATTTTCAGAGTTTCAAGATTAATTGAGCTCATGCTTTTAGAATTCGGCCAATTTTAAAATTTTGAAAAACTACGTGGGTAGAAAATTATAATGCTCTGTGTCATAAATCGAAATTCATAAAATGATATTTTAGTCATACATAGAGAATAGTGTATTCAATGAAATGTCGATTTCTAAATAGTTTAAAACACAAGGAATATATTCAATAACTTTATTTATAAATGATATTAAAAATGCATAAATTATTAATTTGTGCAACACTAAATTGTCATAAATAAGAGTTCAGACATCAAATTTCGAAAAATTCGGACACAAGAAATGTAATTATAGTTTAGTAAGAATATATTTATGATGCCATGACCTAGACCAAATTATAAGGGAAATTATAAAATAGAAGAATTGTTTTTTTCTATGATGATGATTGAACCTCCGAATCATTTTTTCTCTTTTCTTCTATTTTTATTTTTATTTAATTTTCTTCCAAAACTTCCACTTTGTGCATCTTTTGAGTCATTCTATACTTGCATAAAATTCCAAATATATTTGCATTCTACCAACTCTCTTTCTATACTCTGCCAAAGTTTACCACTCTCATGAAAGAGTTTTGGAATTTTGCACAAGAGAATAAAAGATGTTATCTCAGATTTTGAACATGATCTTTTTGATGGATTTTGGCATTTTGCATTTAAAAACACACACATATATATATATAAAAGCACTTCAGATTCTCACTATCCTGTCAATGGGTTCACCTGCTATTTAGAACATATTACTTAATCTTAGGAATGTTAGGAATAGTGCCCTTAAAGCAATTATGAATTGTTTTATGATTATTAATAAATGCGACATTTATTTTCAAACTCATATGCTTATTGTATGCATTTCATGAATATCATAGAAAATCCCTAGTTTGTTTGATATAACCATAATCTAGTATATAAATGTTATATACAAGAGGATTAAGATTATGGATAATAAACTTAAATTAAGTCTATGATGAAATTAATTAAAGTATGAGATCTTTAATTAAAACATCATTATTAATGCGGCCCATTACATAAGATGTGACCGCCTCATCCGGACCGTCGATGTGGAGACATTTGAGTGGGGGCATTTATATATGATTTGATCATATAAGACAATAATCGATTTAATTTGTGTTTTTCCTACAAATTCCGTTTAGATATGGAAATCCAAATTAAATTGTAAGATGACCATATATGGATGAATCTTAATCCTGAGTGATTATAGACTCCTATTTAGTTTTATGTGGTTCTTAATTTGCTTGTTTCTGTTTGTCAATGGGCTTTCGCAACACTTGCATTTTAGATTCACATAAAATTAAATGGCTAGAAATATAAATTCATAGATATGGAATCCATTCCTTCTTGCGAGAAGTAGAAAGATAATTCTCTCATTTGTTAATTTTGAAATTGAATGGTTTGAGATCTCTAATTTATAATTGGATTATAAATTAACCATTCACTAGTAAATTAATGGTAAATGAGGAAAAGAGGTAATCGAAGAGGTTGACAGATAATACCTATTTTAATTACGAATTGTCTATGGAGGATTAATCTATATGTAATGGTTATATCAGTGGACGACTCAATTTCAAAGAGTAAAATATTCTATAATCGTAAGAATGCAATTCCGTATTTTTAGTGGAGTAATAACGGAATTAATAAGTCGAATGAATTAATTAAAGAGTTTAATTGTTTATTCAATTTATTGGAGTTTATGATTATGGGTCCATGGTCCCCGGTTCGCCTTTCTAAGTAAAACGGGTTAAATATAAGTTTATATATTTCTAATGATTTATGGAAAATAGTTTTTCATGTGATTTGGGTAATTATATAAATATCATTTAATTTCAAGAATATTTGATATTCTACAGTGATGACTGTATCGGAAATTAAATAAGTATTTTGATATTTATTTTTGATATTAATATAATCAATAAAATTGATATTATAAGATAATATCAATTATAATTATATTAAGATTATGACTCTTAATTAATGGGATTTGGAATCCTAATTGGGTAAGGACTAATAAGATTAAGATTGTGAATCTTAATAAGATTAGATTTCTAGTTGGAAATAAATCCTAATTAGATTAGGATTAGAATTTTAAGTAGATACTGATATAATTGAGTCTATAAAAGAAAGTCATAGTTTCTGTATCAGCACAGAAAGGACACGCCTATTTGAGAGAAGAGACACGCCTATTTCATCTAATACACGCGTAATTTTTGAGATCTGATCTTAATTATATTCTGTGATTTTTCTAATATAGAATAGTTCTCTATCCATCCCAATTCAATTAGCCCAATGGTCCAATCCTATGATCTCATGAGTTGAGTACATCATAGGAATAAGTTAGAATTATAAAGATATTATGGGTGAGTTGAGTACATCATAGGAATAAGTTAGAATTATAAAGATATTTTGGGTGCCCACACACTACCGTTGAGAGGGAGGAACGAATCGGAAGATTGTGGTGTCTTCTACAATTCGTTCGAGATCAATTAAAGCAAAAGAGATAAAAGGTATGTTTCTTTTCACTGCTTTAGTTTTAAATAAATTTAATATTAATGATACGTTCTTATATGTGAAAAATGATTTTTGAAATCCATTGCTTCTGCTACCGTTCGATTAGATTGAAAAGACGGATTTTATTCGACCCGAATTCGATTCGGACCCATTTAATTTCCAACACTTAATATATCTTTTTATGTTTTTTTCATTATATATTTAAGCGAAGAAGAATATTTAATTATCATTCATATTTTCCAGCCATTTTATTTGATTTTTTTTTTCGATCTTGTTGGACCTTTTATTTTTAATTCTCGCACTTGTGGATTTGAGAGTTGTATTTATTTGGTTTTGACAAATTATTGATTGAATTAAGGTTAACTTTTGAAGTGTGTTATAATCTTTGGTTGAAAAAGAACAAAAATAATTGTATTTTATATTAATCGTAGAACATATGGAATGTTATGATTTATGTGGATGTGAGATAATTTTATTTTATATTTCAATCAATAATCGACACATACTCACCCGAGTGTCAATCGATTAAATAAATTTTCCTCTCTTATAAAAATTATAAAGTTTCGGATTATGAAAAATTAAAATTAGAGTTAATAAATCAATATGCTGGTGCTTATTAAATTTTTTTTTATTTTATATCAAATAAATCATCGTCTTTTTTGATGTGAATGTGATATTAGGCTTTTTTTTTGTTTATGGAATATTGTAATTTAAAAAATATTTTTATGATATGCTGTCGTCATTGATAGGCGACTACAACCTTTAATATATTTTTCTAAATAAATTCGCTTGTGTTATAGGACACACACCAAAAGTTAATTATATAAACATTTAATTAAACTAAGTCGTCCCCACATACAAGTATCGCTTTGCAAATATAAAATATGCATGCATGCACAAGCACATACATTAATTTCTAATATTTAAGTTTTACGGTTTTTCTTTAATAAGATTTTTGACTTTTTTTTTAAAATTAAATATATTAATAGTGCACCCGTGAAATGTACGCAATAAATTGATAATATATACAATTTATAATGATATAATGAAGTTGTATATATGTAAATGTTATGAATTGGTATCCTGTGCACTTGATGGACATACATGCGGGTCGGGTTCAAGTCGACTTGGATTAACATTTTTTTTCTTTTTTATCCTGATCTTAATACTATATTAGTCATACTTTTACGTCATATTAATCATACATTTATATACAAATATCATACAATTTTATATGATACTTTAACTTTAAAAAAACCGTTGATCTTTATACTATATTAATCATACATTTATATTATATTAGTCATACTCTTATGTAATGCAACGTCCCGTTTATTTTTAAAGATAATTTTTGGCTAAGGCGTTACTTACATACAAAATTCACTATTTTAAGAATAAATAAAAAAATTAAGAATAATTATGAAATACACGTTTCTAAAATTTATAAAATAAAATACATTGAATAAAATTCTTTTACAACCTTTGAATGACGGCTACCAGCAACCACCGCTTGCACACCATGCCCTAAACTCTTTGCACTGAAAACATTTTAACATTTTACCAGCATCAACCTTTGAATATCGGCTTGAAAAATGAACCTTGTTAAGGTGTCAAATTAGTCGTCAACCTGAAGTAGCTAGTCCAACCATGAAAGACTGACCAAAATATGTTAATAGAGTCAAATTTGAGTTGACTCGGTAAGTTACGAAATTGACCGAGTCTAGTCAATCCGCCTTGGGGCCATATGATCTTTTGAGAAGCCCAAAATAAAGTCTCCCGACCATGAAAATTAGGAGGGAATCTTTTTGAACAAATCCAAGGTATGCAGGACTGACCTCACCACAATGACTTGGAAAACCCAACATGAGAAATTTTAAAGATGTATTCTCGAATGAAGATCAACCTAATATTGCCACACCACAATGACTTGGAAAACCCAACCTGAGAAATATTAAAGATGTATTCTCGAATGAAGATCAACCTAATATTGCCAACCCGACCTGGGTTCATCAAGATTTCATCAAAAGTCTCATCAACTACCCAAAAATTTGGGGTGTTACTCTAATCATATCTGTCTGATTAGACTGATATTCTTAAAATCATGAAAATGAAAAATCTTGTAATCTTTCATTTAAGTAATAAATAGAGAGAAATGAGGTTAGAAAATACAGATTTTCCAATCTCATTTTTATACTCGATCTGACCGACCAAAATTATTTGATTTGGATCAACCCTACTTATTTAATCGAGCTAAAACTTACAAGCTCAATTAAATCATTTTTCTTAATTATTTTACTTGATTGTTTGACTTGATTCGTTTACACCGAATTTGCACGTCAACACAAAGTCGAAAGATATATAAAACAAAAGGGGATGAAAGAGAGTTTGGTAAGAAGTTAATTTCATGATGATTAAATAAAAAATTCAGAATATGTTTTGATCTCATGTCCTATCCCACTCATACATTCCAGCCAAGCGATTGTTCAGCAACAAAACATTTTTATGAGATTCAGATGGTTTAATGCCTTTATTATCCATTAATTTAATTCTTCTACAAAAAACACTCTAATTCACATTTTATTTTGAAATTGAAGGTGGATGATATATCATCATCAACACAAAGCATTTTGGAAAGTATAACAACAAAACAATACCATGTACATACTAAGGTATGATTCCAAAATTCAAAAATCTCCAAAAGCATATCAAAAATCAGAAAATTTCAAAATAAAATCTTTGAAACCCGAACTAAAAAATCAGAAAGGAAATTCAAAAATCTCCAAAAACATATCAAAAATCAGAAAATTTAATTAAAATATTAATTCTTATTTCCATCCCTTTGTATCCCTGGTTTCTTTTTACTCCCAAGATCAAACCAATCACATTTGAATATAAAAAACAATGACACGTTTGTCAAAAATTCTGTAGATATCCGATTGATTATTTGAAAGACGTCTTTCAAAAGTGAATCAAAATTAATTTATTCTCAATAAATAATGTAACAAATAAATTATTATATTATCTAAATTTTACATTGAATATAATAGATTGAATCCACAAGACAATACAATAGTTCCCAACAATAAAACTCAATAATATCTTTTCCAAATAAAATGAGATCGATCCACAAAGAATTTGATAGGTTGCAAAATTCTTCCAACCACAAACAACTAGGTATTAATAAGAAAGTCAATCCACTCTAATTAAATAAAAAATAATTGTTTCACACAATAGACTCAGTTAAGTCTATTTTGTTCTTTCTACACAAATATTTATTTATTCAATTTGAGTAGCAGGTACGAATATGACTAGATCCACCTATCAAGGTTTTCTTTTGCTAATGTGTTAAAGAAGGTTTTAATTGTATTGTAACTTGTATACATATAAGTTTATCTCAAAATATGAGTCGCATTGAAATAAAGTTAGTTTATTTGGACATTGAAGTAATGAATAAATACAAATTTGTGTAGAAAGATCACAATAGACTTATCTGAGTCTATTGTGTGAAACAATTAGATTCAACTAATTCTATTTTAAATTCTGTAGATGCCCGATTGATTTTATACCATTAATTTTTTTTTATTTAAGACTAGTCGAATTATACATTGAAATAAAGTTAGAAATTTCGTAATTAAAAATTCAAAATATTTGGAAAATATATGAATTTTTTTCTTTGTTGACATATTATCACTCTTATAAAATAGCAAATTCATTACTTCAATGTATACTTCAATATAAGTACAAGCAATTTATACCATTAAATTTTTTTTTATTTAAAATTTATAGGGCCCAATTTGGAAGTTTAAAATTTGATTGAAGTGCATAATTTTAAAGACGTCTTTTACACTTATATGACTAGGTCCACCTATGACTTAAAAATATATTTAATGAGACTTAATTGCAAAATTAAAAATGATAAAGAGACTATGTCACGCCCCATTTCCGAAATTAAATAAAATATAAAATTTTAGCATTTTTGGGCGTCCAGCAATTTAAAACAAACTATAGCTGAAGGATAAAAATCCATACAAACTGTATAATTTACATAAAGTTTTAAACGATCAGAGACCGCAGCAAAATATACATACAGGCCATCATACTTCTACAACCTTTCAAATAAATTGTTTAATTATTACAAAAATTATATATTCGCATCTTTCTTCACATTCGGCTACCAACGTCCGAATCTATAAAAGAAAACATATAAAGGGGGTGAGCGTATATAATACACTCAGTGGGATCACGCTGTATAGGGTATCATTTCATAAAATATACTAAATAATCTCATTTCATCACATGACATACAATTTATTCAAATATAATCATTCATCGCAATCAAGCATCATTCATTTTCACACATGTCACTTTCATTTCCACATTTACGGTCTTTAACCGTCTTGCAACATATGCGGTTCTTAGCCGCTATGAGAACATATTGCGGTTCTTAACCGCCATAAAAGCATATTGGGGTTCTCAACCGCCATGAAAACATATTGCGGTTCTCAGCCGCCATGAAAACATTTTCTTTACGGTTATTAACCGTCATAATATGGTGATCAGCCGTCATATGCGAGCCCTAGCCGCCTTACATATGCATGCACATCCACACATAATTTCATCACATTCACATAACAAAATTCACATAAAAGCACATCTTAATTGCACATACGAAAATATCAAATTCACCTCATCATATCATCACATTTCATGTATTCAGCACATAAGCCCAACACGTTTCATATCGAATAAAATTCGTAATTTAAATACTTGAAAGGTAATATAAAATACCAACTTAGCACATTTTCCCCACCTGAAGAGCAGCTGAACAAAAGCTTTAGACTTCCAAACTATCTACGGCGTAAAACCCGATGTATTGCCTACAAACATAAGGTTTCGACTTAGCCTTTACTCAAATTATGATCGATTTAAAATAAATTAATATTTTTAAACTAAACCCTAATTTTTGGAATTAAATATAACTTATTTTGTAATTAGAAGTAAAATTCATACTCTATATAGATCAACTTGAAATTAATAGCTCTGATTAAACTAGATAGAAAATTAGGGTTATTTATCCTTAATTTAGAAATAATAATTAAATTGTAAATTAATTCAATTAGCATAATATTTATAAGTTTATAATTTTTAGTCTCAAAAGCAATCTTGCAAAACATAGATTTAAATCATAATTTCAAATAGAATCTTTGGTTAATATTTGTAATAATAACACAATAATAATTAATTCCCAACTCAAGCTTACATTATAGTTTCTTAATTAATTTAATAAAATTTATAACTTTATACTTTATTCAATCATATAATTAGATACAAGTAACATAAATTAATTTACATAATCCTCTTTATTATTTAATTAAACTCGTCTCATTCATTAAATTCTATTAATTATAAGATAACATCTATAATTTCCATATACATTAGTAAATAATAAAAATCCAAGTGTTATTTATCATAATTCTCACAATTTTAAGGACAATTTTATGATATCGTCATATTTTAGAGAAGAATACGTAAATTTTATCCGAATTCCATGTCCGAATTTCATATATTAAATTCTAGTAAGTATATTATAACCTTTATACTTCCTAATATATTACAATATTAAATGAAAACATGTATCATTAATATAACATTTAGAAATCTAGGAAAACAAATGCATAATAACATCAATAATAAGAAAATTATGTAATTTAGATAAATTTAAGGGTTCGATTATCATCATTCGTATTTTGGGTGGCCTTCATACATGTCCATAATTAATTTAGGTTTTATATGCAATTTGCAAACTAATTAAGCATTAAAAATAAATTCAGAAATCAAAATGACATTTTTGCCCCTCATACTCATTAAATTTGCAAAACATAACCCAGCTCAACCTATCACCCTTCCCTGCTGCTGAACCCGTCGCCACTCCTAGCCCTTCTTCCACCACCAGTTCACCGCAGCCGGCGACTGGAAGTCGCCGGCGACCAACCCTATCGGAGCTCACCCTAGCTCCCCCCACAAACACAGCCATACCCTCTCCAAGACTGATCGAACTACAGCAGCTCAAACACGATCATTCATCACACCAGCGGCGCCGCTGTTCACGGCGGCGCCTCACCCCCTTCGCCGGCGCATCACCGGTGCCGGTCCCCTTGCTACAACACACACACAACACACCAACCTAGACCTACATACCTACGCACGCACGCAGACACACAGCCGGACGAACCAGTTGCAGCCCAGCGAAACTGCCGCTTCCAGCGGCTGTTCTTACTCCGACGCGCCGGCGCCACCCCGGCGCCAGCTCAGACTCAAGATAGCGGCGAACGGCAGCTTCCGATGCGGCGGAGACAGCTTCAAGAACAGCAGGGGTGAGGAAGAAAAGAAGAATACGTAGCAGCTCCTTGGTTCTCCTAACCCGTCCTTGCGACGAGCTTGGCAAGAGCTACATTTGTGACCGTTTACCTTGCCGGAAATTGATGATCGGCGGTGGAAAAGAGATGGTCAAAGTAGCTGCAAGTTGGAGTGGAAAGGAGAAGAGAAGGAAAGGCTCGGTTGCTTGTTGCAAAAATGGAAGAAGAGGAAGGAACAAGGAAACTTTATCCCATACCTTTCCCATGCTTAAGTTTCTAGAAGAACTTGACCTATTCCACACCTACATACCTATGTTACACATGTAATCCCATGCTACTTTACTTAAGCTATGCAACTTATATCCTATATGTAAGTATTTCACATAGCATAGGTTATGTGCATAAATTAAGATAATAATTTATGTTATAAGTATATCATCCATATATATATATATTAGGTACGTAAATTTTCTTTAGCTTAGGTTATGAATCTAACAACTTAGATAATACTTAGGTTATAATTATATTTTATGAATTTTATATCTTAATATTATATAATCTATATCATATATAACATATATTACAAGTTCATACTATATAATTATATATATACATTAAGGTAATATATTATATAGTTATATTTTAAAAAATAAAAAAATTCTTAGGTGCTACAGACTAAATTAAATTACATAAACTAAATGACATGTGTCATCTCTTTGGAGTTATTGTAAATTTTCATCCCCGTGTACCATTATTGTTTTGCCAATGAATCTAAAACGTTTGTGAAATTTGAATTATTTTTTAATTATTTCCATGATTTTTTTTTAATTTTACTAAAAACTTCCATCCAAAATATACTTCATTTTTAATATTTCATCCATCACCCAAAATAATTACGTAAATACATAATATGCACACATAAAAATAAATAGATATTTATGTCTAACTTGTATCTCAAATATATCTAAAAATTAGGTCGACATTTATTTTCTCAGTAATTTTCTTGAAATTCGAGTAATAATAATGTGTATGTATACATATATATAAATAGATGGTTGAACTGATTTTATAATGATCTACTAGTACATGATATTTATAGACAATTTCTAAGTTTATGTAAAAAAAAATGGAGATATAATGTGATAATTTCTAGACAAGTTCTAAATTTATGTAAAAAAAAAAAATTGAGATATAATAAAATAATTTTTACAGAAGTTCTAGACTTAAGATCCATTGACACCCTCATTGCAGTGGTCTTGCTGTCCCATTCTGCAGGTAGTGCTCTTAGCACTTTCATATTTTTCTCCTTCTGAGTGTAGAATTTATCCAGGGATTCAAGCTCATTTACAATGTTTGTAAACCTCAGATCCATCTGCTCTAAGGTCTCTTCAGGGAGCATCTCGAACAGCTCGAATTTTTGGGTTGCTGTAGACACCTTGTTCTCCTTAGTCAGCTCTGTTCCTTCGCAGATTTGTTCAAGTTTGTTCCATATATCCATGGCGGTCTTGCATGTCTTGACTTTGCTAAAGGTTCCTTTATCCAGAGTAACGAATAAGGCGTTCTTGGCTACATTGTCCAGGTTAGCTCGTCTTCTATCATCAGCCGACCATTCTTCCCTTGGTTTGTCAATCACAGCTTGATGGGGAATGGCTCCTGCATCGCCAACTTCGGCAGCTCTCGCAAATATTGGATTAGGTTTGGTGATCCTTGGAGGTCCATCTGTGATAACCATCCACATTTCGTCATACATGGCTTAGAGATGTGCCTGCATTCTAATCTTCCAATCGTCATACTCTTCAATAGAAAACATAGGAAGCTTGTGCGTGTCCATGATATGATGAAAGCGATGTATGCAGATTTTCGAAAAACAGGGATCAGGGATTTGACCAGACAGATTGGGTTTCTAATCCAACCTGCTCTGATACCACTTGTTGGTCCCAGTGGTATAAGGTTAAGAGGGGGGGTGAATTAACCTTATCAAATTTTCAACTTTTTCTCCAAGAAATGTTAAGTCCCTGATGAACAGGTAGCTAGTAAGCTTATTGCTCGACAGGTTCCTGCTCAGGCAGTGACCTCAGGACTTAGTCAGAGAATGTAATGCACAACGGAAATACTTATGTTTTTCGAAACACGCTTTTAATGCAGTATGCTCAGATGCAGATAGATAGATAGAAAGCTATAAAAGACACAAGCAAGCTTATAGAGGTTCAAGGGTGGAGTAATCCCTCTACGTCCTCTCTACTCCTTTACAAGGAGGAACTTCGTTAAAGCTAGTTTGATTTACAATAGTTTGATTTACAATAGACTCAGCTAACACAAACTAAACTCTAAACCAACTGTCAGCTCTATCCACACAGGTAGCTGCACAGTGACCAACTATCGACCCACACAGGATCTCCACACAGGTTAACCGACCCACACAGGATCCTTTCTCTTCTTCAGAGAGATTACAACTTAGCAGTTTCAAGTCCTGCCTAAGTGACTCCTATCAGACTTAGAATAAAATGAAAGGTTAAACACAATCAAATGCAGCAAGCTCCTTGAACGTCAGAAGATCACAAAGGTAGCTGGCTTGCTGCTTGCTCAGTCTGATTAACTTGAGAGTATAAGCTTGTGCGTCTATTTGCTTCTCAGTTCTCTCTTGGTTGTATATTATCGTTGTATCTTATCTTGTATCTTACTTTTATAAATCAGACTCATATATATATAGGCATCAGGTAGTTTTCTGCCCGTTGGGAAGGCAGTCCTTTGCATGATGAGGTGTCTCTTCCTGATTGGTTCTGCCGATCTTCTGACACCTGTTCTGAAATGCCTTCATTCTGTTCTGCAACTGCTTGTCCTTTGTCTGCGCAACTTCATTCTGCAGACTGTTTGTACTGTGTCCTTGCTGCTTTATCACACATGGCAGATTCTGATTCGTTGGAACTGGAGTGACTCTACTGGCTAGTCAGGTTGCATTGACTCTGATGAAACTGGTAGTATCCTCTTCAAGTAAGTCAGCTTCCTTGACTATCTTCCAAGCTCCTTGTAGCATCCTCTTCGAGTTTTGCTTGCTGGTTGCTTGATACAGTATGCAGACAGCAGGGACTTCGGCTTCCTGGCTGCTTGGCAGAATCTTCAAGTCTTTCCAGCATCCTTGCCTTAGCATATTTATATTTAAAACTCATCCAAATAGCTAAGGTTCTAATCTATTACACGTTTTGTCTCATCAAAATCTATTACATTTCTTCCTATCAAAACGCCTTTGAACTTCAAATATCTGTAAGATCTTCGAGCTTTGGCTATGTATAACAGTATAAGATCCAAAGAGTAGCAGCAGCAACCCTGCAACAAAGACCCTTCGAAATGCACCAAAATGAATTTTGGAAAGTCGAGTCAAGGAGACATTTCCCCTAAAAAACGAACACGTCCCGGCTAGTGTTCACGGTACGACGTGACATTCCCAAAGGTAAAACGACTTACGTCTTCTAGTTAGTAGCACCACAAAACTAGAAGCACCAACGAACTAAAATAATGGAAGGACTAGATCGCACTTCTATATGCTCAAATAATGCAAGATTGATTTTGCAAAGATGCTATGAGAATGATCTTTTAGCAAGAATTTCGTGTTCTCAATACTGTATAAAACTTGTTTTTATGCTTATGCAAAGAATGAAAAGCATGCCCTATTTATAAGCACATCCACCAAGTGAAGGGACACCTCATCTTAATGAGCATTTAAGGCATTTAAGCCGACTAAGTAAGTGGAGCTCTCCACTACCTTACACCATCAGTTACAGAGGATTTGGAAGGCCATTAGCCACTAGGGCTTCGAGATGGGCTTTCCCAAATGGACTACCCAATGGGCTTTTACGTTTTGGGCTTTACAGACGAGCGATGTTGCCCGTCATATTGCCAACATCAGACGCAACATCCGACCACCAGACAAGTTTTGGTCACTAACTTTGTGCATAAATTTTCACTCACCGAAAATCGATTTTAAGAGTGTAAATGCACTATGATCATCTACTCGAGACGTAGAACGATCTTTTGCCCTTTATTTTCACATTTGCCCAACTTTAACTCCTCAAAATAATGGTCAAACACGTGTGGTCAAGACTTCCTACAAAAGTCAGCATTGACCCACACTTCTAATTGAATCAAAACCAATTTTCTCCAACATTAATTACATTTCTCATTCAACCTAGCTATTTAAGAATTTTATTTTATTAATCATTTGTCTATCTAAACGTATATGAATTTTACAAGTTTGAAATTAAATTTTAAAATATTGTCTAA
Organism: Scutellaria barbata; assembly: GCA_028654395.1. Taxonomy (NCBI): domain Eukaryota; kingdom Viridiplantae; phylum Streptophyta; class Magnoliopsida; order Lamiales; family Lamiaceae; genus Scutellaria; species Scutellaria barbata. The sequence continues at coordinate 715,844 of CM053651.1, read as the reverse complement.
TTTGGAAATTGTATAGGTAAAATATGACATCACAGGAAGATCGAAAACACAAAGTTGATGCAATTGTATTTTTTTCCTTTTACTTTTTAAATAATAAGTTGATGATTAAATATTTGAATATTTATTAAGAACTGTAATGGAAGAGGATGAAAATCAATTTGATTTATTACCTGTTCGGTTGTTTGTTAGGCCCAATAAATAAATGTTTCTTGTTTTAGTAATGATGTGTAATGATCACGTTCCCTCATTATATAGAATGTGAAATTTATATGTATGTTGGGTATTTAACGCAGATGGACACATATTAATATGTTTATAGTAAGTAGGATAGCAAAACTAGTTATTAAGAATAGTATAAAAGAATATCAATGATTCAAATTTAAATAGTTTGTACTGCATCAAATGGAGCAGTAATTCTTGGAGCAAGAATGTCATGTTTACTAAATGGTATTCAACAAATCTTTATCATTATAAGAACTGTTATAGATATAAATTCCATGGTAATCACGTTTAATATGATTCTTCCATTGTGCAAAGTGGTTTTTTATTTTTATTTTTCTTGGAGAGAGCACGCAAATATGCATATAATATATTATTTGATTTTGAATTTAAAGAGCTTGTTATTAGGCTTATAAGTCAAATGGGTAAAGCCAAATGAAACATTATTCATAATTTGTTCTAAATATTACTTATCTTAAAAAATTATGTTTACTTTTATATGATTGTTAATCAAGTTAAGATTGAACTATATTTAATCAGTTAAACAAGAGTCAAATTTGAATATTTTTTGATATTCATATTGACTAATCTTCGTTCACTTATTAATTTGTCAACTAAATTTAAATAATTTATTAACAAATAATCTTGAATTGGACAAGTATTAAACAGTCGAAAATATATAGTAAGAATATAAATTATTATACAACTTTCAAAAGTGAAAATATAGTAAAAAATAGTATAATGTAAATCGAATAGAAGTAATAATAATTGGACTTCCTATTGTGCATTAATATTTTATTTTGAATTCTATGTCCCCTAATTCTAGATGTGTAGTGAATATTTGTAAGTTGTCGTTAATCCGTCATTATTAATGATAGCTCTATCACTTAAAATTGTTAATATTAAAGTTTTTTTTTTTTAACGAGAATATTGACTATATATTTGTGAAATGAAAATACAAAAAGTTAAATATTAGATATTAGATTAATTGTAAAAAATAAATGTAAAATGCAATTCCATATTTATCAAAAGAACTTTGTATTTAGAATTTTCATAATCACAATTTGAAAATTAAATCATTCATATTTCCATCTCTCCCCATTGATAGAAAGTATAATAGAAAATCAGAATCACACCAGAAACTGATAGCCTACTAAATTAATAAAATATAAAAGGAGGCCCACACAGGCCCATTCACCAACCATGAAGCCCCAACAACTCTCTATCAAATTTTACGTCTAAAAACAAAGCCCATTGAGGCCCACATCCCACCCTCCTTGAATCCAATCTCGAACTTTTGATACCATCTCTGCCCCTAATGATATTGTATATGGAGTAGATACTTTTCGTGAAACAAGTAATTTCACAACTCATAATATATTAAAAAAATTGATTTTTAAAAATAATTTTAGATTATATTATATTATAAAATTTTGTTTCACGAAATTAAGATGTGAGATTATCTCATATAAGTTTATATAATTTATAATAGATAAGAAAAGATCAAGGTATCTTTATCCATTTATATTAGAGAAGAGTATTAGAGAAGTGCAAGGATGTCGATAACTAAATTTCAAGATGTATGGTTTGAATTTATGCATGTGTGTAAGTATTTATCATGTTCTAATTTAATATTGTTATTGAACATACAATGAAAATGGATAAAAGGAAAATAAGATCTTATATAACAAAAATAAAGCTACAATAAGATTATGTGGTAAATTCTCTCCCAACCCGCCATAAGAATGAGAATAATTAGTGAGAATAAGTTTTTTACTTTGCTTTCCTTAATTTGCATTTCATCATCTTTTCATAAGAATGAGAATAATTAGTGAGAATAAGTTTTTTACTTTGCTTTCCTTAATTTGCATTTCATCATCTTTTCTTTATTTTAATGTGTTCTTGGGCATTTTCAGAGTTTCAAGATTAATTGAGCTCATGCTTTTAGAATTTGGCCAATTTTAAAATTTTGAAAAACTACGTGGGTAGAAAATTATAGTGCTCTGTGTCATAAATCGAAATTCATAAAATGATATTTTAGTCATACATAGAGAATAGTGTATTCAATGAAATGTCGATTTCTAAATAGTTTAAAACACAAAAAATATATTCAATAACTCTATTTATAAATGATATTAAAAACACATAAATTATTAATTTGTGCAACACTAAATTGTCATAAATAAGAGTTCAGACATCAAATTTCGAAAAATTCGGACACAAGAAATGTAATTATAGTTTAGTAAGAATATATTTATGATGCCATGACCTAGACCAAATTATAAGGGAAATTATAAAATAGAAGAATTGTTTTTTTCTATGATGATGATTGAACCTCCGAATCAGTTTTTCTCTTTTCTTCTATTTTTATTTTTATTTAATTTTCTTCCAAAACTTCCACTTTGTGCATCTTTTGAGTCATTCTATACTTGCATAAAATTCCAAATATATTTGCATTCTACCAACGCTCTTTCTGTACTCTGCCAAAGTTTACCACTCTCATGAAAGAGTTTTGGAATTTTGCACAAGAGAATAAAAAATGATATCTCAGATTTTGAACATGATCTTTTTGATGGATTTTGGCATTTTGCATTTAAAAAAAAAAACACACACATATATATATATATATATAAAAGTACTTCAGATTCTCACTATCCTGTCAATGGGTTCACTTGCTATTTAGTACATATTACTTAATCTTAGGAATGTTAGGGATAGTGCCCTTAAAGCAATTATGAATTGTTTTATGATTATTAATAAATGCGACATTTATTTTCAAACTCATATGCTTATTGTATGCATTTCATGAACATCATAGAAAATCCCTAATTTGTTTGATGTAACCATAATCTTAGTATATAAATGTTATATACAAGAGGATTAAGATTATGGATAATAAACTTAAATTAAGTCTATGATGAAATTAATTAAAGTATGAGATCTTTAATTAAAACATCATTAATGCGGCCCATTACATAAGATGTGACCGTCTCATCCGAACCGTCGATGTGGAGACATTTGAGTGGGGGCATTTATATATGATTTGATCATATAAGACAATGATCGATTTAATTTGTGTTTTTCCTACAAATTCCATTTAGATATGGAAATCCAAATTAAATTGTAAGATGACCATATATGGATGAATCTTAATCCTGAGTGATTATAGACTCCTATTTAGTTTTATGTGGTTCTTAATTTGCTTGTTTCTGTTTATCAATGGGCTTTCGCAACACTTGCATTTTAGATTCACATAAAATTAAATGGCTAGGAATATAAATTCAAAGATATGGAATCCATTCGTTCTTGCGAGAAGTAGAAAGATAATTCTCTCATTTGTTAATTTTGAAATTGAATGGTTTGAGATCTCTAATTTATAATTGGATTATAAATTAACCATTCACTAGTAAATTAATGGTAAATGAGGAAAAGAGGTAATCAAAGAGGTTGACAGATAATACCTATTTTAATTACGAATTGTCTATGGAGGATTAATCTATATGTAATGGTTATATCAGTGGACGATTAAATTTCAAAGAGTAAAATATTTTATAATCGTAAGAATGCAATTCCGTATTTTTAGTGGAGTAATAACGGAATTAATAAGTCGAATGAATTAATTAAAGAGTTTAATTGTTTATTCAATTTATTGGAGCTTATGTGTAACGCTCAGGATAAAAACAAAGCATAATTGATTAATTAAATAAGTAAACCTTAATTAAAATATCTTATGTGTTTTAATTCTTGAATGTTAATTTAATTACATGCGTTTTAGATATGTGTTTAATGACCAGTTTTAGATGGATAAAAATTATACACATGGAAAATAGAATATTTTTATACAATTAGATGCGTAATGGATAAACGAGAAGATAGAAATGAACTAGAGGTCAATCGGACAACCGTAGCTCAAACGGCGAAGAAAAGGGCAAAATATAGAGTTTCGGAAAAACGAGGAACGGAATCGAGACAAACATAATCGAAATCTTATCGTGAATAGTAACTGAAGCTTATCATGAACAGTAACCTAATGAATAGTACTTTTCCAAATTCTATAAATAGGCCCTCATTCGATTTCATTTTTCACCGTTTTTTCGAACGAGCCGAACGAGCTGAAAAGCGCCGAACACACGTAAGTCTCTCTCTCATCTCTCTTTTTCTTTCCCGTCTTCATTCTGTCTCAGGCGTGCCGCTGCCGGCGCCGCCGCCGGAGTTCGCCGGAAAATTTCAAAGTTGTCGGTTTCGGTTGATTTTCATATACAACGTAGCCCTCGACGATACGAGTCTAGAGCAACTTTTGGAATTCAATTCCGATTCTCCATTCGTCGGAAAATGGTGAAAAACCGCCGCTGTCGTCGCCAATGAGATATCGCTGACCGGGGGTCATGGGTCCCGGTCAAAGTCATTTGACCAAATTACCGAAATACCCTTAAATCTTAAAACGCTCCGTTCGAGCTCGTTTCAACTCCGATTGAGTTCATTTTTTTTTGTTATGATCCAAATTTCATTCTCTTTCACCTCAGTTGTATAAACTGATACTTTCCCTCTTGTTTCTTCAGCCTCAATTGTTAGGCCCTCTGTTCCGATCCGTTTCATTTCGATTGATAGTATCCGATCCGATATCGTTTAAATCCTTAATTATATTTCATAAATATCTAAAAACACCGTAAATTATGTAGGCTACCTGTTGGATTGAAGCATTGGGATACGTGATCTTGGATACTTACAACTCACGTGGTAACCACCGAAGAAGGTGGGGGTAATTTCTTACTCTTTATCTGTTTACAGTTTTCCCTATTCCAAGCATGATTGAGATTCCTCAATCATGATTGTGATTATATTTGCTATGACATACATAAACTGTGAGGGGTGGGCCCGCTGAGGCGCCCCTTCATGCATTCGTCCCTAACCTCCATTCTTTTATAAAAGGTTTGGTGGTCCTTAAAATGCACCAGCGGTATTTGAGGCCGTTTTATGGGATAAGACGGGCGATGCCCGCACCTATTCGTCCCTTACCATTTCTAATGTCTGCTGTGCATATTTTGTGCTGTGTTCCGTGATGATTATGCTTATTTTCTGATTTAAATGTCTGTCAAAGTTTTAGACGCGGATTTTATCCCCACGAGTGTATTCAACGCATTCACCCCTTACTCTGTAATTCACGTTACAGGAGGTGGTGAGCATGATGAACCTTAGAAGGAGAGAGAAGGTGTTATATTTGGATCTGTAATTATTTTAATATGATGTTTCTCAAGCTTTCTCTTTATAAAACAATATTGTAAGAAATCCATGTTTGGTGGTTAAATGATGTATATTCAGGGCTGTGAGATCCTGATGTTTTTCCGCTGTAAATATTATGTTTAAATCGGTTGAACTGATGGTTGATATGTAATATTTTGTGTTCGTCTCAAACTTCTTTTCTTCTTCCTGCACGCCCGTGTGAAAAACTCTGATAAATTCTCTATAAGAAAATGGGGCGTGACATTATGATTATGGGTCCATGGTCCCCGGTTCCCCTTTCTAAGTAAAACGGGTTAAATATAAGTTTATCTATTTCTAATAATTTATGGAAAATAGTTTTCCATGTGATTTGGGTAATTATATAAATATCATTTAATTTCAAGAATATTTGATATTCTACAGTGATGACTGTATCGGAAATTAAATAAGTATTTTGATATTTATTTTTGATATTAATATAATCAATAAAATTGATATTATAGGATAATATCAATTATAATTATATTAAGATTATGACTCTTAATTAATGGGATTTGGAATCCTAATTGGGTAAGGACTAATAAAATTAAGATTGTGAATCTTAATAAGATTAGATTTCTAGTTGGAAATAAATCCTAATTAGATTAGGATTAAAATTTTAAGTAGATACTGATATAATTGAGTCTATAAAAGAAAGTCATAGTTTCTGTATCAGCACAGAAAGGACACGCCTATTTGAGAGAAGAGACACGCCTATTTCATCTAATACACGCGTAATTTTTGAGATCTGATCTTAATTATATTCTGTGATTTTTCTAATATAGAATAGTTCTCTATCCATCCCAATTCAATTAGCCCAATGGTCCAATCCTATGATCTTGAGTTGAGTACATCATAGGAATAAGTTAGAATTATAAAGATATTATGGGTGAGTTGAGTACATCATAGGAATAAGTTAGAATTATAAAGATATTTTGGGTGCCCACACACTACCGTTGAGAGGGAGGAACGAATCGGAAGATTGTGGTGTCTTCTACAATTCATTCGAGATCAATTAAAGCAAAAGAGATAAAAAGTATGTTTCTTTTCACTGCTTTAGTTTTAAATAAATTTAATATTAATGATACGTTCTTATATGTGAAAAATGATTTTTGAAATCCATTGCTTTTGCTACCGTTCGATTAGATTGAAAAGACAAATTTTATTCGACCCGAATTCGATTCGGACTCGTTTAATTTCCAACACTTAATATATCTTTTTATGTTTTTTTCATTATATATTTAGGCGAAGAAGAAGATTTAATTATCATTCATATTTTCCAGCCATTTTATTTGAATTTTTTTTTCGATCTCGTTGGACCTTTTATTTTTAATTCTCGCACTTGTGGATTTGAGAGTTGTATTTATTTGGTTTTGACAAATTATTGATTGAATTAAGGTTAACTTTTGAAGTGTGTTATAATCTTTAGTTGAAAAAGAACAAAAATAATTGTATTTTATATTAATCGTAGAACATATGGAATGTTATGATTTATGTGGATGTGAGATAATTTTATTTTATATTTCAATCAATAATCGACACATACTCACCCGAGTGTCAATCGATTAAATAAATTTTCCTCTCTTATAAAAATTATAAAATTTCGGATTATGAAAAATTAAAATTGGAGTTAATAAATCAATATGCTGGTGTTTATTAAAAACTTTTTTTTTATTTTATATCAAATAAATCATCGTCTTTTTTGATGTGAATGTGATATTAGGCTTTTTTTTTTGTTTATGGAATATTGTAATTTAAAAAATATTTTTATGATATGCTGTCGTCATTGATAGGCGACTACAACCTTTAATATATTTTTCTAAATAAATTCGCTTGTGTTATAGGACACACACCAAAAGTTAATTATAAAAACATTTAATTAAACTAAGTCGTCCCCACATACAAGTATCGCTTTGCAAATTTAAAATATGCATGCATGCACAAGCACATACATTAATTTCTAATATTTAAGTTTTATGGTTTTTCTTTAATAAGATTTTTGAATTTTTTTTTAAAAATTAAATATATTAATAGTACACCCGTGAAATGTATGCAATGATTTATTGTGATAATATATACAATTTATAATGATATAATGAAGTTGTATACATGAAAATGTTATGAATTGGTATCCTGTGCACTTGATGCACGTACATGCGGGTCGGGTTCAAGTCGACTTGGATTAACATTTTTTTTCTTTTTTATCCTGATCTTAATACTATATTAGTCATACTTTTACGTCATATTAATCATACATTTATATACAAATATCATACAATTTTATATAATACTTTAACTTTAAAAAAACCGTTGATCTTTATACTATATTAATCATACATTCATGTTATATTAGTCATACTCTTATGTAATGCAGCGTCCCGTTTATTTTTAAAGATAATTTTTGGCTAAGGCGTTACTTACATACAAAATTCACTATTTTAAGAATAAATAAAAAAATTAAGAATAATTATGAAATACACGTTTCTAAAATTTATAAAATAAAATACATTGAATAAAATTCTTTTACAACCTTTGAATGACGGCTACCAGCAACCACCGCTTGCACACCATGCCCTAAACTCTTTGCACTGAAAACATTTTAACATTTTACCAGCATCAACCTTTGAATATCGGCTTGAAAAATGAACCTTGTTAAGGTGTCAAATTAGTCGTCAACCTGAAGTAGCCAGTCCAACCATGAAAGACTGACCAAAATATGTTAATAGAGTCAAATTTGAGTTGACTCGGTAAGTTACGAAACTGACCGAGTCTAGTCGATCCGCCTTGGGGCCATATGATCTTTTGAGAAGCCCAAAATAAAGTCTCCCGACCATGAAAATTAGGAGGGAATCTTTTTGAACAAATCCAGGGTATGCAGGACTGACCTCACCACAATGACTTGGAAAACCCAACCTGAGAAATTTTAAAGATGTATTCTCGAATGAAGATCAACCTAATATTGCCACACCACAATGACTTGGAAAACCCAACCTGAGAAATATTAAAAATGTATTCTCGAATGAAGATCAACCTAATATTGCCAACCCGACCTGGGTTCATCAAGATTTCATCAAAAGTCTCATCAACTACCCAAATATCTGGGGTGTTACTCTAATCATATCCGTCTGATTAGACTGATATTCTTAAAATCATGAAAATGAAATATCTTGTAATTTTTCATTTAAGTAATAAATAGAGAGAAATGAGGTTAGAAAATACAGATTTTCCAATCTCATTCTTATACTTGATCTGACTGACCAAAATTATTTGATTTGGATCAACCCTACTTATTTAATCGAGCTAAAACTTACAAGCTCAATTAAATTATTTTTCTTAATTATTTTACTTGATTGTTTGACTTGATTCGTTTACACCGAATTTGCACGTCAACACAAAGTCGAAAGATATATAAAAAAAAGGGGATGAAAGAGAGTTTGGTAAGAAGTTAATTTCATGATGATTAAATAAAAAATTCAGAATATGTTTTGATCCCATGTCCTATCCCACTCATGCATTCCAGCCAAGCGACTGTTCAGCAACAAAACATTTTTATGAGATTCAGATGGTTTAATGCCTTTATTATCGATTAATTTTATTCTTCTACAAAAAACACTCTAATTGACATTTTATTTTGAAATTGAAGGTGGATGATATATCATCATCGACACGAAGCATTTTGGAAAGTATAACAACAAAACAATACCATGTACATACTAAGGTATGATTCCAAAATTCAAAAATCTCCAAAAGCATATCAAAAATCAGAAAATTTCAAAATAAAATCTTTGAAACTCGAACTAAAAAATCAGAAAGGAAATTCAAAAATCTCCAAAAACATATCAAAAATCAGAAAATTTAATTAAAATATTAATTCTTATTTCCATCCCTTTGTATCCCTGGTTTCTTTTTACTCCCAAGATCAAACCAATCACATTTGAATATAAAAAACAATGACACGTTTGTCAAAAATTATGTAGATGCCCGATTGATTATTTGAAAGACGTCTTTCAAAAGTGAATCAAAATTAATTTATGGGAAAATTTCATTTTTGGCCCTGTAGGAATGGGCTCGGGCCGATTTTGGTTCAAATTCACTCTTTTTTGACCCTCCACAAATTTTCGTCAAAAATTTAACAGAGATACCACGTGGAAGGCACGTGCCCGTTAAGTCTTTGAATTTGTTGCGGGAACACAATGTCTTCTCCCTATTACAACAAGCCCTAATTCTCAAATCAGGTTAATTGCTAACCTAATCCCCAAATCATCCCCCAAATCTTCCTCAAATCTTCTCCAAATCTCAAAGCCTATTTCCCAAGCTGAAATCACTGAGAAGAGCTATGGTGAGGTGGAAATCGCAAGTGAATGCTCCCCTGTGGAAATCGATGGTTGGACAGATATGAATGGTTAGTTAGCAATTCAATTTTTTTGCATTTGGGGTTGGGTTTTTTCTTGTTCTTTGTGATTGGGGAATTCGCCACCTTCGATTGTTAATTGGGCTATTCCCTTGATAAGGAGAGGGAAACTGTTGGCTGTTTATGATCCAAGAGTTGCACCTCCTAAGGATGCAATGGTGAGGAAGATGTTGGTGGTGGCGGCGGCGAAATGCGTGAGGAATTGTAGGAAGAGAAGGCCATCTATGAAGGAGGTGGTCGAGTGTTTGAGTGAGTTGAGTAAACTGATTCCTCTTCATTCTTGGAATGGCTTAGCTAATCCTTGTTTGATGGTGGAGAATGTGGGTAGACCTGTTCAATCAATGGCTAAAGCTGGTGAAACTAAGAGCCTTGATGATGGTGATGCTAAAGTTGGGAGAGCATAGAGAAAAACGGGACGATTATACTCGGATTTGGGGGTTCGGTGTAATTTGATGGAGTTGATGGGTAGCCCTGATTGTGAGGCTAATGATGGTTTGGAAACAAAGATGGAATCAACAAAAAGGGTGTCTAGTTTAAGATTAGAGATTCTTCGATTAGGTGATAGTCATAGGCCTAATGTATGGGCCATGGTTCTTGGTGGTGGTAGTGTCTAAATTAAGGCCAAATGCATAGGTGAGAGAGAGCTCAGACATGGTTTCTGAAGATGATGAGATTGGGGAGCTGGCAATTGCAAGGTAGTATGTGTGTCTGATTTGGTAATAAGAAATGCTCGTACGAGTAAGTGTATCTTGCTTCGATTCAAATCACATTGTTGTAGAGTGTATATTATGGATTTAGTGTGCATCACTGATGCACTAGTCATGTTTGAAGCTAATTAATGATGATTTTGATTGTAATAAGCTCATTCTTGTATTAAATCTTCGGTTTTTAGAGTGATAGGAAACAGGAAAAATAGCTGTTTTAAAGGCTGTAAAATAGTTGTTGAGGTAGTAAACATTGTTAACATGTGGAGACAGTTAATATAGTCCATGCATCAGAGTCCCTCATGCAACAAACTTGTGCTAGGGTAAGTATATGTGTTTATGTAACTTGTGCATGGTAAAATACATAAAAGTTCTTCAAGTTAATACATCCTGTTTCTTAGGTTCCACCACCTAATCTCCCTGGAAGAGTGAATATCAGAGGACCACCACCAATAATTTAGTTCAATCATTTCAATCGGGTTCCACCAAGAATGATGTTACCTAGGCCTTCATCCTCAAAAGATGCTATTCCAGTTATTAAGTAAGGAGGTATGAAGTTCATCAATCTATCAAGTTTAGATAATCTGTTGACTAGCAAGAGTAAGGATAAGGCTAAGGGCAAAGCTAAGGATAATTAGCTTCTGTATTGAACATACTTGATATTTAGCTTCTGTATTGAACATACAGTGATATTTTGCTTTCGTTTCTGAACATTGAAGTTCCAGCCACTCTCTATTTTGGCTTTTTGCACATGAGGTGGGGTTATGAGTCATCTTTTTGTAATTATGTAATTAATATGTGCTCTAGATTTATGTAGATATGTATGAAAATGCTTTTTCAGCTATTTTAAAGGCTGTAAACTAGCTGTTGTTTCGAAAAAAATCGGGAAAATTGTAATCAAATTGGTTTTTGCGCTAAAAATGAAATCTAACGGACAGGGCTAACTTTGATCAACTGAACTAACGGACAAGGCTAACTTTGATTAAATTTGGGCCACTTTCGTACCTCAGGGTCAAAATCGGCCCGAACCCATTCCTACAGGGCCAAAAATGAAATTTTCCCATTAATTTATTCTCAATAAATAATGTAACAAATACATTATTCTATTATCTAAATTTTACATTGAATATAATAGATTGAATCCACAAGACAATACAATAGTTCCCAACAATAAAACTCAATAATATCTTTTCCAAACAAAATGAGATCGATCCACAAAGAATTTGATAGGTTGCAAAATTCTTCCAACCACAAACAACTAGGTATTAATAAGAAAGCCAATCCACTCTAATTAAATAAAAAATAATTGTTTCACACAATAGACTCAGTTGAGTCTATTTTGTTCTTTCTACACAAATATTTATTTATTCAATTTGAGTAGCAGGTACGAATATGACTAGATCCACCTATCAAGGTTTTCTTTTGCTAATGTGTTAAAGAAGGTTTTAATTGTATTGTAACTTGTATACATATAAGTTTATCTCAAAATATGAGTCACATTGAAATAAAGTTAGTTTATTTGGATATTGAAGTAATGAATAAATACAAATTTGTGTAGAAAGATCACAATAGACTCAGATTAGTTTATTTGGACATTGAAGTAACGAATAAATACAAATTTGTGTAGAAAGATCACAATAGACTTATCTGAGTCTATTATGTGAAACAATTAGATTCAACTAATTCTATTTTAAATTTTGTAGATGCCCGATTGATTTTATACCATTAATTTTTTTTTTGATTTAAGACTAGTCGAATTATATATTGAAATAAAGTTAGAAATTTCATAATTAAAAATTCAAAATATTTAGAAAATATATGAATTTTTTTCTTTGTTGACATATTATCACTCTTATAAAATAGCAAATTCATTACTTCAATGTATACTTTAATATAAGTACAAGCAATTTATACCATTAATTTTTTTTATTTAAAATTTATAGGGCCCAATTTGGAAGTTTAAAATTTGATTGAAGTGCATAATTTTAAAGACGTCTTTTACACTTATATGACTAGGTCCACCTATGACTCAAAAATATATTTAATGAGACTTAATTGCAAAATTATAAATGATAAAGAGACTAAATTAAATTACATAAACTAAATGACATGTGTCATCTCTTTGGAGTTATTGTAAATTTTCATCCCCGTGTACCATTATTGTTTTGCCAATGAATCTAAAACGTTTGTGAAATTTGAATTATTTTTTAATTATTTCCATGATTTTTTTTTTAATTTTACTAAAAACTTCCATCCAAAATATACTTCATTTTTAATATTTCATCCATCACCCAAAATAATTACGTAAATACATAATATGCACACATAAAAATAAATAGATATTTATGTCTAACTTGTATCTCAAATATATCTAAAAATTAGGTCGACATTTATTTTCTCAGTAATTTTCTTGAAATTCGAGTAATAATAATGTGTATGTATACATATATATAAATAGATGGTTGAACTGATTTTATAATGATCTACTAGTACATGATATTTATAGACAATTCTAAGTTTATGTAAAAAAAATGGAGATATAATGTGATAATTTCTAGACAAGTTCTAAATTTATGTAAAAAAAAAAATTGAGATATAATAAAATAATTTTTACGGAAGTTCTAGACTTTTCTACAATTAAAATCTGGGGTGTTACTCTAATCATATCCGTCTGATTAGACTGATATTCTTAAAATCATGAAAATGAAATATCTTGTAATCTTTCATTTAAGTAATAAATAGAGAGAAATGAGGTTAGAAAATACAGATTTTCCAATCTCATTCTTATACTTGATCTGACTGACCAAAATTATTTGATTTGGATCAACCCTACTTATTTAATCGAGCAAAAACTTACAAGCTCAATTAAATTATTTTTCTTAATTATTTTACTTGATTGTTTGACTTGATTCGTTTACACCGAATTTGCACGTCAACACAAAGTCGAAAGATATATAAAAAAAAGGGGATGAAAGAGAGTTTGGTAAGAAGTTAATTTCATGATGATTAAATAAAAAATTCAGAATATGTTTTGATCCCATGTCCTATCCCACTCATGCATTCCAGCCAAGCGACTGTTCAGCAACAAAACATTTTTATGAGATTCAGATGGTTTAATGCCTTTATTATCCATTAATTTTATTCTTCTACAAAAAACACTCTAATTGACATTTTATTTTGAAATTGAAGGTGGATGATATATCATCATCGACACGAAGCATTTTGGAAAGTATAACAACAAAACAATACCATGTACATACTAAGGTATGATTCCAAAATTCAAAAATCTCCAAAAGCATATCAAAAATCAGAAAATTTCAAAATAAAATCTTTGAAACTCGAACTAAAAAATCAGAAAGGAAATTCAAAAATCTCCAAAAACATATCAAAAATCAGAAAATTTAATTAAAATATTAATTCTTATTTCCATCCCTTTGTATCCCTGGTTTCTTTTTACTCCCAAGATCAAACCAATCACATTTGAATATAAAAAACAATGACACGTTTGTCAAAAATTATGTAGATGCCCGATTGATTATTTGAAAGACGTCTTTCAAAAGTGAATCAAAATTAATTTATGGGAAAATTTCATTTTTGGCCCTGTAGGAATGGGCTCGGGCCGATTTTGGTTCAAATTCACTCTTTTTTGACCCTCCACAAATTTCCGTCAAAAATTTAACAGAGATACCACGTGGAAGGCACGTGCCCGTTAAGTCTTTGAATTTGTTGCGGGAACACAATGTCTTCTCCCTATTACAACAAGCCCTAATTCCCAAATCAGGTTAATTGCTAACCTAATCCCCAAATCATCCCCCAAATCTTCCTCAAATCTTCTCCAAATCTCAAAGCCTATTTCCCAAGCTGAAATCACTGAGAAGAGCTATGGTGAGGTGGAAATCGCAAGTGAATGCTCCCCTGTGGAAATCGATGGTTGGACAGATATGAATGGTTAGTTAGCAATTCAATTTTTTTGCATTTGGGGTTGGGTTTTTTCTTGTTCTTTGTGATTGGGGAATTCGCCACCTTCGATTGTTAATTGGGCTATTCCCTTGATAAGGAGAGGGAAACTGTTGGCTGTTTATGATCCAAGAGTTGCATCTCCTAAGGATGTAATGGTGAGGAAGATGTTGGTGGTGGCGGCAGCGAAATGCGTGAGGAATTGTAGGAAGAGAAGACCATCTATGAAGGAGGTGGTCGAGTGTTTGAGTGAGTTGAGTAAACTGATTCCTCTTCATTCTTGGAATGGCTTAGCTAATCCTTGTTTGATGGTGGAGAATGTGGGTAGACCTGTTCAATCAATGGCTAAAGCTGGTGAAACTAAGAGCCTTGATGATGGTGATGCTAAAGTTGGGAGAGCATAGAGAAAAACGGGACGATTATACTCGGATTTGGGGGTTCGGTGTAATTTGATGGAGTTGATGGGCAGCCCTGATTGTGAGGCTAATGATGGTTTGGAAACAAAGATGGAATCAACAAAAAGGGTGTCTAGTTTAAGATTAGAGATTCTTCGATTAGGTGATAGTCATAGGCCTAATGTATGGGCCATGGTTCTTGGTGGTGGTAGTGTCTAAATTAAGCCAAATGCATGGGTGAGAGAGAGCTCAGACATGGTTTCTGAAGATGATGAGATTGGGGAGCTGGCAATTGCGAGGTAGTATGTGTGTCTGATTTGGTAATAAGAAATGCTCGTACGAGTAAGTGTATCTTGCTTCGATTCAAATCACATTGTTGTAGAGTGTATATTATGGATTTAGTGTGCATCACTGATGCACTAGTCATGTTTGAAGCTAATTAATGATGATTTTGATTGTAATAAGCTCATTCTTGTATTAAATCTTCGGTTTTTAGAGTGATAGGAAACAGGAAAAATAGCTGTTTTAAAGGCTGTAAAATAGTTGTTGAGGTAGTAAACATTGTTAACATGTGGAGACAGTTAATATAGTCCATGCATCAGAGTCCCTCATGCAACAAACTTGTGCTAGGGTAAGTATCTGTGTTTATGTAACTTGTGCATGGTAAAATACATAAAAGTTCTTCAAGTTAATACATCCTGTTTCTTAGGTTCCACCACCTAATCTCCCTGGAAGAGTGAATATCAGAGGACCACCACCAATAATTCAGTTCAATCATTTCAATCGGGTTCCACCAAGAATGATGTTACCTAGGCCTTCATCCTCAAAAGATGCTATTCCAGTTATTAAGCAAGGAGGTATGAAGTTCATCAATCTATCAAGTTTAGATAATCTGTTGACTAGCAAGAGTAAGGATAAGGCTAAGGGCAAAGCTAAGGATAATTAGCTTCTGTATTGAACATACATTGATATTTAGCTTCTGTATTGAACATACAGTGATATTTTGCTTTCGTTTCTGAACATTGAAGTTCCAGCCACTCTCTATTTTGGCTTTTTGCACATGAGGTGGGGTTATGAGTCATCTTTTTGTAATTATGTAATTAATATGTGCTCTAGATTTATGTAGATATGTATGAAAATGCTTTTTCAGCTATTTTAAAGGCTGTAAACTAGCTGTTGTTTCGAAAAAAATCAGGAAAATTGTAATCAAATTGGTTTTTGCGCTAAAAATGAAATCTAATGGACAGGGCTAACTTTGATCAACTGAACTAACGGACAGGGCTAATTTTGATTATATTTGGGCCACTTTCGTACCTCAGGATCAAAATCGGCCCGAGCCCATTCCTACAGGGCCAAAAATGAAATTTTCCCATTAATTTATTCTCAATAAATAATGTAACAAATACATTATTCTATTATCTAAATTTTACATTGAATATAATAGATTGAATCCACAAGACAATACAATAGTTCCTAACAATAAAACTCAATAATATCTTTTCCAAACAAAATGAGATCGATCCACAAAGAATTTGATAGGTTGCAAAATTCTTCCAACCACAAACAACTAGGTATTAATAAGAAAGCCAATCCACTCTAATTAAATAAAAAATAATTGTTTCACACAATAGACTCAGTTGAGTCTATTTTGTTCTTTCTACACAAATATTTATTTATTCAATTTGAGTAGCAGGTACGAATATGACTAGATCCACCTATCAAGGTTTTCTTTTGCTAATGTGTTAAAGAAGGTTTTAATTGTATTGTAACTTGTATACATATAAGTTTATCTCAAAATATGAGTCACATTGAAATAAAGTTAGTTTATTTGGACATTGAAGTAATGAATAAATACAAATTTGTGTAGAAAGATCACAATAGACTCAGATTAGTTTATTTGGACATTGAAGTAACGAATAAATACAAATTTGTGTAGAAAGATCACAATAGACTTATCTGAGTCTATTATGTGAAACAATTAGATTCAACTAATTCTATTTTAAATTTTGTAGATGCCCGATTGATTTTATACCATTAATTTTTTTTTTTGATTTAAGACTAGTCGAATTATACATTGAAATAAAGTTAGAAATTTCATAATTAAAAATTCAAAATATTTAGAAAATATATGAATTTTTTTCTTTGTTGACATATTATCACTCTTATAAAATAGCAAATTCATTACTTCAATGTATACTTTAATATAAGTACAAGCAATTTATACCATTAATTTTTTTTATTTAAAATTTATAGGGCCCAATTTGGAAGTTTAAAATTTGATTGAAGTGCATAATTTTAAAGACGTCTTTTACACTTATATGACTAGGTCCACCTATGACTCAAAAATATATTTAATGAGACTTAATTGCAAAATTATAAATGATAAAGAGACTAAATTAAATTACATAAACTAAATGACATGTGTCATCTCTTTGGAGTTATTGTAAATTTTCATCCCCGTGTACCATTATTGTTTTGCCAATGAATCTAAAACGTTTGTGAAATTTGAATTATTTTTTAATTATTTCCATGATTTTTTTTTTAATTTTACTAAAAACTTCCATCCAAAATATACTTCATTTTTAATATTTCATCCATCACCCAAAATAATTACGTAAATACATAATATGCACACATAAAAATAAATAGATATTTATGTCTAACTTGTATCTCAAATATATCTAAAAATTAGGTCGACATTTATTTTCTCAGTAATTTTCTTGAAATTCGAGTAATAATAATGTGTATGTATACATATATATAAATAGATGGTTGAACTGATTTTATAATGATCTACTAGTACATGATATTTATAGACAATTCTAAGTTTATGTAAAAAAAAATGGAGATATAATGTGATAATTTCTAGACAAGTTCTAAATTTATGTAAAAAAAAAAATTGAGATATAATAAAATAATTTTTACGGAAGTTCTAGACTTTTCTACAATTAAAATAAATAGATGGTTGAAATTATTCCATTATGATCTTCATGTATATGAAACTTTTAAACAATTTCTAAACATAAGTACAACAAAAAAAATATGTTTTAGCACAAAAAAATTCCAACAACTATTACATTAATGGAAACTTAGTACATGAAAAAATATAATAGTACATGAGTTTACATAGTACATGGAAAAATCAATGGTTTAAATTATTTTTAAAGAATATTTCTTTTAAAAATATATTTCTTATGTTTTATTTGTTAAATAATTGATGGTTAATTAAAGATTTATTAAATGTCTTCTATATTTCAAATTCATCCAACTATGTCATGATTTGTAATTAAGTTCTAGATTAATTTTATTGTCATACGCACATGGCTATCTATCCTAAAGTTCTATCAGCCCTTTAAAATTACATTACCGATTATTAGATAAAATGGTGTTATTTAATCAATATGTCATACGTCACAAATCCAAAATATTTTCTTATCCAAAAAGTGAATAATTTAAAAGTGTTACATATTAATAAAATGTTACATGTAATTGTTACATATTAATAAAGTGTTACATGCAGGTGTTACATATTAATAAAATGTTACATGTGAGTGTTACAATTTAATAAAGTGTTACATATGAGTGTTACATATTAATAAAGTGTTATATAAATATTATAAAAATAAAAATGTTACAACAATATGTTACGTAAAGTATGTTATGTAGAAAGTGTTACAAATGTATGTTACGTAAGGCCATTTATGTTGTAGTATCAAGATAAAAAAAAAGATCAAAATGAATCCATCCTTATTATCATTAAAATGACTTATATATATTCATAAATAAAATATAAAAATATAGAGATACACACACATGCATGTGGTCATTTCTGTGTCTAATTAGCCATCAAAAAGCAGTAGTCTTGTGGGCTAACTTTGATTTAATTTTGGCAGTAGAAAGCTCAAAAATCCGTGCTCCTAAATCCCAAATCTTGGACAGCTTACCTCATTAGATATATAATGCCCCTACCTACCCCTCAATCCTCAAAAATTCATTTTCTTTCGTAAGTGTAATCATCTTCTTCTTTACCATATCTCTAAAGATTTGCCCCTCTCTCCCTCTCTCTCTCAGTCTCATTTTCTTGTTTGCTTTTCTGCAATTTAATACCAAGAAAGAGACCACCAATCCATATTCAGAAAATTCTAGCTACTACTCACCATTACTTCACTGCATGCATCTTTACATATTTAGTATTCATAGTATTAAATGTTTAGACTTCAACAGTTGAAACTGCTAAAACTAATTCAATTACTACTATTTATACAATTTTTTGCACCACCTCTCTCTCTCTCTCTTAAAAGAAAATTAATTAAAAATTCAATTTCATCCGCCCTCTGCAAAAATTAATGATCTGCGAAATTTTAACTGATCCTGCAGTATATTATATAGGTTAATGCAAAATCTCTCAAATTAGTGTCTACCTTTTACTATTTCAGATTCAAATTATTTTAACTATTTCTTTCCAAAAAAAAAAAAAAAAGAGACTCATTTTATTTTAATTCAGAATATTAATCTTTTTTTCTTTTCTTTTTTGTCTGAAAGAGTCGCAGATAGAGAAAATTGGGAAGTGGGTCAATTGGAAACTACAGGTGGTGATATCTTTTGTACAACTTTTTCACAAATCAAGCTGATCATGATTCTGTATAGGTTTTGTTTGTGTGTATATATAGTAATATTTTATGCAATTATTTTTGTGGTTATGCCAGCAAACTGCAAATCTGACCATTTCTCTCTCTCTAGTGGGCTTCTTCAAAGATCCTATATATCTTTATTGTTAATATTTGAATAATTATGGGCATGTATCTTTGGACTTTCATTTTATATGTGATTGAAGTGGTGGCATATATATGCTTCTTTAAAGTAATTGTATGTAGTGTTCTTATTATGTAATTGATTTTGTTGTTTTATTAATAATAATAATAATAATAATAATAATAATAATAATAGTTTAAGAAAAATCACTACATTGTCATTTTAATCAATTTTCACCATATTTACTCGGATTACATCTTTCATCATGTTATGCTAGATTTTATTCACGTCTTATAAGCCATGTGTTAATTTCTCAGTTGAAGCAACCTCATTGTCAAACTATCTAATCACGTAGTAACGTGACCAAATGATGGATATATGTGACCACCTTATTATGTTACTTGTGAGCTAGTATTAATTTTGCTCATTTATTATAAAAGATAGATTTAAATTATTTATCATCGATCAATATTTCTAATGTGTCCAAAGACAATGAGCAAAAGAAAAATATATATAAAATGGTGCTAGAGTTTGACCTAATAATATTGAAAAACATATATATATATATATATATTTATATTTATGAATACTGAACTAACTGATCTTATACACATTAATGAAAGGACCTTGCATTTAACATAGATTTGGTCGAAAACTATATATAGATAAAAATAATTATTCTTAAATGAGGGAAGGCAAAATACAGACAATATGTACATTAATTAATGCTCCCCCTCCCTCTCTCTCTCTCTGACAATATATACATTAATTAATGCTCCCTCTCTCTCCAATCCTCTCTCTTTATGTTTGTCCTTTGCTGAAAGTAAAACAGCACCAAATTATATATATACTAGTTTGACCAGTAACACAGGCAGCTATTAATCTAAATAAGAGTCCAGTAAAGTAGAGATATTCATGTTTTTGGAAAGATAAAATAAATAATTTTTCATGGAGGTCAAGATAAAAAATAGATCAAAATGAATTCTTATTTTCGGTCACCTCTTCAACATCATTTTTGAAGATGCATAAAACATTATTTATTCATCATTTTAATGCATTAAAACATGGTTCTTCATCATATAAACATATAAACATATTTTCATACTCAAAATAATCATCTAACATCAATATAAGCTTCTAAAACTTAAGTATATATGAATGGCTACGTTCTTATATTAATGATACGTTCATACTCAAATATATATTAATGATACGTTCTTATATGTGAAAAATGATTTTTGAAATCCATTGCTTCTGCTACCGTTCGATTAGATTGAA
This sequence comes from Scutellaria barbata, assembly GCA_028654395.1. Lineage (NCBI taxonomy): Eukaryota > Viridiplantae > Streptophyta > Magnoliopsida > Lamiales > Lamiaceae > Scutellaria > Scutellaria barbata. Next base: position 694,869 of record CM053651.1, on the reverse strand, counting down.
AAGACGGATTTTATTCGACCCGAATTCGATTCGGACCCATTTAATTTCCAACACTTAATATATCTTTTTATGTTTTTTTCATTATATATTTAGGCGAAGAAGAATATTTAATTATCATTCATATTTTCACCACCATTTTCACCACCTCTCTCTCTTAAAAGAAAATTTGTTTTTATTATTTCTTTCCAAAAAAAAAAAAGAGACTCATTTTATTTTTAGTACAATTGTCATTTTATCAATTGAACAAATGTATTTTTTTTTTGTTTTCTTTGTTTTAAACCATCAAGTCTCACTTATGCCCCTTCATTTATTCATCATCCAAAATGTGTTATCTTAGATGACTAATCATGAGGTTCTTATAAGAGAATTATAAAATTTTCAACTGAACACTAGCTTTGTCATTTGAAATCTACTTATTTCATGATCAGTAGATAAATATGTGCAATTTACTTTGCTCAGGTTGTTTTGATTTTATTTAACCCTATAAAATTGATGATACACATGCATATATGCACAAATGTTATATTATATTGGACCACAAGAAATTAAATAGTTGGTCAAATTACATAGAAATTTAATTCATATCTCCAACCTCATCCCAAATTACATCCCTCTATTTACTCTCTCATTCAGTATACCCCAAAACTCAAAATTCTTGTTTATTTTAATTTGAGAATAATAATTTGATATACAAAATATAGTAACAGCATAACTAAAATACTTTTAAATTATAAAAATAGTAAGCAACATAACAACAATTAACATGCAACATAAACCCATGAAGTAGCAAGGCGTTGAAGTAAAATATCAAGTAGCAAAGGAATTGCACTGCAACCTAAAGTACTTAACTAACAAATAAATCAATCCTAAGTTATAAAGATATGATTATTGAAAAAAAAAATTACATTTTCCGGGAAACGTAGGGTGCAAATATGCAATTTGACATAAAGAAAAGCAAAGACATGTAATAATTTTGAAATACAATACAAGTGTGGTAATTATGTGGAGTGACCTTATATAGAGCATATTATATTAATGATGTTTTGATGAGCAAAATTGAATCAAATAGAATGAAGCAACAAATCGAATTCCTTCAATTCAGTTCAATTTTTTTGGGATTGGTTGTAATTTTATAAATCGAATTTTAATTTTAATTTGATTAATTTAGCATTGAAATTTCGGTTAAAATCGAAAAATGAAACTTTCATATAAATATTGTTATTTTTATTATCATTAATTTATTTTTTAATATTTCAATTATTGGAAATAATGGAACTAGAATTTTTTAATCTAATACAATAATATTTTTTTAGATTTTTTGGACGACTCCCAAAATAATATTTTCGGTATATTAGTATTTCACATTGAATTATACTCATACTTAACTACACATAATTTCCATAATCTCATATATTTTTCTTACTAAATTACTGTTGTTAGGATATTATATTAAATTACAAAAATATTAACTTATAATAATAAGTAATTTATATACACTTCAAAAAAATATTAAAGAGCAACAAGTGAACGGAAAAAAACAACAAAATCAACCAAAACAAAGATATCAAAAAGCTGTCCCTTCACGTGCAACGCACATGTTCTTAATTAGTGTATATATATTAATTTTATCTTTTCAAAACATAGATTGAGATTTAACAAAACATTTCTATTTTCATTAAATGACTCACATTACTTGAGAATTGATCAAAGAATTGTTGAAACAAAATCTATTTGATGTTTGACTCTTGATGGATGAGTATCAAAATCTAAACAATGACTAAATTAGTTAAATTAATTAAAATTTTAAGAAGTAATAGACGTTTGTTGACAAAAAAATAGATAAATTAATTAAGACTCCAAATTAGAGAAGTTTTTTAAAAGTAGGACTCCAAATTAGTTTAATAAGGTTAAAATAGGCATGAAATAAAATTTGTTTTAAGTAGGGAGTCTACATTAAGTATGAAATAGAGTTTGTTTTAAGTAGGAAGACTACATTAGATATTGAGAGTTTTTTTAAAATAGGACTCCTAATTAATTTAATAAGGTTAAAATAGGCATTAAGAAAAATGGACGAAACTTAAATTATTCATACTTATATAGTAGTATAGATAGATAGATATAGATAGATATATAGATAGATATAGATATAGATATATATATTCATGTCTTGTGTAACACCCGTAAAATAATAATAGAAGTAATAATAAATTAATAATTTAAAGGATGGTAGATTTATAAAAAGAAATTATATCAATCTTATATAATGTAGGATTTTAGTTAAATGATGAATCTAATTGGAATTATAAGTTAAATCTTACTAGACTTCTTTTAGTATGAGCCCAAGAAGATTTATTTAGTATGAGCCCAAGAGATTAGGAGGCCCATTACCTTATTATTAGGTTTAGAACCCATAAACCTAATCATATAAATAAGAGAAAAGTTAGTACGCTAGGGTTAGGATTCTCAACTCTCTTAGAGAAGGTATGTGTGTTTCTTTTTCTCATAATTTTGTTTCCATTCAAATCTAGAGTAATTTGTTTAATTCTTATGATAAATTTAAGTGATATCTTGAGTTAGAATACAACTAAGTTAAGGAAACACATCTTGTTCTTTAATTTCAAATTCTAGAACGGTTAGTCAATTATTTGAATTCGTAGTTAGACACCTCCAAATTTTATGAATTTTTAATATGTTGATCTTTGATATATATTAAATACTCAGTAAAAATTTCAGATCAATCGGAGTTGAAACCGATTTAAAATAAATTTTTCTATTCCTTCAGTTCAAGAATGGATATGTTCACGTTTCTGATTTAAACGTTTTAAAATAAATACTTACAGACCCTAAAATTTTATGAAATTTTAATATATTATAGTGTACTGTAACTTTGGTCTTCTGTAAAAATTTCATATCAATCGGAATTATATTTTATTTTATATGAATTTTATATTACTGACTTTCAGAATTCAACAGCTTTAGTATCACAGTTTTAAAAATTTAAAACTATTATTTATATACTTCCGAATTTTATAATATTTTACCAGATTATGTATTATTAGGGTTCTGATATACAGTAAAAATTTCAAATTAATCCAATAGGTATTTCATTTAAAAATTAATTTTCAATTTCTGTTTTGAAAGATTCACGATATACAATTTTCTGATGTACGAGATTAATACTCATAGTTAAACATCTTCAAATGCTTTGAATTTTGGATATATTATAGATTAACATGTCTTTTATCTTCTGGAAAATTTTCAAAATAAAAGAGTTTATATTTTTTTTTATATATTAATTTTATTTTACAGCTCTGCAGAATTTACTGTTTCTAAAATTTAAGTTTCAAAAATTATAAATTTATGGTTATACTACTTGGATCTTTATGAAATTTATAAATGTTATTTATTTAACAACCTAGGTTCCATGTTTAAAATTTAGGATCGTTTTATCTTATATATTTTAAGAAATAAATATTTCAATGCTTAACTAGAGTTTTCCTAAAATCTTCCAACTTAGGATTCATGTCTTATTTCTTCAAAAATTTTAAGAAGTTCTTATTTACCCTCCAAGGTGTCCTAAGACAATTTTAGAGATTTAATTTAATTAAAATAATTATTGAGATTTTTCTTTAGACCTTTAGGTATTAAGTTAGTGTATGTTTTCGTTATGGATGAATAGGTGTCGAAGAAGGTGTAGCTCGCGAGGAATAGGATTGCATTCACTTTCTTTCCGCTCAAGATTTTTAACTTTTAAGGTGGAGATTCTTTTCATATATGTTGTCTTTATTAAATGTGTTATGTGGAAGTGATTGATGAATTGATGCAATGTGTCATGAGAAAATTTTTATGAAAATGCTTGCTATGATCTATTGATCTGTGCATGAGACTTGTTGTGATCTATGATCTATGCATGAGAATTAGCCAGGGACGTAAGAGGTCCAATGATCAAAAGTTAGATCCTCGGGTATGCCCGCCGTGCTCAGAATTGATTGGCTAATCCCAAGATAAGAAAATGTTTATTTGCTTGGCTGTTGTGTTATTTGTCTTGCTTTTGCCTGATGCCTTTAATCTTGATAAGCATGTCCCCACTGAGCTAGTGTTTGCTCACCCCTTTATGAAAAATCTAAAACCCTTTATGAAAAATCTAAAATTTCAGAGTAATGGCATGGACGTGGAATGGAGTGGATGAGCGGTGGCTAGAGTTACTTTACCTGTTTTATTTTAAGCTATTTATTTCAAGAAAGACTAAATGTTTCCATCTTCAATCTGCTTTAGCATGACTCATTTCATTTGTGTTGAGATCTTCTGATGAAACCGTTGTAGGATTCGGGTTATTTTTAAAATACTCTTACGGTCTTGATTTTATTTCTCAAACTTCTATTTTTAAAATATTTGTAAATTTAATTTTCCGCTGCAAGAATATTAATTTTTATAAACATTTAAAAAAAAGTTAAAAAAAATTGGGATGTTACATCTTGATCATGAAGCTCGCTCGCGCTAATTATGATTTATATATTGAGTTAATTGGTCAACAATCAATATCATTATGTTCAACATTTCTAATGATCGATTAAATGTTTGTTTGTAATTAGTACATAAAGTAACATACGTACATAAAATCATGATCAATATATCTTACTTTTATAATAACTGACTTGGAAGATTATGTAAGGCAAACCAAATATATAATAGTTACTTCATTGCTACAGACATATTTTGATAATGAGTTGCATATTTTTTTCTTCTTTTATATGGATGCGGTATTATTAATTAATTTGAACATATAATTAATCATTTGTATAATTTGTTTGAGGTGACATATATATATGAGAAGAATATCAAAGACTTCACATTACAAAATTGCGATGGTTGATTCTTATCAAATTGGTCTAGATAGATATATTGTTTTCGTAATTTATATATGTAAAATTCTAAAACAAAATTTATTTTGAATCGTGGAAACTGTTTTCTGCGGAGCATATTAACAAAATCAGGAAAGTAATTCATGAAATTCAGCCAAATAAATAGAGAGATTATATTATATTATTTATTTATTATTTATTGTATAATAATAAAGAAAAAGCGAAAGGGGGTGCAGGTAGGGGCAATCGTCATATTTCACTGAAATAGATACTGTTGTCCTTCCCCTTTTTTTTTGTTCAGAAAATTTAATGTTTTATCTTTTTCCCAAAATATATTAATTAATATACATTTTATCTTTTTTCCAAAACTGATTAATGTCAAAAAAACATACTACAAACCAAGCCCTACACTACTTTTCTCAAAATACGTTTTCTTAATTCAAAAAACATTAAACATAGAAAGGTATCCTACGCCGGAACATTGCCATCGCAGTCGACACAGGTGGATCAGGCGAAGGGTCTCCGTCCGTGAATCGTCTTTCTCCACTACTTCATATTATCCTTCTACCTAATTCAAAAACCGATATGAATAGACGAGAAGCCACAATCCGCTATCAACTCAATGCCGATGGCGAAGGAGTTCTCGAGGAAACAAACACGAGAGTCCGTGTGGATGATCGTTTTAACATGGAAAGAGGTCCGGACATCGGATTGACACTAAGTCATCCGAACTACCTTTATGTTCGTTTTCTAGACGGCCCGGATTGCCGAGTGCACGAGTACTTCCAAGAGACTCTGCCACAATACCTTCAACGAATAGGGAGGGAACCAACTAAAACATGTTTCGTGGAGAAGGATCCAGCTACATATGTCATTGTAAGGGAGGATTACAAACAGATAGCTAAGTCCATAATTGACTTTACTGGATATATGCATTCACAGAATGTATCATTTCATCAAAACCAGAATTTGGATTTTGAATACAATTTTGGTGTTCAAAATAATACGGTGAAGATTTGGAAGGTTGGCTTTCGGAGTCCAGCCACACTGTCATCGAGAAAACGAGATTTCCGATTAGTTGCCGCCATCATTGAACATTTATTGCAAGGTACAAATCCACTTCCAGATGGTTTTGCTGATCTTGTTCAAAGGATGAGAAACTATCAAGATCGTACTGCCAATCTAGATGGGATGCCATACGGATTTAATGATTCCTATTTATATTCTAACCATATTGCGCTGCTTACATCCTCACAAAGATTGATCTTCTTTTGCAATTGCCGACAAAAGTTACATGTTTTGCCATCCAGGTATGTAAAGAATTATAACGACGCGTTGCTAATGATGGGAAACAATCAATACTGGATTCAACGTTTTCACAAAGATACAGATCCGCCTTGTTTTAAAAATGTCTTGTCTCATCTTGTCGATGACACCATCAATGTTATGAGTCAGAGAGATCCTTCTTTCCATGTTAATTATGGCGCGTATTTTGGTTCTGATGAATTCATTCAAGATCTAAAAACTCAATATGCAGATGAAGGTACTAATTTGGTAGTCAACCGATCCCTGATAAGAATGTGTAGAAACCTCACTGTCCATCTTCCGGAAACTTGCACCAACATTCGTCATGTTAACGATGAAATTATTGCAGGGTTGATCATGCATGCATTTGGTCAAGAATTGGTGAACTTTCAAACATGTCTTTTTATGGCGGGTATTTTAGAGTATTTTTTATCATTTTAGAGTAATTTGTATATAATCTAGAATTTAGTTTCTTAGTTATGAAGGATATTTTAGACTACTGCGTGTGTCATCTGAATTTGTAATTTCTAATTATCTACTAATTGTGCGGTTACAAATGTTATGCTATCTATTGTTTTTTCTTTTTTATTTATTGTTATTCTTTCCAATTCTTTATAATGCATATGTAGTAGCCCTGTATATAGATATAGGTAGATAAAATTGACTACTTTTTTTTTTTTTTTTGGAAAAAAGAATATTGTTTTCATTCCATATTTGAGTACTTATAAAATCACCTGAACTTTAAAAGCGAGTATAGAAAGACCAAAATCTCCCTATTCAGCTCGATAAGGCAATGACATTATTGCATTACTAATTACATCTTCATGCATCAATGGTGAGTAAAACTCTTGTACGATGGGGCAAATTCCCAGAAATAAAGTCAAATTCAAGCATATTGGTTTTAAATGTGCAATAAACTCCCATTTTCAGCAGCCTAAGGTTGCCAAACGTATTACTCAATGTTATTGAAAGTTGGAATTTTATTGATGTTATTGCGAAACATAGATCATTAATTCAGTTTGTGTAATTGTATTCAATTGGTTATTACAAAGATCAGAAACCATGTATTGGAAACTAAGTTTCTATGAGGAAGTAATGCAAGTCATATAACTTTGATACCAAGAACTGATATGTGAATTTTGTCCAATCCACACCAGGCGCTTCTTTAACAATGGTAAAATTGTGTCTCGGGTCGCCATCTCTCAATTAAATTAGTTATCAAATGACAATCATACTTAAGTCGACCACATTGGTAAACACCCAAAAAGTCATATGATGTAATTTTTGTATAATTGTATGGTGAAATCCCTCATTAATATAAAGTTCCCAAATTGATTATCTCCCTGTACAGATAATGTGTCATTTATACTCTTATCTTGCACACAATTAACCTGTTTCATGTTCTTTGTTCTGTTATTAGTATTGGGTATGTTGGAGTATTTTGATATCACATGTTTTGCTCAAACTCTGTTAACTCTTAGACGTCATTAAAGAGAAGAGTATTTCCCATAATTAAAGGAGTACAATGGCTACTTGGAAGAAGTAGAGTACATACTTATTTTTCCTAATTCTGATCTTGTTGGTTTTATAATTATTTGAAATCACTATATTCATGTTTGCCAACTGGTCATGAAGTTTGATTCATACAGCTACTATTGAGTGTAGATATCTCAGGGCTTGTCATCGTGGCTCATTACTATAATGACAAGAAAGAATTGGTGATGGAATTAAATTTCATATTGATAGTAATGATATTATCCGAATCTTAAACCGATTCTATTCTTGTCTTTCATCAATGCAGTCAGTCCTCAAGCAGGGACGAGCACTGTCCGATGGTGGAATTGCTCAGCCGAGGCCAGCCAATGGGTATAGATTGGGTTGGGTCCTGACATGATATGGGGCTTTTGCTAGCATTTGGATATGATGTTTATATCTTTTCTTCACATCACAATTTTGTGCTTTTATAGTTGGTCTAAAAAAGATGTATTTATCATTTAATATTGTAACAATGCAACAAATTGAGTATAAACTGTTAAATATAAACAATTCTGTTGGCTAGATTTCTAGCACATCCTTATTACAAAGCTCGAAAAACCATGTATGGACACATGTGATAGAAGCTAAAGAACTATGCTTGAAATGAAGCTCTAAACCAATAAAAAATAATGATACACCATTAGTACAGAAAGTAGATTTCATTACTAATATAACATGAATCTCATTATTTGGTATAAGAACATCAAACTTTTCTGTAATAAGTCCATCCGAACATTAAATTAAGAGATCTACCAATTTCTTACCTACAAATTATACATTATTTCACATGCATATGAAACTGTCTACCACATTTCATTTCACACATGAAAGCAACTCTAACATTCATGGCATATTATATACAACATTCTTGTCAGGGAACATATATCACGTCAAAAACATGGTCAGAACGTCGACTAGGGAGCACTGATGTATAGCTTGTTTGATCCTTGTTCACATGAGCCAATCTGAAGAGCTTTCACACAACTCGATCCATTTTACAAACAATGGCAGCAAGAATCTACGAGTGGAGTGCCCCGTGTAACTAACACCTATTTTCCTGCATCTGATTTTTGTAGAAGCTATCTAAGCCTTCTTTGGCAGTCTCATCTGCAAGATTGCAGTATGAAATTTAACTATAGCTAGAGAGAGAAAAACAAAACAAAGGAAAAAGAAAAAAAGTAACATTCTACTACTAAAATGGAAATATAGATGAGGCACCAGGAGCATAGGTTAACCAGTTTACCCTTGATTTTTTCGTTTTCCTACTGAATCTTGAACTGGTGAAGTATATGCGAATTTCTCAATGCCAATTAGACTCTTATTTTCCACTATGCTTGAGTCACCATGAGAAGATAAGGCCTACAGTTGGCAATAAAATGAGATCTATGGAAGAAGAATATCATCTGTTTCTGCTGTACATGGAAGAATTAGATCAAAACAGAACGGAGTTCGTGGATCAGATGAAAATAATGGCAGCAACTGTGATCTGTGATTGAAAAGCTAGCATCCAATTTAAATACAAACATTGTTCAGCTGCATTTAGTGGCTTCACAACTATATTTTAGGATAATGACCCTTAGAGTTACCCAAATCATTTGGTCTAACCATGTAAAACTAAAGTTGCAAAAGCAAAAATTCATATACCTCTTCTTTTGTTCCTGAATTCTTAGTCTCTGCTTCAAACTTCTTAATATCCAAGCTTTCACGATAGAACAATATCTGTATACAAGAAAACAAATGCAAGGGTTAGTCGAAAGTTGAGCAATATCGTAAGGAAGAAGTAACTATCTTCTACAACCTGCAGACTCTCATCTTATTTTGGAACTTGATATTCAAGGCATCAGTGGCCACCACATGAACACCAACACAAATGTTGGGGTCAACACAAAAGGGGCAAACAACAGAGTTCAATACCATCTATCTTCTTCTTTGCACCAAATCCCCTGTCCAGAAGAGCCTTCTCGAGATGTTTCAAAGACACGCTGATTGACTAATGATGCATCAGATACCAACACATCCACACTTGATGTACTTAAAGTTGAAGATTCCGAAGACTTCTTCTGCATGGATACTAAATGAGCTTTTGATGTTGAAATGAGTGAGCACTTAACCAACAAATCGTTTTCAGGAAGACCTAACGGGTTTTTGCAGTGTAAGCAAGATATTTGATGTTCCTTATCCATGTTAACGCCAAAAGGCACATGTGATCCAGCAGGAGTTGAATGATTGGATCGATATTTGTGACATTCCTTTTCAAAATGATTCATCTCCTTGGTTCTGTAGGTTGCTTCTGCTGTAATTATTGAACTTGCCAAAGGACAAAACCTATCAGGAATTTCAATAGGGGTACTAAATTCATGGAGATGGCCAACTGATGACAAACCAAGAATTCTTCTCCTTTTCGAAGCATTAGAATTGACACTCCAGGATTGTAGTTGGGCTATTTGTTGTAGATGTGATTGCTTTCTTGGGAGTTGCAACTTCTAAACACATGAAATTAGGACTGGTATGCGAATTTTGTCGAGGAGTTGTTTCAGGACCCCTACAATCCACACCAGGCATTTCTTTAACATGGTAAGTTCAAGATCATCTGATTGCAAACCCACCATTGGTGTTGGGGGAGGAGACCTGCATCTGTGGAACATTTATGTCAGCTAAAATACTTTAAGGGGTAAGCTGCAGGAGGCTACATCTTAAAATAATTGAGATGTCCATCAGCAATTCAGATGACTAGAAATTGATACTAGAACTACCTAAAAAGGAATATAGGATGAATCAATCTGTGGTTGAGCAGTTTGTCTAACTTTTAGATGTGCTCAAATAAAAACTTCACCAATAAAAGAGGAATATAGATTCCAAACAACTTTCATTGGAAAAATTCAAATCTTACAGTTTGTCTTTTTTTCTCCTCAAGTTTCATAGGGAGGTTCTGAGGACAGTCACAATATAGAGGCCTTGAAGGTTACCTCGAGTCCTTGCCAGAATCACACTCTAGGTCAATGTACTCACGGCAAAAACTAACACCTTTATCATAAAAGCTTCGTTTCTTGTCTTAGTAGAAAGAGAATCACACTTTGCAACAGGAAATGATGTATGGGTCAACCTAACTGCTGTTCCACCCACAAAACTATCATTTGATCCGACTTTCTTAAAGCACCAACTAGATTTTGTCATGTTATCATCTCTTCCTTGCCGTCTTTAAATTATCTACAGATTTGATGTTATCACAAACTATTTCCAGATCTTTTGATGAATTTACAGCTATGCCAGTATGAACATGCATCCGCAAAATAAAGTATTAACATCACTATATCTATTCTCAACAAAAACCAGTGACACCAATATATAGCATTAATATTCTCATAAATGATGGAATACTAAGATATGACCCTATTGCAATACCTTTATGTCTTTGGAAAAGGATTTCAAACCATCCATTGATTCCTCAGTTTCTGTACATCCCAATTGACTTGCGCAACCACTTTAATATGTATGCTCTATTTCTGTCATTATGAAACCGCTCATCTGCATGCACAAGAAATAACAATTTTTACACTTAGTTTCAGAACCCCAATATGATTCCAAAACAACAGTATCAGGACTATCTAAACTTTCTAAAAACTTGTTCAAGGTTCAGCATGCAATTAGAGAAATAAACCACCAAAAATTAAATACTATTCAGCTCGTGTGTGTAGAAGAAAATAAATGTAACATAAGACTTCAATATCCTCATAAGGAAGATGGATGACAAGTACCTAAGAAGATTATGGCTCCATGGTCAAATTTGTGTCGTATGCAACGGCCTACAAAAATCAAAGAAATAGGTTGATCATGACCTAGAATAGTACCAAAATGAAATCTAATCAACCGAGCAAAATAGACCATCGAATATTGTCTTATTTGAGTCCATCAATATACAATTAGGGTACTCATCATTCACTTCATAAACATGGAACCCATTTTTATAATATATACATGTGATTTGATGTCTCACCTACCAGGCTACCACATTGCACTGGCCTCTTAAAGTTCTCGACATAACTATATAACTACTCTGAAGCATGCAAAAGAAATTTGTATATTTTCATGGGAATGAATTAAGTTTTGCATCACATAATTAATTAATTAAGACAAAACAATGATTGTGCATCTCCAGGATTCTATTAGTTCTCACGCAAAACATTAAATATTATGAAGATAAAATTAGTTTTGTTGACAAAATGTTGGAGACTTAAAACACAAGTAGTTTACTTTTTAGCAATGTTGAACAAAGTGCATGGTTGAGAAAGATGCTGAAAGAATAATGACCTGCTAAATAAGCCTATCAATGATCCCAGTAGCATACTTCATTTTAAGAAAGTTTAAATTTCCATACCACGGTTTACCTTTTAATGAAGGAAATGAAGTCCAGACATTCAGTAGAATTTCAATATATTCGCTAAACTTGATAATTTCAAGGAATTTACTACAGCATTTGTTGACATGAAATATAGCAAAGTTAAACTGGTGGAAATATTAGATAACCGCAATAAAGGAGGGGATGGGGATTGTTTCTATCCAATATGTATAACAAAAAATGAAAAATACTCACTTGATAAAAAACTAAGTTTTCTACCCAATTTGAAGATAAAATTACCCAACTACTCTTAATACCCAATTTGCATTGTGATATAGATCACGATGGTATTTACCATCGTGATCTACGCTTACCATGTGATCTATAGATCACGGTAGTGTTTATCATCGTAATCTACACTTACCATCCTGATTTGTTCTTGTACGAATATAGATCACGGTGGTGTTTCTACACTTACCATTGTGATCTATGTCAGACCATCGTGATCTCGAATATATATCACGGTTTACCATCGTAATCTACGCTTACCATCGTGATCTATGCTAGACCATCGTGATTTGTTTTGGTAGGAACACATAAACCATAAAGGGTTTTTTTACATTGTTATCTATAGATCACGGTGGTGATTATTATCGTGATCTATGTCAGACCATCGTAATCTATTCTTATACGAATATATATCACAGTTTACCATCGTAATCTACGCTTACCATCGTGATCTATGCTAGACCATCGTGATCTATTCTAATAGAAACACATTGTAATCTACCCTTACCATTGTGATCTATGCTAGACCATCGTGATCTGTTCTGGTAGGAACACATAGATTATGAAGGGTGGTGTTTACCATCATGATCCATGGCAGATCATCGTGATTTGTTCTTGTAGAAATATAGATTACGGTGGTGTACCATCGTTATCTATAGATCACGATGATGTTTACCATAGATAACAGTGATGTTTACCATCGTGATCTATGATATAGATAATGGTGATGTTTACCATCGTAATCTAAGATTATCATCGTGATCTATGTCAACCATAGATAACGGTGATGTTTACCATCGTGATCTACCCTTACCATCGTGATCTATCAAGATGGTCACGAAACACCATCTTAATCTATGTCAGACCATCATTATTTGTTCTTGCCGTAGATTTTTAAGTTTTTGTGTGATTTTTTCATTTTTTTAGCCCCGATTTACATATCAAACACATATTTTGAAGAAAAACTTATAAGGTTAATTTGGTAAAAATGACCCTATGTTTGCCCTTATTAGGAAAATAACCTCTAAATATTGATATTTTTAAAACTAACCCGTAACTTTCAAAATGTTGGTAAAAACATTCTTTAACCGGCTCCAGCGGGTAACCGCCGGTTACTAGCTTACGTGTCAGCTTATGTATGTGACACGTAAGCAGGTTACCAGAAGGATTACATGCTTCAACCGGTCATTGGTCATTTTTATCAACTTTTTTAAAGGTACAGGTTAGTTTAAAAAATACCAATATTTAGAGGTCATTTTCCTAATAAGGGCAAACTTAGAGGTTATTTTTACCAATTTTCCCAACTTATAAACTACATTTTACTAAATTTAAAAATCATATTATCTTACCTCGATTAAGCAATCAAAAGATGAAATTTATACTAAATTGATGTTTATATTTAGAAATGAGTAAAAGATGAAAGAGATATATCGTAAAAACAAATCAACTTTTATGTTAAATGTGGTGGTTGAAATGTGGTGGGTGAAATCATTAAAGGTGGTGGGTAAAGACATAAGGTTGTCGGTCTCCCGCTTGATAGCAGTCTGTAGGTATCAGTCCAGTAGACCTTTTATGGTATTTTAGCCCCATTTTAGGTAAAAAACGTGTTTCTTATGAAATGGATATTTTTCATTTTTTGTTATGCTTATTGGATAAAATTACCTATTAACAAAAGGAGAGAAGAATAGCATTCTAAAGCTAGAATTTGAACAAAAATATGTCAGGATAATGAGTAAGGGATAGAAGCTATAAGAACTACCTGCAGCCTAGTTTAGAGCCCTGAAGGCTTGCTGCTAGTACCACTCATTCCCACTTAAAGGTTTTTTTGATAACTTGTGTCGTTGAACTTCTTCTTTCGTTCCACTTTGACATCGTAACTGGTAAGAAATATCAAGAATTATCAAAATATGAAATAATCCCTACTCATCAAAGAAGTACAAAAAAAAAAAAAAAAAAAAAAGACTATTCTTACATGTTCGGAAAGGGAATCCCAACAATCACCTGATATAGTTAAAGCTAACATTTGAGGAATAGATCATTGAAATTTAGATCAGGCACAACATAGAGAGTTTCTTCACTAAAATATGATGCAGATAAAGTAGACAAAGTCTTCAGAATTCAACAAATAAAGGAATTGCCTGGATTACCTTGCCTTGACAAACTGCCAGAAATGCTGCACCTTGTTTCTTGGTATCTTCTGTAGAAACCATAACCTTGCCACTTTTAAGGCCTAGCTTTTTACCCCTTAATATTCTTCCACTCACCTGTATTGTGCCATAGTGAATGGAATTATAGCAACCCTTCAAGACATCATCAAAAGATTCCTGGCTGCTTCCTCTTGCTTCTGAAATTGAAAGTAGTTAAAAAAATATTTAGTAATATTCAGGAGGATAAATGCGTAAAGCATCTAAATAATATGTAGGAAAGCAAAGGCCCATTCCACAATGTATGTAAAGATTCATACAAATTGTAACCAATAATACATATCATGTATCAGGTCGAGCGGTTTCAAATGAGCTTACCAACAAACAAGGATTTCTGAGTATTTAATCGAGACCATTGACCTGTTTCCTGCCACCGAGTGCTTAATTTATCCAGCAGCTTGTAGCTAGGAAAGAAAACGAGGCACCCACCAGGAACAACCTTGAATGTTTCCTCCAAAGATGTGCCAACTGCATCCTTTTTTCATAAGAACACAACCTAATATCATGTACACCAGGAAAAGAAATTTCTTCAACTCCAATAATAGTTAAAAGATGCATAATACCTGTAAAGAATATTCATCTGCACACTTGTAACTTGCATTGAGTGGATAGTAACTAGGAACATTGGAATTGCAGCCGCCCATACCTATGGCAGATGACAGACAAGCTCTCAGATTGGACAAACGTATCAAACTTGAGGCAAGATGGTAAGAGAGAATACAGAAAGGGTGGGGATGCTATTCTACCTAAAATCAACATCTATAACATGTGGTGCTTCCAAGCAAGTACCAAACTGAACACCAAGTTCAGACGAGAAAGTATTCAGCAGTGATAAAGTCATGTGACAATAAGAAAAGAAAGTAATGTGTCTAGAATTAAATTCGTTATACACAAAACCTCTATTAAATTATGTTACATATGGTCAGAAATATAGATACGCTGTATCAATTTAAAATTATAACACTGATACTAATCAGAACAACTTTTTTGCCCGTGTTAACATGTTTAGATGAACATGACCTTACAGAGGACTTGTCAGCACTCACTAATAAGGAGAAACTCAAAGGAAATTGTAGAAGTTTGATAGTTCGCCCAAAAAAAAAAAAAAAAATTCAGTGAAATAATTAAGAATAAATAACACTTCTTCTATAAAAACATGTGACAATATATTATCTCAAAGGAACAGTCAGTAATGATTACTTGAGAATGAAATGACCTTTGTTTCACAACCATAAAACTAAAACAACCTTTCTACCCCATCTATTTGAACGTATTATTCCTCTGTTCCTTTTCAAAAAGTATCCCAAATAAAGCTGCTATTCCTAAAATGAGAATTGAGTTCGAAAGTACCGTTTTATTTGAAGTAATAATTCATCAACACTACTTCTGAGGGCAGTAGAATCAAGTGGCACAACTTTCCCCTTTTGAACTCTCGTCCAAAACTCAATGCCACGCCAAATGGAAGCACTAGTGCAGCGATGGACATCACAATTAGCAGTGGTCTTTCTATGTGCACTGGGCCCATGATCTCATAATTTTCTATTAACTTTCAGTTTTATCCATTTAAGCACTGTAATTATCATTTTAAAATTTGGAAATCTTTGGCAAATAGATTTTATTCACTTTATTTTCAAAGATTGCTTAATATCCACTCTCCTCAATGACACCAGAGAAAAGAAGCTTGATATTCTTCCATTGGTGCATGACCAAATTATAGAGAAATATTCGACCAAAATGGATAAGTGTGAAATACTCTACACAAGAATGAAAGCCACAAAAGAAGATAAGAATTGCAAACTTCAATGTCCTCTAAGGTCCGACATGGCTAAAAGAGGAATCGAGAACTAAGCAATCATGGTAAAACATGATATCACCATTTACCATCAGCTTTCTTCACAAATCTTTGCAGTGCTAGTTCAAAGTCCTGAACATGGACACAATTCCCAGAGAAGAAGTGAGTGAAGAAAACAATCCTATATGATAATCATAGGCCCAATCAACAACAGCATTTCATTTCACTGCAGCAGATATGTAAAATTATGAAAATGGAGATGAATTACCTTCCAGTGTAGTTGCTGCCTTTCCACTTAAATGAAGGACATCTGGCTCAGCCTCTTAAGCAGCTCTGATTGCCTTCAGATCAATGCAACCATCATAATGAGTGGGTAGCCCCGAAAATAATGAAGCATGTTACATGTAAACTAGCAGCAGAACATTCATCAATTGAACAATATTGATTACTCAAGTACCTTTTTGGCACATTATGTCAAGATTGAAAACTGTGCACTGATATATTAACTATCTTTAGCTCTTTTAAAACCTTATCTCCACTCCAACTGAGTTGGTCATGCCAAACAAGAAAACCAAAAGAATGAGAACAAGTCTGTGATTTTGCTTTGAAATCATTCCAAATAATATCTCAACGGAAAAAAGGATGACTCTGATACAGGTTTCTCTATGCAGTTGTCTAGAAAGTTCGTGGAATAAACTTTATTTGAGCTTGAAATCTTTGGTTTAGGTGCTTAGAATCAACAAAGGAAGAATTCAGTTTAGTTGGGGGAGTCAATTTTTGGAATGCAATGAGCAAATGGCTTTCCACGATACAATCCTCATACATACAATATTTTAGGGAAAGGATGGTATAATTTAATTACAATTTCATGAAACATCAAAAGAATTCCATACACTAGAGTTTAAATACAAATATATTTCCACTTCCTTTGTCGGCCTAATTTAGGTGTCAATCCCATCATAATTGATTCCAAAAGCCTTTAGTCAAATGTTCTCTTCATTTATAGGCTAAGATGAAACTTGAAAGCAGAGACAAAAACCAAAACCGTCTTCTTCTGGAACACATTATATGAACAAATAATAATAGATTACCCAGTAACTTTTTCCACATCATATTTCAAGTCCCCGCCAGTTTTTTATATTCAAGGACGTGACCAAAAAGGAAGCATAACCTGTATCATCACCAAGCCTAAAACCATTACAGAAAGTTCCCAGAATTCTTTAATTTGCATCTAAGATAAAACAAATTGACTAAAAGAAGATACCGAAATCTATATTCTTAGCAGCTTTGAGCTCACAACATTCTGGAGGGTGATCGGCAACAAAATATCAGTAACACCTATGTAGATTCAAATCCGTCTCCACGCAATGGAATTCCACCTTTTCCGTTCCAACATTCGCAGAAATCCATCTACGAAAATCGAACAACTCTGGGATTTGCGTAAGCAGCTACATAGAATAGAATGCCTTCAATCCCATATCTACAAAATTTCCTAGCGCCTATATTTATTGAGTATAAGGATAGAAGGACTGTGAAGCCGTAAACTCAACTCAAGCAAATAGAGTTTGTGGGATATCTAGGTGTGATGAGCGAACAAGAATTGCTTACACATTTATTGGACAACGATGTTGCACTCGAGAAAATTATTAATGGTAGGCGCTCTTTCAATGAATATTGGAACTATTTGGAGGAAATTTATTTTGCCACTCGTAATAAGAGATTTACCGTGGTAGAAGCGGACAATTGGCTTCGTACAACGAAGCTACTTTAAGAAAAGGTGCTCCAACAATAAATCCGAACATTTTGGGAAAATTGGTAAAAATAATCCGTATATTTGTCCTTATTAGGAAATTGACCTCTAAATATTGTTATTTTTAAAACTAACCCGTAATTTACAAAATGTTGGTAAAAACATCCTTTAACCTGCTCTAACGGGTAACTGTTCCAGTCACCAACTTGCATGTCAGCTTATGTATGTGACACGTAAGCAGGTTACCGGAAGGATTACATGCTTCAACCGATCATTGGACATTTTTACCAACTTTTTTAAAGTTACAGATTAGTTTCAAAAATGTCAATATTTAGAGATCATTTTCCTAATAAAGGCAAATTTAGAAATTATTTTTACCAATTTTTCCAAAATATTTTTAGTTGATAGTTATACTTAGTGTTGCTATTTTTCTTAGATTGTGAATGTTGAAGAGGATATTTGTCAGCCTATCCTCTTTCGATTCAATGGCTTGATTGCTATTTTGAATTAAATTAGATTATTTTTTGGGAAATTTGGTAAAAATGACTCGTATGTTTGTCCTTATTAGGAAAATGACCTCTAAATATTGACATTTTAAAAACTAACTAGTAACTTACAAAATATTGGTAAAAAACATCATTTGACCGGCTCCAGCGGGTAACCGTTCCGATTACCAATTTATGTGTCAGCTTATGCATGTGACAAGTAAGCAGGTTACCGGAAGGATTACCTGCTTCAACCGGTCATTGGTCTTTTTTACCAATTTTTTTAAAGTTACAGGTTAGTTTAAAAAATGCCAATATTTAGAGGTCATTTTCCTAATAAGGGCAAACTTAGAGGTTATTTTTACCAATTTTCCCTTATTTTTGTAAGGGAAATTTGGTAAAAATGACCGTGTATGTTTGCCCTTATTAGGAAAATGACCTCTAAATATTGGTATTTTTGAAATTAACTTGTAACTTACAAAATGTTGGTAAAAACATCCTTTGACCGGCTCCAGCGGGTAACCGTTCCGGTTACCAGTTTGCGTGTCAGCTTATGTATGTGACACATAAGCAGGTTACCAGAAGGATTACCCGCTTCAACGGGTCATTGGTCATTTTTACCAACTTTTTTAAAGTTACAAGTTAGTTTCAAAAATGCCAATATTTAGAGGTCATTTTCCTAATAAGGACAAATTTAGAGGTTATTTTTACCAATTTTCCCATTTTTTATTCAACAATCATGGTTATTTGGAAAAAAAATACTTGGAAAAATTGGTAAAAATAACCTCTAAGTTTGCAACTTTAGGAAAATGACCTCTAAATATTGACATTTTTAAAACTAACCCGTAACTTAAAAAAAGTTGGTAAAAATGACCAATGACCGGTTCCAGCAGGTAATCATTCTGGTTACCTGCTTACGTGGCCGTTCAACGCGTATATGGACTCCGTTGACTCTTATGTGGCAACCTAAAGCGAAATCTTAAAATCCCCAAATTAATAAACTCTCTCTCATTTAAACCTTAGAACCAAATCCCTTAAATTCACTCGTGAATCCCTTACCAGAATCTTATAACTCCAACCCACGATCAAATTTCTCTATTCTTCCACCGTTCCATCTTGTCACTGCCCACTTCCCTTGAGCGAGCCGAGCCCAGTTATGTCTTTCTCCAACTCTTCAACGGGAGGGAGTCAGTTTTGTGACTGTGGAATACCTGTTGCGGTTCAGACGGCTCGTAAGCCTGGTAATGAAGGCATGAGATTTTTTGGTTGTCGGAATTGGAACGTAAGTTTTCATGCTGTTGTAATTGTGGGTGTGGATTTTCGTATCGTTTTGTAAGGATATTTGTAATTTTATTGTAGAAAGGATGTGGTTGTGAGTTTTTTGCTTGGATGGATCCCCGAATGTTGTAGGAGGCAGTCATAAAGCATCGACTGTGGTAGGCCGTAATCAAAATCCTCCCGATGTGCACGTTGAATTGGCAAACATAGCGAGACAAATGCAAGAAATGCAAGAGAGGCTTGATCAGACAATTAAGAAAGTGGAGTCGATACTCCTGTTTTCTTGGTTGTTGGTTTTTGTTGTTTATGTAACGCCCTAGTCACATTTGTTGACGTCGGAATTTGTAAGAGAATGATTCCTAGTCTAACATCCGTATGCAAAGAATGATGAAATGATAAGTATGAATAAGAATGGCCCGGAGCCTACTCGGGCAATGTTGTTCGCCTGATCGTGGACGGTTTAGTGACCGGGCAGGACCTTATAACATTAAGTTAGAGAAATTAGCTCTCTAGTGCTTTTTTACAGAATTAGGATTCAGATCCCTTACAAGTTAAAATCACATCTATTTATAACTGAAAAATAATCTAAGTGGTGGAGATCGTGGGATCGTGGAGGCCGTGGGAGTTAAGCCCATCTTCTCCGTGATTTTCGCCTATTTACGTGGCGTTTGACGGTTTTGTTACCCACGATCTCTTGGAAGTTAGCTGTGTTCTGGACGGCCAAATAGGTCTTGGCCGGCCAAGCTAACTCGTCAAGGAGCTCTTACAATCAACCTGAACGGTCAATTAAAGAGGACGTTTCCTTTGTGGCCGACCAGGTGGAGTGACATCTTTTATTATTCCGCCCAGGTGTGATATGCCACGCAGCTCGGGTAGGACGCCCAACAATAGCCCCTTAGGTCTTGGCAGAAAATCGCTTCTGCTGAGACCTAATCAGCCTTGCCAAGTCGAGCCGAGCAAGAGTGAGTTGTATCTTTTATTGCGAACAAGTGTCGTCATCTGATGGAGTGGAAGTCGAAAGGTCGCCATTTTGCATCCGTTCGATTCTCCACGCGTCGGTACACGATTGGCCAGGAGTTGAGGGTCACTACCTATATATATGGTTTTCCTCATTTAACTTCTTGTTAGCTTACGATTCCGAACATTTGCTGTGCATTCCGAGCAGAATTAACCGGTCAGGGGATCCCGTGCTTCGTCGTCTTGCGAAAGCGATTTCGCTTGGGAGGTAATCTCTCTTTCTTTCACGCAACTATGTCTCAGATTCCTAAAGATATCCCGTCTGGATGGTCACAAGGCCATCGGTGGACCGAGTGGGTTGAGGTTCCTTACGAGGAGTCAGAGGCCATGAAGTGGCCTTCTGTGGTTACCCAACCCGAGCTGGATAGGATACAGGCCCGTTTCAACATACCTTTGGGAGTCTCCTTCGTCGCCCCCATCCTGAAGAGCGAATGCATAAGCCGCGGAAGAATTGTGTGGCTATAAACCTTCAGGCATTAGAGGGAGGCCTGCGGTTCCCCATAGCGCCCTGCTTATCTCGCTATCTCTGGCAATGGGGAATAGCCCCGGGACAGCTTCATCCAAATAGCTGGTCCTCTCTCTTGGGCTTGCTAGTACTTTTTCATAGTTATAACCTCGGAGAGCCCAGCTTTGAAGAGCTGTCCTGGCTGTTCAAACTTGAACTTATACCTGGAGTGGAAAATCACTTTTATTACCTCGCTCCTCGAATACATCGGCCCCAATTGGTTTGTGATCTTTCTCTGCCAATAAAAGATTGGAGAAGCGAGTGGTTTTGGGTCGATGGGGATTGGATGAGTCCGGGAACGTTTAGAAGCTCGTTTGCTGTCAGGGCATCCTGTCCAGTTGGTTTTGGTCCTGCTGAAGGTATCTCTTTGTCATTTCCTTGGTTAGATCTGCTAATGTTTTTAATATTTTTCTATTTTGCAGAGGGAGGGCTTGAGAGTCTTGAGAGTGGCGGCGACTTCTCTCGCAAAATCCGCTTCCTGCGGGACATCATTAGCCCAAAACAGCGGACGTTCAGGGAGTTGATTACGGAAGATCGGCTTATTCAGGCTGGCCTCGTCTTCCCTTTTACACGTGTTGCCGTTGACTTCCAAGATAGATTTTGCTTTCGGGCCACTATTGTGCTCGGCTATTTTCTAACCGGTTATTCTCCGTACAGCTGTCCTTCCGCAAGACGGTCTCCGTCCTGAAATGAATCCGACCGAGCGTATTAGGATCAGGACCGAGCGAGGTGGAAAACAGAAAAGGCCGATTGAGAAGAGGCGAGGTCCTGCACGCCTAGTGACTGAAACTCCTACTCCGGGTCTGAACCCAGCCGACCTGTTCGCAAAGAGGTTGCGCCCGACTTCTAGCGAAAAACCAGCTGAGGGCCCCGATGTCGCCTACACAACTCGCTCTGGAGTATGGTCTTCCGAGTCTTTGCTAGCCGGCTCGGTCAGCATTTGTGGTTGGGATCCCAAACTGATTGAAAGTTCGAAGGAGTTCCTTGGGAAATGTCCTCTATTTCAGATCAGCTTTTCTCGTGCTCGGTCGCCCAACACGGATTTAATGAGAAATCTTCCATCTGGAATTAGATAAGCTATGGATGCTCCGGCAAAGTCCTGGACAGGGGAGCTGGAGAACTATGCAAAAGAGATGTCGGCGGCTGACATGGGAGCTTGCTCGGCAATTTTGGATGCCCAGGCTTCCGTCTTTGCTTGGCGAGCTAATCGTGAATACCTTGCTCAGCAGGATAAATACGTGGCCAGCAGGACTGAGCTTGGTGATAAGAAAGCCGAATTAGCCGCTGCTTCTGAGGAGATAAGGGGACTTAGGGCCAAGCTGACTTCTGCTCAGGATTCATTATCCCGACAGAAGGCCGAAGCGGACGTTGAAAAGACCTTGTTAAAAGGTCAGCTCGAGATGGTTCAGGTCGAGCTGAAGTCTGCACGCGATGAGTTGATAATTGCCAAAGCTAGCCGGCTGGATGAGGCTGCCGTGGCACAGAAATACAAGGAGTCTGATGAATGCAAGTACGAGGGAATCTTGGCATACCTCTTTGCATTTATTGACAATATTGAGGTGGCTAGGAAGTCGAAGATGGACGACCATCCCTTCAGTGTAGCCTTAGTCGAATTTCTACGCAGGAACCCTCTTCCTCAATACTATTTGGACCTGATGGAGGACTTGCCTGGCTATCTTCCTCCGGGTTCTGAACATCTCCTGCAACCAGCTCCTCCCATCCAATTTATGTCAGACCCAAATTTAGGGGCCTCTGGGTCCGAGCAGGTCGAGGGAGTAGGCGCGACCGGATTTGAGGAGGACGTAATTATACTCCAGGATGATTAGCGTAACATTTTCTCTTTTTTTTTATGTGGCTACTTGGCCCTTTGTGAACAGGTTCTGGCCTGCAAACCAGTATGTGTACTTTACCTTTTAAATGAATGTTTCACTTGCACCGATGTTTAATTTACACAAGCTGGGCTAACTTGTCTTGATCGATTTAGTTTAGCCCCTAGCCAAATATTCTGGCCGGCGTTGCATCTGGAAGGCCGGATAAGATCCTCGTATTTTGGCCGGCTTAGCCCATAGGTTTAACACGTCACAGTTGACGGCCTAGAAGATGACATGTCGTTATTTATTGGATTTAGGAATCGCCACGTGTCGCCTAAAATAGGGGAGGATCCCAACGGTCACAATCCTTCTATAAATAGCGGAGGCTTGTTTATTTTCACTATCGTCATGATACTCTTTAATTTGCTGCAATATTCCAATATTGCCATGCAAGAATTGCCGCCTAGGATGAGTCGTCCTCAATTAACCGTCCTATTTACGACAAACTTTAGTACGGGAACTTGCAGATCAGGGCAAGCTGAGGAGATCGGTGTAACTAGGTCTGAAGATGGTATGATCGTACTCGAGGATGATCGATATTACGATCTTGGTTATAAGGCATTTCGAGCAGTTCTCTTAAGTTTAAGTACTTGGCAACATATTCAGCGACCGCCCTCCATTCATAAAACGCTCTAGCTGACATGTCAATATTGAGATAGAGGCTTGGTCAGACCGAACAGCCGGGTCAATTCATAAAACGCTCTAGCTGACATGTCAATATTGAGAGAGAGGCTTATTCGGACTGGAAGGCCTGGTCAGCTCTTCTAGCAGCATATATTATTGCCGAGCACTGCTTATTCGAGTCTTTTGTTTGGGTTTAGGCGAGCTGTTCATTCGAGTCTTTTGTTTAGGGTTTAGGGTTTAATGAATCGTTTGTTAAGAGGTTCTGGCCTCCAAACCAGCATTTTTCAATGATATTTCTAATTTCAAACCCAGTTGTCCCTGTTGTATTTTTACACTAACTGCTAACATGCAACCTTACACGTAGCTTAATTTTGGGCGGCCGAGATTTGTTATGTTTTGGCCGGCTTCATATTGGAGAGATTTGTGGGATCTGGTGTGATCTGATCTTGGGCTTCTTCTTGGCCTGACACGTGTCACAATCTGGTGTCCTGGGAGACGAAGCGTCTCCCATAGTTGACCGTTCGATTCGCCACGCGTCACCTCTGGTCGGATGGGAGTTGAAGGGTCGCGTCTTTCCTATAAATAGGAGCGACCTTTCTTCATTTTGACCTTCATGAGTTTGCGACTACTTAGAGAATTCTTTGATATTACCCGACCAGATTAAGCTGTCCAACATCTCCCATCCAGGATAGACCGTTCTCGATCGTCCGTTCAGGCCAATTTCTAGGTAAATCTCATTTTCTCACTATGTCTTCTCCTTCATCTTCTGGGACTGAATCTGGGTATAGAGGGTATCCTTCTGAAGAACTGAGTCTAGAGGTTAGTTCTTCTTCGGAAGAGATTAGGAGTCCGGGTCCTCCTACGGTCGAGGTGGCAGGGCCATCGGGCCGACCAGCCCGCTACGTTCCCATAGGGATGCCTAGGCCGTCTAGACAATACAATCGAACTGAACAGCCTTCTATAGACTCGGAGGCTATGTCTTGGCCGTCCACAGTTACCCGAGCTGAACTGGATAGGTGGCACGCCCTCTTCAATATTCCGTGGGGGGTGTCGTTTGACGTTCCGAGACCGAGCGAGCGGATGGACAAGCCACCCGTGGATAGCGTGGCCATCAACCTCCGATCCTTAGAAGGTGGTCTTCGGTTTCCTTTGGCTCCTCCTCTCACTCAGTACCTTCGTTTTTGGGGTCTCGCTCCCGGCCAGCTGCACCCAAATAGTTGGTCCTCCATTCTTGGGTTGCTCGTCCTTTGTTGGACGTTCAATCTTGGTGTTCCGTCCCCTGAGGAGTTAGCTTGGCTGTTGGGTTTGAAACTCCTGCCCGGAGCTCAGAACCACCTATATTATCTATCCCCCCGGTATGGGCGTCCCCAGTTGATCATCGACCTTCCATCCTCCGTCAAAGATTGGAAGACGAAATGGTTCTGGGTCAGGGGTGATTGGATGAGCCCCGGCCAGGTTGGAGAGCAGGGGCCAGAGCGGGTGTTTTGTTCGATGTTCTTTAGGACAACAAATGGTATATTTGTATTTTTCATGCTTTCAGCTCGGTTATCTGATTTTAATTATCTTTTGTTTTGTAGAAATTTCTGTGGAGAGTCTCCCGGCTGGTAACACCTTCTCTCGGAAGATAGTGTTTCTCCGGGACCACACCGCCCCCTCTCAACGAAATTTCAAGACGCTCATTACCGAAGAGCGTCTCGCTAGAGCCGGCTTCATCCTTCCTTTCCGTCCTACTCCGAACAATTACCAAGGTAATATTTTCGAACTTGTTTTTATTTGCTTCTCTGAGAATTTTTCTTACATACGTTTCTTATTTTTCAGCTGTCCTCCCTCCTCACGGCCTACAGCTCAGCATGAACCCCACTCAACGGATTCGGCAGAGGACCCAGCAAGCCGCTGCCGGGCATGCGAGGAGGCCTCAAGGCCGAGGCCAAGGAAAGGGCAGAGGACTTGAATGCCCTGTCTCTGCTGCGCCATCCCCGGCTACTGTATCCACGGAAGCTGCCCCGCGTGCTCCACTGGCCAAGCGATCCAGGCCGGGTTCTGACAGTGGAACGGGGACCTCCTGGGGTGGCTCGGGAGCTGGGAAGGGAAGCTCGGGGACACCTGGAGCTTCAGCTGCTCGTGCGGCGGCTGGCATCTGGACCGTTGAAAGTCCTCTGGCCGACTCGGTCAATATTTGCGGATGGGATCCTGCTCGGGTCGAGGAGACGAAGGAATTCTTCGGCCGTCATCCGCCTTTCCAGATCAGCTTCTCGCTGGCCTGTCTCCGACCCCAGAGGTGCTGGAGAAGCTTCCTTCGGCAGTGTCTTCGGCTGTCGAAGCCCCCGTCAAGGCCTGGACGGAGGAGCTGGAGAAGTTCTCCCGCTAGATGTCTGGTGTGGACGCCGGCTCCTGTGCTACTATCCTTATGGCGCAGGTGTCCGTGTTCGCTTGGCAGGCCCAACAACAGTATGAAGAGCGGTTGGAGAAGATTAGAGCGTTGAAGGCCGAACTGAGGACAAAGAGCGGCGAGCTGAGGGAATTGGCTGAAGAGAAGCAGACGCTGCAGACTCAGCTAGCTTCTTCTCAAGAGGCTCTGTCGCAAGCCACCTCGGCGGCTGAACTGGACAGGCAGAGGGTGGCTGACTTTGCTTCGAAGACTATCCGGCTCCAGGCCGGGATTGATGATCTGAAGGCCGAGTTAGAGGCTGCCCGGGCTGCCCAAACTGACGAGGCGGCTGTAGTTGCTAAGTTCAAGGGCTCTGACGAGTACAAGCTCGAGAGCAGTCTTGCTTACTTGTTTGCCTTCTTTGACGCAATTGAGGCGGCTCGGAAGGAGAAACTGGACGATGGTCCGCTAATGGCAACTCTAGCCGGATACATCGAGAAGAACCCGCTTCCGGCCTACTATCTGGAGCTGATGAGTGACCTGCCGAAGTATCTTCCGGCCAGGTCGGAGAAACTGCTTACCCCGGCTCCTCCCATTATGCTTATGTCTGATCCAACCTTTGACATGGGAGCAGCTTCAGAAGCTGGGCGGTCTGAAGCTGGGCGGCCCACCGTGGCGACGAGCGAGGTGGTGGAAGAGGAGATGGTGGATGTTGAGCAGTAGCTCTTTGTAAAGATTTCTTTCTCCTTTTTTGTAAGAGGTGCTGGCCTCCAAACCAGTTTTGATTTTAATATCATAGTGTTTTGCTGGTTTATGACCTTTTATACTTCTGTGTATTTCAGTCTAGTTGAAACTTGCTCGTCTCAACCGAATCAGCTCGGTACTTAAAAAAGGACATTTATCTGTTAACTAGTACTTAGCATAGTTGAAACTTGCTCGTCTCAACCGAATCAGCTCGGTACTTAAAATACCTGAAACACTTAATAAAAACTATTAATCATTCGATAATGGTAGTGTGAGTCTGTTCTGCTTACCAAGTTAATTTCTGTCACTTCTGTTTGATCGACACTTTACCCTTGGCCGGAGCCGAGGTAGGTATATAATACTTACAGTTTAGTCCGGCCTAGATGGCTCGGATGAGGTTGCAGTTTTAAGTGGGCCGAAGCCTTACTGCTCCATCCGGCCTGGGCGGCTCAGATGAGACCGTAGCCTTAGGTGGGCCGAAGCCTTGGTGGGCCGAAGCCTTGGTGAGCCGAAGCCTTACTATTTCATTCGGCCTGGTCGGCTCGGATGAGGCCGTAGCCTTAGGTGGGCCGAAGCCTTGGTGGGCTGAAGCCTTACTGTTTCATCCGGTCTGGTCGGCTCGGATGAGGCCGTAGCCTTAGGTGGGCCAAAGCCTTGGTGGGCCGAAGCCTTATTGTTTCATCCGGCCTGGTCGGCTCGGATGAGGCCGTAGCCTTAGTCAATATTACAAGCTGGGAAATACTTTCATTAATTGTGTAAAAATACTTAAAAGAATTACAACTGAAATCCTGGTCGGCTAATGATAATACTTTTTTAAGTGCTCTATATTCCATGGTTTGGATACAATTTTTCCATCCAGGTCGGCTATCTCATATGCACCTCCGGCCAGGATCCTGCTTATCTTGTATGGTCCTTCCCAGTTGTGTCCCAAGGATCCATTCCGTAGTAAGACCTTTTTAAGGACGAGATCCCCGAGCTGAAATTTTCTGGCCCGGACCCTTGAATTATAATACATTGCACTTCTCTGCTTGTAAATGGCGTTCTTTATGTCTGCGTCCATTCTTCTTTCTTCTAGTAAGTCAAGGTTGGCGGCCAGAGCTTCGACGTTCTGCTGGTCTCGATACTTGTCCACTCTCCAAGTGCAAATGCCGAGCTCGATTGGGATAACTGCTTCGGATCCAAACGCTAGGGAAAACGGTGTTTCTCCTGTTGCTGTTCTGGCCGTTGTCCTGTATGCCCATAGCACCTCGGGCAGTTCATCGGCCCAAGCTCCCTTCGACTCTTCCAGCCTGGCCTTCAAAGTGTGTTTGATGATTTTATTCATGGCATCGACCTGGCCATTTTCTTGAGGGTGATATAGGGAGGAGAGCAGCTTCTTGATGCCCAAGTTTTCACAGAATGTCCTTAGGTCGTCACTGTCGAACTGTCGGCCATTGTCCGTGATGATGGAATGCGGGACCCCGAACCGGCAGATGATGGATTTCCATATGAAGTTTGTGACTTTTAGCTCGGTTATCCGTGCTAGGGGCTCTGCTTCCACCCATTTGGTGAAATAGTTGACGGTGGCTATGGCAAATCTTACTCCTCCTCGGCCAGTGGGCATCGGGCCAATTAGGTCTATTCCCCATTTTGCGAATGGCCACGGGGCCATTATTGAGTTCAGGTCTTCCGAAGGTGCTCGGATGAAGGGTGCGCATCTCTGACATTTGTCGTACTTTTTAGCGAAGTTGATGGCATCTTTTTTCAAGCTAGGCCAAAAGTACCCCTGTCTGATAACTTTGAAGGCTAGGGACTGGCCTCCGGAGTGATTACCGCAGACTCCTTCGTGGATCTCGGTTAGTACATATTTGGCTTCTTCGTCGTCTAAGCATTTCAGGAGAGGATGGGAGAAACCTCTTTTGTACAGAAGACCGTCCTGGAGAGTGTATCGAGCAACTCGGATCCTCAATTTTCTGGCCTCGCCCTGATCGGCGGGGACCTTCCCCCCTTCCAAGTATTGGATGATCGAGGTCATCCAAGTCACTTTCGGCTCAATGTCATAGACTTCTTTTTGATCGAGGGCCGAGCTGTCTACAGTTTCAATGTTCACTGAGCCGATATCTTCAGCTCCTTCACTTGTTGCTAGCCGAGCAAGAGCGTCAGCTTGTGCATTCTTGTTATGAGGAATCTGCTCGGCGTGGATTCTTCTGAATTCTGCGGATGCCAACTCGATAGATCTCAAGTACTTAGCCATTTGTTCATCCCTGGCTACATACTCGCCTGAGATTTGATTGACGACCAGGAGGGAGTCACTGAAGATTTCGAGGTCGTCCACTCCGAACTGTTTGGCCGTGTCCAGTCCGGCCAGCAGTGCTTCATACTCAGCTTCGTTGTTCGTTGTAGGGAATTTGAAGCGTAATACCGAGTAGAAGTATTTCTGGGTGGGGCTGACCAGTACGATTCCAGCCCCGGCGCAATGGGCAGTGGACGACCCATCCACATACATCTTCCAAGGCTTTTCTATCCTTTCCTCCCGGAGGATGAGAGTGAGAGTAAATTCGGCGATGAAGTCGGCAAGTGTTTGTCCTTTTATCGCTGTTCTGGGTGTATAGTGGATATCATATTGGCCGAGCTCGACCGCCCACTTTAGTAGTCTCCCGGAGGCGTCTGGGCGGCCCAATACCTGTTTTAGAGGAAAATTGGTCAATACCTCAATTTGGTGTGCCAGGAAGTACGGCCGCAACTTTCTGGTTGAGATTACCAATGCGTAGGCTAATTTTTCCATTGCCGGGTAGCGGAGCTCGGCATCATGTAGCGACTGGCTCACATAATAAACGGGTTGTTGAGCCTTCTGCTCTGCGCGGATCAAGACCGAGCTAACCGCATACTCGGATACTGCAAGGTAAAACTGTAATTTTTCACCGGGCTGAGGCTTTGCCAAGACCGGGGCCTCCATGAGTGCTTTCTTGAGGTCGTCTAGGGCCGATTGGCATTCATTGTTCCACTCGAATTGAGCATTCCTTCTTATCAAATTGAAGAAAGGTCGGCATTTATCAGTGGACCGAGAGATGAAGCGATTGAGGGCGGCGATCTTGCCTGTCAGACTCTGGACATCCTTGATCCTTCTCGGCGGGGTTAGGTTCATGACCGCTTGGATTTTTTTGGGATTGGCTTCAATTCCCCTCTGACTCACCATGTATCCCAAGAATTTTCCTGATCCTATCCCGAAAGAACATTTCTTGGGATTCAACTTCATCCTGTATCTTCTCAGGATGTCGAACATCTCTGCCAGGTGACCTACGTGATCGGCTTTCTGTTTCGACTTTACAAGCATGTCATCTACGTAGACCTCCATTGTTTTCCCAATTTGGACGGTGAACATTTTGTTTACGAGCCGCTGATAGGTAGCCCCTACATTTTTTAGACCGAATGACATCATGGTGTAGCAATATTGCGCTCGGTCGGTGATAAAAGTTGTATGGACCTGGTCATCCTCGGCCATCGGTATCTGGTGATAGCCTGAGTATGCGTCCATGAAGCTCATGAGTTCATGGCCGGCAGTGGTGTCGACCAGCTGGTCAATGTTGGGGAGCGGGAAACAGTCTTTTGGACAGGCTTTGTTCAGGTCGGTGAAGTCCACGCATAGCCGCCATGATCCATTTGGTTTCCTGACCAGGACGGGGTTGGAGACCCAGGTTGCATATTTGGTCTCTCTAATGAAACGATAACCCAACAGCCTTTGTACTTCGAGCTCTAGCCCCTCGTACCTGTCTGGGCTCAATCGGCATCTTTTTTGGGCCACCGGCTGCGCGGCAGGGTTAATGTTGAGGTGATGACAGGCATTTTCTGGCCGGATGCCTTCCATGTCTTCATGAGCCCAGGCAAAGACATCAACATTACCCTGCAAAAAGGTTATCAGCTCGGTACGGAAGGGCTCCTGCAACTCATGGCCTACCCGGAGCTCCATATCCGGCTTGTTTGGATCCATGCTGACAAGATCCAGCTCTTCAACAGGCGCTGCTCACTTCTGGGGTCCGTCCCCTCGGGGATCGACGGACCCCCATTCCTTTTCGGGTTCTCGTATTTCCACTGCCGCTTCCCTTCTGTCATTCTGGGGGGCAGTACCAGAGGAGGATCCGACTTCGAAGGTTGAGGCGGCGGTACCAGAGGAGGACCCTACTTCGAAGGTGGAGCTGACTGGCTATTCAGGGGTAGTTGCCGGGTGTGGAAGTTCATTATCTACCTCCATGACAGTCTGATTAGGCTCGGCGATTTCAAGAACAGAGTCTTCGAAGGCGTCCTCCATCTGCTCGCTGACCGAGGTGGTCTGGGCGAGCTCCAACTGATTGAGCTCATTTGGGCGTAGCCCCATGTCTGTCTCCCGGGCGGTCAGCTGGTTCCCCTTCACAACATAAACTTCATCGCCCACAGGAAACTTAAGGGCGAGGTGATAGATTGAGACTACCGCCTTCAGTTTTGCTAGAAGTGGTCTGCCCCAGATGGCGTTATACTGAGAGTTCAAGTCCACCACCTTGAACTCTGTCGTTGTGAACACCTCCCTGTCGCCGGATCCGAACAGGACCTTAAGCTCGCATGTGCCAAGGACTCGGGTGCTCATTCCTCCAAAGCCCTGAATTGTGTCGGCAGACGGTACGAGCTAGGATTCATGGAACCCCATCCGCCTGAAGGTGCTCAGGTAGAGAACGTTGGCGTAGGCGCCGATGTCGACCATGACCCTGTGCACTATAGTCCGGCAGATATTGAGCGATACTACTAAGGTATCGCTGTGTGGGTATGCTATTCCTTCACTGTCCAACTCAGTGAATAGTATGGGTGCATGGCGAGGTGTCGCCCGAGGTGGAACGCACCGCTGGTAAGCGTTCCTGGCTTCCCGGACTTGTCCCTTCCGGGCTCACTTGGATCCCTGCTGCTCGCCAAAACTGTTGTTAATAAGCATATGAATTTCGCGAGCAGCTCCGTTTGGTGGTGGTGGTGGTGGTGGGGCCAAAGCTTGCTGCGCTCCCTGGCCCTGCTGTCCTTGGCCCTTTACGTACTTTTTTAACTGACCCTGGTCGATCAGTTTCATCAGCTCAGCTAGTAGCGCCCAGCATTTGTCTGTATCGTGGCCCTTCGCCTTGTGATATTTACAATATTTGTTCTGGTTCAGGCGGGCCGGGTCGGCTCTCATGGGCCTCAGCTCGGGCAGCAGGTTCTTGTTCTTAATTTCAGTAAGGACTTGTGATGGGGTAACCGTGAGAATTTCGGTTACCTGGCCGGGGCCTCCGGGTTGAAATACCTTGAAATTTGTGGCCGGCCTGAACGACTTCATTGGTTTTCTTCTTTCTTCCCTCCTTTCTTCACGCCGTTCAGGCCTTTTCTCTCTTTCTGGGGCCCTGTCCTCTGGTATGGCTTCCTCGGCCCCAATGTACCGCTCAGCTCGGTTGAGGAAGTTATGATATGTTCTTGGCCCCTCCTCGTGGACGGACCACCAAAATCTGGTCCGGGGCCTTAATCCGGCCATTACGGCCATAAGTACGGCGTCGTCCGACACCTGCTCCATGCCGAGGACCAACTTATTGAAACGGTCCAGGTATGACTTCAGAGGCTCAGCTTTGTCTTGCATCACATTGACTAATCTTTCCTTTGGGGTCGACCTCATTCGCGAACCCATGAATTGTGTCAGAAACAGGTCGGACAGCTCGTCCCATTCTCCAATTGACGCGTCAGGGAGGGAACGAAACCATCTTTGTGCTCGGTTTCCCAGTGTGAGTGGGAATGCTTTGCACATGAGCTCCTCTCCCAATCCTTGTTACTCCATCCAGGACGTATACTTGTCGAGGTGAATACTCGGGTCGATCTCTCCATTATATTGACCGATGGGAGGCATTTTGAATTTGGCTGGGGCCATGGAGGCGATATGCTCGGCAAAGGGGGTGGCCCTCTTCCAGCCTTTGTTTCGCCTGGCTTGAATGTCAGCCAGCCATCGTCTGAGCTCCTGCTCCCCCATGAGCTTCGAGTACCGGAGATTGTGACCGGTACTTTCGTCGTGAGGTGGTGGGACCTCACCTCCCTCATTGGGATGCCGGTCTAGTCTTCTGGCCTCCCCGATCATGGTGGGGTCCACGTCGTTGTGGACGAACCGCCTGTCTGCCCGTGCCCCAGTGTCATCCGGGCGGACCCTGTGGTGGTCCATTCGGGCCCGCATGGGAGATCGGCTCCGCTGAAGGTCAGTCTCGGCTATTCGCTTCCCCAGGTTTTGCCTCCTCCTGGGTCCACCGGAAGACTCGAAATCCTCCAATAGGCCATTGTTTTCCTTGGCCTTCTCCCTTTGTTCAGCCTCCTTGAGCCGCTCGGTAAGTGCGGCCATGATACCCCTGATCTGCGCCACAGACATGGGGGTCTCCGGGGTCTGCAGGGTGATTGGAGCCACCGGAAGAACTTCTTCGGCTACAGTGGGCCGTGGTCGGCTGGAGCAACCAGGCTGGAGAACAGGAGCCTGGGGTTCTGGAGTGGTATGCCGATCAGAATTGCTCATCGTGTTTCGAAGTTGTGTTCAGATATTTAGAATCCCCCTCCTTCTAGCGCCAAAATGTTGACGTCGGAATTTGTAAGAGAATGATTCCTAGTCTAACATTCGTATGCAAAGAATGATGAAATGATAAGTATGAACAAGAATGGCCCGAAGCCTACTCGGGCAATGTTGCTCGGCTGATCCTGGACGGTTTAGTGACCGGGCAGGACCTTATAGCATTAAGTTAGAGAAATCAGCTCTCTAGTGCTTTTTTACAGAATTAAGATTCAGATCCCTTACAAGTTAAAATCACATCTATTTATAGCTGAAAAATAATCTAAGTGGTGGAGATCGTGGGATCGTGGAGGCCGTGGGAGTTAAGCCCATCTTCTCCGTGATTTTCGCCTATTTACGTGGCGTTTGACGGTTTTGTTACCCACGATCTCTTGGAAGTTAGCTGTGTTCTGGACGGCCAAATAGGTCCTGGCCGGCCAAGCTAACTCGTCAAGGAGCTCTTACAATCAACCTGGACGGTCAATTAAAGAGGACGTTTCCTTTGTGGCCGGCCAGGTGGAGTGACATCTTTTATTATTCCGCCCAGGTGTGATATGCCACGCAGCTCGGGTCGGACGCCCAACAACATTAATTAGGAAAAGGTCGTCTATAACGTCCCGTTCCCCTTTTAATTAGAAATAGATCGTCATCCTTTACTTATTTAAAAATTAAAGAAATTATAATTATTTTCTAATATACAGCGGATAGACTTAAAATGAAGACACGAGAGCTTTATACATATATATATTTTTTTTTAAAAACTGTAACACCTGTACATATATATATCCAAAACTAAATCGTGTCTTATCCACATTTCTAGGTAAAATGTTCCTACCAAAAGCCTATCTGAAATTACACGACAACCATATATACATGACAGGATACAGGTCTAGGCCCATAATTTATCATACTATACATATTTAATAACTTATTGTTCAAAAAGAAACATTATTCTAGTACAATTTTATACATACAGTGAGAAGTCAACCCAGCCTACTACATGTCTACGTTATCATCTGCCGAGCCTGAAAATATAAAAAGCAGCATCATGAGACACCTTCGGAGAGGGATCCCAGTGGGATAACTGTACACTCTAATATATACTGAAGCAATCAAATTAATTAGCACATATTACATGTCCTTCGGGCACGCTCACCCTGGACCATACATAACATAAAGAAATGTGGGAGTCGTTCGCCCACTAAACCTTGCTTTCATAGATCAGACATTTTCACCCTTATGGTCGTCGCCCGAGAGTGAAGCAACCAAGGCCGGCCCTGACAATTTGGGGGCCCTTGGACAACAACAAAAAATGGGCCCCTAAACAAAGAAAAAAATGTATACGTACAATGTAACACCCTAAAAATTTTTTTTTTATAATATTATAATATAAGTTATATAGTACTAATAATTTATGTATTAGGATATAAGTTGACTCTCTCTTATAATAAAGGACACATTAAGATATGGGGTTTTTATTTTATATATATATATATCACCTTGGAAGGAGAAGCTTGATAATTTTGAATAAAAGTCAAAGGTGAAACCAAAGCTAAAGATATTTCCTCTCTCTTCTCTATCTCTTCTCGGCTGTCTCTCTCCTCACCTCTCTCTCTCTTATTTTTTCTTTCTTTATCTACTGCACACCATTTCTCTTCCTGTTTTTTTTTATGATGTTCGTGGCTGCTGTAAATGGGATGATGGGTGGAGCCGACGAGAATGGAAGCTGGAGAAGCCGGCGGACTAGGCTGTGAGCCGCCGCGAGAAGCGGCGGCATCTTTGAAAATTCTGAGCAGGTATATATATATATGTATGCGTATGTATGTATCAGTATGTGTGTTGGTCTAAGGTTGAAGGTTGCCGGCGAATCGAGTGATAAGAAAGCCGGCACCGGAGTTATGTCGGCGCGGCTGCAGTGGGCCGCCGCTTTCAGCGGCGGTAGAGATGTATAATATATGTATAATGTGTGTTGATATATACATACATAAGTATCGGAGTGTGTCGTGATGGAGGTCGGGTGTTGCCGGCGACGTGGTGTCGCCGGCCATGGCAAAGCTGAAAGCTGGAGGTGGAGAGGTGGTGCTGGACGCGGCAGCACGAACAGGGGAAGGGGGGAAGGGCTGGTTTTGTAAATTGAAATAACCTAGGTGCTAAATTGCAAGCCTAATAATTATTGAAAACTCAATTTTGACCCATAATAGTTATAAGTAGTAACTTTTATGTCCTTAAGTTATACAAATATGTTTTAAAACCCTTACAATATGTTGAAATACACAAATGCCCTTAAAATTGTTGGAGTTATAATTAATTACTCATAATAAATTGAGATTATAAAACGGACTCTAAATATTATAGATATTATTTTCAAGATTTAATATATACATGAATAAATGAATTAAATTTAATCTAATGAATTAGGTTATAAATTAACCTTAGAGATATTATAATAATTAAAGAAGGTACAATATAATAATTATCTTAAATTTAGGTTTTAAAACCCTAAATTTCACGTCTCGTTAATCCCATAATTCTTGGGAAATTATAAATATGGACTTAAATATAAATTAAAAATCCCTCTTGATTTAAATGACTTTTTGTCCTAAATATAATTATAAAAGTTATAACTTGATCTTCATAATTTAATAAAACCAAAGATCTAAATATCAATATTACACATTTAGTTAAATTCTCGTATTGTTAAAATGACCAAACGACCTTAAATTAATTATGGACTTTATGTTTTTATCTTCATACTTTAATAAATAAAACAAAGGCCTAATTATAAATATTAAACATTTAAATAAATTTTCCCCATATTGTTAAAAAATGATATAATGATATTAAATTAAATTATGAACTTTACAATTTAAACCTCAAAGTTAAGATCCAATTAAATATCAAAGTAAATATTAAATTCCATTCTCTTAAACAATAATTAACTAAACATGTTGTTATGCAATTAATTATATTTCTTAAATTAACCTATAATTTCAGTTAATTAGAATCATGTTTATAATTTAAAGTATATAGTTAATCTAAATACGTCATAATCATAAATATATTCAATTTTATTAATATCTAAGTTAAATCATAAATTACATAATTAGATTTTCTAAGATTATTTTAAATGTCTTCAAGAATTATTTTGAAGCCAACGGTTTTATAATTTATTTGTTTAGAATTATTATCAAATCTTCAAGATCTAACCTA
The DNA here is from genome assembly GCA_028654395.1 of Scutellaria barbata. Classification (NCBI taxonomy): domain Eukaryota; kingdom Viridiplantae; phylum Streptophyta; class Magnoliopsida; order Lamiales; family Lamiaceae; genus Scutellaria; species Scutellaria barbata. Next base: position 658,150 of record CM053651.1, on the reverse strand, counting down.
AACCATAATTTTATAATTAATTTTCCCGAAAACTAACATAAGTATTTCAAAACATAAATAAAGTCTAATTAAGCTTTCTAATTAAAGTCTAATTAAGTTTTCTAATATTTTAATAAACACATTTTTATTAGAAATTCACCTAAACCTTATAATTACATTAAAATCATTTATTTTACTTTTAAACTACAACATCGTAGGGAACCGAATTTTAATTAAATGACAAAGATAAATTATAACCTTAATTTTTATAAATTATGCTTTAATTAAGTATCATAATTAGGTAGAAATTATTGGACTTTGAGTTGGATAACTTGATATGGATTTTCCCTAAGATTTAAGAATATTAGGAATTTATTATTATAATTATTGAATTTATGAAAATGACGTTTTTGATTTTAGAATATATATATATATATTGGATTTATAGATATTATTTTATAAGCAAATAGAGTTTGATAAATGAAACGAGTTTTAATTAAATGATAAAGAAAGATTATATAATTAATTTATGTTACTTGGATTTATTTATATGATTAATTAAGGTATAAAGTCATAGATTTTTATTCAATTAATTAAGAAATTATAATGTAAGCTCGAGTTGAGAATTAAGTATTATTGCATTTATTTATTATAATTTTTTTTAACCAAAGATTTATTTGGAATTATCAGTTAAACCTATGTCTCACAAGATTGCTTTTGAGACTAAAATTTATAAACTTATAAATATTATGCTAATTAAATGAATTTTACGATTTAATTATTATTTCTAATTTAAGGATAAATAACCCTAAATTCATATTTATTTTAATCCGAATTATTAATTTCGAATCAAACTTTATAGATTATAAATTATATATGGAATTATAAAATAGGTTATATTTAATTACAAATTAGGGTTTACCTTAAAAATGTTATTTTAATTAATTCGATGATAATTCGATTATAGTCTAAGTCGAACCCTTATATTTGTAGACGATACGTCGGAGTTTTCGCCGTAGATGGTTTGGGAATCTAGAAGGCTTTTGACCAGCTGTTCTACAGGTGGGGAAAAGTGCTAAGTCGGTATTTATATTCCTTTCAAAATATTTAAATTACGAATTTAATTATGTTATATGAAATGTGTTGGGTTTATGTGCTGAATATATGAAATGTTATTATATGATGAAGGTGAATCTTATTCTATGTGAAACGCGCCATATTGAAGTGCCTATGAATAAACGTGCTATGACGTATGATGACTTGAAAGTTGGTGTTTTGTTCAGTACATGTGCTTCTATGTGTATGTTTGATATGTGAATTTTATTATGTGATTGTGATGAAATTATGTGTGCATGTGCATGCGTATGGAAGGCGGCTAGGGCCGTATATGACGGCTGATCACCGTATTATGACGGGTAATACCCGTAAAGAATATGTTTTCATGGCGGCTGTGGACCGCAGAATGCTTTTATGACAGGTGAGTACCGTAATGACGGTTAATAACCGTAAAGAAATGTTTTCACGGTGGCTAAGAACCGCAAAATGCTTTCATGACGGCTAAGCACCGTAACTATGTGAAAATTGATGATTGAATGTGAATGATGGATTATATGTTTTCATAGCGGCTGAAAACCGCATATGTTGCAAGACGGTTAAAAACCGTAAATGTGGGAATGAAAGTGACATGTTTAAAGATGAATGATGTTGATTGTGAAGAATGCTTATATTTGAATTAATTATAAGTCATGTGATGGATGCTTACATTATAAAGTGATCTATTTTCTACGATTTTTATTTAAAATACAAACGTTTTACGAAAATCTGTTATATGTGATAAAATGGTGTTTTGGTGTGTGTATAAAATCTTTGGAAATTATTTTATATCCTCCCGAGTTTCCCTAACCCACTGAGTGTATTTCAAACACTCACCCCTCTTTTAAATTTTTTTTCAGTTTAGGGATTTTTAAGGCGTGGAGTGCGAGTGGTGGTTGCTGGTAGCCGATGAGCAAAGGTTACAGAAACTTTTTATTTGTAAATATGATATTTTATGAATTATGGAAATGTATATTTTATAATAAATCTTGAATTCTAAAGTTTATTTATTTATTTATGTTTTTTTATAAATAAGTAGCGTCTCGGTTAAGGTTTATTTACAAAAGAATCGGGACGTTACATACAATCCTGAAAATATTGTCAAGTTGCTTCACTATCCAAATTCTAAATTTTGGGTCATATGTACGATGTTGGAAAAGTACAATACTTATAAGAAAAGAAAAGTCTAAATAAATAGCAAAAATATTATTGAAAATATTTTGATTTCCTAATATTTTGAGAAGTAAAATTATTAGCAGTCAAGCACTCAACAACAACAATCAAAGATGATGTGAAGATGAAGGAAATTTGTAAGTGCTTGATGAGTGGTAATTGTGAAAGAGCTGCTTGTTTATATGGTTTAAAAAGTAGTAATGACTTTTCATCTTCAATTTACTAATTTATTAATTTTTTTTAGTTTTATAATTAATTTAATGGGCATGAAATTAGAAAATATTATATATAGTGGGCTAACAACTTAAAAATATAACTAGTCTTATTTTCAATAATTGGACCATTGAATCATTGTACATTAAGAATTTTTGTTTACTAATATAAATAAATAAATATATATATACTACATACCTAAAATTTTGGGGCCTCTAAAATTAGGGGGCCTTAGGCCGCCGCCCTTACGGCACGGGCTCAGGGCCGGCCCTAGAAGCAACTACCGGTTATAGCTACGGAGCTTCACTCGTAGATTTTCATACATAACATATTAATTTAATCATCAACATATAGTAAAGTGCAGAAGTTACCCACTTGAAAGCTGAGGGTTCGAGGATTCCTTTTGGATTCACCGATCATCTCGACTGCGCTTGACACACTTAACTGATTAGCCTCTTATGTCATATAACACAATCTTTTGTATTTTATATTAGGTTTCTTTAATCTAAAGCATAATTATACTTCATTTAATACATACTTGATTCGTATATGAAATTCTAAACATGATCATATCATAACTAAAACATTTAAGTAAAAATAGCATATGAAATGAAATATCATACTTGTGATATAAAATATTTAGACACTTAAATTAGTGATTCTAGGCATTAAATGACACATAAAGCCACAATAATTTCAATAATTCATAGGTGATTCCAAAAATGATAAGAATATTTACATAGTCACATAATAGTGTTAGATATCATATTCTGAAAATTCACAATTTTTCATCATCTACATATATAAATAAAATTAATTTTATAAACTAGTTTTTCACTTCAATTTCAACTCAAAATCAGTCTATTTTGAAACATTTATCAAATATTATAGGATTCATAAAATAATTTCATATTTTTACAAAATTTAAACAACATGTTGAAGTATAACATATAAAAATATCAACTAAAACCAAGTTTTACATAATTACTTATGAATTTTAGAAGTTGATTGAAAACAGGGTACTTTATAAGGTGAAAACATGTTTTCTTGTAAAAATTCTCATGATTTCAGTTTTACTTGAAAAATTCCCAAGGTAAATTTTTTCTCGTTCTTAAGAACAAATAATATAACTTAGTAAAATATGGCTTATGAATATGATATAAATAAATAGTTATAAATTTTAGAACTAGACTGAAAATACAACAGGATCTACGCAGAAAACAGCCTGTGTTGAAAAATTCAGCATAAATCATACAAAACTCCAGAAATTGCATACCAATTTCCTGTATGTACCTAAGAATTGGTTCTAAAACATAGTAAAATATCATATATAAATTCAAAGGATACAGTTCAGAAACATAATTTGATTCGGACCTAAAAACAGAACCTATATTCTGCAAACAGGGCTGAAAATATGTTTTCTTGAAAAAATCATCATAAATTGTACAAGGTTCTAAAAATTACATGGTAAATTTCTACATCGCTATAAGAACTTTTACTACAATATAATGAAATATGGCATATATATAGTTGCGATAATTAGTTATGAATTTTAGTACAAGACTGAAAATAGGACATGACCAACACAGAAAACCGACTATGTTGTAAAATTCGGTATAAATCGTACATAACTCAAAAATTTTCATACTAAAATTTTGAGCATACCTAAGAACTGTTTCTAAATCATAGAAAAAATATTATACATAAAATCGAAGGGTACTGTTCAAGAAAATTGTTTGATTCAGACCCAAAAACGAGACAAAAACTGTCTCTGGACAGCTTATCTTAGAAAAATCATATAAAATCGAGTTTAACTCCAAATCTTCTGAAAGTTGACACACATGTTCTACACTTCATATAATAGATTATGTTAAAAGGATTTAGCTTAAATCGATTCCTACATCACCCAGAATATTTACGAACAGAGAAGCATAACATAAACAAAATTATAGCATAGCAACTTATTTTGTTTCATTCAAGAAATTCATAAACAATTTATTCTCAACCCTAACTCCAAAGAACATCTTTGGAGTTCATAATATATACTAAAAGTAAGAAAACATCAAAATTCAAAGAAGAAATTAAAAGGTTTAAGCCAAAATACCTTCAAAATCAAGAGAAGAAGGGGTGTTCTTCCTCTATGAAATTGTTTTCTTTCTTCTTCTTCTTCTTCTAAATTGGCTGCAAGTTGCCTTCGTTTTTTTTTCTCTTCTTCTTTTTGATTCATCCATCATATTATGTATTATAAGGTTTAGCACATACATTAGGAGTTATCTTGAGATTAGTAGGATGATGAGGTGGCTAGTCTAAACTATAGGTTGCTTAGTCATATCTTACCATGGAAGTTTCAAATTGTTATCTTGATATGTTGTGAAAATCTCATATGTATGTATATACGTATAGCTTGTTTCATTTTTATTTATTATTATTATTTTTTTACTTTGGTGTCTTATATTATTAAAGAGACTAATAATAATATTATAAAGTATAAATCATATAAGTGTAAAATTAAATAGCATAAAAGTAAGTACTAAAATTTACATACTTAAGAAGTATCGTGGTTATTTTACTATTTACTATAATGCATGCTCGTTCAAATAAAACGTTTTGATTCATAAAAACACATATAAAGATCATAAGTAAAATTTCATAAAAGAAAGCATTCGGAAGCGGTAACGAATAAAATTGGCATATGAGTTTAATATCATATAATTCTTTTAAAATTAACTAACATCTTATCTTTTACTTCCGTTCATATGTGTCGAGTGAGTGGAGATCGAGCTCGGTTTCTTCCATAAGTTATCCTGCAAAATCCTTAAAATCTCAAAAGAGATATTAAATCATAAAGATTTTAAAATCATCGATCATAATATGATTTTTAAATCATAAATTAAATAATATAAGAAATTTATACTTGCACTTAAATCATTTATACTTGAACGATAAAAGAAATTTTATAAAATATGCAATGCAGGTTTTTCTTGAAAACGGGGTGTTACAGTTTATGTGGTGTTTAGGGAATGAAATGGTGTGTTTTAGAAATAACTTTGTTTTAGTAGTTCTTTTTCTAGTAATGAAATGATGTGTTGTACTAGAATGTAATACAATCCATTTAGGAAAATTTGTTGTAATGAAATGCATTTTGTTTTGGCTCCGTTTTGACGTAATGCAATACATTATGTTTTGGTGTAATGAATGCAATTAAACATCAAACACACAAATATTATTAGGTTTACCTCCAAATGAATCCAATTACATCACATCCAAAAGACCCTAATTACATGGAAAAAGAGTTTCACATTGTTTAACCAATTACATCAAAAAGAATTTAATATTGGGGATTAGCTAAAACAAGCATCATCATTTCTTTTGCTTCAGCTTCCTCTTGACAGGCAACTCAGATGGTGCTTTTGCAGTCAGTTCTAGTTCAGCCTGAGTAGCAACAATTTGTTTTCCTTTTCCTTTCTTTCTTGTTGTTTGAGGTGGAAGCTTAAAAGATACCTTCGTATTGTTTTCAATCATTGTCATTTCCTGTGTTAGGTCCCCTACATCCTCATCTTCATCAACAAAATTATCAAAATGTTAGTCATGTTCAACCGTTGCTTCTGGATCTATATCAACATTTTGTCCATTGCTCTATTGTTACATAATTTATACTGTTAGAAAATAGCATCACCAAAACTTTTAACAAAGATGAAGATAGATTGTACCTCATCATCTGCATGAATGGCCTCATCTTCTCTAAATATCTCATCAGCATCATCCTCAAGGTCTTGTAACCCACAAGCTTCTAAAATATCCCTCATCTCATTTTCCTATCAACATTGTGAGCTCAATCACATATATAGCTAAATCAAATATTCTCTTCTTTTCCTAAATATAACCCTTCTAAACTAACAATATATATACACACTAATTATATATACACTAAATCAGCCTCAAATATCTACTAAAACATCAGAATATGAGCATGATATGCTTACAGTTGGGCAAACCCTCCTATTGTGTCCAGCTACTCCACATATTCCACAGTGTAAAGTTGTTTGATGTCTCTTCTTGTGAGTAGCATCCCTGTTTTGTGGCCTCCCTCTCCTTTTCACATATTTCTGGTTGGGCTCATCAGAATCCCTTCTTTTAGCTTTGGGTGGTCTTCCAGCCCTTCTAACTTGCTTAGGAGGCAAAGGTGGGGGGCATCAACATGCACCCACTCATGCCTACCATTAATTGGATAAATTGTGGGCTCATACACCTTCTTATAACAATCAACAATGTAATATCTGTACATATTTACTCAAATATAAGATATCAGTTCAAATAAAGTAAGTGTAACATATATATTGAAGCATAGAATTTACATGTTAACATATTCTTCCATATTTCAATCTTTCTTGTGGTAGATAGCAGCCAGGGCATGTTTGCAGGGAATTCCAGTGAGATCCCATTTTCTACATGTGTAGCTATGATTCATCAAGTCCATTGCATATTGTGTGCCATCAAAGCTTGAAACCTGATAGTTGTAGTCATCTATTTTGATAGGGATACAATCACCTACTTTTGTGATGTTGAGGTTTAAAATCTCCCTTATCCTGGGACAGACTCTACATTTCCACCTCTGGCTTGATCTCTATTTTTTGTACTTATTTTCATCAATGTGGTCATAATGCTCTCAAGCATGGATAGGATAGGGAGCTCTCGAGCACTCAATATTTAACTATTGAAACTCTCACACATTTTGTTCATCAGCATATCACACTTTAAAAATGGATCAAAGTGTGATCTACTCCAATGCATAGGCAGTTTATCTCGGAGCCACTCATATCCATGTGGACTCATTTTCTTGAGCTCTTCCATCCTTCTAGTGAACTCAACCACAGTGGTTGTTTTGGTTGCCCTCCACACTAACACTTTATAAGCATGACTATATAAGCCCGAGTTTCTCATATTCAAGTGCATATGCCTCACACAAAACCTGTGGGTTGCACCAGACATTTCTTCCTCAACAGCCTTCAACAACCCCTTATGCTTGTCAGACATTATAGTCCATGAATGACAATTTTGGATTTGCAAATCTTTCTTAATCTGTTTTACAAACCAGCACCAATTCTTACCGTCCTCTATGCTTACCACAACATAAGCAAAGGGGAAACAATTGTTATTTGGATCAACCCCTACAGCTGCTAGGATTATCCCACCATGATGCCCTTTAAAAAAAGTACCATCCATACCAATTATTGGCCTACAACCTTTTAAAAGACCTCTCTTCAATGCACCTAAATAGACATAAAATCTTTTAAATTGGTTCCAAAAGCAGTGTGTTCCACATGCAAAATGACAGTAGAGTTTGGATTTGTCCTTCTAATTTCCTCAGCATAATCCCAGAGCAAGCTGTACTGGTCATCTGATTTACCTTCAAGACTCCTCAGTGCTCTCTGTTTGCATAAAAAAGTCTGTCAGGGTGTAATCTCCACATTTCTCTCTTTTGTGATATCTTCTCTAAGTGCACTTATTTTTCTTTTCTTATCAGTACTAAACTGATATTCATACTTATCAGCTAACCATCTTGACTTCATATTTCCAACCTCAAAAGACTCAGGGCATGAATGATTAGTTATACAAGTTGAGATGATGTAACAACTGTCACACTCTCTCCTTAAAACATGCACTTTAAATGGACAATCAGAATCTCCACAAACAACATAAATTTTCTTAGGATCAAACCTCAAAATCTTCACAATTTTCCTTTCTAAAATAGCATGAGTGTCTATCATATCTCTAAACTCCTTCTTTGTACTGAAAACCATGCCTAACAAAATTACTGGAGACCTAATATGGTTGGCAACATATACAGGGTTTTTTCCACTATTTTCATCATCAGAATCATGTATGCTTCTAAGCTCATCCTCACTCTGACATATATCCTCCTCACCAGGACCAAACTCACCCTCCAAGTCCTCTTCTACATCTGTTGCATTTACACCCTGCCATTTAGTGCATGTATCTGTATATTTTTCATGTTTAAGATCATCACCACCTACATTCTCCTCTTCCTCATTTACATAGTCACTGTCCTCACACTCAGTATCCTCCTCATCTATTTCCTCTACAACCTCTACTGGTTTTTTACCACTGTTTATTTCCTTCTTCTTATCCTCCACGCGCTGCCTTTCATCAGCCCTCAAAATAGATTCCTTGCCCACCTCCTTAGTGGCTCCACCTCCAGCTTCAATGTATATGTATATGAACCTAGAATACTTATTCTCTTCAGGAGCAGTACGTAGATAACTCTCATCCCCTAGATGCCTAAAACCTAACCCATCTTTTGCATCTGTGTACAACTGAGGATCATTGTTGTCACTCAAGTAAGCAGCAAGTTCCTTAAGTTGCCTCAAAGTATCTACATAATTCCACACAGTCATATGACTTCCAAGATAAACACCTAATGTTATATCCCTTTCACCTCCATATTGCATGCAAATGCTATAATCTGCACTATTCAGATCTGTTTAAAGATATAAAAAAATGAAATCATCATTTATATCATTCAACCAAACAGAAAGCACTCACCCGTACCCCACAGATGATAACAACAGCTTAAAAGTAAATACTTTTAAAAAAACAACACAAAAACCTAAATTTTGACTGGTTTTATTATACACTACCAACATTAAGACCCATGTGCTCCCACCTGCTCCCCATGGTCCCCCACAGACAGCCATGAATTCTTTATTAACAATGTGACAATAAAAAACCCTATAATCACTACAAAGTACATTACAAAACACTGAATCTGTCTCAAATAAACAAATGTAACAAAAAAATCACATATTTCGAACAAAAAAACAAAAATCTCATAGCCAAATACATTAAATATAATGGTTATTTCTTCAATACATCAGAAACCTTACCGTAAGCAGGTGTCGCCTTTTGATGCTTGTCGGGGTCTCTTTGTTTCATCACGAATTGAACTTCTAGTCACTTTTCGATCAGAGTCACAAGTGAATTTAGGGGATTTGGTTCTAGGGTTAGCACAAATAGAGTTTTTAAATTTAGGGATTTTACCAATTAGGTTTTTACCTCTATTAATATGTCCCAAATCTATTTTCCCTCCTTAAGTTTGCCACATAAGAGTCAACGAAGTCCACATGGGCATTGAACGGCCACGTAAGCAGGTAACCGGAATGATTACCTGCTGGAACCGATCATTGGTCATTTTTACCAACTTTTTTTAAGTTACGGGTTAGTTTTAAAAATGTCAATATTTAGAGGTCATTTTCCTAAAGTTGGCAAACTTAGAGGTTATTTTTACCAATTTTCCTAAAATACTTTTTTGACACAAAACTTACATATCATTTCTTGTGGGAGGGATTGTCTACAGAAAATTTATAATGGATTTCTTGCAACTATGTTCTTGTAGGTGTTAAAGGATAGTGCCCTTAAAGCAATAAAGGGAAAATTGATAAAAATGACCCTTAAGTTTGCCAACTTTTGGAAAATAACCTCCACATATTAGCATTTTTAAAATTAACTCGTAACTTAAAAAAAGTTGGTATCCGTCCTGCTTGGACGGTTACCTGCTTATGTGTCACATAATTTGAGTTTCTTTTCATTTTTTGAATAAATTAAATCCTAAAATCATTATAAATTCCACATAGAGATATAAAGTGACTTTGGGGAAATAAAAAAATTAAAAAACCCATTTAATCGCTATAAAAATATATAAAGTAAAAAATATTAATTATAAAAAATCAAAAACATATTTTCTATATAATTAAAATTAGAGAATTTTTAAAATAATTTCAATTTATCATATTTTAAGACTTTAAAATTTTTAATTTCCAAATAATTAATTTATAAATTTTTAAGAATGAAATTAGAGAATTATATTATTTTAAGATTTTAGTATATAATTTATAATTAATTTAATTTCAGTGTATAATTTAAATTTAATAATTAAAATATTTTAATTTTAGTATATAATTTAAGACTGAAATAAGCTCTTCAATGGATTATTTAAAATATATTTAATTATAAACTGAAATTTTTAAATATAAATATATTTATTATGTATTTTAGTTTTACAATTTCACTTTATTATGAAATTATTTAAAACTGAAATCAGCTCTTCAATGGGTTATAATTTCAATTTATATTTAATTTATTTCAGATTATATTTAGAATATTTAAATTATAGTTTAAGATATATTGAAATTTAAATATTTAAATTATAATTTAACATCTTTTAAGACTTTCAATTTTTTAATTTATAATCTTAAATTTTTAATTTCCAAATAATTTCAGTTTATATTTAAATCTTAAAAGACTTTAATTAATATTTGGAAATTATTTTTTTGATTTTTTGAAAATTATTATTTTGATTTTTTATAATTAATATTTTTAACTTTATATATTTTTATATTGATTAAATGAGTTATTTTTATTTTATATTTACCCAAAGTCACTTTATATGTCTTTGTGGAATTTATAATGGATTTATAATAGTTTTAGTATTTAATTTCTTCAAAAAACGAAAATAAACTCAAATTAAGTGACACATAAGCAGGTAATTGGACGGTTACCTGCTGGAGCCGGTCAAAGGTCATTTTTACCAACTTTTTTTTAGTTACGGGTTAGTTTTGAAAATGTCAATATTTAGAGGTCATTTTCCTAAAGTTGACAAATTTAAGGGTAATTTTTACCAATTTTCTCAAGCAATTATGAATTGTTTTATAATTATTAATAAATGCGACGTTTATTTTCAAACTCATATGCTTATTGTATGTATTTCATAAACATCATAGAAAATCCTAGTTTGTTTGATGTAACCATAATCTTAGTATATAAGTATTATATACAAGAGGATTAAGATTATGGATAATAAACTTAAATTATGTTTATGATGAAATTAATTAAAGTATGAGATCTTTAATTAAAACATCGTTAAATGCGATCCAAAACATAAGATGTGGTTGTCTTATCTGGACCGTCGGTGTAGATTCATTTGAGCGAAGACATTTATATATGATTTGATCATATAAGACACGGATTGATTTAATTTATGTTTTTCCTACAAATTCCGTTTAGATATGGAAATCCAAATTAAATCATAAGATGCCCATATATGGATGAATCTTAATCCTGAGTGATTATAGACTCCTAGGTTCTTAATTTGTTTGTTTCTGTTTGTCAATGGACTTTCGCAATACTTGTATTTTAGATTCACATTGAATTAAATGGCTGAGAATATAAAGGTATCCACCTTTATAAAGGTGCAGATTGTGATGACTAGAGTTCGAATCCGGGTCACACAAGTTTTCTAGTTCTTATTGTTCCCCTTCCTTCCACTCCCTCAAACTCATTTAAAAAAAAATAGATATGGAATTCATTCCTTCTGGCGGGAAGTAGAAAGATAATTCTCTCATTTGTTAATTTTAGAACTGAATGGTTTGAGATCTCTAATTTATAATTGGATTATAAATTAACCATTCACTAGTAAATTAATGGCAAATGGGGAAAATAGGTAATTGAAGAGGTTGACGGATAATACCTACTTTAATTATGAATTGTCTATGGAGGATTAATCTATATGTAATGGTTATATCAGTGGACGACTCAATTTCAATTAGTAAAATATTCTATAACCGTAAGAGTGCAATTCCGTATTTTTAGTGGAGTTATAACGAAATTAATAAGGAATGAATTAATTAAAGAGTTTAATTATTTATTCGATTTATTGGAGCTTATGATTATGGGTCTATGGTCCCCGGTTCGCCTTTCTAAGTAAAACGAGTAAAATAAAAGTTTATATATTTCTAATGATTTATGAAAAATAGTTTTTCATGTGATTTGGGTAATTATATAAATATTATTTAATTTCAGAAATATTTGATATTCTACAGTGATGACTATTAGAAATTAAATAAGTATTTTGATATTTATTTTTGATATTAATATAATCAATAAAATTGATATTATAAGATAATATCAACTATAATTATATTAAGATTAGAACTCTTAATTAATGGGATTTGAAATCCTAATTGGATAAGTACTAATTAGATTAAGATTGTGAATCTTAATAAGATTAGATTTGGATAAGGACTAATATTAAGATTGTAAATCTTAATAAGATTAGATTTCTAGTTGGAGATAATTCCTAATTAGATTAGGATTAGAATTTCAACTACATATTGATACAATTGAGTCTATAAAAGAAAACCACAATTTCTCTCTCAAATATGGATAATACACGCCAACTTAATCAAAAGAAAAAACACGTCATTTACATCTAAGATACACGTCACTTTTTGAGATCTCATCTCAATTATTTTCTGTGGTTTATTTAATATAGAATAATTTTATATCCATCATGTTGACATTGGAATCTGTGAATGATGAACTCCTAGTCGAACACTTGAAAATTATTAAATTGAGATTAGCTTGGTGAAAATTGGATGAAAATGGATTGGAAAAGTATGAGAATGGGTGCAAAAAACACTAGCCCGAAGTCTACTCGGGTAATTTAGCTCGGCTGATCTTGGATGATTTTGAGTGATCGGACAGGATCGTATGTTATATATGTAGACAAAATAGCTCTCTAATGCTTAGTACAAATGAAGTTCGAACCCTTTACAAGTTGAAAATACCCCTATTTATAGCTAAAGAGAAGTTCAAGTAGTGGAGATCGTGTCCCCCTGTCTCCTTGATTTTCGCCTATTTCTGCGATAGTGGGCATTTTATAACCCACGATCTCTTAGCAGTTGGCATCTCCCTACACAGTAAATCCTGCTCGGGCTAGCCATATTCATTCATCCACGACACTTCCAAACAATCATAGGTGGCCTGCCGAGGAGATACCCAGGTGCAATATCCTAGCCGGTTAAATGGGCTTCTAAAAGCCCTCTTTGTACCGTCCAGGTGCAATATTATGTTCAGCTCGGTTCGGATGTCCAATAATAGCCCCTTAGGTCACGGCAGAGACTACTTCTATTGGGACCTAACTAGTTCTGACAGGTCGAGCCGAGCATGATGAAAGTGTAACAATCAGGATTCCTAGCCTTTCTCAAGATAAACAGGTGTCATCATTTAATGGAGTGGAAGTCAGAGGGTCGCAGCATCGAATCTGCCCGATTATCCACTTGTCTGTATTAGGTAAGCCGGAAGTTGAAGAGTCACACTTTGTCTATATATAAGGATGTTTTTCCATTGTTAATTTTTCACAAATTCAAAACCCTTAGAGCAATTGTTGATAGAATCGTGCAGAATCGACAGATTGCTATTAACCGAACTGGATTGACTGAGGAGAAAAGACTACCCATTCGGCAACAAGGTACTTTATTTTTCCTTCATAATTATATCAAGTGAGTCTGGTGACGGATCAGGTCGGGATTATGATCGAGGTGCCTCTGAAGAGTGTGGGACTAGCCTAGGATCAAGTTCTTTCGAGGTGGAAGTCTGGGGGTCGGCTTCTGCTTTAGCCGAGGAGGTTGGTCCGTCAGGGTTGGCATCTGCTAAACTTCCGACAGGAATTTCCATCGAGCGCCGGAGATATCACCGAACTAGATAGCCCTCTGAGGACTCGGAGGCAATAGGTTGGCCATCCATTATCACCTAATCTGAACTGTCTTGCTGGCGGTTAACTTATAACATACCTCAAGGGGTTACCTTCGATATCCCCTGGCCCGAGGAGCTAATGGATATGCCACCGAAAGATTGTGTGGTCATAAGTTTTCGGGCTCTAGAAGAAGGTCTATCATTCCCAATGGCCCCCTGTCTGACGCGTTATCTCTAGCATTGGGGGATAACACCTAGCTAGCTCCACCCCAATAGTTAATCATCTATATTAGGGTTGTTCCACTGTTTCAACCTTGGCACTCCTAGCCTACAAGAATTGGCTTGGCTGTTCTCCATTAAGCTCATACCTGGGATGAGAAACCACTTCTACTATATTTCTCTTTGGCTGCACCGACCCCAATTGATATGTGGCCTTCCATCCTCAGTTAAAGACTGAAAAGCCAAGTGGTTCTGGATTGGAGGGGACTGGAAGAGTTCTGGGCCAAATGACCATGACTTTTCTTTGAGAATATCCTACCCAACAGCTTTCGGGACCGCCCAAGATATAGTTGTGTATTTTCTTGACCGGCTCTTCTGATGTTATAATATTTTTCTGTTTTGCAGAAGTTGGAGATCAAGGTTTTTTGATCGGCGAGGACTTTTTAAGGAAGATTCATCTCTTGTGTGACAGCATCGACCCGACGCAACGTACTTTCCTGTATCTCATCACAGAAAGTCGGCTTGCTTGAGCTGGTCTGATCTTCCCATTCATCCGCACCCCTGTAGACTTCCTCGGCAAATTCTAAACTATTTTGCTTAGTTTAGGCTTAGTGTACTTGTACTCACTTTCTTGTTTCGCAGCCGTCCTCCCTCGCGAGGGCATACTCCCCAAGATGAACTCGACCGATCGCATTAGGCAACGTGCCGAGGAGGTCAAGAAAGAAAAAATGCTGACTAAAGTTCCTGATCGGGGAAAAGGACGAGGTTTAGAACCTCCAGTTCTGGCCATAACAACCTCAGGTCAGGGGTCATCTGACCCAAAAGCCCCAGTTGTGAAAAGACCCCAGCCGGTCCCTATTAGGCAGCTAGTCAGCAGCTCCGGAGTTACCATTACAGCACCGCCTAGGGTATGGTCTTCTGAGTCTCCCATGGCCGGCTAGGTCAGTATTTGTGGCTGGAATCCCAAGTTGGTGGGAAGTTCCAAGGAGTTTCTTGGATAGAGGCCACCTTTTCAGATCAGTTATACCCGTACTCAGCAGCCGAGCATGAATATGTTGAAGAACCTTTCGTCGGGGGTTGAGCCGGTAATGGAAGCTCTGGTGAAATCCTGGATGGAGAAACTAGAAGGGTATGCGGACAAGATATCCACAGCCAATATGAATATCTACTCTGCCGTGCTACATGCCCATGCCTCCGTCTTTGCCTGATGAGCCCATCTCAAACACCTCGACCAGCAGGAGAGATACGAGGCGAGCAGGATGGAGCTTAGTAAAAAAAGGGCTGAGCTCGCCATTACTTCTGAGGAGAGGAAAACCATCAAAACTCAGTTGGCCTCCTCCCAAGATTCGTTGGCCAAAGCTGCGAAGGCGTCCAAATTTGATCACCAACGGGTCGCTGATGTTTTGATGGAGAAGGCTTGGGTATACAGGCTGAGTTAAAGGCAACCCAAGCCAAACTGGAGGCTGTCCAGGCTGAGTTGAAGGTTGCACAAGTTGGCCAATAGGATGAGATAGTCGTCGTACTTAAATATAGACTCCGATGAATGTAAGTACGATGGTATACTGGTCTATCTTTTCGTCTTTATGGACAACATTGAGGTGGTGAGGAAGGAAAAGCTCAATAACGGTCTATTAAGAGCGGTGTTAGCCGACTATTTGCAGAAGAATCCTCTCCCAAAATATTATCTGGACCTGATGAGTGATCTATCTAGCTATCTACCTCCAGGTTCTGACCAGCTTCTTCAGCCAGCCCCTTCTATCCGGCTCATGTCCAACCCCGGCCTCATGGATACTCCTGAGGTTGGGCAGGTTGAGGCGACTAGCGTGGCCAGTGTAGTTGATATAATTGAGGTAGAGGCCGATGATACCACCGGCCAGTAGACTTGTACTTTGAATTTTTTGATGGTCGCATGGTCTTTTGTGAAGAGGTTCTGGCCTCCAAACCAGTATTTTAAATACAATTGACTATTTGATTGGTATATGTTTATATGCTAATAACTGCATTTGATTACAATTAACATTTGGTCGGGACCATCTTGAGCGGCTCGACCGATTTCTGGTCAGCTCGGATTAGCTACCTCGATCACTGGAATTGATCCTGGCCGGCTCGGATGTGCTCTTATGAAATGTGGCAGAGCCGGGCTGAGGGTATACCAACCAGGGTAAGTCACTCAACCTTTGTTCAAGGCTGAACACATGTTCGCATTTGGGGAGAGGAAGTCGAAGGGACTCCTAAGGTCAGCCGTCAGATTGGCCACGCATCGTAAGCTGACGGGAGGAAGTCAAAAGATCATGCTCTCCATATAAATAGGGACGACTTATATTCATTTTGACCTTCACGAGTTTGTGATCCTTAGATAAATACCAGAGATTTCCGAGCAGTATCAGTCGACCAACATCTACCGAGCTTAAATACCCGTCTAGACTTATCGTCTTCAATCCACCGTCCATACCTTTTTTTAGGTAATTTTAACTTGGTTTTATCATGTCTTCTGATTCTTCATCTTTTGGGTCTAGGTCTGGGTCAGCCCAAGATTACGACTAAGACAGGTCTGGGTATCAAGGATACAGCTCTGAAGAGTTAAGCATGGGGTTTAACTCTTCCCAATCGAAAAAGATCAGGGGTTCAAGTCCTCTGGTGGTCGAGGAGGTAGGGACATCAGGTTGACCGGCCCGCTACATTCCAATAGGGGTGTCGTGGCCTCCTAGATAATATCACAGGATTGAGCAGCCATCGATAGACTCCGAGGCTATATCTTGGCCGTCCGTGGTCACCAGAGCCGAGCTGGATAAATGACACGCCCTTTTCAACATTCCCCGAGGGGTATCCTTCGGTGTTCCAAGATCGACCGAGCAGATGGACAAGCCGCCCAAGGATTGTGTGGCTATTAGCTTTCGGTCCTTGGAGGTCGGGCTCTGCTTCCCCCTGGCTCCTTGTCTGACCAGCTATTTCTGATTCTGGGGCATCTCCGAACAGCTGGTCTTCTGTCCTTGGGCTGCTCGTCCTATTCTAGACGTTTAACCTGGGTGTCCCGACCCCGGAGGAGCTATCTTGGTTGCTGGGCCTTAAGCTCTTGCCTAGTACTTAGAACCACCTGTACTACCTTTCCTTCCGACCCTTCCGGCCACAGCTGGTTCGTGGTCTTCCATCCTTTGTCAAAGATTGGAAGACCAAGTGGTTTTGGGTCGGGGGTGATTGGATGAGCCCCGACCAGGTTGGAGAAGAAGGGCCGGAACGCATGGCCTGCCCTACCTATTTCGGGACGGTGAATGGTATATTTATATTTTCTTATTTTCTACTCGGTTATCTAATTTTAATTATTTTTCATTTTGCAGAGATTCCCATCTAGAGTCTTCAGATCGGGGATACTTTCATGCAGAAGATTGTATTCTTTCGGGACAACACTATTAAGTGTTGGCGAACCTTTAAGGCACTCATTACTAAAGAGCATCTTGCTCAGGTCGGCCTCATCCTCCCGTTCCGACCTGCTCCGAATAACTTCTTTGGTATGATTGATTTTTTTTATGTAACAGCTTGACATAACACATTTTATGTTTATTTTCCAGCCATCCTCCCTTGAGAAGGCCTACAGCTTAGAATGAATCCTCAAGAGCGCATCCGCCAAAGAGCTAAGTAGGCCAGGACCGGGCAGATGAGGAGGCCTGTGATTCGAGGCCAGGGTAAAGAATGGGGCTCAAACGTCCTATCTCTGTCATGCCAGTCCCAGCCCCCGTCCCGGAGGAGACGACTCTACGATCCCCGTCGGCTATGAGGCCTAGGCCCGAGGCTAGAGGTAGCTTAAGAACTGCTAGAGGCAATCCAGGAACTTCAAGAGGTGACTTGGGAACTGGGGATGTCACTGTTATAGCCTTGTCTGGCGTCTGGACTGCTAAAAGCCCGCTGGCCAGCTCGGTCAGCATCTGTGGGTGGGATCCCACCACCATCAAGGGAATACGAGAGTATATGGGCCGTCTTCCAGATGGGGTGTTCACCACTGCCGAGGTACTTGTCAAAGCCTGGACAAAGGAGCTGGAGGGGTACGCCAGCAAAATGATTGGCGTGGACATGGACGTCTGTGCCAATGTCCTTATAGCACAGACTTCTGTCTTCGTCTGGCGTACCCACTTCTAACACTAGGAGAGGCTGGAGAGGCTCCAGGCCCAGAAGGCTGAGCTGAAGGAGAAAACTGTCCAGCTTAGGACCGCCGTCGAGAAGAAGGAGACCCTTCAGACCCAGCTGGTCTCCTCTGAGGAAGCCTTGGCAAACACCGCCAAGGCCGCCGAGCTGGATAGACAGAGGGTGGCTGACCTGACAGTGGAGGTGGCTCGACTTCAGGCTGGGATGGAGGACTTGAAAGCAGAGCTTGAAGCTGCCCGGGCTGTCCCAACTGATGAGGTTGTTGTGGTTGTTAAGTACAAAGACTCCGAGGAGTATAAGTACGAAAGCATTCTCGGCTATCTCTTCATCTTCATCGATGTTATTGATGTGGCTAGGAAGGAAAAGTTGGACGATCGTCCACTTACGGCGGTCTTGGCCGGCTATCTTGAGAAAAATCCTCTCCCGACCTACTTCCTTGACATGATGAGTGATCTGTTCGGGTATCTCCCCCCTGGGTCAGAAAAACTGCTCACTTCGAACCCTCCAATTAAGTTGATATCAGATCCAACCACTGAGATGGGGGCCGAGACGGTTGGCGAGGCTGTGGAAGAGGCGACAGGCGCGGTGGCCGGCGAGGAGATGGTTGTAGTCGACCAGTGATCTTGTATATTTCTCCTTTATTTATTTTTTGTTCAGGCCGGTTGGCCTTTCTTGTACGAGATACTGGCCTCCAAACCAGCTTTTGATTTGAATATAACTATCATTCAGTTTGCTCAGCTCTACTCCTTTTATTTTTATACTTGTATATAACACTGGTATATAATCGACTTAAGACTTACCTAGCTCAGTTATTTTACCTAACTGGCTCGGCACATCATAACAATATTAGTTGACCGGCTCAATTTATTTTAATTCATCTTGACTGGCTCGTCGTATTATCAGGTCGGGTTGGTTCGTATCCCCAACACTTAAGCAACTTTGGGCGGTCAATATCTTAGCCCCAATGCTCTCTGGTTGGCTTGATTACAATCTTTACTTATTTTGGGTCGAGGCCTTACTGTTCCATCCAACCTGGGCGGCTCGGATGAGGCCGTAGCCTTGGTGGGTCGAAGCCTTACTGTTCCATCCGGCATGAACGGTTCGGATAAGGCCGTAACCTTTATTATAGGCCGAAGTCTTGGTGGGCTGAAACCTTAATGTTTCATCCGGCCTGGGTGGCTCGGATGAGGCCGTAGCCTTAAATAATTAACAAGCTAGAACGTAACTTCATTAATTAGAAATGAATGCAAAAATTTACAAGAAAATTACAATAGAAGTCCTAGCCGGCTAATAGTAATATTTTTTCAGGTGCTCGATGTTCCATGGTTTGGATATCACTTCATCGTTGAGGTAGGCTAGCTCGTAAGTACCTCCGGCCAGGATTCTGCTAATCTTGTATGGTCCTTCCCAGTTGTGACCTAAGGAGCCGGTTTGCTTCAGAACCTTTTTAAGCACAAGGTCTCTAACCTCAAATCTTCGTCCTCGGACCTTGGAGTTATAATACTTTGCGCTTCTCTGCTTGTTGATGAAGTTTTTCACATCAGCATCGATTCTTCTTTCCTCCACTAGATCAAAGCTGGCTGCCAGGGCCTTAGTGTTTTGCTCGTCCTGATAGTTGTTCACCCTCCAGGTCTGGCACCGAGCTCTATCGGGATGATGACCTCGAACCCGAAGGCCAGAGAGAATGGTGTTTCTCTTGTTGTAGTTCTGGTCGTCGTTCTGTAAGCCTAGACGACCTCGGGCAATTCATCTGTCCAAGCCCCTTTTGATTCCTCAAGTCTGGCCTTCAGAGTATGTTTGATGATTTTGTTTACGGCCTCAACCTGATCGTACCCTTAAGGATGATATGGAGTGGAGAACAACTCTTTGATTCTCAAGTTCTCACAGAATGTCTTTAGGTCTTCTGCATCAAACTGCAAACTGGCAAATGATGGACTTTCAGATGAAGTTTATAATTTTCAGCTCGATTATTCATACCAAGGGTTCGGCTTCTACCCATTTGGTGAAATAGTTGATGATGACTATTGTAAATCTCACTCCTCCTCGGCCAGTTGGCATCGGGCCGATCAAATCAATCCCCTCATAAATGGCTATGTAGCCATGATTGAGTTTAGGTCCTCTGATGGTGCTCTGATTAGGGATGCGCACCTCTGGCATCGGTCATATTTCATGGCAATGTCAATTGCATCATTTGTTAGACTTGGCCAGAAATAACCTTGTCTGATGATTTTGAAGGCTAATGACTAACCTTTAGAGTGGTTGCCGCACACGCCTTCATGGACCTCTCCCAATATATACTTGGCCTCCTCCTCGTCAAGACACCATAGAAGAGGTCGAGAGAATCCTCTTTTATATAACACACCATCTTGGACGGTATATCAGGCAGCTCGGATCCGCAGGTTCCTTGCCTCACCCTAGTTGGCCGGCATCTTCCTCCCTTCCAAATATTGGATGATCGGGATCATCCAAATCACATTCGGCTCAATATCATAAAATTTTTTCTACTCAAGGGCTGAGTTGTCTACTGGTATTTGCTCGGCTCAGATCCGTCTGAACCCTATAGAGGCCAACTCAACTGACCTCAAATACCTGGCCATCTGTTCATCCCTAGCCACGTACTCGCCAGAAATTTAGTTGACCACCAGGAGGGAATCACTGAAAACTTCCAAGCTATCCACCCCAAACTATTTTACCATATCCAGACTGGCCAAGAGTGTTTCATACTTAGCTTCATTATTTGTAGCAGGGAATTTGAAATGCAAAGTCGAGCAGAAGTACTTGTTTATGGGGCTAACTAGTACAATTCCAACCCTGGTGCAGTGAGCAGTTGACGATCCATTCATATACATCCTCTAAGACTTTTCTATCCGTTCTTCAAGGAGAATGAGAGTTGGGGTGAACTCGGTAATGAAATGAGTAACGGACTGGCCTTTAATTACAGTCTTGAGGACATAATGGATGTCGTATTATCCAAGCTCCATTGCCCACTTCAATAATCTCTCGGAAGCATCTAGGTGGCCAAGTACCTGCTTCAAGGGAAAATTGGTTAGTATTTCAAGTTGATGTGCTAAGAAATATGGGTGCAACTTTCGGGCAGAGATGATTAGCGCATAGGCCAACTTCTCTATGGCCGAGTATCGGAGCTCGGCATCATGCAGTGACTGGCTCACATAGTAGATGGGCTACTGAGCCTTTTATTCCGCTCGGACCAGTACAAAACTCACTGCATATTCGAACACTACAAGGTAGAGCTACAACTTCTCACCCTGCTGTGGTTTGGCCAAGACCGGGGCCTCTATCAGTGTTTTCTTCAGTTCATCCCGGGCTGACTAGCACTCAGTCACCGTTCCATTCAAATTGAGAATTTTTTCGGATTAGATTAAAGAATTGCCGACACTTATCGATGGATCCGGAGATGAACCGATTAAAGGCCGCCATCTTTCCTGTCAGACTTTGGACGTTCTTGATTCGTCTCGGTGGGGTTAGGTTCACGATTGCTTAGATCTTCTCAGGATTGACCTCAATCCTCTTTGACTCACCATGTATCCGAGGAATTTTCCTAAGCCAACTCCAAAGAAGCACTTCTTTGGGTTCAACTTCATCCTGTACCTCCTCAGGATATTGAACATTTCTGCCAGATAGCCTACGTGGTCGACCTTTTCCTTGGATTTGACGAGCATGTCATCCACATAGACCTTCATTATTTTCCCGATCTAGGTGGTGAACATTTTATTCACTAGTCTCTGGTAAGTTGCCCCTGTATTTTTTAACTCGAACGATATCATAGTGTAACAATACTATACCCAGTCGGTGATGAAAGTGGTATGAACCTAGTCCTACTCGGCCATTGATATCTGATGATAGCCTGAGTATACATCCATGATGCTCATGAGTTCATGGCCGGTTGTGGTATCAATGAGTTGGTCGATATTGGGTAAAGGAAAATAATTCTTCAAGTATGTTTTGTTTAGATCGGTGAAGTCCACGCATAACCTCCAGGATCTATTTGGTTTTCTGACCAGGATAGAGTTGGAGACCCAGGTCACCTACTTGGTCTTCCTGATGAAACGGTACCCCAGTAGCCTTTGCACCTCCAGCTCCAGCCCCTCATAACTTTTCGGGCTGAGCCTCCGCCTCTTCTGAGCTACTGGCTGGGCAGCAGGATCTATGTTGAAGTGATGACAAACATCTTCTAGTCGGATGCCTTTCGTATCTTCGTGAGCCCATATGAAGACATTAGTATTATCCCGTAAAAAAGATATTAGCTTAGTTCGGAAAGGCTCCTGCAGCTCTCTACCCACATGTAGCTCCAAGTTTGGCATGCTCGGATCCAAATTAATGAGATCCAACTCTTCAACGGGTACGGCCCTTCTCTGTGGGCAGTCTCTTCTAGGATCGAGAGATCCTCATTCCTCCTCGAGCTGTTGCTCTTTCATAGTTACTTCTCCCCCGCTGTTCTGGCCGGCTGTGCCCGAAGAGGAGCTAATCTCAAAAGTTGAGTTGATTGGCAATTCAGGCAAAATTACCAATTATGGAGGTTCTTCATTGACCTCCATATTGGCCTGGCCAAGCTCGACAACTTCGAGGATAGTATCCTCGAAAATGTTCTCCATTTGTTTATCACCCGAGCTAGCTTGGATGAGCTCGATCTGGTTGAGCTCTCTTAGATGCAGCCCCATATCAATTTCTCTGGCCGCCGGCTAGTTTTCCTTCACAACATACACTTCATCGCCCATAAAGAATATAAGGGCGAGATGGTAGATAGAAACCACCGCTTTCAGCTTGGCTAAGAGTGGTCTGCCCCAAATTACATTGTATTGGGAGTTCAAGTCCACCACCTTGAACTCTGTTGTTGTGAAGACTTCTCGGTCACCAGATCTAAATAGGACTTTTAGCTTGCATGTCCCGAGCACTCTGGTCTTCATTCTTCCGAAGCCCTAAATCGTATCGGAAGAAGGCAAGAGCTGAGATTCATGAAACCCCATCCGCTTGAAAGTGCTCAGATAGACCACATTGGCATAAGTGCCAGTGTCGACCATTACCCTGTGCACCATGGTCCTGCAGATGTTGAGTGATACCACTAAGGTATCACTGTGAGGGTAGACTATCTCTTCACTGTCCACCTCAGTGAAGAGGATAGGTGCGTGGCGGGATTCCGCCCTAAGTGGAACGCACCTCTAATATGCGTTACTGGCCTTCCAGACTTGTTCTTTAAGGGCTTTTTTGGAAGCACGCTGCTTGTCAAAGCTGTTATTAATGAGAGTGAGAATTTCGCGAGTAGCCCTGATCGATGGAGGTAGAGGCAGTGCTTATTGCTGCCCTTGGCCTTTCACATATTTCTTTAAATGGTCCTAATCGATTAACTTCATCAGCTCGGCCAAAAGTGTCCAATACTTGTCAATATCATGGCCCTTCATCTTATGGTATTTGCAGTACTTGTTCTGATTAAGGCGGGCCGGGTCAACCCTCAGCCCTCAGTGGCTGTGGCTCTAGCAGTAGGTTCTTGTCCTTAATATCTGTAAGGACCTGCGACTGGGTAACCATGAGGATTTTGGTTACCTGACTGGGGCTTCCAGGCTGGAAGGCCCTGAAGTTGGCAGCCGGCCTGAATGGCTTCATAGGTTTTCTCCTATTTTTCCTCTTCTCTTCTCGCCGTTCAGGCCTCTTCTCTCTTTCGGATGATTTATCATCCGAGATGGCCTCCTCTGCCCTAATATAGTGCTCTGCTCAGGTCAGGAAATCGTGATAGGTCCTCGGGCCCTCCTCATATACGGACCACCAGAACCTGGCCTGGGCCTTAGGCCGGCCATGATGGTCATCAAAATGGCATCGTCTGACACCTGCTCCATTTCTAGGACCAACTTATTAAAGCGGTCCAGGTATGACTTTAGAGACTCGGTCTTCTCCTACCTAACATTGACTAGTCTCTCATTTGGGGTCGACCTTATTCTTGACCCCATGAACTGTGTAAGAAACAGTTCAGCCAGCTCGTCCCATCCTCCAATCGAGGAGTCTATGAGGGAATGAAACCACCTCTATGCTCGGTCTCCTAGAGTGAGGGGGAAGGCCTTACACATGAGCTCCTCTCTAATTCCTTGTAACTCCATCCAGGATGTGTATTTATCTAGGTGAGTGCTCGGGTCAGTCTCTCCGTTGTAGTGATCGATAGGTGGCATTTTGAACTTGGCCGGGATGGCCAAGGTGGAGATGTGTTCTGCAAAGGGGGTGACCCTCTTCTAGCCCCCCCATATTCTGTCTGGCCTGAATGTCAGCCAGTCGCTTTCTAAGCTCCTACTCATCTACCCATTCCAAGCACCGAAGGTTGTGGCCGGTACTCTCCTCGTGAGGCTGCAGGACCTCACATTTCTTATTGGAAAGCCTTTCTGGCCTCCTCGCCTCCAATACAGAGGCTGGCCTAACATTCTCCTGCTCGGTTTGGATGGACCCTGTATTTTATTCGAGCTCGTACAGGGCACGGGCTTCTCCACGGCTCTTGGTTCTCTATTATTCATTTTCCCAGGTTTCGCCTCCACCTAGGCTCACCTAAGGACTCAAAATCCTCCAGTAGGCCATTAGTTACTCTGGCCTTCTCCCTCTACTCGGCCTCTTTCAGCCGCTCATTTAGTTGGGCCATAATAGCCCGAATCTCAATCACGGACATTGGCATCCGGGAAATCTCCAGAGTAATGGAAGCCTGTGAACGACCTCATCCATGGTAGCTGGGTGTGAACAACTTGAACCGCTAGACTGAGAGATAGGAGCCTGGGATTCAAGAGTTGTGTGGTGTTCGTCGTTTCTCATGTTGAATATTGGAGTTACATTCACGTGTATGGATTAAACCCCTTCTTCTAGCGCCAAAATATTGACGTCGAAATCTGTGAATGATAAATTTTTAGTCGAACACTCGAAAATTATTAAATTGGGATTAGATTGGTGAAAATCGAATGAAAATAGGTTGGAAAAGTATGAGAATGGGTGCAAAAAATACTGGCACGGAGCCTACTCGGGCAATTTAGCTCGGCTGATCCTGGACGGTTTTGAATGACCGGGCAGAATCATATATTATATATGTAGATAAAATAGATCTCTAGTACTTAGTACAAATAAAGTTCGAACTCTATACAAGTTAAAAATACCCCTATTTATAGCTAAAGAGGAGTTCAAGTAGTGGAGATCGTGCCTCCTGTTTCCTTGATTTTCGTCTATTTCTACGGTAGTGAGCGGTTTTATCACCCACGATCTCTTAGCAGTTGGCATCTCCCTGCACGGTAAATCCTGCTCGGGCCGGCCAAATTCATTCATCCGCGTACACTTCCAAACGATCCTGGGCGGTCTACCGAGGACATGCCCAGGTGCAACATCCTGGCCGGTTAAATGGACTCCTGAAAGCCCTCTTTGGACCGTCCAGGTATAATATTATGTTCAGCTCGGTTCGCATGTCCAACACATCCCAATTCAATTAGCCAAATCCATTTTTGAGATCTGATCTCAATTATTTTTTGTGGTTTATTTAATATAGAATAGTTTTATATCCATCCCAATTCAATTAGCTCAATCCATCTAAAATACGTCATTTTTGAGATCTGATCTCAATTATTTTCTGTGGTGTATTTAATATAGAATAATTCTATATTCATCTCAATTCAATTAACCCAATCCTATGATCTCATAGTTGAGTACATCATAGGAATAATTTAATTAGAATTATATAGATATTTTGGGTGCCCACTAACTACCATTGAAAGGGATGAATAAATCGAAAGATCGTGGTATCTTAAACAATTCGTTGGATATCAATTAAAGTAAAAAAGAAAGGAAAGAACGAATCGGAAGATCGTGGTGTCTTCAACAATTTGTTGGATATCAATTAAAGTAAACGAGATAAAAGGTATATTTCTTTTCACTGCTTTAGATATTATATAAATTTAATATTAATGATATGTTCTTATATGTGACAAATTGATTTTTGAAATCTATCGCTTCAGCTGCGTTCGATTAGATCGAAAAGACCAATTTTATTTCGGGGTCCTTTTAATTTCTAACAAATGGTATCAAAGCCATTTGATTTTGATATAAGAATTAAATCTGAAATATTGAATTTATTTAGGAGTTGGTTTAGGTATTTACCTTTCCTATTTGATATATGGATGCATGGATGTATTTGAATCGATGTTTTGAATTCATTTTTGATAGGATCGATGTACACCCGAAAATTTAAAGAGTATATCAATATTTTAGTAAAATGCATTAATTTTTTATATATAGTTAATTTCTTTGTAAAGTTAAGGAAAATTTCATAAATATATAATTCAAAAACAGATTATGGATGAAAATATGTTTCATTTATGAAAATATGGATATCTTAATGAATTACATGGACTTTTTTATATATAAATATCTTTTGTAATTTTTTTTGGGTAATCATCTATATTGATATTATAATCATCCAAATTAAGAATATTATATTTTAAAAAATATCAAAGTTTGATATCATGGATTTTGCAACGCTTACGAATGGTTTCCTTTTTTGTAGCAAATTCTTGCATCGTGAATACATACTGATAAATTTGATAAAGTGAAATTAAATAAATATCATAAATATCAAATAAAAAATTTGATTGTAAAAGAAAATATTTCTAAATTTATGGAAAAACATTATTACCAAGTACTATTGATATTAATGACAATTGCATATTATTCTATAAGGTTCTACAAGTGCATAATAATTTGGGTTAATTGCAAAAAAAGTCACAACATTTACTCAAATTGTCATTTTAACCAAATTTTTTACTACTAGTTAAAATAACATAACTTTATATATTTAGAATGTTTTTTTTTTACTAAAATCAGCTTTCGAAGAATTGTATTTTTTCTCTATGTAGTATCTTACAGTTCATTTTCTACTGCTGATGGAGTTATTTTACAGCCCATTTCCTACAAGCTAATCATTTAAGTTGTACATCGAGTGTAATATTAATATATGATTAATATTCTTAATTTTAATAATAATATTAATATTGATAGAGATCATTATATAAATTATATCCATGTATATATATATATGTATTTGTTGGGATTTCAATGTTTAGATTTTGATGACACAAAATAGATATGTAATAGGAAGTATTGAATACCCATTTTTCACAATGTTTAAGTGAAGACATAGATTAGTTTTGAGTCTAGTTATAGGTGTTGAAAGATTGAGGATTTCATAGAAGGAAAAAGCTGTATCTAAGAATTTAAGAAAGAAGCTGCTGCAAGAAAGCAGATACAGCATAACTGCAAGAAGACAGTTACAGCACTGCAGCTAAGTAAGAAAGAACGGCATGCAGCATCGCTGCAAGAAAAGGATATAGGAGTACTGTAAGAAAGGGATACAACAGTACTGCCCGAAGATACTGCAAGAAGATCTAAGTTACTGCAGCACTGTAAGAAGACATCTGTTGCACCCAAACCTAGGATACAGCGCAGAACTTACTGTGCATACAATCAACAGCGCCAATTACAAACAAGAAGTATTCTGCAATTCGAGAAAGGATAAATGCAGTACGAGGAACAAAGATTCAAACAAGAATAAATAGAGCCATTCTAGAGAAGATCAAAGTTGCAGACACGGAGCCAATACAAAGATGCCACGTGGACTGACGCACTGCAGAAAGTTGCTAGCCGCAACTACCGCATTAAATGCTCCGAAAGAGAAAGTCAAGTCACATTAAATGTGAGTCATACCTTTCATCAAGTACTTAAAATTCAAAAGAGAGATGTCTCCTTCAACGGACATCTTCTCCTACAAGTATAAATAGAGGATGAGAAACACTGAAGCTAACAACTGAAACATTTGCGTAAAAACTCATAAGCTTTCAAGATACAAACACTCAAGTCTACCATCAGTTTCAGTCACTCAACCTCTGTGAAGTGAAGCAATCTCAAAGCTGAAAGATCCTTTGAAGGATTTAGAAGCTCACTTCACCGCACCAGTTGAAGAACAAAACATATATACTTTTAACCTTATTGCTATGTGCTTAGGTTGTTTTAGTGATGTCGAACAGTTGATAGGAGAAATCCTTACTGTTTGTATAGTTGTCCAGATTTAGGTAGCTTCCCTGTGTGGGAGTTTAGAACCCTGTGTGGGTTGGTCTTTGGAGTTTGCAGTTGTTGTGTGTACGCTGGACTCTAGTAGGTTGTTACTTTGTAAAGTTGATAGATTGTTAGGAAGGTCCTGTAATTCAATCTTGCTTAACAAAGTTCCTGCTCGGGGAGCAGTAGAGTGGACGTAGAAGGATTACACCACCTTCGAACCACTATAATCCATAAGTGTTTTATTGATTTCGTATCTGTGCTTATTTCATATTCTTATATCTATCTTTCATAAGTATAAAATATTTTGAAAATGAGCATATTTGAGAAAACCAGCCTTGTGTTATAAATCATATTTTTCGCTGCGTATAAACTCTAGTTACAGCGTGCAGCACTGCATCCTAGTGCAGTAAGCAGTAACTATCTGGCGCTGCAAGTTCAAGTAACTTGCAGAGTAGAAAGATTTTTCGAAAGATTTACAAAATCGACCAAGGTTTATTCACCCCCCTCCTTTGAACCTCGGACACCACTTGGGACTAATAAGTGGTATCAGAGCAAGTTGGGTTAAAAGTCAACTTATCTAGTCACCTACCCAGATCCACCTTAGTCTCGCTATTTTTCTCTGCATCCTAAAATCATCGTTTTTGAGCATATTATGGATTTCTCTAATCATAAGTTATCTATGTTTTCCATAGAAGAGTATGATGACTAGAAGATAAGAATGCAGGCACATCTTTCGGCCATGAACGATGAAATGTGGATGGTCATAACTGAAGGACCAATAATCCCCACAAAGATAAATCTGGTGCTTGGAAGAGATCTGGAGGCAGGAGCACCTCCACCACCAAACTTCCTGGTCAAGCCAAGACTTGAATGGAACACTGAAGATCGGAAGAGAGCTAACTTGGATAACGTGGCCAAGAATGCTCTATTCATCACTTTGGATAAAGGCACGTTTAGCAAGGTCAAGACTTGCAGAACATCCAAAGAGATATAGGAAAAGCTGGAGCAAATATGTGAGGGGACAGAGCTCACCAAAGATAACAAGATCTCCAATGCTACCCAACTATTCGAGCTCTTCAAAATGAAGAATGAAGAGACTCTTGAGCAACTAGATCTGAGATTCACATCCATTGTGGATGAACTAGAAGCTCTGGGCAAGCACTACACTCAAAAAGAAAAGAACATGAAAGTGCTTAGAGCCCTACCTGCGGAGTGGGATAGCAAGACCACTGTCATGAGAGTGTCGATGGATTTGAAGTCCATGAGCACATTCGACCTATTCTCCAACCTCAAAGCATTTGAGTATGACATAAATAGATGGAGAAAGGAGTCCGAAGAATCAAGCTCCAAAGTTACAGCACTAACTGCCAAAGGCCCCAAGGATACAGCAAAAGTTGTTGAAGAGGAAATGGCTCTGCTTCTGAAGAAGTTTAGAAGATTTATGAAAAGCAACAACAATAACAGAGGCAACACCAACCTAAAAAAAATGAGTTTCAAAAAAGTCATCCACCTCCTCAGGTATTCTCTTCTCCTCAAACAAGTACAAGTAATGTTGACTTGTGTTATAACTGCGGGAAACCAGGGCACTATGCAAGGAACTGTCCATATCCAACGGTGCACAAATATCCAAAATGAGAGAGAGAACATAGGAGAGATAAAAGAAAAGAGGAAAGACACAAGCTTCGAGCTCTCATAGGAGAGATAGAGAAGGCCAATGATACAACAGTCCCGAAAGAGATGCTGAAAGCTGCAGAATCCTCAAACAGTGACACTGAAACCTCATCCTCTGATGAAGAAGTGCTGATATGCCTGATGGCAAAAGATTGTGAGGACAGTGAAGAAGATGAGGTAATCTATCAACCGCTGTCCATACCTGAAAAAGAAGAGCTGAACATGATCCACTCCCTAAAGAGGATCGTGAGTGACTTTGAGCAGATTAACTCAATTCATGAGGAACTAAAGGTTGAAAATGAGAACCTAAGAATCGACAATGAGATCCTAAAGAGCAAAAACATTGATATTGCCAAAATGCTGGCTGCATGTGAGTCTGATAACTCAAGGTGCAGTAAGCTACAAAAGGAGGTCTCTAGATTAAGTCTGCTGGTCATCAAGCTAGAAACTGAGAAGGAGAGCTTACAGTCCACGATAAGCACGCTCAGCAAATCATCCAAGGACGCAAGGAATTGTATAAATCAAAATAGAAATCCTTTTTAAAAAATCAGGTTTAGGTTACAGTAATCACACCTTTCAGAATACAGCAAGTACATCCAAAGTTGTGAAGTTTGTTCAAGCTAAAACCTCAATGGAGAAAGAGTTACATTGTGACTCTGTGAAGATCTTGAACAAAACAGCAATGATGGATAAGGGGAAGAAACCCCAATGATCAACTGCAGGAAGTAAGCCTGCATCTAAAAACTGGCTGCAACAGAAGTCATCTGCTGTATGCAGCAAGAGAATGTAGCAACCAACAAAGTTGCAGCATAAAAGAAAATTTCCCACCCATATTGAGACATACATGTCTAAACCTTAAAGAGGATATACTCAAGGGAAGTATGGTGGAAGACCACACTACAAAGATGTTGGTAACACATATGTTATTTCTGCACACACTTTTAACAAACAGTTTAAGAGCAGAACTGCATACAATCAGAAAACCAACAATTCTTACAGCAAGACAGTGATTGTTAAGAAAGTTTGGGTTCCAAAAGCAACTAATCCCGAAGGACCCTTACAGAAATGGTTACCTAAATCTGTTTGAAATTGTTACAGGTTTCAGTGCCAGGTTGCAGTAGTGATGTATGGTACATTGACAGTGGCTGCTCAAGGCACATGATAGACAGTAAAGAAGCTTTAAAGGATTTCCAAGAATGCAAAAGACCCAAGGTCATCTTTGGAGATGATTCCAAAGGAAGCATAAAAGGAAGTGGATGTCTAGTCAAGGGGAATATAAAGATCAAGGATGTATCCTATGTGAAAGGACTCAGATACAACCTTCTGAGCATCAGTTAATTTTGTGACAAAGGATATACAGTTGAATTCAACCTCAACAAATGCTTAATCAAGGACAGTATATCAAATGAAGTCAAGCTTAAAGAAACAAGAAGAGGAAACATCTATCTAGCTGATTGGAACTCCTCGATTCAACCAACATGCTTCATTGTGAAAAGTCCACCAAAGCTGAGCTGGCTATGACACAAGAGATTAAGCCATCTGAACTTCAAGACTATCAACAAGCTTGCAAGGAAAGACCTCGTAAGAGGATTGCCAGATGTAGCATACAAGAAGGAGAACGTCTGTGGAGCTTGTCAGAAAGAAAATCAAGTAAAAAGTTCATTCAAAGACAAGTTGCAGAAGTCATCTCACAGGATTCTAGATCTTCTACATATGGATCTATTTGGTCCAGTAGAACCAGTAAACATAAGTGAGAAGAAGTACTTACTTGTGGTAGTAGATGACTACTCCAGATATACATGGATAATCTTCTTTGCAAAGAAGTCAGAAACTCAAGACAAGCTACCAGACCTAATGAAGAAAATCCAAAATGAAAAGAGCGTGAGTATAGTGAAAATAAGATCAGACAGAGGAACTGAGTTCACAAACAAATTCATTGAGAAATTCTATTATGATAATGGTTTTTGTCATGAATGCTCTGCTGCAAGGACACCTCAACAGAATGGTGTAGCTGAAAGGAGGAATAGAACCCTCAAGGAAGCAGCAAGGACAATGATAGCAGAAGTAGAAGTACCTAAGAGATTTTGGGCTGAAGCAACCAACACTGCATGTTACACACAGAACAGATGTTTGATCAACAAGGATCTAGACAAAACTCCTTATGAAGTTTGGAATGGATATACACCAAATATCTCATATCTGCATATCTTTGGATGCAGGTGCTATATCCTCAACAATGGAAAAGAACATCTAAAAACTTTTGATACTTCGCTGTAAGTAGAGCCTTCAGAGTGTTTAACAAAAGAACCCTGGTGGTTGAAGAGTTAATTCATGTGGTGTTTGATGAACCATATTGTGACACCAAGAAGTTAGAAGAACCTTCTGAAGATACAGCTCCAAGAAAAGAGAATATTATTCCATATGTAGAAGGAGTTCTGCCTACAGGAGAAGACAAAGAAAAAGAGGTTGCACCTCTGGATGCAGCAGACATTCTTACAGCAGCAGAACCCCCAATCATACAGCAACAAGAGGAACAACCTAGACCTACACATGTCTTTGAGCCAGATAGGACATGGTTAAGGAACCATCCTAGGGATCTTATTATAGGAGATCCATCCATATGAGTAAGGACAAGAAGGTCCATCCCTCATGAAGCAATGTTTGCATGCTTCATATCTCAAACAGAGCCCAAGAATGTTGAAGAAGCCCTTCAAGACAGCAACTGGATACAAGCCATGTAAGAAGAGCTAAATGATTTTGAAAGAAATCAAGTATGGAAGACAGTTGCTGGAACAAAATGGGTCTTCAAGAACAAGTTAGATGAATTTGGACTTGTTGTGAGAAACAAGGTAAAGATTAGTCACAAAAGGAATTGATTTTGATGAGACTTTTGCTCCAGTAGCAAGACTGAAAGTAATAAGAATTTTTCTGACATATACAGCTCACATGAATTTCAATGTCTATCAAATGGACGTGAAGAGTGCATTTCTGAATGGTCTTCTTACAGAGGAAGTATATGTTGAACAACCTCCAGGTTTTGAAGATCAAGCAGAAGGAAGGTGTTTAGACTACACAAAGCCCTATATGGACTTAAGCAAGCACCAAGAGCTTGGTATGACACCTTATCTCTCTATCTGCTGGAGAATGGTTTCCAGAAAGAAACAGTCGACAAGACGTTGTTCAGGATACAAGATGGAGACAGTGTACTGCTAGTACAAATATATGTAAATGATATCATCTTTGGATCCACCAACAAAGAGTTGTGTGAGAAGTTCTCCAATCTGATGCAGTCAAAATTCGAGATGAGTATGATGGGAGAATTAAGTTTCTTTCTCGGGCTACAAGTAAAGCAGTTGGCTGCAGGAACCTTCATCAGTCAAGTCAAGTACACAAAAAAGCTTATTAAGAAATTTGACATGGAGAATGGTGCAGCAACATCCGTTCCAATGTTTACATCCATATGCCTAGACAAAGATGAAGATGGTAAATATGTAGATATTACAAAGTACAGACGGCTAATTGGATCCTTGCTATATCTTACAGCAAGTAGGCCAGACATCATGTTTGCAGTAGGAGTCTGTGCAAGATTCCAAGCAACACTAAAAGAGCCACATCTCTCAGTTGTTAAGAGGATTATCAAGTATCTGAAAAAAACTCAGGAAGTAGGCCTATGGTATCCCAAGGATGGAGGATTCAAGCTTAAAGGCTACTCTGACTCAGATTATGTAGGCTGCAAGATTGATTGGAAAAATACCAGTGGGACTTGTCAATTTTTGGGAAATAGACTTGTTTCATGGTTTTGTAGGAAACAAACATCGATTGCAACCTCTACAGCAGAAGCAGAGTATGTTGCAGCAGGAAGTTGCTGTGCGCAGATTCTCTAGATACAGCAGCAACTTAGAGACTATGAGATTGAAGAAAAAAGGATTCCAATTCTCTGTGATAATACAAGCGCGATAGCAATTACCCATAATCTTGTTTTTCATTCAAGAACTAAGCACATCGACATACGACACCATTTTATAAGAGATCACGTAGAAAAGAAGGATGTTGTGCTTGAGAAAGTTCATACAGATATCCAGCTTGCAGACATATTCACTAAACCATTGAGTGAATCAAGGTTTTCTATGCTTAGAAACGAGTTGGGAATTCTTAAGTTATGAGGAAGATGGTACAGAAGCCTAGGGGGAATCTATGCATGCTTACAAGAAGCAATAAGTATAGTGCTGTAAGCTACGCCTTCATACAGCGCTGGGTTCTGCATTTCTTTATTCTTAGAGTACAGCAGTCAACGGGAGTATAAGCAGCACCTGGTTACAACATTTATTTCAAAGTGTATTCATTACACTGTATCCTCGTACCAAGGATGCTGCAACCTTAAAAAGGCATTTATTTAGGTGGCAAATTAAATGTCATTCAGTATTAAATGCAAGTCTGTGCGTGTCAGAAGTGGAAGAGGCACGTTCAGAAGCCCACGCGCCTAGTAATGATTATTGACGATTTGACCCCTCTGCCTTTTTCTGGTGACCGTAAAATCAAATCCCTCAGATTAATCTCAAATGTTGATCTTACTACACGTCCTTTGAGATCCACCATAACCCCCGTAACCGCCCTTATTCAAAATCATTTTCACCATCACCCAAAGAGAGAAGTTTCTTTTGCGAAAATTTTCCTAAATCCAAAATCTTCGAATCTCTTCATTCCCTATCTCAGAAAAATCTATGGTGGCCAGGCAATCTATTGTTTTGGAAGGATGATTGATCAACCAGGAACATGTCTATGCTTCTGGGTTGTATGATAATGGTCTAATACGGAGGATTTTTGATGCCCTTGAAAGGACTCAGATCATGGGGCTCCTGACCACTGTTTACGCTGGCTTCTCAGTGGAGTCAGTTCAATGCTTCTACTCCTACGTTAGGACGACAGAGGAGAGAAACTGCATCCTGTTTAGGATAGATGCGGATGAGGAAGAGCGATTCCTGACCATCAGAGATATCGCTACCACCTTCAGCATTTCTGCTGAAAGGATGACCCCAAGTCAGCTTTTGACTTATGGGGAGAACAACGCTCAAGAGATGTGAAATCTCTTTCGAGCAAGGGATGCTGGGGCTGAAATCAAGAGAAGCTCCCCGAAAAAACTCTTCAAATCGGAGTTTGAACTCCTACATGATATATGTGCGTA
Source organism: Scutellaria barbata (assembly GCA_028654395.1). NCBI lineage: Eukaryota > Viridiplantae > Streptophyta > Magnoliopsida > Lamiales > Lamiaceae > Scutellaria > Scutellaria barbata. The sequence goes on along the minus strand of CM053651.1, from coordinate 622,854 downwards.
CTCCATCGAAGGCGGGACGGGGAGTTAGGACAAGTGCACAAATCTCCGGTTCTGGATCATGTCTACCATCATAGCCAGAGAAAAGGTGAACTGGGTGAGGTTCATCATGAAGAGGCTTTGGGAGAAGGCGGAGAAGATAACGGAACGGAGAAGCTTCGGCATCACCATCTGCTCTCTGCTCTGCAAGCTTGGTCTTCAGCTTGCAGTACCCACCCCTATCCTTATTGAAAAGTATCTCGGGAAGAAGAAGAAGGGTAAGACCCAACCGAAGGTAGTAGGAAGAAAACCAAAGATAAAAAGAATGCAACCCTAGCACTACAAGATAAAGCTGTTGGTAGCGGGGGAGATGAGAAAGAAGACGTTTAAGATCCTCTTCCCGTCATAAAGAGGACTTCAAGAGATGATGACCCTGCCCCTGAAGGCTCTTTCTCGGATGACGTGTTCCATTTGTTAGGAGGGCTCCACGTAGCAAGAAGAAGGCTGCCTCAGCTGTTGATTCCCAACCTCTACACCTTTCTTGGCTGTAGTTACAGTTGCGAATGAGTCACATCAGTCCGGATATGACAAGAAAACTGATGTGGAGGCTCATCTACAAGGAGCTGACTCAGCCTCGTGTGATCATAGCACCACTATATCAGTACTCGATCCAACTTTCCCAGCAGCTAGAAACATGAAGCTGCAGTACAGTCTCTGAAGCGAGATACGACTGTCTAAGGGGAAAATCTTGTTGAAATAGAAGGATTTCCTGACAGTAGAGCAAGTTGTCCTGGAGTGGGCCAAATCAGAAGACATTCTGGTGCTTCTATAACTTGAGTATGCAGCAATGGTGCAAGATCAATCAACAAGCAGTGCTGCTCAGGGAGCGAAGGACAAGGGAAAGGGAAAAGCTCTTGTAGAATCCGACTCTGCAGAGCTGCCGATGAGAGCAGTATTGGAAGACGTCCAGGTTTTTCTTACCCTGGCTGTGGAGGCTGTAAGAAGGGGCGATGACGTCGTTTTTGCTTAAGAGTAAATCGACACATTGGGAGTGGAGCAAGCTGAGGAAGTTATGCTGCAACTAGCGCTGCAACAAAGTGTGAAAGAGACCAGAATACAGCACACTCCTAGGAGGATGCAGGGAGAAGGAAGTTCAAGCCAACATCATGCAAACTCCCCTGCATATGAGCAAATAGTTGAAGACCTCTCCAACATTGTCTCATTTGATCCTTTGGAGGAGGAGGAGTCTCAACTGATGGACTACGGTGATTCCCCTGTGCATATGGATACTGCAGCTGTAGATTCTCAAAGGGAACTGACCGCCATCATCAGAGATGTGATCTCTGACATTGCTGAGATCATCGATGATGCAACCATGGAGGAAGTTGTAGAGGCTGGACTCCCTGTACTGGCCGCGACAGTAGTACAGCAGACAGCCACCCTTGAAGCAGCTGCTGAGGAAACAAGGAGGGTGAGAGCTGAGATTCTTGCAGCAGTGGAGCGTACAGTGCTGGATGCTGTGGACGCTGCAATAAACCAACCAGAACTGCAAGAACCCATTCTTGCATCAGAAACTATCCAGGTTACAAGACCGGTCGAGGAGACGGGGTCCTTATAAAAGACCTCAGGGGAGGCTGTTGTTCTGACAACACTCCCTGAGGGAGAGAAGACCTCTGCTGGGGAGGCTGTTGAGACAGTACCCACAAAGGATGCTGGAGTGGAAGCAGAGGTAATCCCTGTGTAGCTAGAGATACCTCAAGCGGAGATTGACGTTGCAGCTGCTGCATGCTCGAAAGAATCTTCCCAGGTTACAGCAATAGAGGTTACTAAGGACGTTGAAGCGGAATACGTCGAATTCACCAGGATGATAAGAGTGTGAAGCATAGCTGCTTACGGGCCAAAAGCTGGTGGAACAGAACCTGTAACAATCTCATCCGGCGAAGAGGAGACAGAATATGACGAGTACCCATCCTCAAGCTCAATCAGTTCACAACCCAGTAATCATGAGGATGAGGATGCTACAGAGACACCGAGGCAGGATATAGCACTGAACCCTCAAGCTGTCATTCCTTATGCTGCATCCATTGCTGCCTCAACAAGAAGGAATTCGAGGCTGACTCCTGACGAGTCCATCGACAGAGTTGAAGCCGTTGTTAGACATCCGGTGTACGCTCTCCAAAAGCACGAGTCTACCATGTGGAACAACATCAGAGTCGCCGCCCAATTCTACGCTGAAACCATGACTGGTTTCAAAAAGGACCTTGAAGCCCTGTCTGGGATGATCAAAAGGACACTCAATGATAACGCCCACAGGCTTTACATGGACCGGGTAAAGATGGAGGGAGAGTTGAAGGTTGAAGTTACACAGACTCGACAAGAAGTAAGGTTGTGCAAGCGCTATACTGAGAATGCCTCTGATAGGCTGCAGACTCGCTCCTTCGTCCTTGACGCACTTCTAGATCACACAACCGAACAAACCAGAAAAATCATAAGTGTGGACGACTGTTTGGGAAACCTGGAGTTGATCGTCGGAGAACTGAGGGATATCATACACCGTGCATTCCCTCAGTATACAGAAGCCCCCCAGGAAGCCCCAGAACCTATCCGGAGACCACGTTCCAAGGTGATCCCAACTGCCCCTGCTCAATCCCCGGCTTTTGATGATGTCAAAAAGGGGAAAGGATTTACTGATTGATACAGGAGCTCAGGGGAAGCTGAAGAAAAGAATGATGACCAACAACCTCTCAGTAAGAGGAATAGGTCTGGATCATCTGCTGCTGCTGATATCCCCTCTCCGAAGTGCTGGAGAAGAGATGATGATAGTGGAGTTGGAGGAGTTGGTGCAGCTGCTGGAAGCAGATCAGCGGCAAGTGCTGCAAGAAAAGATACAGCACCTCCCTCTTCTCATCATTTAAAGAGAGTGAGAGAAAGCGAGCAGCAAGGCTCAAGGAAGAGGATGAGCAGGGCCGAGACTGAAGGGTATCGAAGAACAGAAGAAGATTAGTATGCCTGGATTCAAAGGCTCGGAGTGATTGGTGAGAAGAGAATTTTTGCCAAAGACCTCTACCAATATCCTCCTCAAGAAATCCCACGTCTTGACACAGAAAACATATCTGCTGAAGTGTTAGTTCTGATGGATCTAAGGCCTGAAGGAGAGAACATGGCCTGGTGTTTTAACATTTTCAAGGCAATCAAGTTGTCTACTGATAGAAATCCATCATTTTAGGAGATCACCTTGTACAAACGATCAAAATACCTAAGGAACTTCAGATTTCTATACAGAAAGGGCAAATTCAGAAGATATCATTCATGCCAATCTGCATTAAAGAGATATGAGCAGCTTATTAGGGAAGGAGAGCTAGAGATTTAGAAGTTCAATGTTGACCTAGTAAAGCAAGACAGGATTGTGCCTTACTATGAGGACTTCTGGCTAAGATGAATTCAAATCCCTGTATTCCAGGAGAAGCTAGAACAGTCCTATCAGGAGTCCATCAGGGACTGGTGGAAGGGATCAAGAGAAAGAGAAGATCTGGAAAGGTTTGCTGAAAGAAGACCTGAAGACTCGTCTGCAAAGAGGTCTCTATTTCAGTAATTTATATATTCTCTTATGATTTCTTTTTGTAATATCTGCCTTGTAAAATTTCTCTCAGTTAATGAAGAAATTTTCTTTTCATTCTTGTTCAAAGTTCAAACTTTATGAACTTAAGCATGCTTTTTACATTTTTGTGAAGATATGTGATAAAGGAATAACATGATGCATCTCTGATGAATCCAGGATTAGATTTTATCTATTCAAAGCTTATCAAGTTTGTAACCATGATGAAAAATGAGATAATGTAAGTATGAAAACTTCTTCATAAACGAAATAATGTAAAGGTTTTGTCATCATCTAAAAGGAGGAAATTGTTAGAATTTCAATGTTTAGATTTTGATGAGACAAAATAGATATGTAATAAGAAGTATTGAGTACCCCATTTTTCACAATGTTTAAGTGAAAACATAGACTAGTTTTGAGTCTAGTTATAGGTGTTGAAAGATGGAGGATTTCATAGAAGGATAAAGCTACATCTAAGAATTTAAGAAAGAAGCTGCTGCAAGAAAGCAGATACAGCATCGCTGCAAGAAGGCAGTTACAGCACTGCAGTTAAGTAAGAAAGAATGGTGTGCAGCATTGCTGTAAAAAAAGGATATAGGAGTACTGTAAGAAAGGGATACAGCAGTACTGCCCGAAGATACTGCAAGAAGGTCTAAGTTATTGCAACACTGTAAGAAGACATCAGCTGCACCCAAACCTAGGATACAGCGCAGAACTTACTGTGCATACAGTCAACAGCGCCAATTACAAACAAGAAGTATCCTATAATTCGAGGAAGAATAAATGCAGTACGAGGAACAAAGATCCAAGAAAAAATAAATAGAGCCGTTCCAGAGAAGATCAAAGTTGCAGACACGGAGCCAATACAAAGATACCACGTGGATTGACGCACTGCAGAAAGTTGCTAGCCGCAACTACCGCATTAAATGCTCCGAAAGAGAAAGTCAAGTCGCATTAAATGTGAGTCATTCCTTTCATCAAGTACTTAAAATTCAAAAGAGAGATGTCTTCTTCAACAGACATCTTCTCCTAAAAGTATAAATAGAGAATGAGAAACACTGAAGCTAACAACTGAAATATTTGCGCAAAAACTCACAAGCTTTCAAGATACAAACATCCAAGTCTACCATCAGTTTCAGTCACTCAACCTCTGTGAAGTGAAGCAAGCTCAAAGCTGAAAGATCCTTTGAAGGATTCAGAAGCTCACTTCACCGCACCAGTTGAAGAACAAAACATATATACTTTTAACCTTATTGCTATGTGCTTAGGTTGTTTTAGTGATGTCGAACAGTTGATAGGAGAAATCCTTGTTGTTTGTATAGTTGTCTAGATTTAGGCATATTTCCTGTGTGGGAGTTTAGAACCCTGTGTGGGTTGGCCTTTAGAGTTTGCAGTTGTTGTGTGTATGCTGGACTCTAGTAGGTTGTTACTTTGTAAACTTGATAGATTGTTAGGAAGGTCCTGTAATTCAATATTGCTTAACGAAGTTCCTGCTCGAGGAGCAGTAGAGTGGACGTAGAAGGATTACACCACCCTCGAACCACTATAATCCATAAGTGTTTTATTACTTTCGTATCTGTGCTTGTTTCATATTCTTATATCTATCTTTTATAAGCATAAAACGTTTTGAAAAGGAGTATATTTGAGAAAACCAGCCTTGTGTTATAAATCATATTTTCCGCTGCGTATAAACTCTAGTTACAGCGTGCAGCATTGCATCCTAGTGTTGTAAGCAGTAACTGTCTGGCGCTGCAAGTTCAAGTAACTTGTAGAGCAGAAAGGTTTTTCGAGAGATTTACAAAATCGACCAAGGTTCATTCACCACCCTCTGAATCTCGGACACCACTTGGGACTAACAGTATTTATATCATAAAGATATCCATAATTTATAAATTAAAGATACTTATGTCTAATTTCTGGTGTAACCTACACTCTTTACCTCCTCATTCGTCGTGGTGTAACCTATAACACTATTACCTCATGATGTAGCCTACAACCTTATCTCCTCATCATTCCTTGTGGTGTAGCCCATAACCTTATTTCCTCCTAATTTCCCACAATACTGTTACCTCATCATGTAGCGTACAATCTTATTTCTTCCTAATTTTCTAATGCGTTACAACTTTATTTCCTCATAATCCTAATTTTCTACTGCGTTACAACTTTATTTCCTCTTAATTTCTACAACGATGTTACCTTATGGTGTAGCCTACAATCTTATTTCTTGTAGTGTTTTTTTCGCATAGTGTAACCTACAACCTCATTAATTTTTATGAGTAATTATTTTCTTCAAATTAATTATATAATATTAACAAAATTATATGTAGTTATTTTCTTTGTAAATTAAGGAAATTTTTCATAAATATATAATTCAATAACATAATATGGACGAAAATATTGATGTCGAAATTTGTATCAAGATATAATTCCAATTCGAATACTCAAATTGATTAATTCGGGGTTATATTGCTGAAAATTGGGTGAAAATGGATAAAAAAATGAGTGTAAGGAGTGAGAAAACACTGGTCCGGAGTCTACTCGGGCAAATTAGATCGGCTGATCCTGGACGGTTTTTAGTGATCGAGCAGGATCGTATGTAATTGCTTTAGAGAAATAAGCTCTTTTGTGCTTAGTACAATGAAAATGTCTGAACCCTTTACAAGCTGAAATTACATCTATTTATAGCTAGAAAGGAGCCCAAATAGTGGGGATCGTGCTCCTTGTCTCCTTAATTTTTGTCTATTTCCATGGTAGTGGGCGATTTCATCACCCACGATCTCTTGACAGTTGGTATCTCCCTGCTCGGTAAATCCTGCTCGGGCCAGCCAAATCTATTTGTATCTCGACACTTCTAAATGATCCTGGACGGTCCGCCGAGGAGATGTCAAGGTTTGACATCTTGACCGGCTTAATGAACTGAAAGCTCTTTGAACCGTCCAGGTGCTATGTGCTGACCAGCTCCGATCAGGTGTCCAACAATAGCCTCTTAGGTCACGGTAGAAATTGCTTCTGTCGGGACCTAACCAGTTTCAACAGGTCAAACCTAGCATAATGGAAGTATAGTAATCAGAATTTCTAGTCTTTCTCAAGATAAACAGGTGTCACCATCTAGTTGAGTGGAAGTCAGAGGGTCACGGCATCACATCCGCCCCATCATCCACGTGTCTGTATCAAGTAGGACGGAAGTCGAAGAGTTGTGCTCTATCTATATATAAGGGCGTTCCTCCATCGGTTAACTTTTCACGAACTAGAACCCCTAAGAGTAATTATTGATAGAATCGTGCAGGATCAATAGATCACGATCGACCGTACTGAATCGATTAAAGAGAAGAGACCGCCCACTCAGAAATAAGGTATTTTACTTTTCCCTCGTAATTATGTCAAGTGAATCTGGTGACAGGTCAGTTTGGGATTATAACCGAGGTGTATTCGAAGAATGTGGGACTAGCCCAAGATCAAGCTCTCCCGAGGTGGAGGTTAGGGGACCAGCTCTTGCTTTAACCGAAGAGATTGGTCCATCCGGGTCAACATCTGCTGAACTTCCGACAGGAATTCCCATCGGGCACTGGAGATATCACCGAACTAGGCACCCCTACGAAGACTCAGAAGCAATGGACCTCCACTATCACCCAATCTGAATTATCTTATTGGCGGTCAACTTTTAATATCCCTCAAGGGTTTATCTTTGATGTTCCCCACCCCGAGGAGCAAGCCAAAAGATTGTGTGGTCATAAGTTTTTGGGCCTTGAAAGGAGTCTTCCGAGTCTTCCCTGGCCGGCTCAGTCAGTATTTGTGGCTGGATTCCCAAGTTGATCGAAGGTTCCAAGAAATTCCTTGGATGGAAGCCACATTTCCAGATCTATTATACCCTTGGATGGAAGCCACATTTCCAGATCTATTATACCCGCACTCAGCTGCCGAGCATAGATCTAATGAAGAACCTTTCACCGGGGGTCGAGCCAGTAATGGAAACTCTGATGAAATTCTGGATGGAGGAACTGGCGTGATATGCAGTCCAGAAGTCCGTGGTTGATATGGGCATCTGCTCAGCCGTGCTATATGCTCAGGTCTCGGTCTTCGACTGGTAAGCCCATCATAAATACCTCGAGCAGTAGAAGAGGTATGAGGCGAGCAGGATAGAGCTCTGTGAGAAAAAAAACAAGCTTACCGCAGCTTTTGAGGAGAAAGAGACTCTCAAAACTCAGTTGGCCTCCTCTCGAGATTCGCTGATCAAAGCTGCAAAGACGTCTGAGTTGGATCGTCAGCGGGTTGCCGACGCACTAATTGAGAAGGCTCGGGTACAGGCTGAGTTGGAGGCTATTTGGGTTGAGTTGGAGGTTGTAAGAGCTGACCAACAAGACGAGGTTGTCGTCGTACTTAAATACAAAAATTCTAAGGAATGTAAGTATGACGGTATACTAGCTTACCTCTTCACTTTTATTGATAACATAGAGGTAGCGGGGAAAACAGAGCTCAATAACAACCCATTGAGAGCGGCGTTAGCCGACTACTTACAAAAGAATCCTCTCTAGAAATACTACTTGGACCTGATGAGTGACATGTCGGTTATCTCCCCCCTGATTCTGGCCACCTTCTGCAGCCGGCTCCTCATATCCGACTTATGTCCAACCCTAATCTCATGGATAATCTTGAGGTCGGACAGGTTAAGGCGACCAGCGAGGCTAAGACAGATGTTGATATGATAGAGGTTGAGGCCGATAATGCCACCGGCCAATAGTCTTATATCTACTTTGAATTTCTAGATGGCTTTGGCCTTTTGTGAAGAGGTTCTGGCCTCCAAACCAATGTTCCAAATATAATTTTATCTATCTAATCAGTTTATATGCCAATAATTACATTATATTATACTCATCATTTGCTCAAGACCATCTTGGGAGGCTCAATTACATCCTGGTCGGCTCGGATGTACTTCTGTGGAGTATGACCGAGCCGGGCCGAGGACAGGCTGACCAGAGCAATGCACTTGGCATTTGCTCAATGCTAAACATATGTCCGTATCTAGAAAGAGAAAGTCGAAGGGTCTCCTAAGGTCAATAGTCAAATTGGCCACGCGTCACGTCCTAGTGGGAGGAAGTCAAAAGATCGCGCTCTCCTTATAAATAGGGGTGACTTATATTCATTTTGACCTTCACTAGTTTGCGATCCTTAGAGAAATATTAGAGTTCCCCATTCAGTATTAACCGAGCAAGATTGATCGAGCAAAATCGCCCGTTTGTAATTCATCGTCCAAAATTTTCTAGGTATATAACTTATCATGTCTTCTTCTGAATCGTCTGGGTATGGGTCAGCTCAAGATTATGACCAAGCCAGGTCAAGGTATTAAGGATATAGCTCCGAGGAGCTGGACTTAAGTTCCAGCTATTTCCTATCCGAAGAAATTAGGAGCTCAGCTCCTCCGGTGGCTGAAGAGGTGGGGACCTCGGGTCGGCCAGCTCGCTACGTTCCGATTGGGGTGCCTAGGCCCCTAAGATAATATTATCGAACTGAGTAGCCATCGGAGGACTTCGAGACGATGTCTTGGCCATCCATGGTGACTAGGACGGAACTGGATAGATGGCACGTGCTTTTCAACATTCCTCGGGGGTTAGCTTCGACGTTTCGATGCCTAACGAGAGGATGTATAAGCCATTTAGAGATTGCGTGGCTATCAATTTCCGTACCTTACAGGCTGGCCTCCAATCCCCGATGGTTCCTTACCTTACCAGCTATCTCCAACACTGGGACGTTGCGCCGGCTCAGCTTCATCTGAATAGCTGGTCGTCGATCATTGGGTTGCTCGTTATTTTCTTGACGTTCAACCTGAGAGTCCCCATCTCCCAGGAGCTATCCTGGCTTTTCAATATCAAGTTGTTGCCCAGCACCTAGAATCATCTATATTATCTCTACCCCCGACCCTTCCGGCCACAACTGGTTTGTGGTCTTCCATCATCTATCAAAGACTGGAAGACCAAGTGGTTTTGGGTCGGGAAGACTAGATGAGCCCTGGCCTAGTCGGAGAGGAGCGGACCTAACGGATGGCCTACCCTACCTATTTCGGGACGGCAAATGGTACTTCTATATGTTTTTTTTTCAGTTATTTGATTTTAATTATCCTTCATTTTGCAGAGGTTCCCGTCCAGGATCTTCTGATCAGAGACACCTTCTCACAGAAGATTATCTTCCTTCGAGATAGCACCGAGAAATCTCGACGGACCTTTAAGATACGGATCACTGAGGAGCATCTTGCTCAAGCCGGTCTCTTTATCCCGTTCCGACCAGCTTCGAATAATTTCCTCGATAATTTTAATAAAAAAAATTATATTATTTTTGTGGGCTGCTCGGGCAATGTCCTTAACCTCCTTTATTTTTCAGTTATTCTCCCCCGAGAAGGAATACCGCTTAGGATAAATCTAAGTGAGCGTATTCGACAAAGAGCCGAGCAAATGAGAAGGCCCCTAATCCGAGGCCAGGGTAAGGGGAGGGGCCTCGAGCCCCTGTTGCTGTCAGGGACTTGCCCGTTCAGAAATAGCCTGTACCTCCTCCTCCACCGGCCAAGCGTGTGCGGCTAGAAGTAGGGTCCTTGACTGTTGGTGCTGAGGACATCACCATCGCAGCCCAACCTGGTGTATAGGAGTCGGAAAATCCTTTGGTCGGGATGGTGAGTATCTGTGGCTGGGACCTTGAGAAGATCAAGGTCTCCAATGAATATCTTGGGCGGAGGCCTCCGTTCTAGATCAGCTATACTCGTGCTCAGCTGCCGAGCATGAGTCTGATGAAGAGTGGTACACTAAATAGATGATGGGGGTTGATATGGATGTCTGCGCCGCTCTCTTGATGGCCCAGGTTTCAGTCTTCGTCTGGCGAAGCCACCTCTCTCAGCTGGACCAGCTCAAGAGATATGATGACAAAAATGTAGAGCTAAGAGAGAAACAGTCTGAGCTGGTCGTTGCCGTGGAGGAGGAGACCCTGCTGGCACAACTGGCCTCCTCCCAAGATAGATTGGAGGAGACCTCTAAGGTTGCTGAGGTCGACCACCGGAAGGTTGTTGACCTGACTTCAGAGAATGCTCAGCTCCGGGCTGAGCTGAATGCTGCCAAGGCCACTGCTGTGGATGAGGTCGCTGTGGTGACCAAGTACAAGGACTCGGAAGAGTACAAGTATGAAGGTATCCTAGCCTATCTTTTTACCTTCTTTGACACAATCGATGTGGCGAGGAAAGATAAGGTAGATGACAGTCCACTAATGGCCACTCTGGCTGGGTACGTGGAGAAGAATCCCTTTCCAGCATATTATCTAGAGATGATGCTCGACCTATCCAGATACTTGCCTCCCTACTCGGAGCATCTGATGAAGCTAGGTCCCCTGATCTCCTTGATGTTGGACCCGGGCTTAGTGATGAAGGTGGGTGTTGAGCCAGCATGTCTTGAGGAGGCCAGGCCGGCAGCTGAAGATGAGGAGTTGGTCGAGATTTGACCATTTTTTTTATTTTATTCATCTGTTCGGGCCGGTTGGCCCTTTTGTATGAGGTGTTGGCCTCCAAACCAGCTTTTATTTTAATGTAAATATCATTTTATCCTGCTCGGCTCAGCTCTTTTTTTTACTTATACATTTAATAATATTAATACAATTGACTTAAAACTCGCCCAGCTCAGTTATCTTACCTAACCTGCTTGACATATCACAACAAAATTAGTTGACCGGCTCAGTTTATTTCAATTCATAACTTAATTGGCTTGGCGTATTATCAGATCGGGTCGGTCCGTATCACCAACACTTGGCTAAAATATTCATTCAAATTTAATCTTTGGTTGCATATTTGGCTCGACTTAGTATATTGGTTCTTACCATATACAACTTAGTCAATTCTGGCCGGCCAATATCTTAGCCCCAGTGTTTGCTGATCGACCCGGTTGTAATATTTTATTATTTTGGACCGAAGCCTTACTATTCTATCCGACCTGGATGGCTCGGATGAGGCTGTAATCTTATTTTGGGCCGAAGCCTTACTGTTCTACATGGCCTAGGTGGCTCGGATGAGGTCGTAGCCTTATTTTGGGCCAAAGCCTTGGTGGGCCGAAGCCTTACTATTCCACCCAGCTGGGCAGCTCAGATGAGGCCATAGCCTTATTTTAGGCCGAAGTCTTAATATTCTACCCGGCCCGGATGGCTCAGATAAAGCCGTTCCTTGAACGATTATTAAGCTAGAACGTAACTTCATTAATCAGCATGAATACAAAAATTTACAAGAAAATTACAATAAAAACCCTAGCCAGCTAGTGGTAATATTTCTTCAAGTGTTCAATGTTCCATAGTTTGGACATCACTTCACCATTGAAGTCGGCTAGCTCGTAAGCACCTTCGGCCAGGATTCTGCTAATCTTGTACGGCCCTTCCCAGTTGTGGCCTAGGTACCCAGTTTGTTGCAGAACTTTTTTGAGGACAAGGTCTCCGACCTCAAATCTTCGTGCTCGAACCTTGGAGTTATAGTACCTCGCACTTCTCTATTTGTAGATGGAGTTTTTCACACATCAGCATTGACTCTTCTTTCCTCTACCAGGTTAAGGTTGGCCGTTAAGGCCTCCGTATTTTGCGCATCCTGATAGTTGTTCATCCTCCAAGTACAAACGTCGAGCTCTATTAAGATGACGGCCTCGGACCTAAAAGCCAAAGAGAATGACATTTCTCCTATTGTCGTTCTGACCATCGTTTTATAAGCCCAAAGCACCTCGAGAAGTTCATTTGCCTAGGCCCCTTTCGATTCATCTAATCTGGCCTTCAAAGTGTGTTTAATGATTTTATTGATGGCCTCAACTTGCCCGTTCCCCTGAGGGTGATATGAGGTTGAGAACAGCTTCTTAATCCCCAAGTTCTCACAAAATATCTTGAGGTCTTCTGCATCAAACTGTCGTCCATTATCTGTAATAATGGATTGTGGAATCCCGAAATAGCAGATGATGGACTTTCAGATAAAGTTTGTGATTTTCAGCTCAGTTATCCATGCTAAGGGCTCGGCCTCCACCCACTTGGTAAAATAGTCAACTGCAACTATTGCAAACCTCACTCCTCGGCCAGTTGGCATTGGACCGATCAAATCGATTTCCCATTTTACGAACGACCATGGGACCACGATCGAATTCAGGTCTTTGGAGAGTGCTCAAATAAGAGGTGCGCACCTCTGGTATCGATCACACTTCCTGGCGAAATCAATTGCATTTTTTTTAAACTTAGCCAGAAATAGCCCTGTCTTATAATCTTAAAGGTCAAAAACTGTCCTCCAGAGTGATTACCGCACATGCCTTCGTAGATCTCTGTCAATATGTACTTGGTCTTCTCTTCATTCGGGCATCTTAGAAGAGGCCGAGAAAATCCCCTCTTGTATAATACTCCATCCTGGATGGTGTATCGGGCAGCTCGGATCCTTAACTTTCTTGTCTCGCCCTGGTCGACGGACATCTTCTCTCTTCCAAGTATTGGATGATTGGTGTTTCTAGGTCATCTTTTGTTCAGTGGCGTAGACTTCTTTCTGTTCCAGGGCCGAGCTATCCACGGTGCCAATGTTAACCGAATCGATGTCATCTGTTCCTTCACTCGTGGCCAATCGAACTAATGCATCGGCTTGCACATTCTTACTGTATGATATTTGCTCGACTTGGAGTCATCTAAAACCAGCAGAGGCCAACTCGACTGATCTCAAATACCTGGCCATCTGTTCTTCTCTGGCCACGTACTCGCTGGAGATTTGATTCATTATCAGGAGGGAATCGTTGAAAACTTTCAAGTCTTTCACCCCAAACTGTTTTGCCATATCTAGGCCGGTCAGGAGCACTTCGTACTCGGCTTCATTATTTATAGCTGGGAATTTGAAGCGTAAAGCCGAGCATAAGTACTTATTTGTAGGGCTGACCAGCACAATTCCAGCCCCGGTGCACTGGACGATCGATGACCCATCCACATACATTCTCCAATATTTTTCTATCCATTCTTCTCGGATTAAGAGAGTGGGTGTGAACTCTACAATAAAGTCGGCTAGGGCCTACCCTTTGATGGCCATCTTGGGGGTATAATGGATGTCGTACTGCCCGAGCTCCACCGCCCAATTTAGTAATCTCCCAGAAGTATCTAGGCAGCCAAGTACCTACTTCAAAGGGAAGTTTATAAGTACTTCTACCTGATGCGCCAAGAAGTATGGACGTAGCTTCCTGGTCAAAATGATCAGAGCATAGGCCATTTTCTCCATGACCGGGTAGCGGAGCTCCACTTCATGCAGTGATTGACTCACATAGTAGACTGGTTGCTGAGCCTTCTATTCTGCTCGGACTAGTATGGAGCTCACTGTGTATTCAGACACCGCCAGGCTGTGGCTTGGCCAGGATAGGGGCTTCCATTAAGATCATCTCGTCCAGTGCTGACTGGCATTCGCCATTCCACTCAAATTGAGAGTTTTTTCAGACTAGATTAAAGAATGGCCGGTATTTATCTATGGACTTGGAGATGAAACGATTTAGGGCCGCGACCTTCCCAATTAGGCTCTGAACGTTCTTAATCCACCTCGGGGGAGTCAAGTTCATAATTGCTTGGATTTTTTCAGGATTGGCCTCAATTCTCCTCTAGCTCACCATGTATCCGAGAAACTTGCCCGAGCTGACCCCAAATAAGGACTTCTTGGGGTTCAGTTTCATCCTGTACTTTCTTAGGATGTCGAACATCTCAGCTAGGTTGTCCACATGGTCGACTATCTTCCTGGACTTAACAAGCATGTCGTCCACGTAAACTTCCATCATCTTCCCGATTTGGGCGGCGAACATCTTATTCACCAGTCGTTGGTAGGTTGTCCCTGCGTTCTTCAATCCAAAGGGCATCATGGTGTAGCAATATTGTGTCTGGTCGGTGATGAACTTTGTGTGGACCTGGTCTTACTCGATCATCGATATCTGATGATAGCCGGAGTATACGTCCATGAAGCTCATGAGCTCATGACCGGCAGTTGTATCGATGAGCTGGTCGATGTTGGGCAGAGAAAAGCAGTCCTTCGGGCAGGCCTTGTTTAGATCGGTGAAATCCATACACAGCCGCCAGGGTCCATTTACTTTCCTGACTAGGATGGGGTTGGATACCTAGGTCACGTATTTCGTTTCTCTAATGAAACGGTGCCCTAACAGTTTTTGCACTTCTAGCTCCAACCCTTTATACCTATCTGGACTCAGTCTTCTCCTCTTCTAGGCCACCGACTAGGTTGCTTGGTTGATGTTGAGGTAATGATAGGCATCTTCTAGTTGGATTCCGTCCATGTCTTCGTGAGCCCACGCAAAGACATCAGTATTAGTCTGCTGGAAAGATATTAACTCGGCCCGGAAGGGCTTCTTCAGTTCTCTGCCAACACGCAACTCCACATCTGGCCTGCTTAGATCCAACCTGATGAGGTCAAACTCCTCCACAAGCGCTACCCTTTTCTTTAGGCCATCCATCCTTGGATCTAGGGATCCCCATTCCTCCTCGAGCTGTTGCTCTTCATCCCTCGCTTCTCTGCCGCCACTCTGGCCGACTGTGCCCGAGGAGGATCCGACCTCGAAGGTTGGGTTAATGGGTAATTCTGGTAGAATTTTCAGGAGTGGAGGTTCCTCATCCACCTCCATACTATCCTGGCCGAGCTCGGCCACTTCAAGGATGGTGTCTTCCAAGGTGTCTTCCATCTGCTCATCATCCAAGCTAGTTGGGACGAGCTCTATCATATTGAGCTCCCTTGGACGTAGCCCCATGTCAGTCTCCTGAGCTGCTAGCTGGTTTTCCTTCACAATGTAAACTTCATCGCCGACCAGGAACTTGATAACGAGGTGGTAAATAGAGACTGCTGCTTTCAACTTTACCAAGAGTGGCCGGCCCCAAATGGCGTTGTATTGGGAGTTAAGGTCCACCACCTTGAACTCTATTGTTGTGAAGACCTCTCTATCACTGGTCCCGAACAGGACCTTCAGCTCGCAAGTCCCGAGCATCCTGATCCTCATTCCTTCGAAGCCCTGAATGGTGTCGGAAGAGGACATGAGTTGGGATTCGTGAAACCCCATCTGTCTGAACATGCTCAAGTAGAGCACGTTGGTGTAGGCATCGGTATCGACCATGACTCTGTCACCATGGTCCTGCAGATATTGAGCGATACCACTAAGGTATCACTATGGGGATAGCCTATCCCTTCACTGTCCAGCTCAGTGAAGAAGATAAGTGCGTGGTGGGGCTCCACCCGAGATGGAATGTATTTCTGATACGCATTCCTGGCCTCTCTGACCTGCTCTTTCAGGGCCCGTTTAGAGCCCCGCTGCTCGTTGAAGCTGTTATTGACGAGGGTAAAAATTTCACGAGCAGCCCCGGTTAGAAGGGGTGGAGGCAGCGCTTACTACTGCCCCTGACCCTTCATATATTTCTTTAGATGGCCTTGATCGATGAGCTTCATTAGCTCGGCTAAAAGTGCCCAACACTTGTCTGTGTCGTGGCCCTTCGCCTTGTGGTATTTACAATATTTGTTTTGATTGAGGTGGGCTGGGTCGTCCCTCAGCGGCCGCGGCTCGAGCAGCAGGTTCTTGTCCTTAATCTCCGTAAAGACCTATGATGGGGTAATCGTGAGAATTTCAGTTACCTGGTTGGACCCCCAGGTTGGAAGGCCCTGAAGTTGGCAGCCGGTCTGAATGGCTTCATTGGCTTCCTTCTCTCTTCTCTTCTCGCCATTCAGGCCGTCTGTCTCTTTCGAATGACTTATCATCCGGAATGGCCACTTCTGTCCCAATGTAGCGCTCAGCTCAGATCAGGAAGTCATGGTACGTCTTTGGTCCCTCCTCATGCACAAGTACGACTTTAGGGGCTCAACACCTACTCCATCTCTAGGACCAGCTTATTAAACTGGTCCAAGTACGACTTTAAGGGCTCGACCTTCTCCTGTCTTACGTTGACCAACCACTCCTTCGGGGGTTGATCTCATCCTGGACCCCATAAACTGTGTCAAAAACAATTCTGCCAGTTCGTCCCATCCTCCGATTAAAGAGTCTGAGAGTGATCGGAACCATCTCTATGCTCGGTCTCCCAAAGTGAGCGGGAAGGTCTTGCACATGAGTTCCTCTCCTATCCCTTGCAGCTCCATCCAGGATGAGTATTTGTCCAAATGTGTGCTCAGGTCGGTCTCACCATTATATTGATCGATAGGTGATATTTTGAACTTAGTCGGCGTGGCCAGGGTGGAGATGTGTTCTGTAAAGGGGGTGGCCCTCTCTCAACCCCCCTTATTTTGTCTGGCCTGAATATCGGCCAGTCGCTTTTTAAGTTCTTGCTCCTCCGCCCATTCCGAGTACCAGAGATTATGATCGGTACTCTCCTCGTGAGACTGCTAGGCCTCACCTCTTTCCTCTGGAAGCCTGTCTGGCCTCCTAGCCTCCAATGCTGAGGCTGGCCCAATATTATTCTGGACAAATCGTCTCTCTGCCCGTTCCCCGGCTCAGTCTGGGCTGACTCTATATTCCGTCTGAGCTCGTACAGGGGACGGGCTCATCCTCAACTCCTGCTCATCTACTATTCATTTTCCCAGGTTCCGCCTCCACCTGGGCTCGCCCGATGACTCAAAATCCTCAAGTAGGCCATTAACTGCTCTGGTCTTCTCCCTCTGCTCGGCCTCTTTCAGCCGCTCATTCAGTTGGGCCATAATGGCCCGAATCTCAGTTGTGGACATGGGTGTCCGAGGAGTCTCCAGAGTAATGGGAGCCGTGTGAACGACCCCCTCCACGGCATTTGGTCATGGACAGCTGGAATCACCAGGCTGAGAGAGAGGAGCCTGGGATTTCAAAAATGTGTTGTGTTCGTCAATCATTTTTAAACATGGAGTTGTGTTCATGTGTATGAATAACCCCCTCTTTCTAGTGCCAAAATGTTGATGTCGAAATTTGTATCAAGATATAATTCCTAGTCGAACACTCAAATTGATCAATTCGGGGTTATATTGGTAAAAATCAGGTGAAGATGGATAAAAAAATGAGTGTAAGGAGTGTAGAAAACACTGGCCCGGAGCTTACTGGGGCAAATTAGATCGGCTGATCTTGGACGGTTTTTAGTAATTGGGCAGGATCGTATGTAAATACTTTAGAGAAATAAGCTCTCTTGTGCTTAGTACAATGAAAATGTCCCCTTTACAAGCTGAAATTACATCTATTTATAGCTAGAGAGGAGCCAAAGTAGTGGGGATCGTGCTTCCT
The DNA here is from genome assembly GCA_028654395.1 of Scutellaria barbata. NCBI lineage: Eukaryota > Viridiplantae > Streptophyta > Magnoliopsida > Lamiales > Lamiaceae > Scutellaria > Scutellaria barbata. The sequence continues at coordinate 605,055 of CM053651.1, read as the reverse complement.
GTCTCCTTGATTTTCGCCTATTTCCACGGTAGTGGGTGATTTCATCACCTACGATCTTTTGGCAGTTGGTACTCCCTGCTCAGTAAATCCTGCTTGGGCCAGCCAAATCTACTCGTATCTCGACACTTCCAAATGATCCTAGACGGTCCACCGAGGATATGTCAAGGTTTGACATCCTGACCAACTTAATGAACTAAAAGCTCATTGAACCGTTCAGGTGCTATATACTGACCAGCTCGGGTTGGACGTCCAACGGAAAATATCTTTAATATTATGAATATGGACATCTTAATGATTTAAAGGAATTTTTTTATATATAAATATCTTTTGATTTTTTTGGATGATCATCTCTATCAATATTATAATCATCGAAATTAAGAATATATTGATGTGGATACTTGAAACCAATCGTTAAAATGAAACCAATCTTTAAAGTATATTGATATGCAGTTGTAGTGTAGTTCCAAAAACTTAGATCGAATTAAAAATATCAAATAATAATGATATTCAAAACATAATTATCAACGAAAATATCTTTAAATTTATATAACAATATCTTTAAATTTATGGCGTATCAAAAAATAGTAAGGTTTTAAATTTACCACATATCAATTTATCTTATGTTATCGTATTTTCTCTCTTTTCTTATGCCATTAAATGAAAAAAAAAAATTATTCATATCGATTTCTTTGTTATTCTATCTCCACACATTCATCCCGATTTCTTTTTTGTTCTATCTTTTTGCAAAGTGATTTCATTCTATTTTTTTTTAATTCTTTTTTTACTAATATTCAATTTGTTTTTTTCTCTTTTAATTAGTTCCATTTTTTTTCCTTTTTTTATGGAATGAGTTTGTAAAAAGACGTGTGGGGTAGATGGTTGAAATTACTTAATATGAATTATGAGTACATAAAACTTTTATACAATTTATATAATCTTTTTTCTTATTCATAATGATTTTTTTGTTATTCTATCCCCATACATTTATCTTGATTTTTTTATTGTTCTATCTTTTTGTAAAGTCATCTCATTCTATCTTTTTTTTTTCTTTTTACCAATAATCAATTTGTTTTCTTCTCTTTTAGTTCCACTTTGTTCTTTCATTTTTTATTCTCGGTTTTTTTCTTTTTACTAATAGTCAAAAAAATTCCATCTTAGTTCCATTTTTTTTTCTTTTTTTCTTTTTTTTTCAAGGAATGGGTTTGTAAAAGACGTGTGGAGATATATGGTTGAAATTACTTAAATTTATGGTAATGATCACTATTAATATTATCATCTCTATTAATATTATAATTATTTGTATTAAAAATATTATTAATATAGGAAACGATATTGATAATCGCGGCAAGAAGCCCACTCAAATCCCACTGTAGGATAATGATTACAACAAATTTGCTGCAAGAAACTCCGATGTAGGATAGTGATATTGGCTACAAGCAACATGCTGTAGAATATTGAGAATGGCTACTAGAAACTTTCTGCAAGATATCTACTGAAATTTAGTGTATGATATTCACGAGCATAAAATTTAAAAAAATGGAAAATGTTCATAAATATCTGTTAAATCTACCATGTTGGTAGCTGAGAAGAAAATGAAAAATGTTTATAAATATCTGTTAAATCTAGCATGTTGGTAGCTGAGAAGGTTGTTACATGTTGAGAAATTTGTTGCTCACTATTGAATATCAACGAAATTCCAACAGAGAAATTCTATTGGAGTTCTGGATTTCAAATGAGCCATTCCAACAGAAATTCCAATGGAAAAAAAAATTCAACAGAAATTTGGTTTAAATCTGCTGGAAAAACTAATTGATGAAGAGAAATCCGATAATTTTTCCAATAGAAAAACAATGGAATTTTTTCCATTGGACTTTTTTTTTTTTTTGCGATTTCAATATTCATATCATGTAACATAACAAATTAAAATAATAAAGTGCAAGTATAAAGTTTTGAAGTAAGAACATCAAATATTAATCATTTCCAAAACTAAGTGTACAACAACATATCCAAGATACAAATAAGATGCAATGTATCATCTACCATGAAGCTAACATATATAAAATAAAAATAAATCCTACAAGTAGTAAACATCACTATGCCAAAAAAATAAGATTCCAACTCAATTGATATCTTCTATTCTGTTTCTTGAGCTTTGGATGGCAAACAATCATCTCTATTGTTGCATCAAGAATCGGTTGCACAATTTACATACGATTTCAAGATGAGCATAAGAGTGTTCTTGATACAATTTTCCCATCTCTGAAAGCTTGGCAACCTTCAACAAAAAGATTTCTACAATGAACAGAAAAATGAAAGAAGAAAATGAGAAGGGAATTAATAAGGATAATTAAGAAATAGATTTTATTTGATTATATATATATATATATTATATATTTGTATCTTGTAGATATTTTTTTCCTTGTATTTCTCCAAAACTGTTGTAATCCCCATCTATTATCAGTAGTACCGACCTCACTTGGTGTGGTGATTTTGAATATTTTCTCACATGGTATCAGAGCCTAACTCACCGTAAAATCCTCTCTCTCCCTGATCGCCTTCACGACACCGATCAACCCCTCTCTCAAACTAGCAAGTCCACATTCGTCTTCTTTTCGTGGCTGCGACTTCCACTTCTGATCCAATTCCTATCGTCACTATGATTCATATGGTTCCTATTAAACTTACGTCGGTAAACTATCTCCTCTTCAGGTCAGCACTAGGTGATGCCAGTGCTCACCCGTGTTGATTTATTTAGATTCATCGACAATTTCATCCCCTATCAGCGAGATCTCTCCCAATCCTGATTACACTGCTTGGTGCATGAAAGACCAAAAGCTGGGTGTTCTCTTTTCTACTCTTATCGAAGAATCCATGGCTGAAGTCGTCGATTGCACGACATCTCAATCCACCCCTGGAGACGGTCTTCTCACATGCTTCCACATCATGTACCCTTCAACTCTATGAAGAACTTCTTTTTCTTCGTCGTGGGTCTCTTTCAGTTGATGAATTTGGTCAGAAATTCAAGGTGTTATATGATCAACTATCTTCGCTTGGCCGACCTGTTGATGAATTGGACAAAAGCCATTGATTTCTTCGTAGCTTAGGTCCTCAACTCTTAGGATTTTCTGATACCCATATGTCCGGTTTTGTCATTTTTGGATCTTTTGCATTAAGCCAAGCACTTCCATGGAATCTCCAGCAACCACTCAATCGCCTTTATCACCCATGATCGTGAAAGACGATTAGTCTCTTCTTAACAATCTGGAAATACCTTTCGTGGTGGCCCAAAAGTGGTCGTGGTGGCTCACTTCGATGGGCACGGAGGTCATAAGCCGTATGTCTCTCGTTGCATGGCCTATCATCCTTTTCATCAAGGCATGCTCCCTGCTCTTGCCCCGCGGCCCATGATGACTTGGTTTCTCCTCTTCTTATTGGGGCTATTGTTGCTCAAACAGCCCTGATGGGCCTTTTACTAAGCAGCAGCAAATCCAGCGGCATATTCAGGATAATCCCTCGCTTCTACTTCCAATGGTCACTTATGTTCTGCCACTTGGGCTTTTGTCATCTCATCCAATGACTACTCGCTCTAAATCAGACGTTTTCAAGCTAATATTTTTATATGTAATGATATTTTTCAAACTATTATTTATATATATGTTAGGATTTCAATGATTAGATTTTGATGAGATAAATCACATATGTAATAGGAAGTTTTGTGTATCCCATTTTTCACGATGTTTAAGTGAATATATAGACTAGGTTGAGTCTAGGTTTAAGTGCTGAGAAATTGAGGATTAACGAGGATAAAACTGCATCGAAGTCGTTCAGAAAAGATATTGCTGCAAGAAGTGATGGTCCCAAGTGGTGTCCGAGGTTCAGAGGGGGGGTGAATGAACCTTGGTCGATTTTTAAAATCTTTCAAAACAACCGTTCTGCACTGTAAGTTACTCGAGCTTGAAGCGATAGATGGTTACTGCTTGCAGCGCTACGATACAGTGCTGCACGCTGTAACCTGGAGTTTTGTACGCAGCGGAAATAAACTTTAAAACACAAGGCTGATTTTCTCAAATATGTTTCTTTGTAAAACGTTTTATGCTCAGAGATAGATAGAATGCAGAATATAAAAACACAGATAAATAAAGCAATTAAACACTTATGGCTTATAGTGGTTTGAAGGTGGTGTAATCCTTCTACGTCCACTCTACTGCTCCTCGAGCAGGAACTTCGTTAAGCAAGATTGATTTACAGGACTCTCCTAACAATCTATCAACTTTACAAAGTTAACCATCTATTGAAGTTCAGCGTCCATACAGCAACTGCAACTTCAAAGGCTAACCCACACAGGGTTCCACACTCCCACACAGGGAAGCTGCCTAACTCTAGACAACTAAAACAAACAGCAAGGATCTCTCCTATCAACTGCTTGACACCACTAAAACAACCTAAGCAAACAGCAACAACGTTAAAAGGATAAAAAGGTTTTTCTTCAACTTGTGCTTCGAAGTAAGCTTCTGAATCCGTAAGGAATCCTTTAGCTTGAACTTGTTTCACTTCGATAGGTTGGGTGACTGAAACTGATTGTTGGCTTGAATGCTTGAAACTTGTAAGCTTGAAATTTTCGCGAATGGTTTTTAGTTCTCAGGAACAGTAACCAGCTTCATTGCACCTCAACCTCTATTTATACTTGAAGGAGAACATGTCCGTTGAAGGAGACATCTCTCTTTTGAAATTAAAGTAGTCTGGCCAAAGTATGCTTCGCATTTAATGTGACTTGACTTTCTCTTTTGGAGCATTTAATGCGGCAGTTGCGGCTCACAGCTTTCTGCGGCGCGTCAGTCCAGGTGGCATCTTCTCATTGGCTCCATGTCTGCTACTTTGACTTTATCTTGAACGGCTCTATTATTCTTGCTTGAATCTCCGTTCCTCGTACTGCATTTATCCTTCCTAGGATTTGCAGGATACTTTTTTTATCGTTGGCGCTGTATTACTTAACTGAACAGTAAGTTCTGTGCTGTATCCTCGGTCTTTGTGCAGCTGATACTTCTCTGCAGTGCTGCAGTAAGTTAGACCTGGTTGCAGTATCTTCTGGCAGTGCTGCTGTAACTTCTTTGTAACAGTACTCCTATATCATTTTCTTGCAGCGTTGCTGCATGCCATTCTTTCTTACATTGCTGTAGAAGTTTTCGACTCGTTACAGTGGTGCTGTATCTTCCCTTTATCAGCTATGCTGTATCCTGTCTTCTTACAGTAATGCTGTATCCTGCCTTTTTGCAGCGATACTGTATCCTTAAAGCTTAGATGCAGCTTTATCCTTTTTAGCTTCCGTTTTCAGCGCTAGACTCAAGACACAATTCTAATCTATTTATCACTTAAACATCGTGAAAAATGGGGTACTTAAAACTTCCTATTACATATGCGGTTTGTCTCATCAAAATCTAAACATTGAAATCCCAACAATTTCCCCCTTTTTGATGATGACAAAACATTTACATTATTTTGTTCATGATGAAGTTTTAACTTACTTTAACTCATATTGGTAATCCAGATTACATGCTTGCACAGCTTTGAAAAATATAAGACTAATCCTGGATTCATCAGAGATGCATCATGTTATTCCTTTCATCATAAACAACAGGAAAACATAAACAGCATGCATGAGTTCATGAGAATTGAACTTGGTCAGGGCAGAAAGAAAAATTTCTTCAATTGCAGATAGAAATTTTTACAACATCAAGAATACAGTAAGGATCACAAGAGAGTATATAAATACATCTTAGTAAAACAGGGACCTTTTGCTTGCAGGTTCGTCAGATCTTCTTTCAGAAAGCCTTTCAAGCTCTTCCCTTCCTCTTGATCCTTTCCACCAATCCCTGATGGATTCTTGATATAACTCTTCCAGCTTATGTCTGATCACGGGAATTTGAATCCATCTCAGTCAGAAGTCCTCACAGTAGGGTATTATCAACTCATGCTTCACTTTGTCGACAAGAACTTGTTGAATATCAAGTCCTCCTTCCCTAGTGAGCTACTCATATCTCTTCAATGCAGTCTTGCAAGTCTGATATCTGCTGAATTTGCCTTTCCTACATAGTTCTCTGAAGTGTCTGAGGTACTCTGATCGTTTGAAAATTGTGATTGCCTCAAATGGTGGATTCCGATCATAAGGCAGTCTGACTTCCTTGAAGATGTCAAACCTCCAAGCCATGTTTTCTCCTTCAGGCCTTTGATCCATCAACACCGACACTTCAGCAGAGATATTTTCTGTGTCAAGGCGAGGGATTTCTTGAGGAGGGAATTGGTAGAAATGATCTGGATAAATTTTTCTTTCACCAATAACTCCGAGTCTTTGAATCCAGGAATTAGGATCTGCAGCTTCTTCATTCTGACGTCTCTGATTCTCAGACTCATCCCCGCTCATCCTCTTCCTTGAGCCGTGCTGCTGGCTATCATCCCTTCTCTTATGATGATAGCTTGGAGGTGTTGCATCCTTGCTTGCAGCTCTGCTGGGAGCAGCGCCTGCATCTGGTCTTCTTCCAACAGCTGCACCAGCTCCACCAGCTCCATCATCATCTTTTCTCTATCTCTTCGGAGAGGGGATGTCAGCAGCGGCAGATGATCCAGACCTTCTTCTCCTCCTGCTGAGAGGTTGCTGGTCATCATCTTCTTCTCTTCTTTCTTCTTCTTCTTCTTCAGCAGCAGCCACTGTGCTCCTGTATTCATCTTCATATCCTTTCCCCTTTTTGGCATCATCAAAAGCCGGAGGCGGAGCAGGGGCAGCTGGGACCACCTTTGACCTTGGACGACGGGTCGGTTCGGGAGCGGCCTTTGGAGCTTCGACATGCTGAGGGAAAGCACGAAACATGATGTCCCTCAGTTCTCCTACTATCAGCTCCAGATTCCCCAGGTGATCGTCCACACTTCTGGTTCTTTGAGTTTGCTCGCCGACGTGATCCAGAAGTGATTCGAGGACTTTGGAGTGAGTGTTGAGTCTGCTATCAGCGTTATCAGCAAACTGCCTGCACCGCTTGATCTCCTGACGTGTTAGTGCAGCATCGACCTTCAACTCATTCTCCAGCCTGACCCGATCGTAGTACAGCCTGTTTGCATGTTCATTGAGATTTCTCTTTATCATCTCAGGCAGTACTTCGAGGTCCTCCTTGAAACCGGTCATGGTTTCAGCATGGAACTGGGCAGTGACCCTGAGACTATTGCGCATGATAGACTCATGCTCCTGGAGAGCATGCAGCAGATATCTAACAACGATCTCGACTCTGTTGATTGACTCATCAGGAGTCAGCCCGGAGTTCCTTCTTGTCGAGGCAGTAGAGGATGCAACAAATGGAATCACAGCTTGACAGATTGGTGCTGCATCCTGCCTCGGTACTTCATCAGCAACCTCATCCTCTTTGTTGGTGTCAGAACCTGGAGAACTTGAGGATGGGTGCTCTTCATCTTCTTCCTCTGCCTCCTCTTTGCAAGATGAGATGTCAATTGGATCTGCTCCGGCACCCAGAGGTCCATACGCAGCAATATTGCGCTTCCTCATCATCCTTGCAAATTCGGCATGATCAACTTGAGCTTCCACAGTAACCTCTGTTGCTTTAGGGTCTTGAGCATTTGCAGCAGCTGTAGCTTCAACCTCCTTTTGAGGTGTCTCTAGCTGCACAGCAGCGGTTACCTCAGCTTCTCCTTGAACATCCCCAGTGGGTACTGTCTGAACAGCCTCCACACCTGAGGTCTTCTCATTCTCAGGGAGTGTTTTCAGAACAACATCCTCCTCAGAGGTCTTCTCTAAGGACCCCGTCTCCTCAGCCGGTCCTGTAGCATCGACAACTTCTGCTGTAAGAAGGGGTTCTTGTAGCTCTGCTGGGCATCCTGCAGCATTCACAGCCTCCAACACTATATGCTCCACTGCTGCACGAATCTCAGCTTCCACCCTGTTTGGCTCTTCAGCTGCTGTATCTGGAAGGGTGGTCACTTGCTACACTGCTGTCGCGTCCAGTGCAGGGAGTGCTGCCTCTGCAACTTCCTCCGTAGATACTTCATCGGCAATCTCAGAAATGTCTGCGATGACATCCCTGATTATGGCAGTTGGTTCCCCCTCAAAGTCTGCATCAGCAGCATCTTCGGCTCCATGAACTGAGGAATCGCCATAATCCAATAGTTGAGATTCCTCCTCCTCCAAGTGATCCAACGAGACAATGTTTGAGAGGCCCTCAACCACTTGCTCGTATGCAAGGGAGTTCAACTGATGTGAACTTGAGCTTCCTTCTCCCCGCATCTTCCTAGGAGTGTGCTGCATCCTGGTTTCCCCCATACTTTGCTGCAGCACTTGTTGTAGTATGGCTTCTTCAGCTTGCTCCACTCCCAGGGTGTCGATTTGCTCTTGAGCAAAAGCGACTTCATCGCCCCTTCTGACAGCCTCTGCAGCCGGGGCAAGAAAGACTAGTGCGTCCTCCAATGCTGCTCTCATCGGCAGCTCTGCAGAGTCGGATTCTGCAAGAGCTTTACCCTTCCCTCTGTCCTTTGCTCCCTGTGCAGCACTGCATCCTTCGAGCTCTTGAACTCTTGCTGCATACTCAGGTTGCAGGAGTGCCAGAATGTCTTCTGATTTGACCCACTCCAGGACAGCTTGCTTGACTGTCAGGAAATCCTTCCACTTCAACAGGATTTCCCCCTTAGCCAGCCTCATCTCTCTTCAGAGATTGTACTCCGCAGCTATATTTTTAGCTGTTGGGAGGGTGGGATCAAGCACTGAAGTCGCTGTTTGTAGACGAGCTTCTTCAGTTGCCTCGACCCAGTGCTGTTGTAGCTCCTGAGGCTGATCAGCCTCTGCCAAGGAAGGCGTAGAGAGTTGGGAATTAAGAGCACCTTCTTGAACCCGGAGCTGACGTGACTCATCCCCAACAGCTGTAGCAGCCTTCTTCTTGCTGCGTGGGGCCCTTCTCACCAAGGGTACGTCGTCATCAGAGGAAGATGGTTCAGTTTCAGGTACAGCCTTCCCTGAACCCTTCTTGATGATAGGAAGAGGATCTTGAAAGTCCTCTTCTTCGGCTTCCTCCCCGCTGCCGGTGAGTTCGTCTTGCAGAGCCAGGGGTGCATTCTTTTTATCTTTGGTTTTCTTCCTCGCAACCCCTGCTCCTGCTGCCTTCGGTTGGGTCTTACCCTTCTTCTTCTCACCGAGATACTTTCCAGGGTGAATGGGGGCGGGTGCTGCAAGTTGAAGGCCAAGCTTGCAGAGCAGAGAACAGATGGTGATACCGTAGCTCCGACGCTCCGTTATCTTCTCTGCTTCCTCCCACAGCCTCTTCAAGATGAACCTCGCCCAGTTCACCTTTTCTCCGGCCATGATGGCAGACATGATCCGGAACCGGAGATCCGTGCATTTTTCATAACTCCCAGTCCTTCCTTCGATGGAGTATGCACAGATATCATGAAGCAGTTCAAACTCCGGTTTGAAGAGCTTCTTAGGGGCGCTTCTCTTGATCTCAGCCCCTGCATCTCTTGCTCGAAAGAGATCCCACATCTCTTGAGCGGAACTTTCCCCATACGTCGCCAACTGGCTGGGGGTCAAACCTGCAGCGGAGATGCTGAAGGTGGTGGCGATGTCCCTAACGGTCAGAGACCGTTCTTCTCCGTCTGCATCCATCCGAAACAGGATGAAGTTCCTTTCCTCCGCCTGCCTAGCGTAAGCGTAGAATCGCTGAACTGACTACATAGAATAGCCAGCGTAGACGGTGGTCAACAGCCCTAGGACATGGGTCTGTTGAAGAGCATCAAAAATCCATTTGATTAGGGCATTATCGTACAGCCCTGACTCCAGAATGTGTTCTTGGTTGATCATCCTTCCATCGAGAACGATAGTTTTTCGGGCAGTCATTGATGATGTTTTCGTGAGAGAGAAAGAGGAAAAATCAGAGGGTTTGTACTTAGAAAAATTTCTACGAAGAAAGCTTTTCTCTCTCTGAAGATGATGAAAAATGAATTCAAATGACACGTTATAGGTCTTTATGGCGGTTCCCCAGAGACGTGCGTTAGATCAACAGTTGAGAAAAATTAGGAAGTTGATCTAGTAGCTTAGGAAAAAACGGAGATGTCAAATCGTCGCAATAATTACTTGGCGCGTGAGTTTCTGACCGCGCCCTTTCCACTTCCTGACACCCACAGTCATGCATTAAATGCTGAAAGACATGCCCTTTGCCACCTAAATAAATGTCTTTTTAAGGTTGCAGCGATCCAAGTACGAGGTTGCAGAGCAATCAATACTCTTTTGAAATAAATGTTGTAACCTGGTACTGCTAGAATTCTTGGAAACTGCTGTACTGTAAGAATATAGGATACAGCGCTGTCTGAACCCAGTGCTGTATTGACGCGTAACTTACAGTACCGTTCTTTTCTGCTTTCCGCAAGCATGCAGAGATTCTCCCTGCATTCCTACATCTTCCTTTTCTCTTCACAACTTGATAATTCCCAGCTCATTTCGGAGCATGGAAAACCTCGATTCGCTCAAAGGTTTTGTAAGGATATCTGCAAGCTGGAAATCCGTATGAACTTTTTCAAGCACGACATCCTTCTTTTCAACATGATCTCTTATAAAGTGATGACGTATATCAATGTGCTTAGTTCTTGAGTGAAATACAGGGTTATGGGTAATTGCAATGACGCTCGTATTGTCATAGAGAATTGGAGTCTCTTTTTCTTCTATCCCATAATCTCTAAGTTGCTGCTGTATCCAGAGAATCTGCGCACAGCAACTTCCTGCTGCAACATACTCTGCTTCTGCTGTAGAGGTTGCAATTGAGGTCTGCTTTCTACAAAACCACGAGACAAGTCTATTTTCCAGAAATTGACACGTCCCACTGGTACTCTTACGATCAATCTTGCAGCCTGCATAATCTGAGTCGGAGTAGCCTTTGAGCTTGAATCCTCCTTCCTTAGGATACCATAGGCCTACTTCCTGTGTTCCCTTCAGATATTTAATCACCATTTTCACTGCTAACAGGTGTGATTCTTTTGGTGCTGCTTGAAACCTTGCACAAACTCCTACTGCGAACATAATGTCTAGCCTGCTTGCTGTGAGATACAGCAATGATCCAATGAGCCGTCTGTACTTGGTTATATCAACATCTTTGCTGTCTTCATCTTTGTCAAGGCTGATTGATGTGGACATGGGAACGGACGTTGCTGCTCTATTCTCCATGCCAAATTTCTTGATTAGCTCCTTCGTATACTTGACTTGGCTGATGAAGGTTCCTGTAGGTAGCTGTTTTACTTGCAGTCCGAGAAAGAAACTTAATTCTCCCATCATACTCATCTCGAATTTTGACTGCATCAGGTTGGAGAATTTCTCACATAGATCTTTGTTTGTGGACCCGAAGATAATATCGTCCACATAAATTTGTACAAGCAGTACACTTTCTCCGTCCTGTATCCTAAACAGCGTTTTGTCGATAGTTCCTTTCTGGAAGCCATTTTCCAGAAGATAGAGAGATGGGGTGTCATACCAAGCTCTTGGTGCTTGCTTCAGCCCATATAAGGCTTTTTGTAACCGAAACACCTTCTCTGCTGCTTGATCTTCGAAGCCTGGAGGTTGTTCAACGTATACTTCTTCTGTAAGGAGACCATTCAGGAATGCGCTTTTAACATCCATTTGATAGACATTGAAATTCATATGTGCTGCATAGGCTAGGAAAATTCTTATTGCTTCTAGCCTTGCCACAGGAGCAAAAGTCTCATCAAAATCAATTCCTTCTTCCTGACAGTATCCTTTAGCAACTAATCTTGCTTTGTTTCTTATAACGACTCCTGATTCATCTAACTTGTTCTTGAATACCCACTTTGTTCCAATTACACATTGATGAATTGGTCTTGCAACTGTTTGCCATACTTGATTTTTTTCAAATCCGTTCAACTCTTCTTGCATGGCCTGCACCCAGTTGCTATCTTGCAGTGCCTCTTCAATATTCTTAGGCTCTGTCTGTGATATGAAGCATGCAAACATTGCTTCATGTGGTATGGATCTTCTTATCCTTACAACAATGGATGGATCTCCTATAATGAGATCTCGTGGATGGTTCCTTAGCCATGTCCTGTCAGGTTCAAAGATATGAGTTGGTGTATCTTGCTCATCTTGTTGCTGTATTGCAGGAGGTTCTGCTGCTGTAAGAATATCTGCTGCATCCAAGGTTGCAGTATCTTCTTCATTTTCTTCTCCTGTAGACAGAACTCCTTATATGTAGGGTACAGCACTCTCTTTTCTTAGGGCGGTTTCTTCAGGTTGTTCTTCCATCTTCTTTGTATCACAATGTGGTTCATCAAACACCACATGTATAGACTCTTCTACCACCAGGGTTCTCTTGTTAAACACTCTGAAAGCTCTACTTACAGCAGAGTATCCTAGAAATACTCCTTCGTCTGATTTAGCATCGAAAGTTTTCAGATGTTCCTTTCCATTATTGAGAATGTAACACCTGCATCCAAAAATATGTAGATAAGAAATATTTGGTGTATGACCATTCCATATTTCATAGGGCGTCTTGTCTAGATCCTTAATGATAAGACATCTGTTCTGCGTGTAGCATGCAGTGTTGGTAGCTTCGGCCCAAAATCTCTTGAGTATTTCTGCTTCTGCAATCATTGTTCTTGCTGCTTCTTTGAGGGTTCTATTCCTTCTTTCAGCAACCCCGTTTTGTTGCGGTGTTCTTGCAGCAGAGTATTCATGACGAATACCATTGTCAGAACAGAATTTCTCTATAAATTTATTTGTGAACTCAGTTCCTCTGTCTGATCTTATCTTCACTATGCTTAAGCTCTTTTCGTTCTGAATCTTCTTCATGAGCACAGGTAGCTTATCTTGAGTTTCCGACTTCTTTGCTAGAAAGATGGTCCAAGTATATCTGGAGTAGTCATCAACTACCACAAGGGAGTACTTCTTCCCACTCAAGCTTACTGGTTCTACTGGTCCAAAAAGGTCCATGTGTAGAAGATCTAGAATTCTGTGAGATGATTTCTGAATCTTATCTTTGAATGAGCTTTTAACTTGCTTTCCTTTTGACAAGCTCCACAGATATTCTTCTTTTTATATGCTACATCTGGTAATCCTCTCACGAGGCCTTTCCTTGCTAGCTTGTTGATAATCTTGAAGTTCAGGTGGCTTAATCTCTTGTGCCATAGCCAGCTCAGCTCTGGTGGACTCTTCACGATGAAGCATGTTGATTGAGTAGAGGAATTCCAATCTGCTAGGTAGATATTTCATCTTCTTGTTCCTGTGAGCTTAACTTCATTCGTGGTGCTGTCCTTGATTAAGCACTTGTTGAGGTTGAATTCCACTGTGTATCCTTTGTCGCAAAATTGACTGATGCTTAGAAGATTGTATCTAAGCCCCTTTACATAGGATACATCCTTGATCTTTATGTTCCCCTTGACTAGGCATCCGCTTCCTTTTGTGCTTCCTTTGGAATCATCTCCAAATATGACTTTTGGTCCCTTGCATTCTTGGAAGTCTTTCAACATTTCTTTACTGCCTGTCATGTGCCTTGAGCAGCCGCTGTCAATATATCATACATCTCTGCTGCATCCTGGCACTGTAACCTGTAACAATTTTAAACAGATTTAGGTACCCATATTTGTACGGGTCCTTTGGGGTTAGTTACTTTGGGAACCCAGACTTTCTTAACAGTAACTGATTTACTGTAAGATTTGTTGGTTCTCGAGCTGTATGCAGTTGGCTTGACAAACTGCTTGTTAACCGTGTGTTACCAACACCTTTGTAGTGTGGTCTTCCACCATACTTCCATGGAGTATATCCTCTTTGAGGTTTAGACATGTAAGTCTTAGTATAGGTGGGAAAGTTTCTTCTATGCTGCAACTTTGTTGGTTGCTGTATCCTTTTGCTGCATGCAGCAGATGGCTTCTGCTGCAGCCAAGTCTTGGATGCAGGCTTACTCCCTGCAGTTGAGCATTGGGGTTTCCTCCCCTTATCCATCATTGCTGTTTTGTTCACGAACTTTACAGAGTCACAAAGGAACTCTTTCTCCATTGGAGTTTCAGCTTGAACAAAATTCACAGCTTTGGATGTACTTGCTGTATTCTGAGAGGTATGATTGCAGTAACCTATACCCGATAATTCAAAAGGATTTCTGACACGGTTTATGCAATCTCTTGCGTCCTTTGAAGATTTGGTGAACGTTCTCATCTTGGACTGCAAGATTTCATTTTCAGATTTTAGCTCAATGATCAGCAGATTCAATCTAGAGACCTCTTGTTGCAGCTTACTACACTTTGAGTTATCAGACTCTCGTGCAGCGAGTATTTTGGTAATTTCGATATTTTTGCTCTTGAGGATCTCATTATCGATTCTAAGGTTCTCATTTTCAACCTTAAGTTCCTCATAAATTGAGTTGATCTGCTCGAAATCACTCATGATCCTTTTCAAGGAGTGGATCATGTTCAGCTCCTCATTAACAGGTATGGACAATGGTTGGTAGATTACCTCATCTTCTTCGCTGTCCTCGCCATCTCTAGCCATCAGGCATATGAGAGCTTTTTTGTCAGAGGATGAGGTTTCAGCATTGCTGTCAGAGGATTCTGCAGCTTTCAGTACTTCCTTTGGAACTACTGCATCATTGGCTTTCTCCATCTCTCCAATGAGAGCTTGAAACTTGTGTATTTCCTCTCTTCTCTTATCTCTCATTTGTTCTCTTTCTCCTTCAGGATATTTGTGCACGGTTGGATAAGAACAGTTCCTTGCGTACTGTCCTGGTTTCCTGCAATTATAGCACAAGTCAATATTCCCTGTATTTGACTGTGGAGAAGAGGATACCCTGAGGGGGTGGATGACTTCTTCTGAAGTCATTCTTCTTGTTGAGGTTTGTGTTGCTGCTATTGTGGTTGCTTTTCATAAATCTCCTGAATTTCTTTAGGAGAAGCGCCATATCCTCTTCAGCGACTTCTGCTGTATCCTCATTCTGCTTACTGCAACTAGCGGTTGCTGTATCCTTGGTTCCTCTGGCGGTCAGTGCTGTGACTTTGGAGCTTGAGTCCTCTGATTCTTTTCTCCTTCTGTTGATATCATATTCGAATGCTTTCAGATCGGAGAATAGGTCGAATGTACTCATGGACTTCAGGTCCATAGACACTCTCATGGCAGTGGTCTTGCTATCCCACTCCGCAGGTAGGGCTCTCAACACCTTCATATTTTTCTCTTTTTGAGTATAGTGTTTGCCCAGAGCTTCTAGTTCATTCACTATGGATGTGAATCTCAAATCTAGTTGCTCAAGAGTCTCTTCATTCTTCATCTCGAAGAGCTCGAATAGTTGGGTCGCATTGGAGATTTTATTATCCTTTGTGAGTTCAGTTCCTTCACAGATTTGCTCCAACTTTTCCCATATTTCTTTGGATGTAGAGCAAGTTTTGACTTTGCTAAATGTGTCTTTATCCAAAGTAATAAATAAGGCGTTCTTTGCCACATTATCCAGGTTGGCTCTCTTCCTGTCTTCGTTTCCCCACTCTTGACGTGGTTTGGTTAGGAAGTTTGGTGGTGGCTGCTCTCCTTCTGCATGGTCTCTTCCATACATTGGATTCACCTTCATGGGCATTATCGGTCCTTCGGTTATGACCGTCCACATTTCATCGTTCATTGCTGAGAGGTGTGCCTGCATTCTTATCTTCCAGTCATCATATTCCTCTATGGAAAACATGGGTAGCTTATGATTGAAGGAATCCATGATATGCTTTAAATATGAGTTTTATGCAGAGAAAACAGTGATACAAGGTGGATCTGGGTAGATGATCAGATAAGCTGGCTTTTAACCCAACTTGCTCTGATATCACTTGTTGGTCCCAAGTGGTATCCGAGGTTCAGAGGGGGGTGAATGAACCTTGGTCGATTTTCAGAATCTTTCAAAACAACCGTTCTGCACTGCAAGTTACTTGAGCTTGCAGCGATAGATGGTTACTGCTTGTAGCGCTACGATACAGTGCTGCACGCTGTAACCTGGAGTTTTGTACGCAGCGGAAATAAACTTTAAAACACAAGGCTGATTTTCTCAAATATGTTTCTTTCTACGTCCACTCTACTGCTCCTCGAGCAGGAACTTCGTTAAGCAAGATTGATTTACAGGACTCTCCTAACAATCTATCAACTTTACAAAGTTAACCACCTACTGAAGTTCAGCGTCCACACAGCAACTGCAACTTCAAAGGCTAACCCACACAGGGTTCCACACTCCCACACAGGGAAGCTGCCTAACTCTAGACAACTAAAACAAACAGCAAGGATCTCTCCTATCAACTGCTTGACACCACTAAAACAACCTAAGCACACAGCAACAACGTTAAAAGGATAAAAAGGTTTTTCTTCAACTTGTGCTTCGAAGTGAGCTTCTGAATCCGTAAGGAATCCTTTAGCTTGAACTTGCTTCACTTCGATAGGTTGAGTGACTGAAACTGATTGTTGGCTTGAATGCTTGAAACTTGTAAGCTTGAAATTTTCGCGAATGGTTTTTAGTTCTCAGGAATAGTAACCAGCTTCATTACACCTCAACCTCTATTTATACTTGAAGGAGAAGATGTCCGTTGAAGGAGACATCTCTCTTTTGAAATTAAAGTAGTCTGGTCAAAGTATGGTTCGCATTTAATGCGACTTGACTTTCTCTTTTTGAGCATTTAATGCGGTAGTTGCGGCTCAATGCTTTCTGCGGCGCGTCAGTCCAGATGGCATCTTCTTATTGGCTCCGTGTCTGCTACTTTGACTTTATCTTGAACGGCTCTATTATTCTTGCTTGAATCTCCGTTCCACGTACTGCATTTATCCTTCCTAGGATTTGCAGGATACTTCTTTTTGTCGTTGGCGCTGTATTACTTAATTGAACAGTAAGTTCTGTGCTGTATCCTCGGTCTTTGTGCAGCTGATACTTCTCTGCAGTGCTGCAGTAAGTTAGACCTGGTTGCAGTATCTTCTGGCAGTGCTGCTGTAACTTCTTTGTAACAGTACTCCTGTATCCTTTTCTTGCAGCGTTGCTGCATGCCGTTCTTTCTTACATTGCTGTAGAAGTTTTTGACTCGTTACAGTGGTGCTGTATCTTCCCTTTATCAGCTATACTGTATCCTGTCTTCTTACAGTAATGCTGTATCCTGCCTTTTTACAGCGATACTGTATCCTTAAAGCTTAGATGCAGCTTTATCCTTTTTAGCTTCCGTTTTCAGCGCTAGACTCAAGACACAATTCTAATCTATTTATCACTTAAACATCGTGAAAAATGGGGTACTTAAAACTTCCTATTACATATGCGGTTTGTCTCATCAAAATCTAAACATTGAAATCCCAACAATTTCCCCCTTTTTGATGATAACAAAACCTTTACATTATTTCGTTCATGATGAAGTTTTAACTTACTTTAACTCATATTGGTAATCCAGATTACATGCTTGCACAGCTTTGAAAAATATAAGATTAATCCTGGATTCATCAGAGATGCATCATGCTATTCCTTTCATCATAAACAACAGGAAAACATAAACAGCATGCATGAGTTCATGAGAATTGAACTTGGTCAGGGCAGAAAGAAAAATTTCTTCAATTGCAGATAGAAATTTTTACAATATCAAGAATACAGTAAGGATCACAAGAGAGTATATAAATACATCTTATTTAAACAGGGACGTTTTGCTTGTAGGTTCGTTAGATCTTCTTTCAGAAAGCCTTTCAAGCTCTTCTCTTCCTCTTGATCGTTTCCACCAATCCCTGATGGATTCTTAATAGGACTCTTCCAGCTTACGTCTGATCACGGGAATTTGAATCCATCTCAGCCAGAAGTCCTCACAGTAGGGTATTATCAACCCATGCTTCACTTTGTCGACAAGAACTTGTTGAATATCAAGTCCTCCTTCCCTAGTGAGCTGCTCATATCTCTTCAATGCAGTCTTGCAAGTCTGATATCTGCTGAATTTGTCTTTCCTGCATAGTTCTCTGAAGTGTCTGAGGTACTCTGATCGTTTGAAAATTGTGATTACCTCAAATGGTGGATTCCGATCATAAGGCAGTCTGACTTCCTTGAAGATGTTAAACCTCCCAATAAGAAGGCAGGATACAGCATTGCTGTAACAAGACAGAACTTAACTACAGCAAGAAGGAAAGAACGGTGTGCAGCATCACTGCAAGAAAATGATACAGGAGTACTGCAAGAAGAAGATACAGCAATACTGTCATAAGATACTACAACCAGGTCTAAGTTACCGCAGCACTGCAAGAAAGTATCAGCTCCACGAAGACCTAGGATACAGCGCTAAGCTTATAGTCCAGTCAAGTCAATCAGCGTAATTCACAATAAGGAGTATCCTACAATCCTAGGAAGGATAAATGCAGTACGAGGAACGAAGATTCAAGCAAGAATAAATAGAGTCGTTCCAGAGAAGGTCAAAGGTACAGACACGGAGCCAATACGAAGATGCCACGTGGAATGACGCGCTGCAGAAAGCTGCGAGCCGCAACTGCCGCATTAAATGCTCCGAAAGAGAAAGTCAAGTCGCATTAAATGCGAACCATGCCTTTGGTCAGACTACTTCAAATTCAAAAGAGGGATGTCTCCTTCAACAAATATCTTCTCCTACAAGTATAAATAGAGGCTGAGATTCACTGAAGCTAGTTACTGAAACATTTACGCAAAATTCACAAAGCTTACAAGATCCAAGTATTTAAGTCTACTATCAGTTTCAGTCACTCAACCTTAAGAAGTGAAGCAAGTTCAAGCTGAAAGTTTCCTCAAGGATTCAGAAGCTCACTTCGAAGCACCAGTTGAAGAAAACCCTTTTATCTTTTTAACCTTGTTGCTGTGTGCTTAGGTTGTTTTAGTGGTGTCAAACAGTTGATAGGAGAGATCCTTGCTGTTTGTATAGTTGTCTAGAGTTAGGCAGCTTCCCTGTGTGGGAGTGTGGAAACCTGTGTGGATTAGCCTTTGAAGTTTGCAGTTGCTGTGTGTACGCTGGACTTCAGTAGGTTGTAACTTTGTAAAGTTGATAGATTGTTAGGAGTGTCCTGTAATTCAATCTTGCTTAACAAAGTTCCTGCTCGAGGAGCAGTAGAGTGGACGTAGAAGGATTACACCACCTTCAAACCACTATAAGCCATAAGTGTTTATTGTTTTTTATCTGTGCTTTAACCTTCCTTTTCTTGTTTATCTCATAAGCATAAAACGTTTTCTGATAGAAGCATATTTGAGAAAATCAGCCTTATGTCTAAATCATCAATTTCCGATGTGCATAAAACTCTAAGTTACAGCGTGCAACACTACATCCTAGTGCTGTAAGCAGTAACAGTCTGTCGCTGCAAGCTCCAGTATCTTGCAGAACAGAAAGGTTTTTCAAAGATTTGAAAAATCGACCAAGGTTCATTCACCCCCCTGAACCTCGGACACCACTTGGGACCAACAATATATATTGAAAATTATGAAAAATATCAATATTTCTACGAAATGCATTAGTTTTTTATATGTGGCTACTCTCTTTGTAAAATTAATCATAAATATGTAATTTTAAAACGAATTATGGACGAAAATATCTTTAATTTATGAAAATATGGATATCTCAATTATTAACATGAATTCTTTTATAAATAAATATCTTTAGATTTTTTTCTGGGTAATCATCTATATCAATATTATAATCATCAAAATTAATAAAAAAAATTATTATCAAAGATCTGTAAGATTTATTCTTGAAATTATTATTTTCAATTACAATTCCAACGTCAGAATTTTACAAAATTCTAACAATCAGGTCCATTGAAATTATTTTTCCCCAAATTAAAATGGTTCTTCCCCAATTATTTAGGAATTTTTGATATGTATCAGAATCAATTAACAGGAATTAACAACAATTCACAACAAAAATGGTATTTTATTAGACCGAACAAAGAGAATTACAGTAACAGGAAATATGTATAAGCGATTGACTGGGATTCTCGGGGAAGAGACTCCAAAAACCAATCCTAAGACTCACAAGACTCAACTAAAACGGTGAACTCTAATCGCATGCCCTTCTCTAATGGGAAAATATGGAATATATATGAAAGGTAGGAGAGAGGGAAGGTGGCAGGGGAGCAGTGTAATGTGCGTGGTAAAAAACGTAAGAAGAAAAGTGCGATTTAATAAGTAAAAGGCGATTTCTTCTATCTAAAGTTTTACCACGTGTTGTATTCTGATAGGCTGACTCCCAACGGCTATTTCTAGCTGATAAACTTGTTCTAATGGCTACAATGAACGACTGATTCTTCCTCCAGCTAAAATCCATGGCGCGGCTCATATCAATACCTCCCCCTCAAGAAAGTCCTTATCCTCAAGGATTGAATTGAGGGAACTGTTGCAAGAGTGTGTCATAATCCTCCCAAGAGCTGTCTTTTGCATTCATCCATTGAATCAGAACTTATGCAACGGCTCAATTTTCACGCTTAATCATCCTGCAATCAAGAACACGAAGAGGTTCAAGAATAAGGTGCTCGTGTGCAGTGTCTATATCTGGTAAGTGTTTTTATGCGATTATAGTTCCCTTCTTGCATTTTAGTTGAGAGATGTGAAAGGTAGGATGAATCTTAGAAGTCTCTGGAAGTTGTAGGGTGTATGCCACTGTGCCAATCTTGTTGATAATCCGAAAGGGTCCAAAGTACTTGGGAGATAGTTTATGGTGTTGTTGTGATCTTGCTGAGACTTGTTTGTATGGGTGAAGCTTAACATAAACCCAATCCCCTACTGTGAAATTTCTCTCTAATCTATGCTTGTCTGCCTGAAGTTTCATTATGTTCTGTGCTTGCATGAGGTGCTGCTTAATTAGCCGAATGGTAGACTCTCGGTGTTGTAAACTTCTATCAACCAAGTCCAATCTTGAGTCAAAGGGTGTATAGAAAATGTGAGAAGGGGGTGGTTGGCCATACACTGTTTCATAAGGTATAAGTTTGAGAGAGGAGTGATGAGTTGTGTTATGTCACCATTCAACTAGGGTAACCACTGAACCCATTCTCTCGGTCTGTCTCCCATCATACATCTTCAATAACACTCCAAACATTTGTTCACTACTTCACTCTGACCATCAGTTTGTGGGTGGTAAGCTGTTGAGTAGTATAGTTGCACCTTCTTCAGAGTGAAGAATTCCTTCCAAAATGAGCTCACGAATATGGTGTCCCTATCACTCACAATCACCTTAGGCATACCATGTAACTTATAAACTATGGTCATAAAACACTGAGCAACAGAACTAGTAGTATAGGGGTGAGTAAGTGCTAAAAAGTGTGCCATTTTGCTCAATCTATCCAGTTATAAAGTCCATAGAGATCTCCTCCCAAATTCTATCAGGAACTGGAAGAGGCTGTAATAAACCAGGGGTGGCAACATTTTCTCCCTTGTTCATTTGGCAAGTATCACATTCTTGGATGAATTTATACACATCAGGTTTTATCCCCTTCCAATGCATACTTTGCTTCAGCCTGTGTAGAGTATTTTTTATTCCAGAATGTCCTCCTTCTGAAGAGGCATGAATGTGTGATAGGATTTTCTGCTTGAGACCTGCATCGTCTGCAATTACCCACTTCTCTTTTCTAGTCAAAATTCCATACAGCCACTCATATTTAGAAAATCTATCATTGTGCTCTTCAACCCTGTAATGATCTTTTTAAGTTTGGGATCCTGATCATAGGAGACTCTGGATTTCTGGAAGTAGAGAGCTGTGAGGTCCAGTAATAGCATTGAGAGTGACTGATAGAGAATCACATTGGGTATTCATCCTTGATAAGCCATCTACCACCACATTCTCTTTTCCCTTCTTATACTCTACTGAATAATCATACCCCATGAGTTTAACTAACCACTTTTGCTATGAAGGTGTAGAAATCCTTTGCTCCAATAAGTACTTGAGGCTCTGGTGATCAGTTTTGATGATAAAGTGTTTGCCAATTAGGTAGGGCCTCCATTTCTGAATTACAGTGACTAAGACAAGCAATTCCTTCTCATAAGTTAGACATTCCCTCCTGCAAGGTAGTGATAGACTTACTCATGTATGCTATAGGTCTCACTTTTTGCATTAAAACAACTCTCAATCCCTTGCCACTTGCATCAGTCTCCACCACAGAATCTTGAGAAAAGTCTGGTAAAGCTAGAATAAGTGTATGAGTCATTGCTTCTTTTAGTGCCTCAAAAGCTATAGTTGCATCTTCACTCCACTGGAAGTTGTCTTTCCTGAGCAACTGAGTTTAAGGTTGGGCCAGCTTACTATAACCCTTTACAAATCTCCTGTAATAGCCTGTCAAGCCAAGGAAACCCTTAAGTTCTTTAACACTCTGTGGAAGTGGCCACCTTTTGACAGCATCAATCTTGCTTGGATCTGTACTAACTCCATCTCCGATGATAATATGCCCAAGGTAGTCCACTGAATTGCTGTCAAAAATACATATGCTGATGTGATGTGGCATCTTCGTTTGGTCTCATACCAACATAATTTACCATTTGCCACAACTACTAAAATTATGTCTAAAGACGATTGAAATTCCCCACACAAATCTTGTGTTAATCCTAGTCTATTTTTCTCAACAACCTATAATCTTTTTATGATTTTCAAAGTCTCATGAGTTGTATTTGTCTCCAGGTGGAAAACCATTGATTCTTCTCATGGATATGAAGCCTTGGGATGATGAGACAGACATGAAGAAGCTGGAAGAAACTATTCGTAGTATTGAGATGTCAGGCCTATAGTGGGGAGCATATATATATATATATATATATATATATATATATATATATATATATATATATATATATATATATGTTTTCTCTTGTATTTTTTCATCATTCTTTCCTCGTTTTCTCTTTTACATAAAACTTGGATACATTTCATTGCAGTAGTACACAAACACAATAACATTGCAACAATCCTTGTGTTTATATTACTGCATTGCTGATTCTGTTCATTTTCTTGTGCAGCAAAATTGGTCCTAGTTGGTTATGGAATTAAGAAGCTGCAGATCATGCTTCACAGTCGAGCCTCACAATATGTGCAAAGTTGTGACATTGTCACCTTCAATAAAATTTGAGGCAGAAGTACATTTTAGCTATAATATTGTTACCTCACTTAGCCTTTACTTCAATTTAGTTTGCTTGATGACATTGCTACCTACCGTGAGGTAGAGTTGATGTTGCATAATCAATTCAGTGGCTTGATTGCAATTTTGAATTAAATTAGTTTAATTTTAATTCAACAATCATGGTTATCCTATAGCAAGAACCTTTTTCATCACCAATCATGAGTTTGTAAAGGACATGTGAATATAGATATGATTGAGATTACTCCATAAGTATTTACGGATACTAACATAATTTTTAAAGTTATGTACAATTAAAAAAAATGTTTTAGCAAATATTTTTTCATATATTATTAAGAAATTAAAAAATAGGATAAAAGTAATAGTTTTTCAAGTACTATTGAGAGAAGAAAATAAATTGATAATTTAGTATTAGTGCTAAGAGAGAAGAAAAATAGAAGAAAGAGAAAAAAAAATTAAGATAGAATAAGATGAGAATGAGATGAGTTTGTAAAAGATGTGTGGAGATAGGATAAAAAAATTGAGATGGATAAGAAAATAAGTTTGTATCAAATTTTGGATGAATATATCATTTAAGAAATAGGCTTCATAATTTAGTATTAATACTAAGAGAGAAGAAAAAAAAATGAAGATAGAATAAGATGAGAATAAGAAAGAAGAAGAAAAAAACAGAGAAAAAATAAAGATAGAATAAGATGAGAATGACAGTTTGTAAAAAATATGTTAAAGTAAAATAAGAAAAAAATTGAGATGAATAAGAATAAAAAAGACTCAAACCTGTTGTAAATAATTCTTGTGTAAGTTCTCTAGAATCTACGGTAGGAAAGTAAGATATGATTATTTAAAAAAAAATAACAGGAAGGTTGTGGTTCTTGAAAAAAGAAGAAAAAAAAATTGCAAGCAAGCTTTAGGGAAGTGCGTGTAACAGAAAAAGAAATCTTTTTCAATAAGAAAATAAATAATATTTTATTGATATGGGACTCATTTTATATATCATTTTCAAATTATATCCCCACATATATTAATATCCTTGGGATACCGAAGAATAGCCCCAAAATTATCTACTCTACAACCAGAGAAAAAAAGACTACATAGAATAGAATATCTCCTATAAGTTTATTGATTTCTAGATTATTTATATATTTTTATTCTTTATGTGCTTTACATCAATAAGATTCTTCTTCTAACTTATGTTAATGTGGTTATTTTCTTGATATATTGTAGATAATTACAATCAAATGATGGTGAAATATCCTCGAACACCACAATTAATATAAAGAATTATTTTTTTACCACCCAATTTAATTTTATTACTTTTTATCGCAATATGAATGAATTGTCAAATATACCCCTGGAACTACATGTGCAATAGTGGAAAAATAATTGATGAGACGATGCAAAAGTACCATATTATGGGTAAACGTCTCATTTTAATGGATTAAATAGTAAAAAAATAAAAAAATATATATTTAGAGTGGTAGAAAAAGAAATAACAATCTACAACATTAAAGTCATTACTTAAATCGATTATATTGATTGATTATATACATTTGTAAACTATTTAAGTTTGTATAACATGTGATATTGATTATATATAACTAATTCAATAAACTAAAAATTGATTTCAATATTTACAATATAATTTCAAATATAAATCAAAATGTAGTGTTATAATAATTTTAAAGAAATCAATAATGTACTATAAATGATATTCCACTATGTGACGTTCATCATACATATTTTTTTATAATTATGTAAAAAAGAGATTTGGTATGGTGGTTAGGGATGAACATGGACACTTTATTGCAGTCTTTATGGGGTACATAGCCGGAAAAATTTGAGTCGGAGTAGCATGAGATTTTGAGTTTGTATCAAATACTGTCTTGGATAAAGAAATTGGATTTTCAAAGAGCGATCTCTGAGATGGACTTCAAACTCGTTCATGGCGGCATCATTTCAAGAAAAATGGACCATTTGGAGTTTGGCGGTATTCTAGAGAATTGTAAGAGAATTCTCAAAGATAATCTCATGTTTAAAGTGAACTTTATTTGTCATCAAGCCAATTTTGGGGTACATCGTTTGTCTAGATTTATTCTTTTTATTTTCTAGCACTCATTGTTCAAATTTCAAGTAAAGTCGAGTTTCAATTGTATTGGTTCAGTTTAAAAAAAAACTAACTAATCAATAAAATAAAATAAAACAAAATACATTCCCACAATTCTAATTCATAATTATGGGTCACTGATTTATTTTTCCTAATCCATTACCAACATATTTTTCTATCTTTTAGAATCTATATAACCGAATGTAATTTATCAATTATAAGTATACAATATCAATAGTTCAAGAATTATTTTGTTTCAAGAATATTGTATATAATTTAAGAAACTGTAACACTCTAAAATTTAAAAAAAATATATATATATATATTAATGATATAAGTTAAATATAAATAATAAATTTTACATTATGTTATAAATTGATAAGCATAATTATGGATAAGTATAGTTATGTCATTGTCACAAATATATCTATATCTATCTTACCTTTCAATAATTGGGAAGAAAAGCCTCAATTTGAGGAAATAATTCGGATTAAAAAGTTAAAAGGGAGACACTCTTTTTTTCTCTCTTCTCGGCTCCCTCCATCTCTGTAACAACTAATTTTTTTAAAAAGCAATATTACATTATAATATAATTTATAAGAATTAATAATATGGTATTAATATATATGGGGATAAGCATAGTATTAAGAAGTAATAATTGACAACAAAATTGAAAACAAGGATAAGATTTTCTCTCTCCTCTCCCTTCCACACATTTTCTCTCTCTCTCTGCTCTCTTTATCAACGTTCTCTCTCTTCTTCTTTAATTTCTTCTCTCTCTTCCCTTAATTTCCTCTTTGCTGTGTACATGTGTGTTTATGGAGCTGTGTTGATGTAGGATAAGTGTGTGTGGTTGTTGTGTTGAAAAAAGAGAAAGAACAAGGCTTTCAATGTTGGGCGGGATGGTGGCCAGTGTCGGGTTGAGCGCTGGCAGCAAGGAGGCGTCGGCGGTTGGGCTTGGTCGGAGCAGCGGCGGTGCTGCATGGGTGTGTTGGTCAGCGAGAGAAGGTATATATATATATATATATATATATATATATATATATATATATATATATATATATTTGTATGTACTTGTGCAGTGTGTGGATTGGGGTGAGCCGCCGCTGCAAGCGGCGGCGAGTGTGGGTGGTTGTGTGTGTTGTGCGTTAGGTTGTGGTGTCGCCAGCGACGTAAGTCGTCGGCAGTGGCAGTGGCAGTGGCCATGGCAGAACTGAAGGTAGGAGAGAGGGGGGAAGGGTGGCGGCTGGACAGAGAAATGGGGGGGCTAGTTTCTGAAAATTAGAGTTAGTTTAGGGGCTTAATTGGAAATCATGGAATTATAGAAAAATTATCTTTAACCCAATAATAATAAATATTACATTTTATACCCTTAGGTTTATGAAATTATGTTTTAAGCATTATGAATTATAAATAATGATATCGGACCCCTGAACTTTGATAAAATTACATTATGTATACTATAAATTGATGATATTAGATATTGTCTATTAGAATTTCTTATTATTGCTAAAATAATCCTTAAAATTTTACTGAAATTACAAGAATACCCTTAGAATTGTTGAAATTGTATTTTATTACTCATAATTTGTTGGGATTATAAAACGGACCCTAAAAATTACAGATATTGCTTCGAGAATTAATATATATATAAAATAATGAATTAAATCCAAACTAATAAATTAGGTTACAAATTAACCTTAGAGATATTATAATAATTAAGGTATGTACAATTTAATAGTTATTGTAAAACTAGATTTTAAAACTCTAGATTCGCGTCTCGTTAACCCCATAACTCTTGAAAAATTATAAATATGGACCTTATGTTTTGATCTTCATAATTTAATAAATAAACCAAAGGCCTAATTATAAATATTAAACATTTAAATAAATTCCCCATATTGTTAAAAATGATATAATGATCTTAATTAATTATGAACTTTACAATGTAAACCTCAAAGTTAAGAATAAAATTAAATATCAAAGTAAATATCAAATTCAATCCTCTTAAATAAAAATTAATTAAACATGTTATGAAATTAAATATATTTTCTAAATTAACCTATAATTGTAGTTAATTGAATTCATGTTTATAATTTCAATTATATAGTTAATCCAAATACACCATAATCATTAATATATTGAAATTTCGTAATATCTAAGTTAAACCGTAAATTACATAATTAGATTTTTTAAGATTATTTTAAAAGGTCTTCAAGAATTATTTTAAGCTAAAAGCTTTATAAATTACTGGTCTAAAATTATTATCACATGTTCAAGATCTAACCTAAATCATAATTCTATAATTAATTTTCCTGAAACTAAGATAAGTCTTCTAAGATCTAATTAAAGTCTAATTAAGTTTTTTAATATTTTAATAAACACATTTTCATTATAATTTCATTTAAACCCGATATTACTTTAAAAATCATTTATCTTACTTCTAAACCACAACATCGTAAGAAACTGAGCTTTAATTAAATGACAAAGAGAAATTATATTAAATAAGTTATTTTATTTAGACCTCTTTATATGTCAATTAAGGTATAAAACCCTAGATCCTGTTTTATGTGATAAAATGGTGTTTTGGCATGTGTGTGTAAAATCTTTTAAAATTATTTTATGTCCTCCTGAGTTTCCCCACCCCACTGAGTGTACTTTTGTCACTCACCCATCTTTTAAAAATGTTTTCAGTTTAGGGAATTTATGGCGTGGGGTGCGAGCGGTGGATGCTGGTGGCCGATGATCAAAGGTTACAGAAACTTTCTATTTAAAATGAGTAATTTCATGAATTTAAGAAGTGTATATTTTATAATTATTCTTGATTTCTATTTATTTTTATTCTATTGAAAGAGTGAATTTTTATAAGTAAGTAACGTCTCGATTAAATAATTATTTTAAAAAAAAAATCGGGACATTACAAAAACTATAGATGTAAAACTAATAAAATATTATATACATATATAAATGTATACAGTACAATCAAACTAAGTAATTTAGATTAATAACCGTCTTTTATTCTATTTATAATGTTATCAACATTATATTAAAAAAAAGTAACATCCTTTGGTAAAAAAAAAACAAGAATATCCTTTCATTATCAATCTTAATAATGAAAATATCATTAAATATGTATAACAGGCTCTTTAGCCTTTATAATAAACAAATATGCATACATTCCCATGGTTGGCTATGCATACTTTTCAAATAGTTTTGTTTTATCCATTACACTACTTGCACATATTTCCTGTCCTCTGGAATATCTATGAAATCATAATTGTAATTAAGTCGCATTTCTTTAATAAATTTCACCTATATTCACATGTAACTTCATAGCTATAAATATCTTACCCAATATCTCGATTTCTTTTAATCAAATTACTTAGTTTTATAAATCTTAAAATCAATTTTTGCTTTGATAAAATAGAGGAATCTAACAAGTTGTAGCATTATAAATAAAGATAGGTCTAGACATGAATTTAATGATCTTTTTTTAATAATTATACCTTTTAATTTATGCTAAATAATTATAAATATTATTATGACAATATACATAATTCGTAACAATATACCAGGTTGCATAAATGAAAAATGAAAAGGTTATTCATATTATCTATAATAATAAATACAAACACCTACAAAATTTACTTTGCAAAGCCCAACCCATATATATTAACTACACAAATTGATTAGAACCAACAATTGACTAATTGATAAAGCCCAACAGAGATATCTTATAAAATAGTCTAATATATAATGAAAAAGCCCAACATAGAACTAATTTCTATAATCCAACTTTCATCACTACATATAAGCTGGATACACAACAGACGAAGCCCAAAATTAATTGAAAAAAAAAACATCAATTAGAAATTAAGGTCAAAACAATTCTAAGGGAAATCTTGAGCCCAAATTATTTTTAGAGGAATCTCGAGTCCAAAACTAAAATTATTATGTATAGCCTTTAAATTAATAGACATAGACCCTCATATATTTAATGTTACATTAAAATCTTTAGAATAAAAAATAAGTTAACTAAAATCAAGAAAATATAAATGAACTAACCGAATAATTGTATTATTAAACCAAAAGATCTAATTATTGAATAAATATACCAAAAGATCTAATTATTGAATAAATATACTAAAAAGTCCAATGCAATTCAATAATTTAAAATAACAAAAACCATTAGTCCAACTTATAAATTTCAAATTTGAGGCCCATTAAAATTATTTTCCCCCAAATTGAAGGTATTTCTCTCCCACTTCCTCTCAAAATTCACACGAAAACTCTCACCGGTTCCTTCTTTCTTGGCATTGGCGTCAACACTTCCTCCTCGTTCTACAAACTAAATCAGGTATAGATTCTCATTCGCCTTTCTTGAAGATTTAAATCCTAAATAATTCCTATCATAGCAAATATACCCAAGGAGTCATAGAAGATAATAGAGGACTTTCTCAATCTTCAATCGAGATGATTCGCGCATATTACTTTTGAGGATTTTGTGAAGGGATCTAAAATTTCTGCAGTGATTTGTAGCTTTTAAGTTGTTCTTTTTTTCTTGATGCTATATTCTCTAGTTTTGTAAAATGCAGTCTCTTTAGGTTCATTTTAAGGATTTACTTGGGAGCATATGATGCCGTAGGCGAATTGCGATTGATTGCGAGTGGTTTTTTTTTTTTAAGAAAACACTCATCATGGGTGGGGGATTAAGGCACCATTCCCAGCCTGTATATAAAAAAGAACGAGAGTTTACAAAACCAAACAAACTATACTAGAGTCATAAACATAAGGCCATAACAGGGAATAAGAAAAGACAACAATAAATGCAAAAGCCAATTAGAATCCCCGGTTTGGGAAACCAAACTATCTAAATCTGAAGTTTGGGTACCCAAGTTGGTCCATACGCACCAAGGAAAGCAAAATGTGGGGAAAAGATGTTGGAGATCTAAATTTGCATCTGTGAAAGGAGGTCTCGAATCTGGATGAGAGAGTGTTGAACCTACCAAGGACCAAGGCGGCCGGAACGGAGAAGAGAAACGACAACCTTGGCATGCAACTCAACACAAAGAGGGGTATCGAACTGAAGAGCCAGCCTAAGACCATAAAGAAGAGTCTGAATCTCGGCACCGAAGCTAGAAGATGCCTGAAAGGGAGTCTGAAATGCAAGAAGAAAATCACCATGATGATCTCGAAGGATGCCACCACCACCTGCAGTGCCGGATACACGATCAAAGGACCCTTCTGTATTTAGCTTGATCCAAGGTTTTGAAGGAAGCAACCATCGAACTAGTTGGGGAGCAATCGAATAGGAAACAGGCATTAATGCCGGCATAAAGTCAACCGTCGGATGTGAGCCTCTCCGGTGAATAGGAAGGAGCCTCCGGGCCATCACAGGCAAAAAAAGATGATGATTAACCTGCCAAATAATATGAGAAGAGCGAAAAAAAACACCACGATGTTTGTGGCTATTCCTCTCCGTCCAAGTAAACCATAGAATCAAGCAAGGAATAATAAAGCAGATATGTGATGTTTGTGCTTGTGGAACCGTATGTCTCTAGAAGCTCAAGACCTGTGAGATATTAGTGGTGTCAGGTAGTGTGCAGTGAAACCAAGAGGTAAAAAAGACCCAAACAGATCGCACGGCATCACATAAAAGAAAAAGATGAGGGATAGACTCGGAGAGGGATGGGGAGGGAGAGCAACAATGACATCTCGAAGCAAGATGAACACCGCGGGATTGAAACTTAGAATCAAGAGGTAACCTATTACGAAGGAGACGCCAGAGAAAGATCGAAATGGTGGGGTTAAGAAGGTTAGACCAGATAACTCCATAAAGGGCCCGAAATGGTCGTCTCGTTCGGACAACCTCCCAAGCAGAGGCCAATGAGAAATCATCGTGAGAGGTCAGCCGCCACCTCATAATATCATCACCTTCAGGCCTAATCGGCACATGGCTCATCTCCTCAATAGACTGATCAGAGAGCCCCATATTTTGAGACCTAGTCTATCTCCTCCAATCTAAGTCCCACTGTCGACCCTGCCAGAAAAAACTAACACACTGATGACTCAACTGTCTATCCGGAAACAAAGTCAAAAGGGGGCTATTCCCCAACCAAATATCATCCCAAAAACTGCACTCACCCGAACCGAGAGCCCACAAAATATGCTGTTGTGCAAGGGAGCCAACCTTGACAAGTCTACGCCAAGGATGGCTTGCAAACCATGGTCTCCTTGTGCGAGTAAGAAAAAGGGGACCATATTTAGCCCACATGAACCGAGCCCATAGAGATCCTTGTGCTCGAAATCTCCATCAAAGTTTGAGGCCAAAGGCCTGAGAAAGATCGCCAAGCCGTCGAAGGCCCAAATCACCTTCAGAAGGAGAGAGACAAACATCCTCCCAACTGACCCAATAGACCTTTTTTTTGGGTCATAGAAATACCCCAAAAGAAACAAGCCAAAATCTGCTCAATCTCCAACAAAATGAACTTCGGCGATTCCATAACTTGTAAATAATGGAGAGGAAGGGTCATGAGAGTAGACCGGATAAGCTGAAGGCGTCCTCCATGAGAGAGATGTCTGTGTCCCCAACCATTCGTCGCATCCAACAAACGCTGTTTAAGGGCCGTAAATAAAACGCCCTTAAGAAATCCCTTATAGAGAGAAATTCCCAAATAAGTGATAGAAAGGGACCCCAACCGAAAATCCGAAAGCTGCTGAACAAGGGGGCCCATTCCTCAGCGAAGTGGTGATGAATGAAAAAATTACTCTTCTGGTAATTCACCATCTGTCCTGTAGCTCGAGAGTAGTGATCAAGAAAATGTATCAGGCGGATTAATCCATCTTTGCAAACCTGGGTGAAGATGAAGATATCATCAGCATAAGAAAGGTGTGAGATAGGAAAGCCTTCATGAGTCCGATAAGTCATATTTGGGTATTTACCGAACAAAGAGTCGAGTCCCCTGGAAAGATAGTCAGCCACTAAAACAAATAGGGATGGAGAGAGAGGGTCACCCTGTCTCAGTCCCCTCGAAGAAGGAAAGAACCCGGAGGGGCAGCCATTAAAAAGGACAAAGAACCAGTTGCGTTCGACACAATTACCAACAAGATCAATCCATCTCGCAGGGAAGCCCAAACGTGCAAGGACCAATCTCAGAAAAGGCCATTGCACCCGATCATAAGCTTTTGCCATATCAAGCTTAATAGTCAAATTCGGAGAATCAGCTGGCATATTGAGATCATGAATCATTTCTTCAGCCAAGAGGATATTGTCACTGATGACCCGACCATAAGTGAAGCCACTCTAATTTTGAGCAACAACAGAAGGAAGAATGGGAGCTAACCTGTTATTCATGATCTTGGAGATGATTTTATTAGTCACATTACAGAGACTGATAGGACGAAAGCCAAAACGCCAGTCACATTCGAGCAATTGTTCACACCAGATACAAAGCCAAAACGTCGATTACAAAACATAAAGTTGGCAGCCGACATAGGCTCCATAATAGCCACAACAGAAAACCGATGCTCACGAATCAAATTATGTAATTCACCCTGAGAAGCTCGATTACCCAAGCCACAGACATTCCAAACAAGAAGGTTGATAGACATAAAAAATGTAAGGTATCAGAGGACTTACCTCCAATAACTCCAGAACGAGTTATTTACTTCCGAAAGAAACTGTCAATTCTGCTATAGGGCGTAGCGGACTTCCCCTTTTATGTGAGGATGTTGCACGGTGTTTCCGAGGTACAACCACAGAATCATCAACAATACATTCCAATTGTAACTGGGGAAATTCAGAAAGAGAATCCGACCGTGTTTTTTGAGAGGATGGAGGATAATGCACGGTTAGAGGTTGGGGATGCATCACGCCATCCAAATCAACCAAAGCAACCCCGAGGGATTCATTGGGTTCATCATCTCCAAATAAATATTGAAGGTAAAGCGAGTTCGAAGTGGGATCGGAATAACACCCTCGTTTTGATGATGAGGGACCTGCCGAGATGAGAGGTATCAATACATGCTCGGGGTTGGCATGCGACCTTATGGGATTTTTTTTGGAATTTTTATGTGGATTTTTGTTTGAGGTTGCAAGGTTGTTTCCACCTTTGGATATGGGGAGAATGTGTTCGGTTTTGGACTGTGGGAATGAAGCATTGGGAGAGGTTGGTGGGTCACAATTTTTTCGGCTTATGGGCTGCTTGGGCGAGATTGTGGGTTGTGCGTGAGAGAGGGTTGGGGTTAATTTTTTTTTTGGGCTTATGGGTGGGTTGCAATTTATTTTGTGTGGGCTTTGTGAGGAATTGGCATTTATTTTAGGTGTGAATATGTGTTTGGTGGCATGGATGGGCAGGCCCAAGGTGGGGGCGGTTGGGGGTGGGCTTAGGGGAGGCTAGTCGTTTATTTTTAGGAATTGGGCCTTTTCTTTTAAATTTGTTCACTTTCATCACTTTGATGGGCTTTTTAATTGAAGGATTACAGCCCACAGCCTTCAATCCACCAAACTGCTGCACATTCAAACACGTCTTGGCCATGCCTCTGCTATCCATCAACACACCATCATCATACCGTGTCTCTGACCCTTCGGCGATAGTCCCACACCACCAACCCTAGCGGCGCCAGACCCATCACCATCCGACGCAACCCCATCAAGCCCGTCAACCCCCTGTTGTTGTCCGACACCAGGAGCGACGCTGCAGGCCTCCGAACAGCGTGCCTGTTCCCGACAGCATACCTGCTCCGCACATCGAGACCCGATACTGTCCAGCGGCGGTTCCAGGCGAGACTCGATGCCCTCTTCCCGGCGAGAGTCGATACCGACCAGCGGCAGATCCTGGTGAGACCCGAAACCATCTTCCCGGCGAGACCCGACACCAACCAGCGGCTGCCCCGCATTACCAGACCCACCACCATATTGTTGTCCCTTACCGTCATCGGCGGCGCTGCAGGAAACTCGGCAGCTAAGGTCAGCAACGGAGGGGTTGATTGGTTATGTGTTTGTGGTTTTAATTAATATGCATTTTAGTTACATTCTTTTTGGGGCATTCAGTGGCACTAAATTCTTGACAAGTATTTCCAGGAAAGGTACCAATTTGACCACATATAGGAGCAATATGAAATGTACAAGTAACTGGTATCAAATTTATTATTTGAAAACAGGACGATGTAGTGAGTTTTTCTTTCAAAAAACAAATGAATTCAAGAGCATATGGTCAGTGTATGTGCTATTTTTAAATCTTAAAACTATTGTTTGTCCAGCTATGATGATATGGTCCTTTTCATGTTGTCAATGTCTTCTAATCTTTAAAGTAAAGTAATGTCGATGTCTTCTAATCTTTAAAGTAATGTCGTGCATATTCTCTGCTAATTATGAAACTTACTCTTTTTGCAAGCTTTTTTGTCTCTACTTGTTTGTTCAAACAACAATATGGAATGAGAATATGAGTAACTTATGTATCTATCTTCTCTGCAAATTACAGAAACCTGATTTCCTGCGATGGATTGCGATGGAGCAACTCCAACATCATCTATTAAAAGGCTAGGAGAGGAACCTTCTTCACCCCCACAATCAAAAAAGTGGCATGTACAAACTTTAGGTAACAAGAGAGTTTGTATAGTTTTCGAACATGTTGACATTAATGTCGGGATTAAGTATAAGGTTGAGTACTCCATCTCCATCGTTAATATAGATTCCCATTGTAGTGCCGATCACCATGGTTTCATCCCTATTACCCCTACACTACAATATGTATCTGAATTTGGAAATGATCCTGTCGCCTATGATGCTTTTTTGGTGTTGGGTGAAACCCTTTATATTTTTGAGGGAAGTCATCAGATTGGGGATTCTTGCAAAAAATCTGTTTTTTCCTTCGATTTATCGTCACTCAGTCTTGACTCAACATCTCTGAAATTGGATAAAACTAATCTGGTAAAGATTGGTGAAATGGGGTCCCCAAAAGCAAGTCCAGTGGTCATCCCAACACTGGATGATCAAAAAATTGTTGTGTTGCCTTCGGATGAATATCCATTTCGCAGATGTGATACGATTGAGTTGTATGATTTGGTAGGTCAAATATGGGAAGAACTCCCTCCTTTGCAGATTAAAGGGTGGGCATGGGCAAAGTTTGAAGCATATGGTTTTATCAACGAATCCACCCTTCTGATCCAGATAAAGAGGGCTGGGATGTATGCTCTAGATCTTGCCGCATCAAACAAGCAGTGGGTACATGTGGATAGGATCTCTTGTGATGCTTGGCGAATCCCGTCACACTATGGTGCCTTCAATTTTCGATTGATTGAGGATCGTTTCTGTATCTCAGATACCGGGGCTTTCGATCTGCAAGAATTTTCCGATCATTGCTTTGATGAACTCTCTTGTGATGGTGGATTCAGTTGGCCGTTCGTGGGATTACCGACAAAATTTGGACCACATCCTTATCATCCGATTGCTACTGATGTGGTTGTGGATGGGATGATAGCTTTTTTGAGCTATGACCAGCAGTTGGGAGTAGTGGACTACTGTCAACTACGAGTGGAAAGACTCAGATTTGTGCCTCAGAATGATTGTCGTATAATTATTGATGTGTGTCGTTCTGATTTGAATACATACCTGGATGATTATAAGGAGAAAAAGAAGTCACTACCAAGTGAAGCCCCTTCTATAACGGACCAATTGATGAAGACAACAATTGTGAAATCTTTCAAGTTCTCGATAACTTTTGGAAAGCAAAACTGTCAACTGTTTCCACCTTGTTCTTTCTTTTGCTTTTGAGTTAGGGTGGTTGCATGAGTAGCTGTGTCCAAGTTCATTTTGTAGGCTTTTCAATACTGCTCATAGTTTCTTCTAGTGTTTGCTCATAGTTTTTGTTGGTTTTCAAACACTATATACTGGTTTGATGTTGGTGATCTCGCTTTAACATGGAAATTTGATTTCGGTTTTGGAAATTACTAGAATTTATGATGATATGATGATAAGTGTTTGATCTAGTTATTTATGGTGAGAAATGTTCATTTTACAGTAGGTTTTATTACTTGATTATGCTATGTTAATGCTAATTTATTGTTTCATAGTTTTTTTTTTTATGTGATTTGAGATTATACAATTTGTAGAGGACTGGGAATTTGATTCTACAAGCTAATGTGATATCTTGAATGGACTTCAGAGTTCATTAACAAGCAGCATGAACACTAAGTGTTGAAGCTCTATAATCTTGAAATAGTGATCTTTGTGATGAAGCAATGTGTGGTGTCAAGGATAATTTAGGTTTTATTACTTGATTAAGTTATGGTAATGCTGACACATAGTTTCGTAGTTTTTTTATGTGATTTGAGATTATACATTTGGTAGTGAAAGTTGAGAATTTGATTCTACGAAGTAAAGGGAATTTGAAGGATGTATCATGAATGGACTTTTGAGTTCATTAACAAGCATCACGAACACTAAGCATCAAAGTGACATAATCTAGAATTTTCAGTTCCTCTTGGAATAGGGAGATTAGTTTATCTTCCTAGGTTGTTGATAACTACACATATGGAGCCTCCTTACACACACATACTTGTTTCATGTTGTTGTTCTGTAATTAGTATTGGGTATGTTGGAGTATTTTGATATTACATGTTTGCTCAAGCTCTATTAACTTTCAGATGTCATTAAAGAGAAGAGTATTTTCCATCATTAAAGGAGTGCAATGACTACTTGGAAGAAGTAGAGTACGTACTTATTTTTCCTTAACTCTGGTCTTGTTGATTTTCTAAGTATTTGAAATCACTATCATGTTTGCCAACTGGTCATGAAGTTTGATTCATAGAGCTAATATTGTGTAGATATCTTGAGGCTCGTCGTCGTGGCTCTTTACTATAATGACAAGAAAGAATTGGAGATAGAATTAAATTTTCTTGTTGATAGTCTGAGCTGCATAGTAGTAATGCCATTATCCGAATCTTGAACCGATTCTATTCTTACCTTTCATCAATGCTGTCCGTCCTTAAGCAGGGACGAGCACTGTCCGGTGGTGGAATTGCTCAACCGATGCCAATGGGTATGGGATTGGGTCGGGTTCTGACATGATGGGGCTTTTGCTAGCATTTGAATATGATGTTTATATATTTTCTTCACATCATAATTTTGTGCTTCTATAGTTGGTCTAAAAAAAATGTATTTATCATTTGATATTGTAACAGTACAACAAACTGAGTGTAAATTGTTGAATATAAAAATTCTGTTAGCTAGATTTCTAGCACACCCTTATTACAAAGCTAAAAAAATCATGTACTGACGACATGTGATAGAAGCGAAGAACTATGCTTGAAATGAAATACTCTAAGTCAATGAAAAATAATGATACATCATTAGTACATAAAGTAGATTTCAATACTAATATAATATGAACCTCATTATTTGATATAAAAACATCGAAATTTTCTGTACTAAGTCCATCCGAGCATTAAATTTAAAAGATCTACCAATTTCTTACCTACAAATCATACATTATTTTACAAGCAAATGAAACTGTCTACCACATTTCATTTCACACATGAAAGCAACTCTCATGACATGTTATATACAACACTCTTGTCAGGGAAGATATCACGTCAAAAACATGGTCAGAACGTCGACTAGGGAGCACTGATGTATAGCTTGTTTGATCCTTGTTTACATGAGCCAATCTGAAGAGCACAACTCGACCCATGTTATAAACAATGGCAGCAAGAATCTACGAGTGGAGTGCCCCGTGTAACTAACACCTATTTTCCTGCATCTGATTTGTGTAGAAGTTATCTAAGCCTTCTTTGGCAGTCTCATCTGCAAGATTGCAGTATGAAATTTAACTATAGCTGGAGAGAAAGGAAAAAAAACAAAGGAAAAAGAAAAAAGTAACATTCTACTACTAGAATGGAAATATAGAAAGAGGCACCAGGAGCATAGGTTAACCAGTTTCTTACCCTTGATTTTTTTGTGTTCCTCCAGCCTACTGAATCTTGAACTGGTGAAGTATATGCGAATTTCTCAAAGGCAATTAGACTCTTATTTTCCACTATGCTTGAGTCACCATGAGAAGATAAGGCCTGCAGTTGGCAATAAAATGAGTCTATGGAAGAATAATATCATCTGTTTCTGCTGTGCATAGAAGAATTAGATCAAAACAATGGAGTTCGTGGATCAGATGAAAATAATGGCAGCAACTGTGATCTG
The DNA here is from genome assembly GCA_028654395.1 of Scutellaria barbata. Lineage (NCBI taxonomy): Eukaryota > Viridiplantae > Streptophyta > Magnoliopsida > Lamiales > Lamiaceae > Scutellaria > Scutellaria barbata. Next base: position 566,676 of record CM053651.1, on the reverse strand, counting down.
TGATTGAAAAGCTAGCATTCAATTTAAATTAGAACAGTGTTCAGCTGCATTTATTGACTTCACAACTATATTTTAGGATAATGACTCTTAAGAGTTACCCAGATCATTTGGTCTAACCATGTAAAACTAAAGTTACAAAAGCGAAAATTCATATACCTCTTCTTTTGTTCCTGAATTCTTAGTCTCTGCTTCAAACTTCTTAATAACCAAGCTTTCACGATAGAACAATATCTGTATACAAGAAAACAAAAGCAAGGGTGAGTCGAAAGTTGAGTAACATCGAAAGGAAGAGGTAACTATCTTCAACAACATACAGACTCTCACCTTATTTTGGAACTTGATATTCGAGGCATCAGTGGCCACCACATGAACACCAAGACAAATGTTGAGGTCAACACAAAAGGGGCAAACAACAGAGTTGAACACACATCCATCTTCTTTGCACCAAATCGTTTTCAGGAAGACCTAACGGGGTTTTGCAGTGTAAGCAAGATATTTGAAGTTCCTTATCCATGTTAAGACCAGAAGGAACATGTGATCCAGCAGAAGGAGTTGAATGATTGGATCGATATTTATGACATTCCTTTTCAAAATTATTCATCTCCTTGGTTCTGTAGGTTGCTTCTGCAGTTATTATTGAACTTGCCAAAGGACTAAACCTATCAGGAATTTCAATAGGGGTACTAAATTCATGGAGATGGCCAACTGATGACAAACCAAGAATTCTTCTCCTTTTCCAAGCATTAGAATTGACACTCCAGGATGATTCTGGCTCAGTAGTTGGGCTATTTGTTGTAGATGTGATTGCTTTTTTGGGAGTAGCAACTTCTAAACACATGAAATTAGGTCTGGGATGCGAATTTTGTCGAGGAGTTGTTGTTTCAGGGCCCCTACAATCCACACCAGGCGTTTCTTTAACAATGGTAAGTTCAAGATCATCTGAGGGATAACCCAACATAGGTGTTGGGGGAGGAGACCTGCATCTGTGGAACATTTATGTCAGCAATTCAGAGGACTAGAAATTCACACTAAAACTACCAAGAAAAGGAATATAGGATGAATCAATCTGTGGTTCAGCAGTTTGTCTAATGTTTAGATGTGCTCAAATAAAAACTTCACCAATAAAAGACAAAAATAGATTAAACAGCTTTCATTGGAAAATTCAAATGTTAATAGTTTTTTTTTTCCCTCAAGTTTCATAGGGAAGTTCTGAGGACTGTTACAATATAAAGGCCTTGAAGGTTACCTGGAGTCCTTGCGAGAATCACACTCTAGATCAATGTACTCATGGAAAACACTAGCACCTTTATCATCCTTCAGCATAACAGCTTCGTTTCTTGTCTTAGAAGAAAGAGAATCACACTTTGCAGCAGGAAATGATGGATGGGTCAACCCAACTGCTGTTTCACCCACAAAATTATCATTTGATCCTACTTTCTTAGAGCAACAACTAGATTTTATCGTTTTTTCATTTCTCTTCCTTGCCCTTTTTTTATTATCTACAGATTTGATGTTTTCACAATCTATTTCCAGATCTTCTGATGAATTAGCAGCTATGCCCGTGTGAACCTGCATCCACAAAATAAAGTGTCAAGTGTCAACATCAACATATCTATTCTCAACGAAAACTAGTGACACCAATATATAACATTAATATTCTCATAAATGATGGAATACTAAGATATGACTCTATTGCAATACCTTCACATCTTTGAAAAATGATTTCAAGCCATCCATTGATTCCTCAAAGTTTCTGTACAGCCCAATTGACTTGCGCAGCCACTTTGATACGTATGCTCTATTTCTGTCGTTATGAAACCGCTCATCTGCATGCAAAAGAACAACAATTTTAACACTTAGTTTCAGAACCCCAATATGATTCCAAAACTATAGTAATCAGGACTATCTAAGCTTTCTAAAAACTTGTTCAAGGTACAGCATGCAATTAGAGAACTAAACCACCAAAAATTAAATACTGTTTAATTCGTTTGTGTAGAAGAAAAGAAATGAGATAGAAAGACTTCAAATATAAATGAATGGAATAACTACTTATCCCTCATAAGGAAGATGGATCACAAGTACCTAAGAAGATGATAGCTCCATGGTCAAATCTGTGTCGTATGCAACGGCCTACAAAAATTAAAGAAATAGTTTGACCATGACCTAGAATTGTACCAAAATGAAATCTAAGCAACCAAGCAAAATAGACCTTCAAATATTGACTTGATTTGATTCAATCAATATACAATTAGGGTACTCATCATTCACTTCACAAACATGGAACCCGTTTTTTTAAAATATCCATGTGATTTGATGACTCACCTACCGCATAACACTTGCCTCTTATAGTTCTCGACATAATTATATAACTACTGTGAAGCATACACAAGAAAATCGTATATGTTCATGGAAATAAATTAAGTTTTACATTACATAATTACATAGGACAAAACAATGATTGTGCACCTCCAGATTCTATTATTTCTCTTATCCAAAATATTATTATGAAGATAAAAACCAGTGTAGTTTATCTTCTTTTAATATTGCTGGCAAACTGTTGGAGACTTAAAACACAAGTAGTTCTTTACTTTTTAACAATGTTGAACAAAATGCATGGTCGAGAGAGATGCTAAAAGAATAATGACCTGCTAAATTGGCCTATCAATGTTCCCAGTAGCATACTTAATTTTACAGAAAGTTCAAATTTCCATACCACGGTTTACCTTTTTATGAAGGAAATGAAGTCCAAACATTCAGTAGAATTTTAATATATTCGCCACCCAAAGACCAAACTTGATAATTTTAAGGAATTTATTACAGCATTTTTTGACATGAAATATAGCAAAGTTGAACCGGTGGAAATATTAGACTAGGGCAATAAAGGAGATAACAATAGCATTCTAAAGCTAGAATTGGAACAAACATGTCAGGATAATGAGTAAGAAATAGAAGCTATGAGAACAACCTGCAGCCTGGTTTAAAGCCCTGAAGGCTTGCTGACACCACTCATTCCCACTTAAAAGGTTTTTTGATAACTCATATGTGTCATTGAACATCTTCTTTCATTCCACTTTAACATCGTAACTGGAAATATCAAGAATTATCGATATGGAGGAAAGCAAAGGCCCATTCTACATGTATGTAAAGATCCATACAAATTGTAACCAATTATACATATCGCGTATCCAGTCAAGCAGTTTCAAATGAGCTTACCAACAAACAAGGATTTCTGCGCATTTAATCGAGACCATTGACCTGTTTCCTGCCACCGAGTGCTTAATTTATCCAGCAGCTTGTAGCTAGGAAAGAAAACGAGGCACCCACCAGGAACAACCTTGCATATTTCCTCCAAAGATGTGCCAACTGCATCCTTTTTTCACAAGAAATATCCAGTCGGGTGGTTTCAAATGAGCTTACCAACAAACAAGGATTTCTCCTTTTTTCACAAGAACACAGCCTATGTTCATGTACACCAGGAAAAGAAATTTCTTTCAATTTCAATAATGGTTAAAAGATGCATAATACCTGAAAAGCATATTCATCTGCACACACTTGTAACTTGCATTGAGCGGATAGTTGCCAGGGCCATTGGAAATCGCAGCCGCCCATACCTATGACAGACGACAAACAAGCTCTCAGATTGGACAAACATATCCAACTTGAGGCAAGATGCTGAGAGAGAATACAGAAAGGAGGGGATGCTATTCTACCTGAGAATCAACATCTATGACATGTGGTGCTTCCAAGCAAGTACCAAACTGAACACCAAGTTCAGAAGAGAAAGTATTCAGCGGTGATAAAGTCCTGTGACAGTAAGCAAAGAAAGTAATATCTCTAGAATTAAGTTTGTCATATGCAAATACTCGATTAAATTATATTATATCTTATGGTCAGAAATATAGATACATTGTATCTATTTAAAATTATAGCACTGATACAAATCAAAACAACTCTTTTGGCAGTGTTAACATGTTTAGATAAACATGAGGACTTGTCAGCACTCCTAATAAGGAGAAACTCAAAGGAAATTGTAGAAGTTTAATGGATCGCCAGAAAGAAGGAAAAAAAACATTTCAGTGAAATAATTAAAATAGCACTTCTTCTATAAAAAGGTGTGACAATGTTTACCCTGAAGTCAGAATCACTGATTGTGAAAAATCAGCAATGCTTTTGGAAACAACAGCAGGATTCAAGCACCAGAAGCTGAATGTGGTCGTCCAACCACCTGCAGCATTTCCCATGCAATAATCACCTCATGTCTTCTTTCTATAGAACTTTAAAAACTGAAGCAGCAATAAAGATTACGAAGTTACTGATTTAAATTCTCTATTATGCAAAGACCAGATTGACATAGTAGGTATTTTATTTATTGTCTTAAAGGAACAGACAGTAATGATTACTTGACAATGAAATGACCTTTATTTTACAACAATAAAACTAAAACAACCTTAGCACTCCATCTATCTGAACATATTATTCCTCTGTTCCTTTTCAAAGAGTATCCCAAACTCCTATTCCGAAAATGAGAACTGAGTTCAAAAGTACCATTTTATTTGAAGTGATAATTCATCAACACTACTTCTGAGGGCAGTAGAGTCAAGTGGCACAACTTTCCCATTTTGAACTCTCGTCCAAAACTCAATGCCTCACCAAATGGAAGCACTAGTGCAGCGATGGTCATCACAATTAGCAGTGGTCTTTCTATGTGCACTGGGCCCATGATCTCATAATTTTCTATTAGTTTCAGTTTTATCCATTCAAGCGCTGTAATTATCATTTTAAAATTTGGAAATCTTTGGCAAATATATTTTATTCACTTTATTTTCAAAGATTGCTTAATATCCACCCACCTCAATCATAACAGAGAAAAGAAACTTGGCATTCTTCAATTGGTGCATGACCAAAATGGATAAGTGTGAAATACTCTACACAATAATGAAAGCCACAAAAGAAGATAAGAATTGAAAACTTCAATATCCTCTAAGGTCCGACTGGCTAAAAGAGGAATAGAGAACTAAGCATTCATGGTAAAACGTGACATCACCATTTACCATCATCTTTCTTCACAAATCTTTGCAGTGCTAGTTCAAAGTCCTGAACATGGACCCATTCCCAGAGAAGAAGTAAGTGAGTGAAGAAAACAATCCTGTATGATAATCATAGGCCCAATCAACAACAGCATTTCATTGCAGCAGATATGTAAAATTATGAAAATGGAGATGAATTACCTTCCAGTGTAGTTGCTGCTTTTCCACTTAAATGAGGGACATCTGGCTCGGCTTCTGAAGCAGCTCTGATTGCCTTCAGAGCAATGCAACTATCAAAATGAGTGGGTAGCCACGAAATAAACAAGATTGTTACATGACAACTAGCTGCAGAACATTCATCAATTGAACAGTATTGATTATTCGAGTACCTTTTTGGCACATTCTTTGAAGATTGGAAAACTCTGCACTGACAAATTAGCTTCTTGTAGCTCTTTTAAAGCCTTATCTCCACTCCAACTGAGTAGGTAATACCAAATAAGAAAAACAAAAAAATGAGAACAAGCCTGTGATTTTGCCTTGAAATCCTACAAAATAATATCTCAAAGAAAAAAAGGATGACTCTGATATGGGTTTCTCTATGCAGTTGTCTAGACAGTTCATGGAATAAACTTTATTTGAGCTTGAAATCTTTGCTTTAGGTGCTTAGAATCAACAAAGAAAGAATTCAGTTTAGTGGGGGGACTCATTTTTTGGATTCATATGCAATAAAAAATGTCTTTTCCACAATACAATTCTCATATCATATAATATTTTAGGGAAAGGATGGCAATTAACTAATTCCAATCATGAAACATCAAATGATTCCATTCGCTAGAGTTTAAATACCCATCATAATTGAGTCAAATGTTCTCTTCATTTATAGGCTAAGATGAAACTTGAGAGGCAGAGACAAAAACTAAAACCATCTTCTTCTGGCAGGAGAAACACATTGTATGAACAAATAATAATAGATCACCCTGTAACATTTTTCCACATCATCTTTCAAGTCCCTGCCAGTTTTGCAAGGACGTGACCAAAAAGAAAGCACAACTTGTATCATCACCAAGCCTAAAACCATTACAGAAAGTTCCCAGAATTCTCTAACTTGCATCTAATGTAAAAAAATTGACTAAAAGAAGATACCGAAATCTATATTCTTAGCAGCTTTTAGCTGACAGCATTTTAGAGGGTGATCGGCAACAAATAAAAGAACATGACAAAGGATCAGGATATAGCACTATATTAGTAAATACTAACCAACGGAAATAACGCCGAAACTCATGCTTTACTAAAGCATTTTTCCTCTGGTCAATCCAGCTCAAGATATCCTACAAAGATTAAAATAAATCTAAAAACTGGCAAAAGAAAGTCCAAGAAACCAAAAACAAGTTCACTAATAATTATCAGCACCTCAGTCATCTCAAACAACGGTTGATAAGTCATGCTATCATGGAGGCTCAGCTGTCTCGGTTCTGCCTGCAAAACTTCAAAAACACAAAGCAATCTAAGATAATATGTAAGGTAATTTATTTAAGAATTTCAAGCTTGCACATATGTTGAAAAATTATAACACAAGACCAAATACTTAATGATCAAAAGGTTGTACAGTCAAAATTCAATTTTGATTTTAATTTGTTGAATCACTACAAATATGAAAATAGGGCCAGTAATCAGTTACTTCTATTCTATTATTGTATGATTTATGAAGAAACACAGAACCAGTTATCAGTTACTTCATTCTCAAAAACATGTCAACCTTCAATAATAAGTTAAAATTGACGGATCAAGTGAATAGATCTAACATACTGCGCTTCATCTAAAATGATAATGCTCTTGCTAATGTCAATTTCCATTGCCTCCCGGATAAGTGGATGGATGATATAGTTATATGGGCAGAATACCAATTCTGCTTCTTGTGCAATGGAACGCGCTGCAAAATATGAACAGCCTGAAAATGGAAGGCTCTTTCAGAGGCTTAGTTAATTGTTTCACCAAATACATGAGTAATAGGAAAGGAGGAAAACAGAACCTTTAACTACTTGCCCAACTTTAACTAGGTCTTCAATGTCATGGACCTCATGGCAGCCTCCTTTCTGAAGAGCGGATGACCTTTCACTTTATGAACATTTCTGATGGGGAAAGTTTTAGTGAGGGAATTGAAATCACGTATATAGAGATATAATAGGCCTCAACAGACCTAAAATAATTTAACTTACTTGAATTCTTGGCAGGTAATTTCCTTATTCTTCAGAAGCAACTTACTGAAAAGTTAAACTACTGTTGGAACAGAAAACAAATATAAGGAGTTATTTACTTATTTTCTGGGGGAGAGCAACCATTGTTCATCAACATTCTCTTCACTGCGTAAGTGGATTTGTACAATAATGTTTCCTCGATCCCTAGAAACACAAAAGGAATAAGTAAAAGAGTATAAATTAACACAAGTAGCATGCACTTAAGTATATATATGAAGGCCAGTGAAAAGTGGAACTCAATTGTAGTCCAATTTTATTTATTTATGACGTGCAATATTCAAAAATGTTGAGCTGTAGCCAGTAGCCCATAATCTAGGCTCTACAAACTCAATAATTTTAATTGAAAAAAAAAAGATCACCCGGAACACACAAAATGATTGATATACAGAGAAATCTATTGCAGTGACACAAACTGCATGCATAAATACAATCCCAAACCACATGAAATGCAAATCCTTAAATAACAACTATCTCATTCCAACATAAATCAACACTATTTGCTGATCACTTCTTTCACTTTACTAGTTTCCCTTTTCCTTCTTTTAGCTTCTCTTGTAATTGTTGAACATGCTGAAAATGGATTGAATGATATAAATAGGGTAATATGTGTATCAATTTTACTTTTAGTTATAGAAAACATGAATAAGATAGATTTTGATAGCTAGATTACTTAATGACTCAAGTGTTCATGTTATCAACTATGTCCACCTTCACAAAACCTAATCTGCATTCCCTCCCTTCAGAACTTGCCATGATTGCTCAATAAATACAAGCCCCGATGGCTAAGTTACAAGTAAAAAACATATACCAATAAACTGCAATATTTACCTTTTACCTTTTACCTTTTATACTTAACCTTTTCAATTCAAAATATATACAACTGATAATACATACAAGCAACATAATATTTGGCCATGTGCTTGTTAAATATACAAGCATTTTAGATTAGATTGAAATTCAACTGAGCAATGCTGCTATAAATCCTTAACTTACTGGCCATGGCAATGGACATATTATATTTAACACAACTTTAAAAATGCATGTGATACTGAAAATAGAAAATTAACATTATGGCAAACCTACCAAAACTGCCATGGGAACCCTGTATGAGGTTTTCTTGTACTCTTGAATCACTTCACTGATTTGAGAATGAGTTCTCCTGAATAAAATGTGCCAAAGTTACACTGATCATTTCTTTTGACAATCAAAAGTACTCTTGGACACCCAAGAGAGTACGAAATTTTGGTGAAACCGTGAAACTAACAGTACAATAATTAGTTAACATCATGCAAAAAAAAATCAGAATTGATCGGGCATGTAATACAGGGTAATTAAGCTTACGATGAATAAAAGATAGTCGGTGCCAATCTTAGTTTCTCCTTTTTGGCATTATTTGTGGAGGATGGAGGTGCTGCTGAATTTCCTAAAAAATTAACATTATAGAAGACATTATGAGTCAAGCTGAAAAGTCCCACAATATTTTACAAATCCAACAATATGGGAGACAAAGCATCACCATACCAAACATTTCCTATAAGGATAGAATCCAATTCAATTTACAAAATATCTAAATGGTGCAATATATCTGCTTAAGTGCTATAACAGAACATGACTTCTTTCAATTACACAATTGAGCAACAGATACACCAACACTACTGTAAAATAAGGTAATCAAATATGATTCTTTGCCCTTTAGAAGCAATCAGTTATGTTCAACTAACTGCTCTTTCTCCCAAGTTCCAATACCCGATGGTTGAGTCTCAGGAATGAAACCACCCCCATGATTAATCGGGTCAGAAAGAGCCCGAGGATCAGGCCTGGAGCTCGAATGCGTTAAATTGGCGCGAACATTCTTCAACTTCTGGCTCTGCTGCCACGCGAGGGTGGCGCAAAGCAGCGACAGTGACTTCCCGGTGCCCGTGGGCGACTCAAGCAGCGCGTGGCAATGGCCGTCCCTCTGCGACCTATCCAGTGTCGATATGACTGGGTTCATGTACGCCAACTGAGAGCCGTAGGGCTGGTATGGGAACTCCACGGGAATTCCCCCGATGTGGATTGTGTTCATCGAACTATGGTTGGAATTGGGGATTAACTTAGGCTTATGGCTTTCCAGTGGCGCCGGGGAAGGGGCTAGTGTGGAGGTGGAGTCCTCCATTTACCACGCACTGGAGGTGTTTGTGTGTGAGAGAGAGAAGAGAGAGATTAGGAGAGATCTGAAGCTTTATAGCTAGCGGCGGAGTTTAGTATTTCGGCGGGAAGATATTTTATCCCTCCATTTTCGAATTTATTTTCTGCTTTAATTAATTTATATATCTTTATATAATAGGATCATAATCCAAAATAGATTATCTAGTTTCTCCACACAACATGTATTTTAACATAGGGTAATAAATATTTTTTTAATTCGAAATATTCATGATTTTTTACATGATTTGTATAAATTTTAATTTTTTATATAAATTTTAAATTTGATCCATTTTATTATATTAGACTAATTGTAATTATACATGTGTTAAAAATCAACGTCTTGAATTATCAGATATGATACAATGCATCAAATTTTATGGTAAAGTGGGTTTTCTCAAAATTAATATAAAGAAGAGTTGATTTGCATGCACCTATTGTATGGATCTTATATCCATACAACGCGAGTTGGGTTGGACCAAATCCTACTCAGAACCGTGCATTCTTTTTTTTCCCCCCTAATTTTTATATTGTTTTACTCATATATTTATATTATATTAAATATGCATTTATATTATATTAAGCATATATTTATATAATATTTTAACTTAAAAAATAATTTTAATAAAAAATCCTAATTTGTACACATATACATGTATGTGGTATTACGCATACTTTTAAGTAATATTAGTCGGTATTACGCATACTTTTAAGTAATATTAGTCATACATTTATGTAATACATAAATGTATAACTAACATAATTAAAAGGGGTAAAATGCTCGAAACCCCCTTGTGATTTGGAAATCTTATGTCGGTCCTCCCTCTGTTAAAAGAATGGCAAGATTTACACGTGTGATATGATTAAACATGCGCGAAATCCCCAATTCCGTCTTACTTGACGAGAGTGTGTTTCACTCGCTGAATGTGCGAATTGTTGTTGATTTTTCTTACTTTTTCACTTGTATTTTGACATGTATACCCTTCCATTGTATATAAAAGCGAAGATATTTAATTTGTACATAAATTATAGTATACAAAAAACTTGCTACTCCAAATTGTTCACTATAAGTCCCCAACTGTATTTTTTTTTGTTCCCCAACTGTATTTTTTTTGTTTAATTAATTTAATTAATTAAAATAGTCCCAACTGTATTTTTTTTTGTTTAATTAATTTAATTAATTAAAATGGTTAATTTTTTTATTTGCATGCTAGGTTGTATGTAATATTTTATTTGTATAATATTGTTTATATTAAAATCTTATTTATTTATTGTGCTCATTATTTTATATGCATTGTGCTCATTTTATGATAATTTGTATAGGGAAATGTCTTCTTCATATAAGAAATTAATGACGAAAAATGAAGAAAATTTAGATATAAGGTATAGTATCTTGAAGTGCCACTGTCGGAAAAATGCTGAGATTAAAGTTGTTGGTCAATCGAAGGCAACAGTGGGCAAATTGTTTTGCACTTGTCGTCTACGTAATTGTGAATATTTTACATGGCTAGAACCCACATCGGTTGCATGGAAGAATTGTACGAGTGAAATGCAAATGCCAAATTTGGAAGAAAAAGTTGACTCTTCTGCAGTAGGAGACAATAATACTATATTGATGCTCTCGAAATACAATGATTTATCATTGAAGATGAAAAAGCTCAACAAAAATCAAGCTCAGCTCAAATTGTCACTCTTGTTATGTTGGTCCTTCTCATTATTGTAATGCTCAAGTGGAACTATTTACAAAATATTTTGTAGCTATTTGCATCCAGTGGGTATTTTGTGAACTATGGTAGTCAATCATATTCTGCTTCAATTATCTCCATTTTCGCATTACAGTAACATGTCCATACATTCAATTATACTATTTGCACACTACAAAGCAATCATCAAGCTCTTAGTAAAATTGAAGATAAAGAATGAATACAAAAGATAGAATCTCAACTAGCAAAAATAATGGACTTCCATATAGCAAAAGTAATTGTTTGATCCTACAACATGACTAATCAAAGCCAAAATTTCCACTCTTACATCGTGTATCCAAATAGCAATTATTGATGTTTCATCATGCACAAAAGGATATAAAACCTACAAACTTTCATAGCATTCACAACCTAATTCATCATGTACCATCTATGTAATTTTAACAACAAAATCAATCTTTCACAGTTAGCAAAATATGTACCCAAGCAACTATCCCAAAAGTAGACATACAGTTATCCCAAAATATCAACCTCTTTTTGATCTTTGAGTTGGCTTCATTTGTTTTCTAGGTCTCTTTTTTGGGAGGCCTGCTGCTGCAGCTTCATCCCTAGATTATTGTGTAGGATTTTGGACAGTTGATGTTTGAGTAGTTTGTTGAGTGAGGTGAGATGGTGGCTGCAAAAAAAGATCTTGTTATGCAGTTATCTAATACATGTCTTAAAGATTGTAAACAAATACAAATCTGAAATGAGAGTAGGGGTACTTGATCTTCATGTAGAGCCCAACCAAATTGCCCAATAAAATCTTGGCTAGGTGTATCTTGTGGCTCTCCTTCTACAGGCTCACATTGATTCTTTTGTCCTTGTTCTTGCTCTCATTCACCCTATCCACCACATTAATAAACCAATATTTAGAAACTGTAAAATGCAAAGATGTACACATTCAAAAAAATGAAATAAAGTTAGGTGTAAAACCTGTTCATGAAGATGTTCTTGTTCTTAGGCAACCAGTTCATTTCCAACCCTTTGTTTATTTGGGCAGCTTCTTTTGTTATGGCCCAATTGCTTGCAAAGCCCACAAGTGTGAGTGAGTACTTTTCTTGATGCTTTCCCTAGACCACCTTGATCATTTCCATCTGACCTCCTCATTTTCTTTGGCCTGCCCCTTCTCAATCTGATATCAAGGGGTGCCACCGGGCTGAATGTGGACTCTTCGAACTCATGCATCCCAGGAACAGGATTGATCATGAAGCTGTACACTTTCATATACATGTAGGATAGTGATATTGGCTATTGGCTACAAGCAACATGCTGTAGAATATTGATAATGGCTACTAGAAACTTTCTGTAAGATATCTACTAAAATTCAGTGTATGATATTTACGAGCATAAAAGTTGAGAAAATGGAAAATGTTCATAAATATCTGTTAAATCTAGCATGTTGGTAGCTGAGAAGAAAATGAAAAATGTTCATAAATATGTAACGCCCCGATTCTTTTTTAAATAAATCTTAACCGAGACGTTACTCACTAAAAAAAAATTTCCTCTTCAAAAGAATTTCGATCTTTAAATAGAACAAAGATAAATAAAATCCTGAATAATTATAAAACATACAATTCTTAAATACATGAAATTAATCATTTTAAAATAAAAAGGTTCTTTAACCTTTGCTCATCGGCTACAGCATCCACCACTCGCACTCCACGCCTTAAAAAAATCCCTAAACTGAAAAACATTTTAAAAGAGGGGTGAGTGTTTGAAATACACTCAGTGGGTTAGGGAAACTCGGGAGGACATAAAAATAATTTCCAAAGATTTTATACACACACCAAAACACCATTTTATCACATATAACAAATTTTCGTAAAACGTTTGTATTTTAATAAAAATCGTAGAAAATAGATCACTTTATAATGTAAGCATCCAACACATGACTTATAATTAATTCAAATATAAGCATTCTTCACAATCAACATCATTCATCTTCAAACATGTCACTTTCATTCCCACATTTACGGTTTTTAACCGTCTTGCAACATATGCGGTTTTCAGCCGCTATGGAAACATATAATCCATCATTCACATTCAATCATCAATTTTCACATAGTTACGGTGCTTAGCCATCATGAAAGCATTTTACGGTTCTTAGCCGCCGTGAAAACATTTCTTTACGGTTATTAACCGTCATTACGGTACTCAGCCGTCATGAAAGCATTTTGCGGTCCACAGCCGCCATGAAAACATATTCTTTACGGGTATTACCCGTCATAATACGGTGATCAGCCGTCATATACGGCCCTAGCCGCCTTGCATACGCATGCACATGCACACATAATTTCATCACAATCACATAATAAAATTCACATATCAAACATACACATAGAAGCACATGTACTGAACAAAACACCAACTTTCAAGTCATCATACGTCATAGCACGTTTATTCATAGACACTTCAATATGGTACGTTTCACATAGAATAAGTTTCACCTTCATCATATAATAACATTTCATATATTCAGCACATAAACCCAACACATTTCGTATAGCATAATAAAATCCGTAATTTAAATATTCTGAAAGGAATATAAATACCGACTTAGCACTTTTCCCCACCTTTTACTGAGAAAGCTTGCAAAGTGTCTACTTCTATATGAGCTTAGTTCATTTCTCCCATCGGATTTCCTACAAAGCGTAATTGCTCGCTTTATAAATTAATCAACTATTATTAATTAAAATACATTCTTAATTTAGAACCTTTTCTGTTAAGAGACTATCTAATTATGTAATTTATGATTTAACTTAGATATTAATAAAATTGAATATATTTATGATTATGACGTATTTAGATTAACTATATAATTTAAATTATAAACATGATTTTAATTAACTGAAATTATAGGTTAATTTAAGAAATATAATTAATTGCATAACAACATGTTTAGTTAATTATTGTTTAAGAGAATGGAATTTAATATTTACTTTGATATTTAATTGGATCTTAACTTTGAGGTTTAAATTGTAAAGTTCATAATTTAATTTAAGATCATTATATCATTTTTAACAATATGGGGAAAATTTATTTAAATGTTTAATATTTATAATTAGGCCTTTGTTTTATTTATTAAAGTATGAAGATAAAAACATAAAGTCCATAATTAATTTAAGGTCATTTGGTCATTTTAACAATACGAGAATTTAACTAAATGTGTAATATTGATATTTAGATCTTTGGTTTTATTAAATTATGAAGATCAAGTTATAACTTTTATAATTATATTTAGGACAAAATGTCATTTAAATCAAGAGAGATTTTTAATTTATATTTAGGTCTATATTTATAATTTCCCAAAAATTATGGGATTAACGAGACGTGAATTTAGGGTTTTAAAACCTAAATTTAAGATAATTATTATATTGTACCTTCTTTAATTATTATAATATCTCTAAGGTTAATTTATAACCTAATTCATTAGATTGCATTTGATTCATTTATTCATATATATATATTAATTCTTGAAACTAATATCTAGGGTCCATTTTATAATTCCAACCAATTATGGATATATATAAAAATATACAATTTCAACATATATTAGGGATCGTTTAGCAATAATAAACAGTTCCTAATAGCATTACCTAATATTATCAATTTATAGGTTACATAATATAATTTTAGCATAATTGAGAGTTTGTTATCATTATTCATTAATTTAGGAGCTTAAAACATATTTCATAATCTTAACTTTGTATAAAAATATAATAATTATAATTATTTGGGTTTTAAATGTCATTCATTCATAAATTATGGATCTTAAAGTATATTTCATAATTTTTAGGGGTGAAAATGTGTAAGGTTCATAATTGCTAAGGTCAAAGTTGAATTTTCAATAATTATGGAGTTTGCAAAATAGTCCTTAATTATATCTAATTTTTCAATTGATACCCCTCCTTCCATACCTTTCTCAACCACCACAGCCGCCGCCCTCGGCCTCGCCTCTGCCGCTGCCGCCGGTGGTTCACGTCACCGGCGACCCCCAACCGAACACAACCACAGCCAACAACACTCATACATGCAGCCCAACTCACACAGCAGTTTATAGACACGCACATAGACATATACACAGCAGCGCCGCTGCTCCTCCGGCGGTAGCTACCAAGCCCAGTCACCGGCGCATCCCTTGCCGGCCACTCCCACTCTTGAGACAGCCGATCTCGGTTTTCCTCTGCCTCCAACAGCAACCATCCTCACCATTCCAACTCTGCCCTTTCGCAGCCACAGATACATATATATATCCTCGCCGCCGCTGCTAGCGGCGGCTCTCAGCCAAACATCAGCCGTCGATCACGGCTGCGGCCACCCATACCCATAGCCACCTTGCAGCATAGAGGAAGAACAAAGACAGAGAGAGTTGCAGACAAGATAAAGAAAGAATGGTTTGGGGAAAGAGAAAATGAGAGAGCTAGCGACAGAGAGGAAGAAATTGGGAGGAAAAATGAGTGAGAGAGGAAGTCCTTATCTCCTTTTTCATTTTACTTGTATCCAATTAGTCAACAATGGTTGTCCTAGACTAGGTGAGGTGTCAAGATTGTAGAGGTGTCCTTAAACTATATTAATCTAATTAACCTAAGCCACTTTAGTTAAATAATAGGTAATAATAATTGCTGGCCACATTATGTACGCATGCATATATACTTATATATATAATTACATTTTTTTTTTCTTTTATTTCATTTCCATTTTATTTGTGTAATAAATTTATTATTATTATTATTATTATTATTATTATTATTATACATCTTATCTATTTATTTATTTCTTTCTTTCTTGTATTCTCATCCCCTATTTATTCCCAAAACTAGCCAATACTATTCATTTATCACCTTATATTATAATATTGCATTAATACCATATAATCTAAATTTAAATTAATTTATTTAAAATTTTAGGGTGTTACAAAATATCTGTTAAATCTAGCATGTTGGTAGCTGAGAAGGTTGTTACATGTTGAGAAATTTGTTGCTCACTATTGAATATCAACGAAATTCCAACAGAGAAATTCCATTGGAGTTCTGGATTTCAAATGAGCCATTCCAACAGAAATTCCAATGGAAAAAAAATTCAACAGAAACTTGGTTTAAATCTATTGGAAAAACTAATTGATGAAGAGAAATCCGACAATTTTTCCAATACAAGAGCAATGGAATTTTTTCCATTTGACTTTTTTTTTTTGGCGATTTCAATATTCATATCATGTAACATGACACATTAAAATAATAAAATGCAAGTATAAAGTTCTGAAGTAAGAACATCAAATATTAATCATTTCCAAAACTCAGTGTACAACAACATATCCAAGATACAAATAAGATGCAATATATCATCTACCATGAAGCAACATATATAAAATAAAAATAAATCCTACAAGTAGTAAACATCACTATGCCAAAAAAATAAGATTCCAACTCAATTGATATCTTCTATTCTGTTTCTTGAGCTTTGGATGGCAGACAATCATCTCTATTGTTGCATCAAGAATCGGTTGCACAATTTGCATACGATTTCAAGACGAGCATAAGAGTGTTCTTGATACAATTTTCCCATCTCTGAAAGCTTGGCAACCTTCAACAAAAAGATTTCTACAATGAACAGAAAAATGAAAGAAGAAAATGAGAAGGGAATTAATAAGGATAATTAAGAAATAGATTTTATTTGATTGTATATATTATATATTTGTATCTTGTGATATTTTTTTCCTTGTATTTCTCCAAAACTGTTGTAATCCCCATCTATTATCAGTAGTACCGACCTCACTTGGTGTGGTGATTTTCAAAAGTGGAAGTGGTGGCTCACTCCGGTGGGCACGGAGGTCATAAGTCGTATGTCCCTCGTTGCATGGCCCATCATCTTTTTCATCAAGACATGCTCCATGCTCTTGCCCGCGGCCCATGATGACTTGGTTTCTCCTGTTCTTATTGGGGCTATTGTTGCTCAAGCAGCCCTGATGGGCCTTTCACTAAGCAGCAGCAAATCCAGCAGCATATTCAGGATAATCCCTCGCCTCTACTTCCAATGGTCACTTATGCTCTGCCATTTGGGCTTTTGTCATCTCATCCAATGACTACTCGCTCTAAATCAGGCGTTTTCAAGCTAATATTTTTATATGTAATGATATTTTTCAAATTATTATTTATATATATATTCTTAAAATTATGAAAAATATCAACATCGTAACAAAATGCGTTGATTTTTTATATGTAAGGATTTTCTTCGTAAAATTAAGGAATGTTTCATAAATATATAATTCAAAAACATATTAGAGATGAAAATATCCTTAATTTATGAAAATATGGATAATTTAGTGATTTACATGAATTTCTTTATATATAAATATCTTTACATTTTTTTAGGTTATCTATATCAATATTATAATAATAAAATTTAATAATATTATATTATAGAAAAATAGCAAAGTTCCATATTATGGATTTCTTGCAGCCCACTTACAAGAATTTATATTGATAGGGGATTTCTTGCAACGGGTTCTTGTAGCCGAAACATGTATATACACTTGATACTTAATAAGTGAAATTAAACAAATATCATTAATATGAAATACAAAATATGAAGATCAATGTTTTTCATATAATTAGCGGAAATATATGTTGATATACAATTGATACTGAATCAGTGAAATTAAACAAATTAATATCATAAATATCACATACAAAAAATGATTATCGACAAAAATATCTTTACATTTATGGAAAACATTAATATCTCAACAAAATTCATTAATTTTTTATATGTAATTATTTTCTTCAAACTAATTACATATATATATATATTGAAAATTATGAAAAATATCAATATTTCAACGAAATGCATTAGTTTTTTATATGTGGCTACTCTCTTTGTAAAATTAATCATAAATATGTAATTTTAAAACAAATTATGGACGAAAATATCTTTAATTTATGAAAATATGGATATCTCAATTATTTACATGAATTTTTTATAAATACATATCCTTAGATTTTTTTCTGGGTAATCATCTATATCAATATTATAATCATCAAAATTAATAATTTTTTTTTATTATCAAAGATCTATAAGATTTATTCTTGAAATTATTATTTTCAATTACAATTCCAACGTCAGAATTTTACAAAATTCCAACAATCAGGTCCATTGAAATTATTTTCCCCCAAATTAAAATGGTTCATCCCCAATTATTTGGAAATTTTTGATATGTATCAAAATCAATTAACACGAATTAACAACAATTCACAACAAAAATGGTATTTTATTAGACCGAATGGAGAGAATTACAGTAACAGGAAACATGTATAAGCGATCGACTGGGATTCTCGGGGAAGAAGAGACTCCGAAGATCGATCCTAAGACTCACAAGACTCAACTAAAACGGTGAACTCTAATCGCATGCCCTTACCTAATGAGAAAAGACGGAATATATATGAAAGGTAGGAGAGAGGGAAGGTGGCAGGGTAGTGTAATGTGTGTGGTAAAAAACGCAAGAAAGAAAGTGTGATTTAATAAGTAAAAGGCGATTTCTTCTATCTAAAGCTTTACCACATGTTGTATTCTGATAGGCTGACTCCCAACGGCTATTTCCAGCTGATAAACTTGTTCTAATGGCTGCAACGAACGATTGATTCTTCCTCCAGCTAAAATCCATGGCGCGGCTCGTATCAATACCTCCCCCTCAAGAAAATCCTTGTCCTCAAGGATTGAATTGAGGGAACTGCTGCAAGAGTGTGTCGTAATCCTCCCAAGAGCTATCTTCTGCATTCATCCATTGAATCAGAACTTATGCAATGACTCGATTTTCATGCTTAATCATCCTGCGATCAAGAACACGAAGAGGTTCAAGAATAAGGTGCTCGTGTGCAGTGTCTATATCTGGTAAGTGTTTTTGTGCGATTATAGTTCCCTTCTTGCGTTTTAGTTGAGAGATGTGAAAGGTAGGATGAATCTTAGAAGTCTCTAGAAGTTGTAGGGTGTATGCCACTGTGCCAATCTTGTTGATAATCCGAAAGGGTCCAAAGTACTTGGGACATAGTTTACGGTGTTGTTGTGATCTTGCTGAGACTTGTTTGTATGGGTGAAGCTTAACATAAACACAATCCCCTACTGTGAAATTTCTCTCTGATCTATGCTTGTCTGCCTGAAGTTTCATTCTATTCTGTGCTTGCATGAGATGCTGCTTAATTAGCCGAATGGTAGACTCTCGGTGTTGTAAACTTCTATCAACCAAGTCCAATCTTGAGTCAAAGGGTGTATAGAATGTGTGAGAAGTGGGTGGTTGGCCATACACTGTTTCATAGGGTGTAAGTTTGAGAGATGAGTGATGAGTTGTGTTATACCACCATTCAACTAGGGGTAACCACTGAACCCATTCCCTCGGTCTGTCTCCCCTCATACATCTTAAATAACACTCCAAACATTTGTTCACTACTTCACTCTGACCATCAGTTTGTGGGTGGTAAGCTGTTGAGTAGTATAGTTGCACCTTCTCCAGAGTGAAGAATTCCTTCCAAAATGAGCTCATGAATATGGTGTCCCCATCACTCACAATCACCTTAGGCATACCATGTAACTTATAAACTGTGGTCATAAAACACTGAGCAACAGAACTAGTAGTATAGGGATGAGTAAGTGCTAAAAAGTGTGCCATTTTACTCAATCTATCCACAGCCACAAAAATTGCTTCCTTGTCTTCTGATTTTGGTAATCCAGTTATAAAGTCCATAGAGATCTCCTCCCAAATTCTATCAGGAACTGGAAGAGGCTGTAATAAACCAGGGGTGGCAACATTTTCTCCCTTGTTCATTTGGCAAGTATCACATTCTTGGATGAATTTATACACATCAGGTTTCATCCCCTTCCAATGCATACTTTGCTTCAGCCTGTGTAGAGTATTTTTTATTCCAGAATGTCCTCCTTCTGAAGAGGCATGAAAGTGTGATAGGATTTTCTGCTTGAGACCTGCATCGTCTGCAATTACCCACTTCTCTTTTCTAGTCAAAATTCCATGCAGCCACTCATATTTAGAAAATCTGTCATTGTACTCTTCTAACCCTGTAATGATCTTTTTAAGTTTGGGATCCTGATCATAGAGACTCAGGATTTCTGGAAGTAGAGAGCTGTGAGGTCCAGTAATAGCATTGAGAGTGACTGATAGAGAATCACATTGGGTATTCATCCTTGATAAGCCATCTGCCACCACATTCTCTTTTCCCTTCTTGTACTCTACTGAATAATCATACCCCATGAGTTTAACTAACCACTTTTGCTATGAAGGTGTAGAAATCCTTTGCTCTAATAAGTACTTGAGGCTCTGGTGATCAGTTTTGATGATAAAGTGTTTGCCAATTAGGTAGGGCCTCCATTTCTGAATTGCAATGACCAAGACAGCAATTCCTTCTCATAAGTTAGACATTCCCTCCTGCGAGGTAGTGATAGACTTACTCATGTATGCTATAGGTCTCACTTTTTGCATTAAAACAGCTCCCAATCCCTTGCCACTTGCATCAGTCTCCACCACAAAATCTTGAGAAAAGTCTGGTAAAGCTAGAATAGGTGTGTATGAGTCATTGCTTCTTTTAGTGCCTCAAAAGCTATAGTTGCATCCTCACTCCACTGGAAGTTGTCTTTCCTGAGCAACCGAGTTTAAGGTTGGGCCAGCATACTATAACCCTTTACAAATCTCCTGTAAATCCCAGTTGGTTATGGAATTAAGAAGCTTCACAGTCGAGCCTCACAATATGTGCAAAGTTGTGACATTATCACCTTCAATAAAATTTGAGGCAGAAGTACATTTGAGCTATAATATTGTTACCTCACTTAGCCTTTACTTCAATTTTGTTTGCTTGATGACATTGCTACCTATCGTGAGGTAGAGTTGATTTTGCATAATCAATTCAGTGGCTTGATTGCAATTTTGAATTAAATTAGTTTATTTTTTAATTCAACAATCATGGTTATCCTATAGCAAGAACCTTTTGCATCACCAATCATGAGTTTGTAAAGGACATGTGAAAATAGATATGATTGAGATTACTCCATAAGTATTTACGGATACTAACACAATTTTTAAAGTTATGTACAATTAAAAAAAAATGTTTTAGCAAATATTTTTTCATATACTATTAAGAAATTAAAATTAAAAAATAGGATAAAAAGTAATAGTTTTTCAAGTACTATTGAGAGAAGAAAATAAATTGATAATTTAGTAATAGTGCTAAAAGAGAAGAAAAATAGAAGAAAAAGAAAAAAAATTAAGATAGAATAAGATGAGAATGAAATGAGTTTGTAAAAGATGTGTGGAGATAGGATAAAAAAAATTGAGATGAATAAGAAAATAAGTTTGTATCAAAATTTGGATGAATATATCATTTAAGAAATGGGCTTCATAATTTAGTATTAGTACTAAGAGAGAAGAAAAAAAAAATGAAGATAGAATAAGATGAGAATAAGAAAGAAGAAGAAAAAAATAGAGAAAAATAAACGCAGAATAAGATGAGAATGACAGTTCGTAAAAAATATGTTGAAGTAAAATAAGAAAAAAACTGAGATGAATAAGAATAAAAAAGACTCAAACCTGTTGTAGATAATTCTTGTGTAAGTTCTCTAGAACCTACGGTAGGAAAGTAAGATATGATTATTTAAATAACAAAAAAAAACAACAAGAAGGTCGTGGTTCTTGAAAAAAAAAAGAAAAAAAATTGCTAGCAAGGTTTAGGAAAGTGCGTGTAACAGAAAAAGAAATCTTTTTCAATAAGAAAATAAATAATATTTTATTGATATGAGACCCATTCTATATATCATTTTTAAATTATATCCCCACATATATTAATAGAGAAAATAGCCTGAATTGCCCTAATTCACTATATTAATGGCCAATCTAACCCTCTCGTTATATTTTTGCCCTATATACCCTATTCCTTATATACCCATCTACCCCCTTTTTTTGAAAAAACCGACATGGTGGGACCCGATCACTGATTGTGTCAGTTGCTCATGTTGACTTCTTTATTTTGTGTATTTCATTCGTATTTTGAGTTATTTTTATACTAATCAAATGAATAAATAAGCAATATATCAATTTATTTATTCGTCTAATTATTTTAAATTTGCATCACTAATTATTTATCTCTTATTATATTATATATAATTACAAGAATGGCAATTGTATGCAAATTGTTATGTTATTTAATTATTTTATTATAATTGCCGTGTATTTGTTTTTATTTTTTGCTAATTACATCTTATATTATTTAACACATTAAATTCAAATCAAAAATAATAATAACACTTATAAAATATTTTCAATAACATGATATACATGGGAACGGCAATTTTTTTTTTTAGGGGGAGAACGGCAATTTTGAAAATAATTGCCGTGCCCCCCTATATTTTTTCAAAAAAATTTCTAAATTTTTCTTAAGTGTTATAATTTGTTAAAAAATTATGAAAAAGCTAATTTTGAAATTAATATTGTAATTATTAATAATTTTAAATGATTAGTATTAGTTTCCCAATTTTTGCAAAATTGCCGTTCCCCCTCTTTATTATTATTTTTTTTTACAAATTAAATAATTATTTATTTCTTGTTATATTACATTATATTACATTTTGTTATGCAAATTGTTATCTTATTTAATTATCTTATATTATATTATAATTGCCGGGCAATTTTTTCTCTAAATTTTTTTTTTTACTTATTTTGCTAATTACATCTTATATTATTTAACACATTAAATTCAAATCAAAAATAATAATAACACTTATAAAATATTTTCAATAACATGATATACATGGGAACGGCAATATTTTTTTCTTTTTTAGGGG
This sequence comes from Scutellaria barbata, assembly GCA_028654395.1. Classification (NCBI taxonomy): domain Eukaryota; kingdom Viridiplantae; phylum Streptophyta; class Magnoliopsida; order Lamiales; family Lamiaceae; genus Scutellaria; species Scutellaria barbata. The sequence continues at coordinate 543,633 of CM053651.1, read as the reverse complement.
GAGAACGGCAATTTTGAAAATAATTGCCGTGCCCCCCTATATTTTTTCAAAAAAATTTCTAAAATTTTCTTAAGTGTTATAATTTGTTAAAAAATTATGAAAAACCTAATTTTGAAATTAATATTGTAATTATTAATAATTTTAAATGATTAGTATTAGTTTCCCAAATTTTGCAAAATTGACGTTCCCCCTCTTTATTTATATATTTTTTTTACAAATAAAATAATTATTTAAATAATTATTTATTTCTTGTTATATTACATTATATTACATTTTGTTATGCAAATTGTTATCTTATTTAATTATATTATATTATATTATAATTGCCGGGCAATTTTTTCTCTAATTTTTTTTTTACTTATTTTGCTAATTACATCTTATATTATTTAACACATTAAATTCAAATCAAAAATAATAATAACACTTATAAAATATTTTCAATAATATGATATACATGGGAACGGCAATTTTTTTTTTTTTTTAGGGGGAGAACGGCAAATTTGAAAATAATTGCCATGCCCCCCAATATTTTTTCAAAAAAATTTCTAAAATTTTCTTAAGTGTTATAATTTGTTAAAAAATTCTGAAAAACCTAATTTTGAAATTAATATTGTAATTATTAATAATTTTAAATGATTAGTATTAGTTTCCCAATTTTTGCAAAATTTCCGTTCCCACTCTTTATTTATATATATTTTTTTACAAATTAAATAATTTTTTAAATAATTATTTATTTCTTGTTATATTACATTATATTACATTTTGAAACGGCAATTTTATGCAAATTGTTATCTTATTTAATTATATTATTATAATTGCTAATTGTAAATTGAGTGTAGTTATTTTTTTTTCTTTTTTTACTTGTTTTGCTAATTACATGATTTCAAATTGTACACTTATATAATATAATATATTATATGAAAAAAGAATTCATAAGACTTATAAAATATTTTTGAGATGTGTTAATATAATAAATACACTTTTGGTAAATGCACTACATTACAATTTCATTACAATTTCACTAAATGAAGATGTGGACATTGAAAGTACAAAAGTAAGAAACACATGCATGACATATATGACACAATGGCATGCATGACACAAAAGTTAAGTTGTTTGGCATTTTTTCAAAACTTTGTTGAAATTTTTTTTCACTTTTGAAGCTATTTGGACACGGCAATTATTTTCATCTTCCTCTCACCTTTTCTTCCTCCCACACCAAGACACGGCCATTGAAGAAGCTTGAAGAAGCTTGGCGAGGTTTTGCTTTGCACTTCAACAATCGTCGGAAAATTGCATCAATTTGTGGGGTTAGTAAAGGCAATTTTTTGTATGTATTTTTTTGTGGAAAGTTTTCCCATTAATTCATGGAATTAGGGATGCAATTATGTTTTATGTTTCTACAATTTTTGTTGTAAGTGTATGAATGAAAGTGTGTTGACAAAATCGTTTTGCATAATAATTTAGGGTTTTTAGGGTTTTTGATGATTTAGGGTTTTTGAGAATTTATAGTATTTTTGTTGAATAATATTTTAGGGTTTTTAGGGTTTTTGATGATTTAGGGTTTTTGAGAATTTATGGTTTTTTTGTTGAAAAATGAAATTCATATGTTGAATAACATGTTCAATGTGGAATAAATAAATTGTTTTACAATTTTTTGAACTAGGGAACGGCAATTTTGGAAACAAAATAGGGCCTATTTTTTTTATGCAAATAATTGTTTTATATGTTAAATTATGTTGGATATTATAATTGATATGTTGAATAATATAGGGGGTTGTGGAATAAATGTTGCAAAGATCATAATATGCACATGCACGACAATTTAAAAAAAAATAGGGGGCACGGCAATTTCACAATAATTGTCGTTTCCCCAAATTTTTTGTTTTTTTAAAAATGCTTTTTAGGGTAATTATGAATAATTTGTTGATAGTTGACTACATTGTTGCATTAGATAGTACACGGCACTTTCAGAATAAAAATAGGGGCTATTTTTTATTTTTTTGCAAATAATTGGTTTATATGTTGAATTATGTTCGCGATGAAATTGAAATGTTGAATAATATGTTGAATGTGGATTAAAATGTTAGAAAAATCATGAATTGAACATGAACAGCAATTTTAAAAAAAAAATTTGGGGGCACGGCAATTTCACAATAATTGCCGTTTTTCCCTTTTATTTAAAAAAAAATGCCTTTTAGGGTAATTAAATTGGATTTGTTGAAAGTGGAAAAAATTGTTGCAAGATGATGTTTAAATATTACAGGGCACTTTTGGAACAAAATAGGGGCTTTTTTATTTTTGGGCAAATAATTGGTTTATATGTTAAATTATGTTGGAGATGAAATTTTTTTGTTGAATAATATGTTGATTAACTTGTAATTTTGTAGAGATTAACTTGTAATATTATTCATATGCTCTAATTTTGTAGACACTTAATGAGTATCCCTAATGTCATGGGTTGTAAAACATGCATTCGTAAAATTTGCATTGATTTTATGTTCTTATGAATATCTCACGTGTTTGCATGATCCGTGTGATCGTGTTAGAAGTATTATTATTTAGGGTATACGGCTTAGGGTTTGGACGCAGTTTTATAAGTTTTTTGGTTTTACTATTTATCAATCTAAATGTTTGTACATTTGCTGTGTAACACATTTTTTGAGTATTAACTAATCAGATTTTGTGTGTTAATGATGTAGATGGCTTTGAGTTGGGTGCGTCCACGATGTCAGGACCGTTTATCTAAAATTAACGGGTATACTCGTTTGAGTATACTACAGGACATTAGGGCCGCTTTAGGAGAGCAAGGGACAGACTGCCTTATCAATTTTTGTGGGACGTGTTTCGGCCACTTTCTTTTATGGGAGACCTCGACTGAGACATGCAAGTCGTTTCTTCATGTTCTTATGTCGCGTGAGTTGACAGGTCCGGATAGGCCGGTGCACGAGAGATGGTTTGGTATTGGTGATTCCCGTCGTGTTACGTGATTTTCAAAGAGAGAGTTCGCTCTTATTACTGGTCTGAGATTCGGCGACTCCGACTTCAATCCGTCTGGGGACCACCATATTCCGGATGGTGGAGTGTACTACAGAGTCCATCATGATAGTACTCACGTGACTCTTCAGATCCTACTTAAGCGATTTCAGGAAGGGGACTACAGCAGGAACATAGATGACGTGATCAAGATTTCGAAGATCCTCATTGTATATTATATCTTGCTCGGAGTTGACCCTAGAAGAACAACGGTGGATAACTGGGTGTGGGCATTAGTCGAGCAGGAAGAGCGATGGGAAGGTTTTCCCTGGGGTAAGCTATCATTTCTGACCTTACTGAAGTACCTGGACCAAGTGCCCACTACTATCGCCAACCAGGATACAACAGTTAGAGGAAAAACCTACCACTTCTACGGGTTCTCAGCAGCGCTACTGGTAAGTATAATTAGTTTATGTACCAAATAAATAATGTTATGTTTTTTCTCTGTGTTGTTCTGATTTAAGAGTTACTTTCTTAAACATTTGTTCAATCTGTTCATTGTCAAGATATGGGCGTATGAGGCCATCCCCGTAGCTGCCCAGTTGGCTGGGTGATGATTGGATACGGGTCATCACATGCCCAGATGTTTGAAGTGGTCGACAAAGCAGTCCGATTCCGAGTTTGATGTGATACATGCGTTGGACGGCGAGGTATTTATATTTTTTTCCTTATTTAGAAATTAAAATTTTTAGTTCATTTTTTAGTAAGTATGTCATGCTTTCAATTTGATGACATTCGAGCCTTTTGATCTAGGTGGAGTGCGTCGAGTCTCTAGATCCGACTCCTGAGGAGACTTGTCAGCCATTCTGGCTTTACATTGACGCTGACTTGGATGTCGATGTGCAAAATGCTCCGAGGAGACGAGGTCATCCACCTTCGATAGTTGCAGCTACTCGACGTGCCCGGGGATCGGTACCTGATGATATGGGTCCATCCATGTCAGTCCATCCGGGGAGACGGAGTAGTAGGTCCTCACGTCAGACATGCCAGGACACTCCTGCGATTGAGCCTCCTGTTGATGACCCACCATTCCAGTCAGAGCCCTTTCACAGTGGGCCGGGATACGTGTACACTGATCCATTTCCTCAAATGTCTGCACAGTCTGAGATCCCTTACCCTGCCGAGCCCATTAGCTACTGTCCTCCTCGTGATCATCATTCTCCGCAGACGTCCTATCCTGAGCATAGTGGTGCACACGATGACCTGATGCAGTGGATGAATGGAATGTTCGACACTCGCTTCGGTGAGATCCGAGGATACTTTGACCAGCATTACACTGACCTGCGAGGTCACGTCGATCAGCAGGATACTAACATGCGAGGATATATTGATCAGCAGTATACTCAGATACGAGGTTATATTGATCAGCACTATACTGACCTTCGAGGTCAAGTACAGGAGTTCGTGCAGCAGATTCTGTCCATCGTCGGCCAAGAGATCCGAGCATTTTACAGGACTCGACCATCCTATTGGGGAGGTTACGAGACACCTGCTGAGGGTATACCAGGATCCCAGCCCGCATTTGAGGCTTCTGCGGTGCCGTTCGATATTGGGGAGGCAGGAGCCGGTGATGCACAGGACCCCATATCACCTCCGTCGGTGAGTTATAGCGATGCAGCCTCTATGCCCGACATTCCCGAGACGAGCGTGGGTATTCGGCATGTACGAGAGAGAGCACCTTCTCGATACGTACGTAGTCCCTTCGTGGCTGGTTCTGTCAGGAGGAAAGGTCAGCGAATGCCTGAGCTAGAAAAGTTTATTGCCGACGGGCTTGCTGCTATAGCCTGACAGGAAGAGCCGAAGCGGTAAGTATGTCATGCTTTCAATTGTATGTTACAATTAGCCACAATAAATGTATTGTATTCTCCTATGTTCTTTTCTTTTGCAGACGCAACGTTGGAGTAGGTTTTGCTGTGGGCCTGAGTTTTTTAGCAATTTTCTGGATCCTGAGGAAGACATGAGAGATGAGGTTTAGATCCTGACTTTTAAAAAAAAAATGCTCCTCATTTCTCTATTAAATCTGATTTGTTATCCCTTGTGGTTATTATTATAAATGATTGTCTATGTTGTATGGGTTTCTTCATCAGGCATTGGACGCCTACCTCGGTATTCTACAAAGCAAGCCACTGTTCGCAGGGGTTCGGCTCCACCCTACAGTGGTACAGTCCGCTCAGATTTGGATTCTCAATTCTTTGTAAGTATCTTCTAATGCAACACTGATCCGTTTGTAGTATATTCTACAGTCGTGTGTGCTTATTATTTGAGTTGTTTTCAGACTATATGTGAACAAATCTGGAATGAAGCCCACAGGGGTGAGTCGGATCTGGTGAAGTACCGACCATTGCGAAAGGAGACTTTCACACCTGAGCAGCTCGACAGACTGGTCCCCTACGTGGTCGGGGTGAAGCCGAAGTGGCGAGGCGTGAGGCCGTGGTGGAAGAAGTGTGAAACTGTAAGTTGTCATTCTTAGTTCAATTATTTTGCACGAGCAAAATATATGTGCTGACAATCATTACATCTCCTGTCTTTTTTTTTGTATACAGTTGCTGACCATCATGAACCTAAACGAACATTGGGTAGCATGTGCGATCTGGTTGCCGACGACGAAGATTGTGCTGTTCGATAGCATGAGATGGACTTGGGATGACAGAAAGGCAGAACGACGTTACAGGCAAATGTTGCCCATTCGACGCGTATTACCTGCCCTTCTTGAGTACACTAGATTCTACGATCACCTAGCAAATGAAGGTACACCTTTGCGTCCTTGCGAGAATAAGTTTGCGATGGTGTCGGGGCAGGAGTCATTTTGTTACGAACAGCATGAGGATCACACAAGCGGTGTATTTGCATTGTTGGCCATCGAGAGTGGTCTTAGTTGGAAGTGGTCGAGCCCTTTGTGGAGGAGAGGGATCGTGGAAGCGAGGAAGATGATGGCTCTGACGGTGTTCAGATTCTCGATTGATGCAGACACCATCACGGAGCAGGATGTAGTCTATTAGACTGCCCTTCTCTTTTATTACGGTCTTTGTTTGGTTTGCTTGTACTCAGGACTGACATTCTGGAATGTTCGTACTGCGTTTCGTGTTTCACTGTATTGGTTCATCAGATCACTCAGATATTCAGTGTGTTTTATCAAGTTTCAGCCATTTGGCTTCTGACGGCTATTTTTACATGAGTGTGGGTTCTTTTTACTGATATTAACTAGGCGTCATTTTATATTGGGTATTCGATCATAGGTTAAATTTTAAGTGAAGTTGGATTATTTAAAAAAATATGATACAATATGTGGATACAAACCAACGTGATTGTAATGTTTATTATCGTATATGCTCGCCAATCAATCATTGCACTGTGAAGAGGATGCTACAAATAACGGATACTTTCTCTTGGTGTGATCTTCTTTCTTACAGATTGAGCATTTTTTCTTCCGCCGAACAGTAGGATTTGCATGCAAGTTAGCTCTGTCGTTGTCATCCTCATTGGGGCCAATGGGTACGCGTCGACATGCAATTGTTCAGAACAACGTGCCCTATTGTGGTCCGTACGCCCACAACAACTACAGCTGCCTGTAGTACAAGTCGAAGCAGATGGGTTTCCAATCGAGGGAATCCTGCGAGACCTAGGTCGGCCAGCCTGTCGAGGCTTGTCTGGAGCAACACACACCATATTTTTTATTTCTTCATTGACAGCCCAATCTTGCGGACCAGGCACCGGCACTACCTCACGACCCCACATTCTCTTCAACCAATCTGTGGTGTAATATGGGGCGACATAGGAACTCACAGCCTCTTTTGCAAAACTGTTGAAGCAGGTAACAGTATAATGAATAACGATCTCCATTATAGTGGCAATCATGTTATTTGGCATACGAAATAGGTAAGAGAGATTAGTAATTTTCGTACCTGATTGCCGCACATGCATGCGAACATGGCATTAACTCAAGTTGAAAGAAATTACACGCACAACTTCTAGTCGACAAATCAACGATGTATATTTTTCCTTCATCTGAAACCTTGAATTTATATCGAGCAAGTTGTTGAACGGTCATTTTTCCACCACGTCTGACTGATTCAATCAACCTTTCATGCGCAGCCTTTGTTGGAAAATTTTCCCTTTCATCTGCAGCAGTCCTCCTCTCGTAAAACCATTTTTCCATTACTCGTCTGGCACACTCCAAAAAAGAACAAACTGGTAGTTTTCTTGCCCATACAAGACGATTATTCCACACCTCAGCTGCGTTGGACGTCATGAAGGAAAATCTTCGAACAGGACACCTAACACGAGACCATCTTTCCTCTTTCGCATTTCGTAAGATCTTGAGTGCACCTTGTCGATCATTGTTCGCCAGGACCTTCATGTACCTGTCATTCAAGAGAAGTGTCAGAAAAGTAGTAAAATGTAGCGGTTGAATAATGTACTTGAATTTTTTGGTGTGTCACCTGTCGAAATCGGCATTATCGTAACAGTGTGCAGGCTTTTGGAAGAGACCCAAAAAATGAGATCCATGTTTCGCCAAATTTTGTTGCAGATGAAAACAACATAGACCATGCGTCGCATCAGGGTAGACTGTCATGATGGCGTTGTTGATGCTCTTGTGTTGATCAGACACAATTAGTAGATGATCTGGGCAGCCGTACGCATTACGGACATGCCGAAAAAACCATGTCCAGGATTCATTATTTTCCACGCTTCCGATCCCAATTGCAAGAGGAAAGACCTGCTCATTTCCATCTTTTGTAACAGCGACGAACCCAATCCCTCGATATTGGCCTTTCAAATGGCAACCATCCACCACTATAACTGGCCGAGCGTAATGTTGAAATCCATGAATGGACGCGGCCAAAGCATAAAACACGTATCTAAATTTACCACTTTGTAGTGTTTCCAAAGCCGTGTACGAACCAGGATTGGCAATTTTCAGGACTTCTAAATACGATGACAACATGGAAAATGACTTAGACGGATCTCCATAAGCAAGCTTTATTGCATGTTTTTTGGCCCGAAGTGCAACCTTGTAACTGAGATTTAGACCATGTCGTTGATTCATTTCTCGCATTATGCTTGTAGCGACCAATTGTGAGTCTTCTCTACGGAGAACATCTGCGTAGTACTCTCCAATTAGGGCAGATGATACTCGACGAGGAACTTCAGGTCCGCTCAAATCATACGTACATTGATGGGGAATCTTGACACTCGAGATTTTCCAAATACCGTACTTCTCAGATGCATGCAGTTTGAATGGACAATTTTTTTTTTGCATTTCACCCAATATCTCTCTTTGTCTGATTTTTCCACGCGGTATTCTACACGGTTCTCCAAATGGTAAAACCCAACGGCATTCTGTAGTTCCATCTTTGACCCAAAAGTCGAGCCTTTTTGTAAATTATTAGTACTCGGCTCTTCTGTGGTGAATTCAAGTCTAAACTGGTGCTTTGGAGATGAACAATCCGGGATAACCCATTCGGATCGATGAATGTAATTCAAAAACTCCTCATAGGCCTGTCGCTACTCCTCATCCAACACAGTTTCATCATCCTCATCTAAGTCGAAGTCATCGATCATATCATTATTCGAATCATCTTCATCTTCGCCACGATGTGAACCTAAAACAATGTAAACAAGTATATCAAAAAGTAGCACGAAATGGGTCCTCAAATTAAATTTTATGAACTTATCCATGCTGACTATACCTTCGCAAGTTGTATATCCCTCTTCCCTCCCTAGGTCTTCAGCAGTTGTGTATCCTTCTTCCCTACCCCTGAAGTCGTGTGCAGAATTAAAAATGTCTGAGCCTTGTAGCAAATTTTCATCTCCACATAAGGGTGGGGACGTATTTAAGTCAATATAGCCAAGACCCCAATCCGATCCGAAGTCCACTGGTTGTCTTGATGATGATGCTGATGGTCTCGTTGCCCATTGATCGATTGAGGATGTACCAAACTGCGACAAACCCTCGTCAAATGAGACACCCCATTTTATATAAAATGTTTCGTCGTCTTGTAATCCAAAAGGAACGTTGTTTTGACTCCAATTTTGATTGTATATGTCGTCAGTCGGTGTCACATCGCCATCATATGTCGATTGATGAATGTGCTTCCTTCTGCTTCATTGAAGGATCCAACATTATAGTTGAAACCTCCGATATTGCTATTCTGCACTTCTGTTGACGGACCGGTATGAGATACTTCATCATCCAACAATTTTAGTGAGATAAACACAACTAGAGTATCGTCAATCATGGACAATAACCTGGTCACATAAAAATCATTCTTTATTTTTTTCTTTTTCACTCTTCTCATCTTCTCAACGAGTGAGTGAATCACGTATCCCCATTTAGTGAGGTCAACACACACAAGTTCATGGATGCTCATGAATAAAGTGTATTACGTGATTCTTTCAAGTTGAACCTCTTGTTTATATCCGTTCTTATACTCCAAACGTTCCCAGTGACCTCCGTACCAAACGACCACCGACATAAAACTCATAGTATACAAGCTGTCAAAAATCATAAACGTAATAAAACTAAGCTAACGAAAGAAAATGTAATTACATAACAAGAAAATCACCAATCTTAAAAGAAAAAATCACAATATAGAATTCCATATAATAACATTTTTATAAGCCATATCTTTATATACAACAACAAAATTTGGCAATTCTAGGCACATATGAGACTATATACATTGATTAGGTACGCAACTACCCCATATATATATAATGTTTTATCCGATAACATTCCCAAAATGTCAAGCCCCAAACTCCAACATCTACGCAGCAGCAGCAGGTGGCGACGGAGGCCTCACCACCCCGGATGTCGATGCACTCGGATCTCTTCCATCAGGATACTCCTCACTGTACACTGTATGCATGTGACTACAAGTGTCATGCATTGTGAAATTCACCTTTTCACCTTATCCTTATTGGATGTATATAACTAGAAGCTTGTTTATTATTTATTCATGTTGAGCCAAAATCTTGTTTATTTCAGGGTACACGACAATTTTAAATGATTGTGCGGGTAGACGACAATTTTACATTAAAGAATTATAATAGAAGATAATTAGGGATTATATAACAATTATAATACAAGAGTTCTAGTTTAACCCATGAATTTCCGCGTACCCATGCAAAAAAAATTATATATATATATATATTAAAAATTGTATTAAATAATATATTATTATTTTAGAAAATAAAAGATAAAGTGAGTTTGGTTGCAACAAAAAAACAATACATATATTAATTTGAAAAATATAAAAATTTGTATTACATAAAAATATAAAAATTATAGAATATTATTTTAGAAAATAACGATAAATGAGTTTGGTTTTAAAATTAATACCAAAAACATAAATTATTTGAAAAAATTATTCTATAAAATCAAAAAAGATATAAAAAAGATTAATTAAAAGAATAACATGAAAACAAACTTTAATATATTAATTGAACCATAAACTATTTAATTAGTACAAAATATATAAATAAAGAGGGTGAACGGCAATTTTGCAAAAATTGGGAAACTAATACTAATCATTTAAAATTATTAATAATTACAATATTAATTTCAAAATTAGGTTTTTCATAATTTTTTAACAAATTATAACACTTAAGAAAATTTTAGAAATTTTTTTGAAAAAATATAGGGGGGCACGGCAATTATTTTCAAAATTGCCGTTCTCCCCCTAAAAAAGAAAAAAAAATTGCCGTTCCCATGTATATCATGTTATTGAAAATATTTTATAAGTGTTATTATTATTTTTGATTCGAATTTAATGTGTTAAATAATATAAGATGTAATTAGCAAAATAAGTTAAAAAGAAAAATTAGAGAAAAAATTGCCCGGCAATTATAATATAATATAATATAATTAAATAAGATAAAAATTTGCATAAAAAATGTAATATAATGTAATATAGCAAGAAATAAATAATTATTTAAATAATTATTTAATTTGTAAAAAATATATATATAAATAAAGAGGGGGAACCACAATTTTGCAAAAATTGGGAAACTAATACTAATCATTTAAAATTATTAATAATTACAATATTAATTTCAAAATTAGGTTTTTCATAATTTTTTAACAAATTATAACACTTAAGAAAATTTTAGAAATTTTTTTGAAAAAATATAGGGGGGCACGGCAATTATTTTCAAAATTGCCGTTCTCCCCCTAAAAAAGAAAAAAAATTGCCGTTCCCATGTATATCATGTTATTGAAAATATTTTATAAGTGTTATTATTATTTTTGATTTGAATTTAATGTGTTAAATAGTATAAGATGTAATTAGCAAAATAAGTTAAAAAGAAAAATTAGAGAAAAAATTGCCCGGCAATTATAATATAATATAATATAATTAAATAAGATAACAATTTGCATAACAAAATGTAATATAATCTAATATAACAAGAAATAAATAATTATTTAAAAAAATATTTAATTTGTAAAAAAAAATATATAAATAAAGAGTGAGAACGGCAATTTTGCAAAATTTGGGAAATTAAATCTAATCATTTAAACATATTAATAATTACAATGCAAATTTCAAAATTAGCTTTTTCATAATTTTTTAACAAATTATAACACTTAAGAAAAATTTAGAAATTTTTTTGAAAAAATATAGGGGGACACGGCAATTATTTTCAAAATTGCCGTTCTCCCCTTAAAAAAAAAAATTGCCGTTCCCATGTATATCATGTTATTGAAAATATTTAATAAGTGTTATTATTATTTTTGATTTGAATTTAATGTGTTAAATAATATAAGATGTAATTAGCAAAATAAGTTAAAAAAAAAATTAGAGAAAAAATTGCCCGGCAATTATAATATAATATAATATAATTAAATAAGATAACAATTTGCATAACAAAATGTAATATAATGTAATATAACAAGAAATAAATAATTATTTAAATAATTATTTAATTAGTAAAAAAATATATATAAATAAAGAGGGGTAACGACAATTTTGCAAAAATTGGGAAACTAATACTAATCATTTAAAATTATTAATAATTACAATATTAATTTCAAAATTAGGTTTTTCATAATTTTTTTAACAAATTATAATACTGAAGAAAATTTTAGAAATTTTTTTGAAAAAATATAGGGGGGCACGGCAATTATTTTCAAAATTGCCGTTCTCCCCCTAAAAAAGAAAAAAAAATTGCCGTTCCCATGTATATCGTGTTATTGAAAATATTTTATAAGTGTTATTATTATTTTTGATTTGAATTTAATGTGTTAAATAATATAAGATGTAATTAGCAAAATAAGTTAAAAAAAAAATTAGAGAAAAAATTGCCCGGCAATTATAATATAATTAAATAAGATAACAATTTGCATAACAAAATGTAATATAATGTAATATAACAAGAAATAAATAATTATTTAAATAATTATTTAATTAGTAAAAAAATATATATAAATAAAGAGGGGTAACGGCAATTTTGCAAAAATTGGGAAACTAATACTAATCATTTAAAATTATTAATAATTACAATATTAATTTCAAAATTAGGTTTTTCATAATTTTTTTAACAAATTATAACACTTAAGAAAATTTTAGAAATTTTTTTGAAAAAATATAGGGGGGCACGGCAATTATTTTCAAAATTGCCGTTCTCCCCCTAAAAAAGAAAAAAAAATTGCCGTTCCCATGTATATCATGTTATTGAAAATATTTTATAAGTGTTATTATTATTATTTTTGATTTGAATTTAATGTGTTAAATAATATAAGATGTAATTAGCAAAATAAGTTAAAAAAAATTAGAGAAAAAATTGCCCGGAAATTATAATATAATATAATTAAATAAGATAACAATTTGCATAACAAAATGTAATATAATGTAATATAACAAGAAATAAATAATTATTTAATTTGTATAAAATATATATAAATATAGGTGGGAACGGCAATTTTCAAAACATTGGAAAATTAATACTAATCATTTAAAATTATGAATAATTACAATGCAAATTTCAAATTTAGCTTTTGAATAAATTTTTCACTAATTATAACACTTAAAAAAATTTTACAATTTTTTTTGCAAAAATATAGGGGGTACGGCAATTATTGAAAAAATTGCCGTGCACCCCCTAAACATGTACCAAAATTGTCGTTCCCACCCAATATATATTAGTGCCAATATTTTATAGGTATTATTATTATTTTTTATTTGAATATAATGTATTAAATAATATAAGATGTAATTAGCATAAAATAAAAACAAATACACGGCAATTATAATAAAATAATTAAATAACATAACAATTTGCATACAATTGCCATTCTTGTAATTATATATAATATAATAAGAGATAAATAATTAGTGATGCAAATTTAAAATAATTAGACGAATAAATATATTGATATATTGCTTATTTATTCATTTGATTAGTATAAAAATAACCCAAAATACGAATGAAATACACAAAATAAAGAAGTCAACATGAGCAACTGACACAATCAGTGATCGGGTCCCACCATGTCGGTTTTTTCAAAAAAAAAGGGGTAGATGGGTACATTAATATAAAGAATAGGGTATATAGGGCAAAAATATAACGAGGGGGTTAGATTGGCCATTAATATAGTGAATTAGGGCAATTCAGGCCATTTTCTCTATATTAATATCCTTGGGATACCAAATAATAGCCCCAAAATTATCTACTCTATAACTAAAGAAAAAAGGCTACATAGAATAGAATATCTCCTATAAGTTTATTGATTTCTAGATTATTTATATATTTTTATTCACGTGTCTGTATCAGATAAGCTGGAAGTTGAAGTGTCACGCTTTGTCTATATGTAAGGGTGTTTTTCCATTGTTAATCTTTCACAAATTCAAAACCCTTAGAGCAATTGTTGATAGAATCGTGCAGAATCGACAGATTGCTATTGAGCGAACTGGATTGACCAAGGAGAAACGACTACCCACTCAGAAACAAGGTACTTTATTTTTCCTTCATAATTATGTTAAGTGAGTCTGGTGATGGATTAGGTCGGGATTATGACCAAGGTGCCTCCGAAGAGCGTGGGACTAGCCCAGGATCAAGCTCTTCCAAAGTAGAAGTTTGGGGGTCGGCTTCTGCTTTAGCCGAGGAGGTTGGTCCATCAGGGTCGGCATTTGCTAAACTTCCGACAGGGATTTCCATCGGGCGCCGGAGATATCGCCGAACTAGACACCCCTCTGAGGACTCAGAGGTAATAGGTTGGCCATCCACTATCACCCAATCCGAACTATCTTGCTGGCAGTTAACTTATAACATACCTCAAGGGGTTACCTTCGATATCCTCTGGCCCGAGGAGCGAATGGATATGCCATCGAAAGATTGTGTGGCCATAAGTTTTCGGGCTCTGGAAGAAGGTCTACGATTCCCAATGGCCCTTTGTCTGACGCGTTATCTCTGGCATTGGGGGATAACACCTAGCCAGCTCCACCCCAACAGTTGGTCATCTATATTAGGGCTGTTCCACCGTTTCAACCTTGGCACTCCTAGCCCACAAGAATTGGCTTGGCTGTTCTCCATTAAGCTCATACCTGGGATGGGAAACCACTTCTACTATATTTCTCTTTGGCTGCACCGACCCCAATTGATATGTGGTCTTCCACCCTCGGTTAAAGACTGGAGAGCCAAGTGGTTCTGGATTGGAGGGGACTGGAAGAGTCCTAGGCCAAATGACCATGACTTTTCCTTGAGAATATCCTGCCCAATAGCTTTCGGGACCGCCCAAGGTATAGTTGTGTAATTTCTTAACCGGCTCTTCTAATGTTATAATATTTTTCTGTTTTGCAGAAGTTGGAGATCAAGGTCTTCTAATCGGTGAGGACTTTTCAAGGAAGATTCATCTCTTGTGCGACAGCATCGACCCCACGCAACATACTTTTCTGTATCTCATCTCAGAAAGTCAGCTTGCTTGAGCTGGTCTGATCTTCCCATTCATCCGTGCCCCTGTAGACTTCATCGGTAAATTCTAAACTATTTTGCTTAGTTTAGGCTTAGTGTACTTGTACTCACTTTCTTGTTTCACAGCCGTCCTCCCTCGTGAGGGCATACTCCCCAGGATGAACCCGACCGATCGCATTAGGCAACGAGCCAAGGAGGCCAAGAAAGAAAAAATGCCGACTAAAGTTCCTGATCAGGGAAAAGAAAGAGGTTTAGAACCTCCAATTCTGGTCGTAACAACCTCAAGTCAGGGGTCGTCTGACCCAAAAGCCCCAGTTGTGAAAAGACCTCAGCCGGCCCCTACTAGGCAGCTAGTCAACAGCCCCGGAGTTACCATTGCAGCGCCGCCTAGGGTATTGTCTTTTGAGTCTCCCCTGGCCGGCTAGGTCAGTATTTGTGGCTGGAATCCTAAGTTGGTGGGAAGTTCTAAGGAGTTCCTTGGATGGAGGCCACCTTTCCAGATCAGTTATGCCCGCACTCAGCAGTCGAGCATGAATTTGTTGAAGAACCTTTCATCGGGGGTCGAGCCGGCAATGGAAGCTCTGGTGAAATCCTGGATGGAGAAACTAGAAGGGTATGCGGGCAAGATGTCCACAGCCGATATGAATATCTGTTCTGCCGTGCTGCATGCCCATGCTTCAGTCTTTGCCTGGTGAGCCCATCTCAAACACCTCGACCAGCAGGAGAGATACGAGGCGAGCAGGACGGAGCTTAGTGAAAAAAGGGCTGAGCTCGCCACTACTTTTGAGGAGAGGAAAACCCTCAAAACTCAGTTGGCCTCCTCCCAAGATTCGTTGGCCAAAGCTGCGAAGACATCCGAATTGGATCGCCAACGAGTCGTTGATGTTTTGATGGAGAAGGCTTGGGTACAGGCTGAGTTAGAGGCAACCCAAGCCGAACTGGAGGCTGTCTAGGCTGAGTTGGAGGTTGCACAAGTTGGCCAACAGGATGAGGTCGTCGTCGTACTTAAATATAAAGACTCCGATGAATGTAAGTACGATGGTATACTGGTCTACCTCTTAATCTTTATGGACAACATTAAGGTGGTGAGGAAGGGGGAGCTCGATGACGGTCCATTAAGGGCGGCGTTAGCCGACTATTTGCAGAAGAATCATTTCCCAAAATATTATCTGGACCTGATGAGTGATCTGTCTGGCTATCTACCTCCAGATTCTAACCAGCTTCTGCAGCCAGCCCCTCCCATCCGGCTCATGTCTAACCCCAGCCTTATGGACACTCCTGAGGTTGGGCAGGTTGAGGCGACTAGCGTGGCCAGTGTAGTTGATATAATTGAGGTAGAGGCCGATGATACCGCCGGCCAATAGACTTGTACTTTGAATTTTTTGATGGTCGCATGGTCTTTTGTGAAGAGGTTCTGGCCTCCAAACCAGTATTTTAAATACAATTGACTATTTGATCGGTGTATGTTTATATGCTAATAACTGCATTTGATTACAATTAACATTTGCTCGGGACCATCTTGAGTAGCTTGACCGATTTCTGGTCAGCTCGGGTTAGCTACCTCGATCACTGGAATTGATCCTCGCCGGCTCGGATGTACTCCTATGAAATATAGCAGAGCCGAGCTGAGGGTATACCAACCAGGATAAGTAACTCAACCTTTGCTCAAGGCTGAACACGTGTTCATATTTGTTATATATATATTAATGATATAAGTTAAATATTAATAATAAATTTTACATTATGTTATAAATTGATAAGCATAATTATGGATAAGTATAGTTATGTCATTGTCACAAATATATCTATATCTACCTTACCTTTCAATAATTGGGAAGAAAAGCCTCGATTTGAGGAAATAATTCGGATTAAAAAGTCAAAAGGGAGACACTGTTTTTTTCTCTCTTCTCAGCTCCCTCCATCTCTGTAACAACTAATTTTTTTAAAAAGCAATATTACATTATAATATAATTTATAAGAATTAATAATATGGTATTAATATATATGGGGATAAGCATAGTATTAAGAAGTAATAATTGGCAACAAAATTGAAAACAAGGATAAGATTTTCTCTCTCCTCTCCCTTCCACACATTTTCTCTCTCTCTGCTCTCTTTATCAACGTTCTCTCTCTTCTTCTTTAATTTCTTCTCTCTCTTCCCTTAATTTCCTCTTTGCTGTGTACATGTGTGTTTATGGAGCTGTGTTGATGTAGTATAAGTGTGTGTGGTTGTTGTGTTGAAAAAAGAGAAAGAACAAGGCTTTCAATGTTGGGCGAGATGGTGGTCGGTGTCGGGTTGAGCGCTGGCAGCAAGGAGGCGCCGGCGGTTGGGCTTGGTCGGAGCAGCGGCGGTGCTGCGTGGGTGTGTTGGTCAGCGAGAGAAGGTATATATATATATATATATATATATTTGTATGTACTTGTACAGTGTGTGGATTGGGGTGAGCCGCCGCTGCAAGCGGCGGCGAGTGTGGGTGGTTGTGTGTGTTGTGCGTTAGGTTGTGGTGTCGCCGGCGACGTAAGTCGTCGGCAGTGGCAGTGGCCATGGCAGAACTGAAGGTAGGAGAGAGGGGGGAAGGGTGGCGGCTGGACAGAGAAATGGGGGGGCTAGTTTCTGAAAATTAGAGTTAGTTTAGGGGCTTAATTGCAAATCATGGAATTATAGAAAAATTATCTTTAACCCAATAATAATAAATATTACATTTTATACCCTTAGGTTTATGAAATTATGTTTTAAGCATTATGAATTATAAATAATGATATCGGACCCCTGAACTTTGATAAAATTACATTATGTATACTATAAATTGATGATATTAGATATTGTCTATTAGAATTTCTTATTATTGCTAAAATAATCCTTAGAATTTTACTGAAATTACAAGAATACCGTTAGAATTGTTGAAATTGTATTTTATTACTCATAATTTGTTGGGATTATAAAACGGACCCTAAAAATTACAGATATTGCTTTCGAGAATTAATATATATAAAAAATAATGAATTAAATCCAAACTAATAAATTAGGTTACAAATTAACCTTAGAGATATTATAATAATTAAGGTATGTACAATTTAATAGTTATTGTAAATCTAGATTTTAAAACTCTAGATTCGCGTCTCGTTAACCCCATAACTCTTGGAAAATTATAAATATGGACCTTATGTTTTGATCTTCATAATTTAATAAATAAACCAAAGGCCTAATTATAAATATTAAACATTTAAATAAATTCCCCATATTGTTAAAAATGATATAATGATCTTAATTAATTATGAACTTTACAATGTAAACCTCAAAGTTAAGAATAAAATTAAATATCAAAGTAAATATCAAATTCAATCCTCTTAAATAAAAATTAATTAAACATGTTATGAAATTAAATATATTTCCTAAATTAACCTATAATTGTAGTTAATTGAATTCATGTTTATAATTTAAATTATATAGTTAATCCAAATACACCATAATCATTAATATATTCAAATTTCGTAATATCTAAGTTAAACCGTAAATTACATAATTAGATTTTCTAAGATTATTTTAAAAGGTTTTCAAGAATTATTTTAAGCCAAAAGCTTTATAAATTACTGGTCTAAAATTATTATCACATGTTCAAGATCTAACCTAAATCATAGTTCTATAATTAATTTTCCTGAAACTAAGATAAGTCTTCTAAGATCTAATTAAAGTCTAATTAAGTTTTCTAATATTTTAATAAACACATTTTCATTATAATTTCATTTAAACCCGATATTACTTTAAAAATCATTTATCTTACTTCTAAACCACAACATCGTAAGAAACTGAGCTTTAATTAAATGACAAAGAGAAATTATATTAAATAAGTTATTTTATTTAGACCTCTTTATATGTCAATTAAGGTATAAAACCCTAGATCCTGTTTTATATGATAAAATGGTGTTTTGGCATGTGTGTGTAAAATCTTTTAAAATTATTTTATGTCCTCCTCAGTTTCCCCATCCCACTGAGTGTACTTTTGTCACTCACCCATCTTTTAAAAATGTTTTCAGTTTAGGGAATTTATGGCGTGGGGTGCGAGCGGTGGATGCTGGTAGCCGATGATCAAAGGTTACAGAAACTTTCTATTTAAAATGAGTAATTTCATGAATTTAAGAAATGTATATTTTATAATTATTCTTGATTTCTATTTATTTTTATTCTATTGAAAGAGTGAATTTTTATAAGTAAGTAACGTCTCGATTAAATAATTATTTTAAAAAGAATCGGGACATTACAAAAACTATAGATGTAAAACTAATAAAATATTATATACATATATAAATGTATACAGTACAATCAAACTAAGTAATTTAGATTAATAACCGTCTTTTATTCTATTTATAATGTTATCAACATTATATTAAAAAAAAGTAACATCCTTTGGTAAAAAAAAAACAAGAATATCCTTTCATTATCAATCTTAATAATGAAAATATCATTAAATATGTATAACAGGCTCTTTAGCCTTTATAATAAACAAATATGCATACATTCCCATGGTTGGCTATGCATACTTTTCAAATAGTTTTGTTTTATCCATTACACTACTTGCACATATTTCCTGTCCTCTGGAATATCTATGAAATCATAATTGTAATTAAGTCGCATTTCTTTAATAAATTTCACCTATATTCACATGTAACTTCATAGCTATAAATATCTTACCCAATATCTCGATTTCTTTTAATCAAATTACTTAGTTTTATAAATCTTAAAATCAATTTTTGCTTTGATAAAATAGAGGAATCTAACAAGTTGTAGCATTATAAATAAAGATAGGTCTAGACATGAATTTAATGATCTTTTTTTAATAATTATACCTTTTAATTTATGCTAAATAATTATAAATATTATTATGACAATATACATAATTCGTAACAATATACGAAGTTGCATAAATGAAAAATGAAAAGGTTATTCATATTATCTATAATAATAAATACAAACACCTACAAAATTTACTTTGCAAAGCCCAACCCATATATATTAACTACACAAATTGATTAGAACCAACAATTGACTAATTGATAAAGCCCAACAGAGATATCTTATAAAATAGTCTAATATATAATGAAAAAGCCCAACATAGAACTAATTTCTATAATCCAACTTTCATCACTACATATAAGCTGGATACACAACAGACGAAGCCCAAAATTAATTGAAAAAAAAAACATCAATTAGAAATTAAGGTCAAAACAATTCTAAGGGAAATCTTGAGCCCAAATTATTTTTAGAGGAATCTCGAGTCCAAAACTAAAATTATTATGTATAGCCTTTAAATTAATAGACATAGACCCTCATATATTTAATGTTACATTAAAATCTTTAGAATAAAAAATAAGTTAACTAAAATCAAGAAAATATAAATGAACTAACCGAATAATTGTATTATTAAACCAAAAGATCTAATTATTGAATAAATATACCAAAAGATCTAATTATTGAATAAATATACTAAAAAGTCCAATGCAATTCAATAATTTAAAATAACAAAAACCATTAGTCCAACTTATAAATTTCAAATTTGAGGCCCATTAAAATTATTTTCCCCCAAATTGAAGGAATTTCTCTCCCACTTCCTCTCAAAATTCACACGAAAACTCTCACCGGTTCCTTCTTTCTTGGCATTGGCGTCAACACTTCCTCCTCGTTCTACAAACTAAATCAGGTATAGATTCTCATTCGCCTTTCTTGAAGATTTAAATCCTAAATAATTCCTATCATAGCAAATATATCCGAGGAGTCATAGAAGATAATAGAGGACTTTCTCAATCTTCAATCGAGATGATTCGCGCATATTACTTTTGAGGATTTTGTGAAGGGATCTAAAATTTCTGCAGTGATTTGTAGCTTTTAAGTTGTTCTTTTTTTCTTGATGCTATATTCTCTAGTTTCTGTAAAATGCAGTCTCTTTAGGTTCATTTTAAGGATTTACTTGGGAGCATATGATGCCGTAGGCGAATTGCGATTGATTGCGAGTGGTTTTTTTTTTTTTTAAGAAAACACCCATCACGGGTGGGGGATTAAGGCACCATTCCCAGCCTGTATATAAAAAAGAACGAGAGTTTACAAAACCAAACAAACTATACTAGGATCATAAACATAAGGCCATAACAGAGAATGAGAAAAGACAACAATAAATGCAAAAGCCAATCAGAATCCCCAATTTGGGAAACCAAACTATCTGAATCTGAAGTTTGGGTACCCAAGTTGGTCCATACGCACCAAGGAAAGCAAAATACGGGGAAAAGATGTTGGAGATCTAAATTTGCATCTGTGAAAGGAGGTCTCGAATTTGAATGAGAGAGTGTTGAACCTACCAAGGACCAAGGCGGCCGGAACGGAGAAGAGAAACGACAACCTCGGCATCCAACTCAACACAAAGAGGGGTATCGAACTGAAGAGCCAGCCTAAGACCATAAAGAAGAGCCTGAATCTCGGCACCGAAGCTAGAAGATGCCTGAAAGGGAGTTTGAAATGCAAGAAGAAAATCACCATGATGATCTCGAAGGATGCCACCACCACCTGCAGTGCCGGATACACGATCAAAGGACTCTTCTGTATTTAGCTTGATCCAAGGTTTTGAAGGAAGCAACCATCAAACTAGTTGGGGAGCAATCGAATAGGAAACAGGCATTAATGCCGGCATAAAGTCAACCGTCGGATGTGAGCCTCTCCGGTGAATAGGAAGGAGCCTCCGGGCCATCACAAGCAAAAAAGATGATGATTAACCTGCCAAATAATATGAGAAGAGTGAAAAAAAATACCACGATGTTTGTGGCTATTCCTCTCCGTCCAAGTAAACCATAGAATCAAGCAAGGAATAATAAAGCAGATATGTGATGTTTGTGCTTGTGGAACCGTATGTCTCTAGAAGCTCAAGACCTGTGAGATATTAGTGGTGTCAGGTAGTGTGCAGTGAAACCAAGAGGCAAAAAAGACCCAAACAGATCGCACGGCATCACATAAAAGAAAAAGATGAGGGATAGACTCGGAGAGGGATGGGGAGGGAGGGCAACAATGACATCTCGAAGCAAGATGAACACCGCGGGATTGAAACTTAGAATCAAGAGGTAACCTATTACGAAGGAGACGCCAGAGAAAGATCGAAATGGTGGGGTTAAGAAGGTTAGACCAGATAACTCCATAAAGGGCCCGAAATGGTCGTCTCGTTCGGACAACCTCCCAAGCAGAGGCCAATGAGAAATCATCGTGAGAGGTCAGCCGCCACCTCATAATATCATCACCTTCAGGCCTAATCGGCACATGGCTCATCTCCTCAATAGACTGATCAGAGAGCCCCATATTTTGAGACCTAGTCTATCTCCTCCAATCTAAGTCCCACTGTCGACCCTGCCAGAAAAAACTAACACACTGATGACTCAATTGTCTATCCGGAAACAAAGTCAAAAGGGGGCTATTCCCCAACCAAATATCATCCCAAAAACTGCACTCACCCGAACCGAGAGCCCAAAAAATATGCTGTTGTGCAAGGGAGCCAACCTTGACAAGTCTACGCCAAGGATGGCTTGCAAACCATGGTCTCCTTGTGCGAGTAAGAAAAAGGGGACCATATTTAGCCCACATGAACCGAGCCCATAGAGATCCTTGTGCTCGAAATCTCCATCAAAGTTTGAGGCCAAAGGCCTGAGAAAGATCGCCAAGCCGTCGAAGGCCCAAATCACCTTCAGAAGGAGGGAGACAAACATCCTCCCAACTGACCCAATAGACCTTTTTTTTGGGTCATAGAAATACCCCAGAAGAAACAGGCCAAAATCTGCTCAATCTCCAACAAAATGAACTTCGGCGATTCCATAACTTGTAAATAATGGAGAGGAAGGGTCATGAGAGTAGACCGGATAAGCTGAAGGCGTCCTCCATGAGAGAGATGTCTGTGTCCCCAGCCATTCGTCGCATCCAACAAATGCTGTTTAAGGGCCGTAAATAAAACGCCCTTAAGAAATCCCTTATAGAGAGAAATTCCCAAATAAGTGATAGAAAGGGACCCCAACCGAAAATCCGAAAGCTGCTGAACAAGGGGGCCCATTCCTCAGCGAAGTGGTGATGAATGAAAAAATTACTCTTCTGGTAATTCACCATCTGTCCTGTAGCTCGAGAGTAGTGATCAAGAAAATGTATCAGGCGGATTAATCCATCTTTGCAAACCTGGGTGAAGATGAAGATATCATCAGCATAAGAAAGGTGTGAGATAGGAAAGCCTTCATGAGTCCGATAGGTCATATTTGGGTATTTACCGAACAAAGAGTCGAGTCCCCTGGAAAGATAGTCAGCCACTAAAACAAATAGGGATGGAGAGAGAGGGTCACCCTGTCTCAGTCCCCTCGAAGAAGGAAAGAACCCGGAGGGGCAGCCATTAAAAAGGATAAAGAACCAGTTGCGTTCGACACAATTACCAACAAGATCAATCCATCTCGCAGGGAAGCCCAAACGTGCAAGGACCAATCTCAGAAAAGGCCATTGCACCCGATCATAAGCTTTTGCCATATCAAGCTTAATAGTCAAATTCGGAGAATCAGCTGGCATATTGAGATCATGAATCATTTCTTCAGCCAAGAGGATATTGTCACTGATGACCCGACCATAAGTGAAGCCACTCTAATTTTGAGCAACAACAGAAGGAAGAATGGGAGCTAACCTGTTATTCATGATCTTGGAGATGATTTTATTAGTCACATTACAGAGACTGATAGGACGAAAGCCAAAACGCCAGATACAAAGCCAAAACGCCAGTCACATTCGAGCAATTGTTCACACCAGATACAAAGCCAAAACGTCGATTACAAAACATAAAGTTGGCAGCCGACATAGGCTCCATAATAGCCACAACAGAAAACCGATGCTCACGAATCAAATTATGTAATTCACCCTGAGAAGCTCGATTACCCAAGCCACAGACATTCCAAACAAGAAGGTTGATAGACATAAAAAATGTAAGGTATCAGAGGACTTACCTCCAATAACTCCAGAACGAGTTATTTACTTCCGAAAGAAACTGTCAATTCTGCTATAGGGCGTAGCGGACTTCCCCTTTTATGTGAGGATGTTGCACGGTGTTTCCGAGGTACAACCACAGAATCATCAACAATACATTCCAATTGTAACTGGGGAAATTCAGAAAGAGAATCCGACCGTGTTTTTTGAGAGGATGGAGGATAATGCACGGTTAGAGGTTGGGGATGCATCACGCCATCCAAATCAACCAAAGCAACCCCGAGGGATTCATTGGGTTCATCATCTCCAAATAAATATTGAAGGTAAAGCGAGTTCGAAGTGGGATCGGAATAACACCCTCGTTTTGATGATGAGGGACCTGCCGAGATGAGAGGTATCAATACATGCTCGGGGTTGGCATGCGACCTTATGGGATTTTTTTTGGAATTTTTATGTGGATTTTTGTTTGAGGTTGCAAGGTTGTTTCCACCTTTGGATATGGGGAGAATGTGTTCGGTTTTGGACTGTGGGAATGAAGCATTGGGAGAGGTTGGTGGGTCACAATTTTTTCGGCTTATGGGCTGCTTGGGCGAGATTGTGGGTTGTGCGTGAGAGAGGGTTGGGGTTAATTTTTTTTTTGGGCTTATGGGTGGGTTGCAATTTATTTTGTGTGGGCTTTGTGAGGAATTGGCATTTATTTTAGGTGTGAATATGTGTTTGGTGGCATGGATGGGCAGGCCCAAGGTGGGGGCGGTTGGGGGTGGGCTTAGGGGAGGCTAGTCGTTTATTTTTAGGAATTGGGCCTTTTCTTTTAAATTTGTTCACTTTCATCACTTTGATGGGCTTTTTAATTGAAGGATTACAGCCCACAGCCTTCAATCCACCAAACTGCTGCACATTCAAACACGTCTTGGCCATGCCTCTGCTATCCATCAACACACCATCATCATACCGTGTCTCTGACCCTTCGGCGATAGTCCCACACCACCAACCCTAGCGGCGCCAGACCCATCACCATCCGACGCAACCCCATCAAGCCCGTCAACCCCCTGTTGTTGTCCGACACCAGGAGCGACGCTGCAGGCCTCCGAACAGCGTGCCTGTTCCCGACAGCATACCTGCTCCGCACATCGAGACCCGATACTGTCCAGCGGCGGTTCCAGGCGAGACTCGATGCCCTCTTCCC
Organism: Scutellaria barbata; assembly: GCA_028654395.1. Classification (NCBI taxonomy): domain Eukaryota; kingdom Viridiplantae; phylum Streptophyta; class Magnoliopsida; order Lamiales; family Lamiaceae; genus Scutellaria; species Scutellaria barbata. Next base: position 518,521 of record CM053651.1, on the reverse strand, counting down.
GGCGAGAGTCGATACCGACCAGCGGCAGATCCTGGTGAGACCCGAAACCATCTTCCCGGCGAGACCCGACACCAACCAGCGGCTGCCCCGCATTACCAGACCCACCACCATATTGTTGTCCCTTACCGTCATCGGCGGCGCTGCAGGAAACTCGGCAGCTAAGGTCAGCAACGGAGGGGTTGATTGGTTATGTGTTTGTGGTTTTAATTAATATGCATTTTAGTTACATTCTTTTTGGGGCATTCAGTGGCACTAAATTCTTGACAAGTATTTCCAGGAAAGGTACCAATTTGACCACATATAGGAGCAATATGAAATGTACAAGTAACTGGTATCAAATTTATTATTTGAAAACAGGACGATGTAGTGAGTTTTTCTTTCAAAAAACAAATGAATTCAAGAGCATATGGTCAGTGTATGTGCTATTTTTAAATCTTAAAACTATTGTTTGTCCAGCTATGATGATATGGTCCTTTTCATGTTGTCAATGTCTTCTAATCTTTAAAGTAAAGTAATGTCGATGTCTTCTAATCTTTAAAGTAATGTCGTGCATATTCTCTGCTAATTATGAAACTTACTCTTTTTGCAAGCTTTTTTGTCTCTACTTGTTTGTTCAAACAACAATATGGAATGAGAATATGAGTAACTTATGTATCTATCTTCTCTGCAAATTACAGAAACCTGATTTCCTGCGATGGATTGCGATGGAGCAACTCCAACATCATCTATTAAAAGGCTAGGAGAGGAACCTTCTTCACCCCCACAATCAAAAAAGTGGCATGTACAAACTTTAGGTAACAAGAGAGTTTGTATAGTTTTCGAACATGTTGACATTAATGTCGGGATTAAGTATAAGGTTGAGTACTCCATCTCCATCGTTAATATAGATTCCCATTGTAGTGCCGATCACCATGGTTTCATCCCTATTACCCCTACACTACAATATGTATCTGAATTTGGAAATGATCCTGTCGCCTATGATGCTTTTTTGGTGTTGGGTGAAACCCTTTATATTTTTGAGGGAAGTCATCAGATTGGGGATTCTTGCAAAAAATCTGTTTTTTCCTTCGATTTATCGTCACTCAGTCTTGACTCAACATCTCTGAAATTGGATAAAACTAATCTGGTAAAGATTGGTGAAATGGGGTCCCCAAAAGCAAGTCCAGTGGTCATCCCAACACTGGATGATCAAAAAATTGTTGTGTTGCCTTCGGATGAATATCCATTTCGCAGATGTGATACGATTGAGTTGTATGATTTGGTAGGTCAAATATGGGAAGAACTCCCTCCTTTGCAGATTAAAGGGTGGGCATGGGCAAAGTTTGAAGCATATGGTTTTATCAACGAATCCACCCTTCTGATCCAGATAAAGAGGGCTGGGATGTATGCTCTAGATCTTGCCGCATCAAACAAGCAGTGGGTACATGTGGATAGGATCTCTTGTGATGCTTGGCGAATCCCGTCACACTATGGTGCCTTCAATTTTCGATTGATTGAGGATCGTTTCTGTATCTCAGATACCGGGGCTTTCGATCTGCAAGAATTTTCCGATCATTGCTTTGATGAACTCTCTTGTGATGGTGGATTCAGTTGGCCGTTCGTGGGATTACCGACAAAATTTGGACCACATCCTTATCATCCGATTGCTACTGATGTGGTTGTGGATGGGATGATAGCTTTTTTGAGCTATGACCAGCAGTTGGGAGTAGTGGACTACTGTCAACTACGAGTGGAAAGACTCAGATTTGTGCCTCAGAATGATTGTCGTATAATTATTGATGTGTGTCGTTCTGATTTGAATACATACCTGGATGATTATAAGGAGAAAAAGAAGTCACTACCAAGTGAAGCCCCTTCTATAACGGACCAATTGATGAAGACAACAATTGTGAAATCTTTCAAGTTCTCGATAACTTTTGGAAAGCAAAACTGTCAACTGTTTCCACCTTGTTCTTTCTTTTGCTTTTGAGTTAGGGTGGTTGCATGAGTAGCTGTGTCCAAGTTCATTTTGTAGGCTTTTCAATACTGCTCATAGTTTCTTCTAGTGTTTGCTCATAGTTTTTGTTGGTTTTCAAACACTATATACTGGTTTGATGTTGGTGATCTCGCTTTAACATGGAAATTTGATTTCGGTTTTGGAAATTACTAGAATTTATGATGATATGATGATAAGTGTTTGATCTAGTTATTTATGGTGAGAAATGTTCATTTTACAGTAGGTTTTATTACTTGATTATGCTATGTTAATGCTAATTTATTGTTTCATAGTTTTTTTTTTTATGTGATTTGAGATTATACAATTTGTAGAGGACTGGGAATTTGATTCTACAAGCTAATGTGATATCTTGAATGGACTTCAGAGTTCATTAACAAGCAGCATGAACACTAAGTGTTGAAGCTCTATAATCTTGAAATAGTGATCTTTGTGATGAAGCAATGTGTGGTGTCAAGGATAATTTAGGTTTTATTACTTGATTAAGTTATGGTAATGCTGACACATAGTTTCGTAGTTTTTTTATGTGATTTGAGATTATACATTTGGTAGTGAAAGTTGAGAATTTGATTCTACGAAGTAAAGGGAATTTGAAGGATGTATCATGAATGGACTTTTGAGTTCATTAACAAGCATCACGAACACTAAGCATCAAAGTGACATAATCTAGAATTTTCAGTTCCTCTTGGAATAGGGAGATTAGTTTATCTTCCTAGGTTGTTGATAACTACACATATGGAGCCTCCTTACACACACATACTTGTTTCATGTTGTTGTTCTGTAATTAGTATTGGGTATGTTGGAGTATTTTGATATTACATGTTTGCTCAAGCTCTATTAACTTTCAGATGTCATTAAAGAGAAGAGTATTTTCCATCATTAAAGGAGTGCAATGACTACTTGGAAGAAGTAGAGTACGTACTTATTTTTCCTTAACTCTGGTCTTGTTGATTTTCTAAGTATTTGAAATCACTATCATGTTTGCCAACTGGTCATGAAGTTTGATTCATAGAGCTAATATTGTGTAGATATCTTGAGGCTCGTCGTCGTGGCTCTTTACTATAATGACAAGAAAGAATTGGAGATAGAATTAAATTTTCTTGTTGATAGTCTGAGCTGCATAGTAGTAATGCCATTATCCGAATCTTGAACCGATTCTATTCTTACCTTTCATCAATGCTGTCCGTCCTTAAGCAGGGACGAGCACTGTCCGGTGGTGGAATTGCTCAACCGATGCCAATGGGTATGGGATTGGGTCGGGTTCTGACATGATGGGGCTTTTGCTAGCATTTGAATATGATGTTTATATATTTTCTTCACATCATAATTTTGTGCTTCTATAGTTGGTCTAAAAAAAATGTATTTATCATTTGATATTGTAACAGTACAACAAACTGAGTGTAAATTGTTGAATATAAAAATTCTGTTAGCTAGATTTCTAGCACACCCTTATTACAAAGCTAAAAAAATCATGTACTGACGACATGTGATAGAAGCGAAGAACTATGCTTGAAATGAAATACTCTAAGTCAATGAAAAATAATGATACATCATTAGTACATAAAGTAGATTTCAATACTAATATAATATGAACCTCATTATTTGATATAAAAACATCGAAATTTTCTGTACTAAGTCCATCCGAGCATTAAATTTAAAAGATCTACCAATTTCTTACCTACAAATCATACATTATTTTACAAGCAAATGAAACTGTCTACCACATTTCATTTCACACATGAAAGCAACTCTCATGACATGTTATATACAACACTCTTGTCAGGGAAGATATCACGTCAAAAACATGGTCAGAACGTCGACTAGGGAGCACTGATGTATAGCTTGTTTGATCCTTGTTTACATGAGCCAATCTGAAGAGCACAACTCGACCCATGTTATAAACAATGGCAGCAAGAATCTACGAGTGGAGTGCCCCGTGTAACTAACACCTATTTTCCTGCATCTGATTTGTGTAGAAGTTATCTAAGCCTTCTTTGGCAGTCTCATCTGCAAGATTGCAGTATGAAATTTAACTATAGCTGGAGAGAAAGGAAAAAAAACAAAGGAAAAAGAAAAAAGTAACATTCTACTACTAGAATGGAAATATAGAAAGAGGCACCAGGAGCATAGGTTAACCAGTTTCTTACCCTTGATTTTTTTGTGTTCCTCCAGCCTACTGAATCTTGAACTGGTGAAGTATATGCGAATTTCTCAAAGGCAATTAGACTCTTATTTTCCACTATGCTTGAGTCACCATGAGAAGATAAGGCCTGCAGTTGGCAATAAAATGAGTCTATGGAAGAATAATATCATCTGTTTCTGCTGTGCATAGAAGAATTAGATCAAAACAATGGAGTTCGTGGATCAGATGAAAATAATGGCAGCAACTGTGATCTGTGATTGAAAAGCTAGCATTCAATTTAAATTAGAACAGTGTTCAGCTGCATTTATTGACTTCACAACTATATTTTAGGATAATGACTCTTAAGAGTTACCCAGATCATTTGGTCTAACCATGTAAAACTAAAGTTACAAAAGCGAAAATTCATATACCTCTTCTTTTGTTCCTGAATTCTTAGTCTCTGCTTCAAACTTCTTAATAACCAAGCTTTCACGATAGAACAATATCTGTATACAAGAAAACAAAAGCAAGGGTGAGTCGAAAGTTGAGTAACATCGAAAGGAAGAGGTAACTATCTTCAACAACATACAGACTCTCACCTTATTTTGGAACTTGATATTCGAGGCATCAGTGGCCACCACATGAACACCAAGACAAATGTTGAGGTCAACACAAAAGGGGCAAACAACAGAGTTGAACACACATCCATCTTCTTTGCACCAAATCGTTTTCAGGAAGACCTAACGGGGTTTTGCAGTGTAAGCAAGATATTTGAAGTTCCTTATCCATGTTAAGACCAGAAGGAACATGTGATCCAGCAGAAGGAGTTGAATGATTGGATCGATATTTATGACATTCCTTTTCAAAATTATTCATCTCCTTGGTTCTGTAGGTTGCTTCTGCAGTTATTATTGAACTTGCCAAAGGACTAAACCTATCAGGAATTTCAATAGGGGTACTAAATTCATGGAGATGGCCAACTGATGACAAACCAAGAATTCTTCTCCTTTTCCAAGCATTAGAATTGACACTCCAGGATGATTCTGGCTCAGTAGTTGGGCTATTTGTTGTAGATGTGATTGCTTTTTTGGGAGTAGCAACTTCTAAACACATGAAATTAGGTCTGGGATGCGAATTTTGTCGAGGAGTTGTTGTTTCAGGGCCCCTACAATCCACACCAGGCGTTTCTTTAACAATGGTAAGTTCAAGATCATCTGAGGGATAACCCAACATAGGTGTTGGGGGAGGAGACCTGCATCTGTGGAACATTTATGTCAGCAATTCAGAGGACTAGAAATTCACACTAAAACTACCAAGAAAAGGAATATAGGATGAATCAATCTGTGGTTCAGCAGTTTGTCTAATGTTTAGATGTGCTCAAATAAAAACTTCACCAATAAAAGACAAAAATAGATTAAACAGCTTTCATTGGAAAATTCAAATGTTAATAGTTTTTTTTTTCCCTCAAGTTTCATAGGGAAGTTCTGAGGACTGTTACAATATAAAGGCCTTGAAGGTTACCTGGAGTCCTTGCGAGAATCACACTCTAGATCAATGTACTCATGGAAAACACTAGCACCTTTATCATCCTTCAGCATAACAGCTTCGTTTCTTGTCTTAGAAGAAAGAGAATCACACTTTGCAGCAGGAAATGATGGATGGGTCAACCCAACTGCTGTTTCACCCACAAAATTATCATTTGATCCTACTTTCTTAGAGCAACAACTAGATTTTATCGTTTTTTCATTTCTCTTCCTTGCCCTTTTTTTATTATCTACAGATTTGATGTTTTCACAATCTATTTCCAGATCTTCTGATGAATTAGCAGCTATGCCCGTGTGAACCTGCATCCACAAAATAAAGTGTCAAGTGTCAACATCAACATATCTATTCTCAACGAAAACTAGTGACACCAATATATAACATTAATATTCTCATAAATGATGGAATACTAAGATATGACTCTATTGCAATACCTTCACATCTTTGAAAAATGATTTCAAGCCATCCATTGATTCCTCAAAGTTTCTGTACAGCCCAATTGACTTGCGCAGCCACTTTGATACGTATGCTCTATTTCTGTCGTTATGAAACCGCTCATCTGCATGCAAAAGAACAACAATTTTAACACTTAGTTTCAGAACCCCAATATGATTCCAAAACTATAGTAATCAGGACTATCTAAGCTTTCTAAAAACTTGTTCAAGGTACAGCATGCAATTAGAGAACTAAACCACCAAAAATTAAATACTGTTTAATTCGTTTGTGTAGAAGAAAAGAAATGCGATAGAAAGACTTCAAATATAAATGAATGGAATAACTACTTATCCCTCATAAGGAAGATGGATCACAAGTACCTAAGAAGATGATAGCTCCATGGTCAAATCTGTGTCGTATGCAACGGCCTACAAAAATTAAAGAAATAGTTTGACCATGACCTAGAATTGTACCAAAATGAAATCTAAGCAACCAAGCAAAATAGACCTTCAAATATTGACTTGATTTGATTCAATCAATATACAATTAGGGTACTCATCATTCACTTCACAAACATGGAACCCGTTTTTTTAAAATATCCATGTGATTTGATGACTCACCTACCGCATAACACTTGCCTCTTATAGTTCTCGACATAATTATATAACTACTGTGAAGCATACACAAGAAAATCGTATATGTTCATGGAAATAAATTAAGTTTTACATTACATAATTACATAGGACAAAACAATGATTGTGCACCTCCAGATTCTATTATTTCTCTTATCCAAAATATTATTATGAAGATAAAAACCAGTGTAGTTTATCTTCTTTTAATATTGCTGGCAAACTGTTGGAGACTTAAAACACAAGTAGTTCTTTACTTTTTAACAATGTTGAACAAAATGCATGGTCGAGAGAGATGCTAAAAGAATAATGACCTGCTAAATTGGCCTATCAATGTTCCCAGTAGCATACTTAATTTTACAGAAAGTTCAAATTTCCATACCACGGTTTACCTTTTTATGAAGGAAATGAAGTCCAAACATTCAGTAGAATTTTAATATATTCGCCACCCAAAGACCAAACTTGATAATTTTAAGGAATTTATTACAGCATTTTTTGACATGAAATATAGCAAAGTTGAACCGGTGGAAATATTAGACTAGGGCAATAAAGGAGATAACAATAGCATTCTAAAGCTAGAATTGGAACAAACATGTCAGGATAATGAGTAAGAAATAGAAGCTATGAGAACAACCTGCAGCCTGGTTTAAAGCCCTGAAGGCTTGCTGACACCACTCATTCCCACTTAAAAGGTTTTTTGATAACTCATATGTGTCATTGAACATCTTCTTTCATTCCACTTTAACATCGTAACTGGAAATATCAAGAATTATCGATATGGAGGAAAGCAAAGGCCCATTCTACATGTATGTAAAGATCCATACAAATTGTAACCAATTATACATATCGCGTATCCAGTCAAGCAGTTTCAAATGAGCTTACCAACAAACAAGGATTTCTGCGCATTTAATCGAGACCATTGACCTGTTTCCTGCCACCGAGTGCTTAATTTATCCAGCAGCTTGTAGCTAGGAAAGAAAACGAGGCACCCACCAGGAACAACCTTGCATATTTCCTCCAAAGATGTGCCAACTGCATCCTTTTTTCACAAGAAATATCCAGTCGGGTGGTTTCAAATGAGCTTACCAACAAACAAGGATTTCTCCTTTTTTCACAAGAACACAGCCTATGTTCATGTACACCAGGAAAAGAAATTTCTTTCAATTTCAATAATGGTTAAAAGATGCATAATACCTGAAAAGCATATTCATCTGCACACACTTGTAACTTGCATTGAGCGGATAGTTGCCAGGGCCATTGGAAATCGCAGCCGCCCATACCTATGACAGACGACAAACAAGCTCTCAGATTGGACAAACATATCCAACTTGAGGCAAGATGCTGAGAGAGAATACAGAAAGGAGGGGATGCTATTCTACCTGAGAATCAACATCTATGACATGTGGTGCTTCCAAGCAAGTACCAAACTGAACACCAAGTTCAGAAGAGAAAGTATTCAGCGGTGATAAAGTCCTGTGACAGTAAGCAAAGAAAGTAATATCTCTAGAATTAAGTTTGTCATATGCAAATACTCGATTAAATTATATTATATCTTATGGTCAGAAATATAGATACATTGTATCTATTTAAAATTATAGCACTGATACAAATCAAAACAACTCTTTTGGCAGTGTTAACATGTTTAGATAAACATGAGGACTTGTCAGCACTCCTAATAAGGAGAAACTCAAAGGAAATTGTAGAAGTTTAATGGATCGCCAGAAAGAAGGAAAAAAAACATTTCAGTGAAATAATTAAAATAGCACTTCTTCTATAAAAAGGTGTGACAATGTTTACCCTGAAGTCAGAATCACTGATTGTGAAAAATCAGCAATGCTTTTGGAAACAACAGCAGGATTCAAGCACCAGAAGCTGAATGTGGTCGTCCAACCACCTGCAGCATTTCCCATGCAATAATCACCTCATGTCTTCTTTCTATAGAACTTTAAAAACTGAAGCAGCAATAAAGATTACGAAGTTACTGATTTAAATTCTCTATTATGCAAAGACCAGATTGACATAGTAGGTATTTTATTTATTGTCTTAAAGGAACAGACAGTAATGATTACTTGACAATGAAATGACCTTTATTTTACAACAATAAAACTAAAACAACCTTAGCACTCCATCTATCTGAACATATTATTCCTCTGTTCCTTTTCAAAGAGTATCCCAAACTCCTATTCCGAAAATGAGAACTGAGTTCAAAAGTACCATTTTATTTGAAGTGATAATTCATCAACACTACTTCTGAGGGCAGTAGAGTCAAGTGGCACAACTTTCCCATTTTGAACTCTCGTCCAAAACTCAATGCCTCACCAAATGGAAGCACTAGTGCAGCGATGGTCATCACAATTAGCAGTGGTCTTTCTATGTGCACTGGGCCCATGATCTCATAATTTTCTATTAGTTTCAGTTTTATCCATTCAAGCGCTGTAATTATCATTTTAAAATTTGGAAATCTTTGGCAAATATATTTTATTCACTTTATTTTCAAAGATTGCTTAATATCCACCCACCTCAATCATAACAGAGAAAAGAAACTTGGCATTCTTCAATTGGTGCATGACCAAAATGGATAAGTGTGAAATACTCTACACAATAATGAAAGCCACAAAAGAAGATAAGAATTGAAAACTTCAATATCCTCTAAGGTCCGACTGGCTAAAAGAGGAATAGAGAACTAAGCATTCATGGTAAAACGTGACATCACCATTTACCATCATCTTTCTTCACAAATCTTTGCAGTGCTAGTTCAAAGTCCTGAACATGGACCCATTCCCAGAGAAGAAGTAAGTGAGTGAAGAAAACAATCCTGTATGATAATCATAGGCCCAATCAACAACAGCATTTCATTGCAGCAGATATGTAAAATTATGAAAATGGAGATGAATTACCTTCCAGTGTAGTTGCTGCTTTTCCACTTAAATGAGGGACATCTGGCTCGGCTTCTGAAGCAGCTCTGATTGCCTTCAGAGCAATGCAACTATCAAAATGAGTGGGTAGCCACGAAATAAACAAGATTGTTACATGACAACTAGCTGCAGAACATTCATCAATTGAACAGTATTGATTATTCGAGTACCTTTTTGGCACATTCTTTGAAGATTGGAAAACTCTGCACTGACAAATTAGCTTCTTGTAGCTCTTTTAAAGCCTTATCTCCACTCCAACTGAGTAGGTAATACCAAATAAGAAAAACAAAAAAATGAGAACAAGCCTGTGATTTTGCCTTGAAATCCTACAAAATAATATCTCAAAGAAAAAAAGGATGACTCTGATATGGGTTTCTCTATGCAGTTGTCTAGACAGTTCATGGAATAAACTTTATTTGAGCTTGAAATCTTTGCTTTAGGTGCTTAGAATCAACAAAGAAAGAATTCAGTTTAGTGGGGGGACTCATTTTTTGGATTCATATGCAATAAAAAATGTCTTTTCCACAATACAATTCTCATATCATATAATATTTTAGGGAAAGGATGGCAATTAACTAATTCCAATCATGAAACATCAAATGATTCCATTCGCTAGAGTTTAAATACCCATCATAATTGAGTCAAATGTTCTCTTCATTTATAGGCTAAGATGAAACTTGAGAGGCAGAGACAAAAACTAAAACCATCTTCTTCTGGCAGGAGAAACACATTGTATGAACAAATAATAATAGATCACCCTGTAACATTTTTCCACATCATCTTTCAAGTCCCTGCCAGTTTTGCAAGGACGTGACCAAAAAGAAAGCACAACTTGTATCATCACCAAGCCTAAAACCATTACAGAAAGTTCCCAGAATTCTCTAACTTGCATCTAATGTAAAAAAATTGACTAAAAGAAGATACCGAAATCTATATTCTTAGCAGCTTTTAGCTGACAGCATTTTAGAGGGTGATCGGCAACAAATAAAAGAACATGACAAAGGATCAGGATATAGCACTATATTAGTAAATACTAACCAACGGAAATAACGCCGAAACTCATGCTTTACTAAAGCATTTTTCCTCTGGTCAATCCAGCTCAAGATATCCTACAAAGATTAAAATAAATCTAAAAACTGGCAAAAGAAAGTCCAAGAAACCAAAAACAAGTTCACTAATAATTATCAGCACCTCAGTCATCTCAAACAACGGTTGATAAGTCATGCTATCATGGAGGCTCAGCTGTCTCGGTTCTGCCTGCAAAACTTCAAAAACACAAAGCAATCTAAGATAATATGTAAGGTAATTTATTTAAGAATTTCAAGCTTGCACATATGTTGAAAAATTATAACACAAGACCAAATACTTAATGATCAAAAGGTTGTACAGTCAAAATTCAATTTTGATTTTAATTTGTTGAATCACTACAAATATGAAAATAGGGCCAGTAATCAGTTACTTCTATTCTATTATTGTATGATTTATGAAGAAACACAGAACCAGTTATCAGTTACTTCATTCTCAAAAACATGTCAACCTTCAATAATAAGTTAAAATTGACGGATCAAGTGAATAGATCTAACATACTGCGCTTCATCTAAAATGATAATGCTCTTGCTAATGTCAATTTCCATTGCCTCCCGGATAAGTGGATGGATGATATAGTTATATGGGCAGAATACCAATTCTGCTTCTTGTGCAATGGAACGCGCTGCAAAATATGAACAGCCTGAAAATGGAAGGCTCTTTCAGAGGCTTAGTTAATTGTTTCACCAAATACATGAGTAATAGGAAAGGAGGAAAACAGAACCTTTAACTACTTGCCCAACTTTAACTAGGTCTTCAATGTCATGGACCTCATGGCAGCCTCCTTTCTGAAGAGCGGATGACCTTTCACTTTATGAACATTTCTGATGGGGAAAGTTTTAGTGAGGGAATTGAAATCACGTATATAGAGATATAATAGGCCTCAACAGACCTAAAATAATTTAACTTACTTGAATTCTTGGCAGGTAATTTCCTTATTCTTCAGAAGCAACTTACTGAAAAGTTAAACTACTGTTGGAACAGAAAACAAATATAAGGAGTTATTTACTTATTTTCTGGGGGAGAGCAACCATTGTTCATCAACATTCTCTTCACTGCGTAAGTGGATTTGTACAATAATGTTTCCTCGATCCCTAGAAACACAAAAGGAATAAGTAAAAGAGTATAAATTAACACAAGTAGCATGCACTTAAGTATATATATGAAGGCCAGTGAAAAGTGGAACTCAATTGTAGTCCAATTTTATTTATTTATGACGTGCAATATTCAAAAATGTTGAGCTGTAGCCAGTAGCCCATAATCTAGGCTCTACAAACTCAATAATTTTAATTGAAAAAAAAAAGATCACCCGGAACACACAAAATGATTGATATACAGAGAAATCTATTGCAGTGACACAAACTGCATGCATAAATACAATCCCAAACCACATGAAATGCAAATCCTTAAATAACAACTATCTCATTCCAACATAAATCAACACTATTTGCTGATCACTTCTTTCACTTTACTAGTTTCCCTTTTCCTTCTTTTAGCTTCTCTTGTAATTGTTGAACATGCTGAAAATGGATTGAATGATATAAATAGGGTAATATGTGTATCAATTTTACTTTTAGTTATAGAAAACATGAATAAGATAGATTTTGATAGCTAGATTACTTAATGACTCAAGTGTTCATGTTATCAACTATGTCCACCTTCACAAAACCTAATCTGCATTCCCTCCCTTCAGAACTTGCCATGATTGCTCAATAAATACAAGCCCCGATGGCTAAGTTACAAGTAAAAAACATATACCAATAAACTGCAATATTTACCTTTTACCTTTTACCTTTTATACTTAACCTTTTCAATTCAAAATATATACAACTGATAATACATACAAGCAACATAATATTTGGCCATGTGCTTGTTAAATATACAAGCATTTTAGATTAGATTGAAATTCAACTGAGCAATGCTGCTATAAATCCTTAACTTACTGGCCATGGCAATGGACATATTATATTTAACACAACTTTAAAAATGCATGTGATACTGAAAATAGAAAATTAACATTATGGCAAACCTACCAAAACTGCCATGGGAACCCTGTATGAGGTTTTCTTGTACTCTTGAATCACTTCACTGATTTGAGAATGAGTTCTCCTGAATAAAATGTGCCAAAGTTACACTGATCATTTCTTTTGACAATCAAAAGTACTCTTGGACACCCAAGAGAGTACGAAATTTTGGTGAAACCGTGAAACTAACAGTACAATAATTAGTTAACATCATGCAAAAAAAAATCAGAATTGATCGGGCATATAATACAGGGTAATTAAGCTTACGATGAATAAAAGATAGTCGGTGCCAATCTTAGTTTCTCCTTTTTGGCATTATTTGTGGAGGATGGAGGTGCTGCTGAATTTCCTAAAAAATTAACATTATAGAAGACATTATGAGTCAAGCTGAAAAGTCCCACAATATTTTACAAATCCAACAATATGGGAGACAAAGCATCACCATACCAAACATTTCCTATAAGGATAGAATCCAATTCAATTTACAAAATATCTAAATGGTGCAATATATCTGCTTAAGTGCTATAACAGAACATGACTTCTTTCAATTACACAATTGAGCAACAGATACACCAACACTACTGTAAAATAAGGTAATCAAATATGATTCTTTGCCCTTTAGAAGCAATCAGTTATGTTCAACTAACTGCTCTTTCTCCCAAGTTCCAATACCCGATGGTTGAGTCTCAGGAATGAAACCACCCCCATGATTAATCGGGTCAGAAAGAGCCCGAGGATCAGGCCTGGAGCTCGAATGCGTTAAATTGGCGCGAACATTCTTCAACTTCTGGCTCTGCTGCCACGCGAGGGTGGCGCAAAGCAGCGACAGTGACTTCCCGGTGCCCGTGGGCGACTCAAGCAGCGCGTGGCAATGGCCGTCCCTCTGCGACCTATCCAGTGTCGATATGACTGGGTTCATGTACGCCAACTGAGAGCCGTAGGGCTGGTATGGGAACTCCACGGGAATTCCCCCGATGTGGATTGTGTTCATCGAACTATGGTTGGAATTGGGGATTAACTTAGGCTTATGGCTTTCCAGTGGCGCCGGGGAAGGGGCTAGTGTGGAGGTGGAGTCCTCCATTTACCACGCACTGGAGGTGTTTGTGTGTGAGAGAGAGAAGAGAGAGATTAGGAGAGATCTGAAGCTTTATAGCTAGCGGCGGAGTTTAGTATTTCGGCGGGAAGATATTTTATCCCTCCATTTTCGAATTTATTTTCTGCTTTAATTAATTTATATATCTTTATATAATAGGATCATAATCCAAAATAGATTATCTAGTTTCTCCACACAACATGTATTTTAACATAGGGTAATAAATATTTTTTTAATTCGAAATATTCATGATTTTTTACATGATTTGTATAAATTTTAATTTTTTATATAAATTTTAAATTTGATCCATTTTATTATATTAGACTAATTGTAATTATACATGTGTTAAAAATCAACGTCTTGAATTATCAGATATGATACAATGCATCAAATTTTATGGTAAAGTGGGTTTTCTCAAAATTAATATAAAGAAGAGTTGATTTGCATGCACCTATTGTATGGATCTTATATCCATACAACGCGAGTTGGGTTGGACCAAATCCTACTCAGAACCGTGCATTCTTTTTTTTCCCCCCTAATTTTTATATTGTTTTACTCATATATTTATATTATATTAAATATGCATTTATATTATATTAAGCATATATTTATATAATATTTTAACTTAAAAAATAATTTTAATAAAAAATCCTAATTTGTACACATATACATGTATGTGGTATTACGCATACTTTTAAGTAATATTAGTCGGTATTACGCATACTTTTAAGTAATATTAGTCATACATTTATGTAATACATAAATGTATAACTAACATAATTAAAAGGGGTAAAATGCTCGAAACCCCCTTGTGATTTGGAAATCTTATGTCGGTCCTCCCTCTGTTAAAAGAATGGCAAGATTTACACGTGTGATATGATTAAACATGCGCGAAATCCCCAATTCCGTCTTACTTGACGAGAGTGTGTTTCACTCGCTGAATGTGCGAATTGTTGTTGATTTTTCTTACTTTTTCACTTGTATTTTGACATGTATACCCTTCCATTGTATATAAAAGCGAAGATATTTAATTTGTACATAAATTATAGTATACAAAAAACTTGCTACTCCAAATTGTTCACTATAAGTCCCCAACTGTATTTTTTTTTGTTCCCCAACTGTATTTTTTTTGTTTAATTAATTTAATTAATTAAAATAGTCCCAACTGTATTTTTTTTTGTTTAATTAATTTAATTAATTAAAATGGTTAATTTTTTTATTTGCATGCTAGGTTGTATGTAATATTTTATTTGTATAATATTGTTTATATTAAAATCTTATTTATTTATTGTGCTCATTATTTTATATGCATTGTGCTCATTTTATGATAATTTGTATAGGGAAATGTCTTCTTCATATAAGAAATTAATGACGAAAAATGAAGAAAATTTAGATATAAGGTATAGTATCTTGAAGTGCCACTGTCGGAAAAATGCTGAGATTAAAGTTGTTGGTCAATCGAAGGCAACAGTGGGCAAATTGTTTTGCACTTGTCGTCTACGTAATTGTGAATATTTTACATGGCTAGAACCCACATCGGTTGCATGGAAGAATTGTACGAGTGAAATGCAAATGCCAAATTTGGAAGAAAAAGTTGACTCTTCTGCAGTAGGAGACAATAATACTATATTGATGCTCTCGAAATACAATGATTTATCATTGAAGATGAAAAAGCTCAACAAAAATCAAGCTCAGCTCAAATTGTCACTCTTGTTATGTTGGTCCTTCTCATTATTGTAATGCTCAAGTGGAACTATTTACAAAATATTTTGTAGCTATTTGCATCCAGTGGGTATTTTGTGAACTATGGTAGTCAATCATATTCTGCTTCAATTATCTCCATTTTCGCATTACAGTAACATGTCCATACATTCAATTATACTATTTGCACACTACAAAGCAATCATCAAGCTCTTAGTAAAATTGAAGATAAAGAATGAATACAAAAGATAGAATCTCAACTAGCAAAAATAATGGACTTCCATATAGCAAAAGTAATTGTTTGATCCTACAACATGACTAATCAAAGCCAAAATTTCCACTCTTACATCGTGTATCCAAATAGCAATTATTGATGTTTCATCATGCACAAAAGGATATAAAACCTACAAACTTTCATAGCATTCACAACCTAATTCATCATGTACCATCTATGTAATTTTAACAACAAAATCAATCTTTCACAGTTAGCAAAATATGTACCCAAGCAACTATCCCAAAAGTAGACATACAGTTATCCCAAAATATCAACCTCTTTTTGATCTTTGAGTTGGCTTCATTTGTTTTCTAGGTCTCTTTTTTGGGAGGCCTGCTGCTGCAGCTTCATCCCTAGATTATTGTGTAGGATTTTGGACAGTTGATGTTTGAGTAGTTTGTTGAGTGAGGTGAGATGGTGGCTGCAAAAAAAGATCTTGTTATGCAGTTATCTAATACATGTCTTAAAGATTGTAAACAAATACAAATCTGAAATGAGAGTAGGGGTACTTGATCTTCATGTAGAGCCCAACCAAATTGCCCAATAAAATCTTGGCTAGGTGTATCTTGTGGCTCTCCTTCTACAGGCTCACATTGATTCTTTTGTCCTTGTTCTTGCTCTCATTCACCCTATCCACCACATTAATAAACCAATATTTAGAAACTGTAAAATGCAAAGATGTACACATTCAAAAAAATGAAATAAAGTTAGGTGTAAAACCTGTTCATGAAGATGTTCTTGTTCTTAGGCAACCAGTTCATTTCCAACCCTTTGTTTATTTGGGCAGCTTCTTTTGTTATGGCCCAATTGCTTGCAAAGCCCACAAGTGTGAGTGAGTACTTTTCTTGATGCTTTCCCTAGACCACCTTGATCATTTCCATCTGACCTCCTCATTTTCTTTGGCCTGCCCCTTCTCAATCTGATATCAAGGGGTGCCACCGGGCTGAATGTGGACTCTTCGAACTCATGCATCCCAGGAACAGGATTGATCATGAAGCTGTACACTTTCATATACATGTAGGATAGTGATATTGGCTATTGGCTACAAGCAACATGCTGTAGAATATTGATAATGGCTACTAGAAACTTTCTGTAAGATATCTACTAAAATTCAGTGTATGATATTTACGAGCATAAAAGTTGAGAAAATGGAAAATGTTCATAAATATCTGTTAAATCTAGCATGTTGGTAGCTGAGAAGAAAATGAAAAATGTTCATAAATATGTAACGCCCCGATTCTTTTTTAAATAAATCTTAACCGAGACGTTACTCACTAAAAAAAAATTTCCTCTTCAAAAGAATTTCGATCTTTAAATAGAACAAAGATAAATAAAATCCTGAATAATTATAAAACATACAATTCTTAAATACATGAAATTAATCATTTTAAAATAAAAAGGTTCTTTAACCTTTGCTCATCGGCTACAGCATCCACCACTCGCACTCCACGCCTTAAAAAAATCCCTAAACTGAAAAACATTTTAAAAGAGGGGTGAGTGTTTGAAATACACTCAGTGGGTTAGGGAAACTCGGGAGGACATAAAAATAATTTCCAAAGATTTTATACACACACCAAAACACCATTTTATCACATATAACAGATTTTCGTAAAACGTTTGTATTTTAATAAAAATCGTAGAAAATAGATCACTTTATAATGTAAGCATCCAACACATGACTTATAATTAATTCAAATATAAGCATTCTTCACAATCAACATCATTCATCTTCAAACATGTCACTTTCATTCCCACATTTACGGTTTTTAACCGTCTTGCAACATATGCGGTTTTCAGCCGCTATGGAAACATATAATCCATCATTCACATTCAATCATCAATTTTCACATAGTTACGGTGCTTAGCCATCATGAAAGCATTTTACGGTTCTTAGCCGCCGTGAAAACATTTCTTTACGGTTATTAACCGTCATTACGGTACTCAGCCGTCATGAAAGCATTTTGCGGTCCACAGCCGCCATGAAAACATATTCTTTACGGGTATTACCCGTCATAATACGGTGATCAGCCGTCATATACGGCCCTAGCCGCCTTGCATACGCATGCACATGCACACATAATTTCATCACAATCACATAATAAAATTCACATA
Source organism: Scutellaria barbata (assembly GCA_028654395.1). Classification (NCBI taxonomy): domain Eukaryota; kingdom Viridiplantae; phylum Streptophyta; class Magnoliopsida; order Lamiales; family Lamiaceae; genus Scutellaria; species Scutellaria barbata. The sequence continues at coordinate 500,595 of CM053651.1, read as the reverse complement.
TCAAACATACACATAGAAGCACATGTACTGAACAAAACACCAACTTTCAAGTCATCATACGTCATAGCACGTTTATTCATAGACACTTCAATATGGTACGTTTCACATAGAATAAGTTTCACCTTCATCATATAATAACATTTCATATATTCAGCACATAAACCCAACACATTTCGTATAGCATAATAAAATCCGTAATTTAAATATTCTGAAAGGAATATAAATACCGACTTAGCACTTTTCCCCACCTTTTACTGAGAAAGCTTGCAAAGTGTCTACTTCTATATGAGCTTAGTTCATTTCTCCCATCGGATTTCCTACAAAGCGTAATTGCTCGCTTTATAAATTAATCAACTATTATTAATTAAAATACATTCTTAATTTAGAACCTTTTCTGTTAAGAGACTATCTAATTATGTAATTTATGATTTAACTTAGATATTAATAAAATTGAATATATTTATGATTATGACGTATTTAGATTAACTATATAATTTAAATTATAAACATGATTTTAATTAACTGAAATTATAGGTTAATTTAAGAAATATAATTAATTGCATAACAACATGTTTAGTTAATTATTGTTTAAGAGAATGGAATTTAATATTTACTTTGATATTTAATTGGATCTTAACTTTGAGGTTTAAATTGTAAAGTTCATAATTTAATTTAAGATCATTATATCATTTTTAACAATATGGGGAAAATTTATTTAAATGTTTAATATTTATAATTAGGCCTTTGTTTTATTTATTAAAGTATGAAGATAAAAACATAAAGTCCATAATTAATTTAAGGTCATTTGGTCATTTTAACAATACGAGAATTTAACTAAATGTGTAATATTGATATTTAGATCTTTGGTTTTATTAAATTATGAAGATCAAGTTATAACTTTTATAATTATATTTAGGACAAAATGTCATTTAAATCAAGAGAGATTTTTAATTTATATTTAGGTCTATATTTATAATTTCCCAAAAATTATGGGATTAACGAGACGTGAATTTAGGGTTTTAAAACCTAAATTTAAGATAATTATTATATTGTACCTTCTTTAATTATTATAATATCTCTAAGGTTAATTTATAACCTAATTCATTAGATTGCATTTGATTCATTTATTCATATATATATATTAATTCTTGAAACTAATATCTAGGGTCCATTTTATAATTCCAACCAATTATGGATATATATAAAAATATACAATTTCAACATATATTAGGGATCGTTTAGCAATAATAAACAGTTCCTAATAGCATTACCTAATATTATCAATTTATAGGTTACATAATATAATTTTAGCATAATTGAGAGTTTGTTATCATTATTCATTAATTTAGGAGCTTAAAACATATTTCATAATCTTAACTTTGTATAAAAATATAATAATTATAATTATTTGGGTTTTAAATGTCATTCATTCATAAATTATGGATCTTAAAGTATATTTCATAATTTTTAGGGGTGAAAATGTGTAAGGTTCATAATTGCTAAGGTCAAAGTTGAATTTTCAATAATTATGGAGTTTGCAAAATAGTCCTTAATTATATCTAATTTTTCAATTGATACCCCTCCTTCCATACCTTTCTCAACCACCACAGCCGCCGCCCTCGGCCTCGCCTCTGCCGCTGCCGCCGGTGGTTCACGTCACCGGCGACCCCCAACCGAACACAACCACAGCCAACAACACTCATACATGCAGCCCAACTCACACAGCAGTTTATAGACACGCACATAGACATATACACAGCAGCGCCGCTGCTCCTCCGGCGGTAGCTACCAAGCCCAGTCACCGGCGCATCCCTTGCCGGCCACTCCCACTCTTGAGACAGCCGATCTCGGTTTTCCTCTGCCTCCAACAGCAACCATCCTCACCATTCCAACTCTGCCCTTTCGCAGCCACAGATACATATATATATCCTCGCCGCCGCTGCTAGCGGCGGCTCTCAGCCAAACATCAGCCGTCGATCACGGCTGCGGCCACCCATACCCATAGCCACCTTGCAGCATAGAGGAAGAACAAAGACAGAGAGAGTTGCAGACAAGATAAAGAAAGAATGGTTTGGGGAAAGAGAAAATGAGAGAGCTAGCGACAGAGAGGAAGAAATTGGGAGGAAAAATGAGTGAGAGAGGAAGTCCTTATCTCCTTTTTCATTTTACTTGTATCCAATTAGTCAACAATGGTTGTCCTAGACTAGGTGAGGTGTCAAGATTGTAGAGGTGTCCTTAAACTATATTAATCTAATTAACCTAAGCCACTTTAGTTAAATAATAGGTAATAATAATTGCTGGCCACATTATGTACGCATGCATATATACTTATATATATAATTACATTTTTTTTTTCTTTTATTTCATTTCCATTTTATTTGTGTAATAAATTTATTATTATTATTATTATTATTATTATTATTATTATGCATCTTATCTATTTATTTATTTCTTTCTTTCTTGTATTCTCATCCCCTATTTATTCCCAAAACTAGCCAATACTATTCATTTATCACCTTATATTATAATATTGCATTAATACCATATAATCTAAATTTAAATTAATTTATTTAAAATTTTAGGGTGTTACAAAATATCTGTTAAATCTAGCATGTTGGTAGCTGAGAAGGTTGTTACATGTTGAGAAATTTGTTGCTCACTATTGAATATCAACGAAATTCCAACAGAGAAATTCCATTGGAGTTCTGGATTTCAAATGAGCCATTCCAACAGAAATTCCAATGGAAAAAAAATTCAACAGAAACTTGGTTTAAATCTATTGGAAAAACTAATTGATGAAGAGAAATCCGACAATTTTTCCAATACAAGAGCAATGGAATTTTTTCCATTTGACTTTTTTTTTTTGGCGATTTCAATATTCATATCATGTAACATGACACATTAAAATAATAAAATGCAAGTATAAAGTTCTGAAGTAAGAACATCAAATATTAATCATTTCCAAAACTCAGTGTACAACAACATATCCAAGATACAAATAAGATGCAATATATCATCTACCATGAAGCAACATATATAAAATAAAAATAAATCCTACAAGTAGTAAACATCACTATGCCAAAAAAATAAGATTCCAACTCAATTGATATCTTCTATTCTGTTTCTTGAGCTTTGGATGGCAGACAATCATCTCTATTGTTGCATCAAGAATCGGTTGCACAATTTGCATACGATTTCAAGACGAGCATAAGAGTGTTCTTGATACAATTTTCCCATCTCTGAAAGCTTGGCAACCTTCAACAAAAAGATTTCTACAATGAACAGAAAAATGAAAGAAGAAAATGAGAAGGGAATTAATAAGGATAATTAAGAAATAGATTTTATTTGATTGTATATATTATATATTTGTATCTTGTGATATTTTTTTCCTTGTATTTCTCCAAAACTGTTGTAATCCCCATCTATTATCAGTAGTACCGACCTCACTTGGTGTGGTGATTTTCAAAAGTGGAAGTGGTGGCTCACTCCGGTGGGCACGGAGGTCATAAGTCGTATGTCCCTCGTTGCATGGCCCATCATCTTTTTCATCAAGACATGCTCCATGCTCTTGCCCGCGGCCCATGATGACTTGGTTTCTCCTGTTCTTATTGGGGCTATTGTTGCTCAAGCAGCCCTGATGGGCCTTTCACTAAGCAGCAGCAAATCCAGCAGCATATTCAGGATAATCCCTCGCCTCTACTTCCAATGGTCACTTATGCTCTGCCATTTGGGCTTTTGTCATCTCATCCAATGACTACTCGCTCTAAATCAGGCGTTTTCAAGCTAATATTTTTATATGTAATGATATTTTTCAAATTATTATTTATATATATATTCTTAAAATTATGAAAAATATCAACATCGTAACAAAATGCGTTGATTTTTTATATGTAAGGATTTTCTTCGTAAAATTAAGGAATGTTTCATAAATATATAATTCAAAAACATATTAGAGATGAAAATATCCTTAATTTATGAAAATATGGATAATTTAGTGATTTACATGAATTTCTTTATATATAAATATCTTTACATTTTTTTAGGTTATCTATATCAATATTATAATAATAAAATTTAATAATATTATATTATAGAAAAATAGCAAAGTTCCATATTATGGATTTCTTGCAGCCCACTTACAAGAATTTATATTGATAGGGGATTTCTTGCAACGGGTTCTTGTAGCCGAAACATGTATATACACTTGATACTTAATAAGTGAAATTAAACAAATATCATTAATATGAAATACAAAATATGAAGATCAATGTTTTTCATATAATTAGCGGAAATATATGTTGATATACAATTGATACTGAATCAGTGAAATTAAACAAATTAATATCATAAATATCACATACAAAAAATGATTATCGACAAAAATATCTTTACATTTATGGAAAACATTAATATCTCAACAAAATTCATTAATTTTTTATATGTAATTATTTTCTTCAAACTAATTACATATATATATATATATATTGAAAATTATGAAAAATATCAATATTTCAACGAAATGCATTAGTTTTTTATATGTGGCTACTCTCCTTGTAAAATTAATCATAAATATGTAATTTTAAAACAAATTATGGACGAAAATATCTTTAATTTATGAAAATATGGATATCTCAATTATTTACATGAATTTTTTATAAATACATATCCTTAGATTTTTTTCTGGGTAATCATCTATATCAATATTATAATCATCAAAATTAATAATTTTTTTTTATTATCAAAGATCTATAAGATTTATTCTTGAAATTATTATTTTCAATTACAATTCCAACGTCAGAATTTTACAAAATTCCAACAATCAGGTCCATTGAAATTATTTTCCCCCAAATTAAAATGGTTCATCCCCAATTATTTGGAAATTTTTGATATGTATCAAAATCAATTAACACGAATTAACAACAATTCACAACAAAAATGGTATTTTATTAGACCGAATGGAGAGAATTACAGTAACAGGAAACATGTATAAGCGATCGACTGGGATTCTCGGGGAAGAAGAGACTCCGAAGATCGATCCTAAGACTCACAAGACTCAACTAAAACGGTGAACTCTAATCGCATGCCCTTACCTAATGAGAAAAGACGGAATATATATGAAAGGTAGGAGAGAGGGAAGGTGGCAGGGGAGTAGTGTAATGTGTGTGGTAAAAAACGCAAGAAAGAAAGTGTGATTTAATAAGTAAAAGGCGATTTCTTCTATCTAAAGCTTTACCACATGTTGTATTCTGATAGGCTGACTCCCAACGGCTATTTCCAGCTGATAAACTTGTTCTAATGGCTGCAACGAACGATTGATTCTTCCTCCAGCTAAAATCCATGGCGCGGCTCGTATCAATACCTCCCCCTCAAGAAAATCCTTGTCCTCAAGGATTGAATTGAGGGAACTGCTGCAAGAGTGTGTCGTAATCCTCCCAAGAGCTATCTTCTGCATTCATCCATTGAATCAGAACTTATGCAATGACTCGATTTTCATGCTTAATCATCCTGCGATCAAGAACACGAAGAGGTTCAAGAATAAGGTGCTCGTGTGCAGTGTCTATATCTGGTAAGTGTTTTTGTGCGATTATAGTTCCCTTCTTGCGTTTTAGTTGAGAGATGTGAAAGGTAGGATGAATCTTAGAAGTCTCTAGAAGTTGTAGGGTGTATGCCACTGTGCCAATCTTGTTGATAATCCGAAAGGGTCCAAAGTACTTGGGACATAGTTTACGGTGTTGTTGTGATCTTGCTGAGACTTGTTTGTATGGGTGAAGCTTAACATAAACACAATCCCCTACTGTGAAATTTCTCTCTGATCTATGCTTGTCTGCCTGAAGTTTCATTCTATTCTGTGCTTGCATGAGATGCTGCTTAATTAGCCGAATGGTAGACTCTCGGTGTTGTAAACTTCTATCAACCAAGTCCAATCTTGAGTCAAAGGGTGTATAGAATGTGTGAGAAGTGGGTGGTTGGCCATACACTGTTTCATAGGGTGTAAGTTTGAGAGATGAGTGATGAGTTGTGTTATACCACCATTCAACTAGGGGTAACCACTGAACCCATTCCCTCGGTCTGTCTCCCCTCATACATCTTAAATAACACTCCAAACATTTGTTCACTACTTCACTCTGACCATCAGTTTGTGGGTGGTAAGCTGTTGAGTAGTATAGTTGCACCTTCTCCAGAGTGAAGAATTCCTTCCAAAATGAGCTCATGAATATGGTGTCCCCATCACTCACAATCACCTTAGGCATACCATGTAACTTATAAACTGTGGTCATAAAACACTGAGCAACAGAACTAGTAGTATAGGGATGAGTAAGTGCTAAAAAGTGTGCCATTTTACTCAATCTATCCACAGCCACAAAAATTGCTTCCTTGTCTTCTGATTTTGGTAATCCAGTTATAAAGTCCATAGAGATCTCCTCCCAAATTCTATCAGGAACTGGAAGAGGCTGTAATAAACCAGGGGTGGCAACATTTTCTCCCTTGTTCATTTGGCAAGTATCACATTCTTGGATGAATTTATACACATCAGGTTTCATCCCCTTCCAATGCATACTTTGCTTCAGCCTGTGTAGAGTATTTTTTATTCCAGAATGTCCTCCTTCTGAAGAGGCATGAAAGTGTGATAGGATTTTCTGCTTGAGACCTGCATCGTCTGCAATTACCCACTTCTCTTTTCTAGTCAAAATTCCATGCAGCCACTCATATTTAGAAAATCTGTCATTGTACTCTTCTAACCCTGTAATGATCTTTTTAAGTTTGGGATCCTGATCATAGAGACTCAGGATTTCTGGAAGTAGAGAGCTGTGAGGTCCAGTAATAGCATTGAGAGTGACTGATAGAGAATCACATTGGGTATTCATCCTTGATAAGCCATCTGCCACCACATTCTCTTTTCCCTTCTTGTACTCTACTGAATAATCATACCCCATGAGTTTAACTAACCACTTTTGCTATGAAGGTGTAGAAATCCTTTGCTCTAATAAGTACTTGAGGCTCTGGTGATCAGTTTTGATGATAAAGTGTTTGCCAATTAGGTAGGGCCTCCATTTCTGAATTGCAATGACCAAGACAGCAATTCCTTCTCATAAGTTAGACATTCCCTCCTGCGAGGTAGTGATAGACTTACTCATGTATGCTATAGGTCTCACTTTTTGCATTAAAACAGCTCCCAATCCCTTGCCACTTGCATCAGTCTCCACCACAAAATCTTGAGAAAAGTCTGGTAAAGCTAGAATAGGTGTGTATGAGTCATTGCTTCTTTTAGTGCCTCAAAAGCTATAGTTGCATCCTCACTCCACTGGAAGTTGTCTTTCCTGAGCAACCGAGTTTAAGGTTGGGCCAGCATACTATAACCCTTTACAAATCTCCTGTAAATCCCAGTTGGTTATGGAATTAAGAAGCTTCACAGTCGAGCCTCACAATATGTGCAAAGTTGTGACATTATCACCTTCAATAAAATTTGAGGCAGAAGTACATTTGAGCTATAATATTGTTACCTCACTTAGCCTTTACTTCAATTTTGTTTGCTTGATGACATTGCTACCTATCGTGAGGTAGAGTTGATTTTGCATAATCAATTCAGTGGCTTGATTGCAATTTTGAATTAAATTAGTTTATTTTTTAATTCAACAATCATGGTTATCCTATAGCAAGAACCTTTTGCATCACCAATCATGAGTTTGTAAAGGACATGTGAAAATAGATATGATTGAGATTACTCCATAAGTATTTACGGACACTAACACAATTTTTAAAGTTATGTACAATTAAAAAAAAATGTTTTAGCAAATATTTTTTCATATACTATTAAGAAATTAAAATTAAAAAATAGGATAAAAAGTAATAGTTTTTCAAGTACTATTGAGAGAAGAAAATAAATTGATAATTTAGTAATAGTGCTAAAAGAGAAGAAAAATAGAAGAAAAAGAAAAAAAATTAAGATAGAATAAGATGAGAATGAAATGAGTTTGTAAAAGATGTGTGGAGATAGGATAAAAAAAATTGAGATGAATAAGAAAATAAGTTTGTATCAAAATTTGGATGAATATATCATTTAAGAAATGGGCTTCATAATTTAGTATTAGTACTAAGAGAGAAGAAAAAAAAAATGAAGATAGAATAAGATGAGAATAAGAAAGAAGAAGAAAAAAATAGAGAAAAATAAACGCAGAATAAGATGAGAATGACAGTTCGTAAAAAATATGTTGAAGTAAAATAAGAAAAAAACTGAGATGAATAAGAATAAAAAAGACTCAAACCTGTTGTAGATAATTCTTGTGTAAGTTCTCTAGAACCTACGGTAGGAAAGTAAGATATGATTATTTAAATAACAAAAAAAAACAACAAGAAGGTCGTGGTTCTTGAAAAAAAAAAGAAAAAAAATTGCTAGCAAGGTTTAGGAAAGTGCGTGTAACAGAAAAAGAAATCTTTTTCAATAAGAAAATAAATAATATTTTATTGATATGAGACCCATTCTATATATCATTTTTAAATTATATCCCCACATATATTAATAGAGAAAATAGCCTGAATTGCCCTAATTCACTATATTAATGGCCAATCTAACCCTCTCGTTATATTTTTGCCCTATATACCCTATTCCTTATATACCCATCTACCCCCTTTTTTTGAAAAAACCGACATGGTGGGACCCGATCACTGATTGTGTCAGTTGCTCATGTTGACTTCTTTATTTTGTGTATTTCATTCGTATTTTGAGTTATTTTTATACTAATCAAATGAATAAATAAGCAATATATCAATTTATTTATTCGTCTAATTATTTTAAATTTGCATCACTAATTATTTATCTCTTATTATATTATATATAATTACAAGAATGGCAATTGTATGCAAATTGTTATGTTATTTAATTATTTTATTATAATTGCCGTGTATTTGTTTTTATTTTATGCTAATTACATCTTATATTATTTAATACATTATATTCAAATAAAAAATAATAATAATACTTATAAAATATTGGCACTAATATATATTGGGTGGGAACGGCAATTTTGGTACATGTTTAGGGGGTGCACGGCAATTTTTTCAATAATTGCCATGCCCCCCTATATTTTTGCAAAAAAAATTGTAAAATTTTTTTTAGTGTTATAATTAGTGAAAAATTTATTCAAAAGCTAATTTTGAAATTTGCATTGTAATTATTCATAATTTTAAATGATTAGTATTAATTTTCCAATTTTTTGAAAATTGCCGTTCCCACCTATATTTATATATGTTTTATACAAATTAAATAATTATTTAAATAATTATTTATTTCTTGTTATATTACATTATATTACATTTTGTTATGCAAATTGTTATCTTATTTTATTATATTATATTATATTATAATTGCCAGGCAATTTTTTCTCTAATTTTTTTTTTACTTATTTTGCTAATTACATCTTATATTATTTAACACATTAAATTCAAATCAAAAATAATAATAACACTTATAAAATATTTTCAATAACATGATATACATGGGAACGGCAATTTTTTTTTTTAGGGGGAGAATGGCAATTTTGAAAATAATTGTCGTGTCCCCCTATATTTTTTCAAAAAAATTTCTAAATTTTTCTTAAGTGTTATAATTTGTTAAAAAATTATGAAAAAGCTAATTTTGAAATTAATATTGTAATTATTAATAATTTTAAATGATTAGTATTAGTTTCCCAATTTTTGCAAAATTGCCGTTCCTCCTCTTTATTTATATTTTTTTTTACAAATTAAATAATTATTTAAATAATTATTTATTTCTTGTTATATTACATTATATTAAATTTTGTTATGCAAATTGTTATCTTATTTAATTATATTATATTATATTATAATTTCCGGGCAATTTTTTCTCTAAATATTTTTTTTTACTTATTTTGACTAATTACATCTAATATTATTTAACACATTAAATTCAAATCAAAAATAATAATAACACTTATAAAATATTTTCAATAACATGATATACATGGGAACGGCAATTTTTTTTCTTTTTTAGGGGGAGAACGGCAATTTTGAAAATAATTGCCGTGCCCCTCTATATTTTTTCAAAAAAATTTCTAAAATTTTCTTAAGTATTATAATTTGTTAAAAAAATTATGAAAAACCTAATTTTGAAATTAATATTGTAATTATTAATAATTTTAAATGATTAGTATTAGTTTCCCAATTTTTGCAAAATTGCCGTTCCCCCCTCTTTATTTATATATTTTTTTTACAAATTAAATAATTATTTATTTCTTGTTATATTACGTTATATTAAATTTTGTTATGCAAATTGTTATCTTATTTAATTATATTATATTATATTATAATTGCCGGGCAATTTTTTCTCTAAATTTTTTTTTTACTTATTTTGACTAATTACATCTTATATTATTTAACACATTAAATTCAAATCAAAAATAATAATAACACTTATAAAATATTTTCAATAACATGATATACATGGGAACGACAATTGTTTTTCTTTTTTAGGGGGAGAACGGCAATTTTGAAAATAATTGCCATGCCCCCCTATATTTTTTCAAAAAAATTTCTAAAATTTTCTTAAGTGTTATAATTTGTTAAAAAATTATGAAAAACCTAATTTTGAAATTAATATTGTAATTATTAATAATTTTAAATGATTAGTATTAGTTTCCCAATTTTTGCAAAATTGCCGTTCCCACTCTTTATTTATATATTTTTTTTACAAATTAAATAATTTTTTAAATAATTATTTATTTCTTGTTATATTACATTATATTACATTTTGAAACGGCAATTTTATGCAAATTTTTATCTTATTTAATTATATTATTATAATTGCTAATTGTAAATTGAGTGTAGTTATTTTTTTTTTCTTTTTTTACTTGTTTTGCTAATTACATGATTTCAAATTGTACACTTATATAATATAATACATTATATGAAAAAAGAATTCATAAGACTTATAAAATATTTTTGAGATGTGTTAATATAATAAATACACTTTTGGTAAATGCACTACATTACAATTTCACTAAATGAAGATGTGGACATTGAAAGTACAAAAGTAAGAAACACATGCATGACATATATGACCCAATGGCATGCATGACACAAAAGTTAAGTTGTTTGGCATTTTTTCAAAACTTTGTTGAATTTTTTTTTCACTTTTTAAGCTATTTGGACACGGCAATTATTTTCATCTTCCTCTCACCTTTTCTTCCTCCCACACCAAGACACGGCCATTGAAGAAGCTTGAAGAAGCTTGGCGAGGTTTTGCTTTGCACTTCAACAATCGTCGGAAAATTGCATCAATTTGTGGGGTTAGTAAAGGCAATTTTTTGTATGTATTTTTTTGTGGAAAGTTTTCCCATTAATTCATGGAATTAGGGATGCAATTATGTTTTATGTTTCTACAATTTTTGTTGTAAGTGTATGAATGAAAGTGTGTTGACAAAATCGTTTTGCATAATAATTTAGGGTTTTTAGGGTTTTTGATGATTTAGGGTTTTTGAGAATTTATAGTATTTTTGTTGAATAATAATTTAGGGTTTTTAGGGTTTTTGATGATTTAGGGTTTTTGAGAATTTATGGTTTTTTTGTTGAAAAATGAAATTCATATGTTGAATAACATGTTCAATGTGGAATAAATAAATTGTTTTACAATTTTTTGAACTAGGGAACGGCAATTCTGGAAACAAAATAGGGCCTATTTTTTTTTTTATGCAAAATAATTGTTTTATATGTTAAATTATGTTGGATATTATAATTGATATGTTGAATAATATATGGGGTTGTGGAATAAATGTTGCAAAGATCATAATATGCACATGCACGGCAATTTAAAAAAAAAAAAGGGGGCACGGCAATTGCACAATAATTGCCGTTTCCCCAAATTTTTTGTTTTTTTAAAAATGCTTTTTAGGGTAATTATGAATAATTTGTTGATAGTTGACTACATTGTTGCATTAGATAGTACACGGCACTTTCACAATAAAAATAGGGGCTATTTTTTATTTTTTTGCAAATAATTGGTTTATATGTTGAATTATGTTCGCGATGAAATTGAAATATTGAATAATATGTTGAATGTGGATTAAAATGTTAGAAAAATCATGAATTGAACATGAACGGCAATTTTTAAAAAAAAATTGGGGGCACGGCAATTTCACAATAATTGCCGTTTCCCCCTTTTATTTTTTAAAAAAAAATGCCTTTTAGGGTAATTAAATTGGATTTGTTGAAAGTGGAAAAAATTGTTGCAAGATGATGTTTAAATATTACAGGGCACTTTTGGAACAAAATAGGGGCTTTTTTTTATTTTTGGGCAAATAATTGGTTTATATGTTAAATTATGTTGGAGATGAAATTTTTTTGTTGAATAATATGTTGATTAACTTGTAATTTTGTAGAGATTAACTTGTAATATTATTCATATGCTCTAATTTTGTAGACACTTAATGAGTATCCCTAATGTCATGGGTTGTAAAACATGCATTCGTAAAATTTGCATTGATTTTATGTTCTTATGAATATCTCACGTGTTTGCATGATCCGTGTGATCGTGTTAGAAGTATTATTATTTAGGGTATACGGCTTAGGGTTTGGACGCAATTTTGTAAGTTTTTTGGTTCTACTATTTATCAATCTAAATGTTTGTACATTTGCTGTGTAACACATTTTTTGAGTATTAACTAATCAGATTTTGTGTGTTAATGATGTAGATGGCTTTGAGTTGGGTGCGTCCACGATATCAGGGCCGTTTATCTAAAATTAACGGGTATACTCGTTTGAGTATACTACAGGACATTAGGGCCGCTTTAGGAGAGCAAGGGACAGACTGCCTTATCAATTTTTGTGGGATGTGTTTCGGCCACTTTCTTTTATGGGAGACCTCGACTGAGACATGCAAGTCGTTTCTTCATGTTCTTATGTCGCGTGAGTTGACAGGTCCGGACAGGCCGGTGCACGAGAGATGGTTTGGTATTGGTGATTCCCGTCGTGTTACGCGATTTTCAAAGAGAGAGTTCGCTCTTATTACTGGTCTGAGATTCGGCGACTCCGACTTCAATCCGTCTGGGGACCACCATATTTCGGATGGTGGAGTGTACTACAGAGTCCATCATGATAGTACTCACGTGACTCTTCAGATCCTTCTTAAGCGATTTCAGGAAGGGGACTACAGCAGGAACATAGATGACGTGATCAAGATTTCAAAGATCCTCATTGTATATTATATCCTGCTCGAAGTTGACCCTAGAAGAACAACGGTGGATAACTGGGTGTGGGCATTAGTCGAGCAGGAAGAGCGATGGGAAGGTTTTCCCTGGGGTAAGCTATCGTTTCTGATCTTGTTGAAGTACATGGACCAAGTGCCCACTACTATCGCCAACCAGGATGCAACAGTTAGAGGAAAAACCTACCACTTCTACGGGTTCTCAGCAGCGCTACTGGTAAGTATAATTAGTTTATGTACCAAATAAATAATGTTATGTTTTTTCTCTGTGTTGTTCTGATTTAAGAGTTACTTTCTTAAACATTTGTTCAATCTGTTCACTGTCAAGATATGGGCGTATGAGGCCATCCCCGTAGCTGCCCAATTGGCTGGGCAATGATTGGATACGGGTCATCACATGCCCAGATGTTTGAAGTGGTCGACAAAGCAGTCCGATTCCGAGTTTGATGTGATACATGCGTTGGACGGCGAGGTATTTATATTTTTTTCCTTATTTAGAAATTAAAATTTTTAGTTCATTTTTTAGTAAGTATGTCATGTTTTCAATTTGATGACATTCAAGCCTTTTGATCTAGGTGGAGTGCGTCGAGTCTCTAGATCCGACTCTTGAGGAGACTTGTCAGCCATTCTGGCTTTACATTGACGCTGACTTGGATGTCGGTGTGCAAAATGCTCCAAGGAGACGAGGTCGTCCACCTTCGACAGTTGCAGCTACTCGACGTGCCCGGGGATCGGTACCTGATGATGTGGGTCCATCCACGTCAGTCCATCCGGGGAGACGGAGTAGTAGGTCCTCACGTCAGACACGCCAGGACACTCCTGCGATTGAGCCTCCTGTTGATGACCCACCATTCCAGTCAGAGCCCTTTCACAGTGGGCCGGGATACGTGTACACTGATCCATTTCCTCAAATGCCTGCACAGTCTGAGATCCCTTACCCTGCCGAGCCCATTAGCTACTGTCCTCCTCGTGATCATCATTCTCCAGAGACGTCCTATCCTGAGCACAGTGGTGCACACGATGACCTGATACAGTGGATGAATGGAATGTTCGACACTTGTTTCGGTGAGATCCGAGGATACTTTGACCAGCAGTACACTGACCTGCGAGGTCACGTCGATCAGCAGGATACTGACATGCAAGGATATATTGATCAGCAGTATACTCAGATGCGAGGTTATATTGATCAGCACTATACTGACCTTCGAGATCAAATACAGGAGTTCGTACAGCAGATTCCGTCCATCGTCGGCCAAGAGATCCAAGCATTTTACAGGACTCGACCATCCTATTGGGGAGGTTACGAGACACCTGCTGAGGGTATACCAGGATCCCAGCCCGCATTTGAGGCTTCTGCGGTGCCGTTCGATATTGGGGAGGCAGGAGCCGGTGATGCATAGGACCCCGTATCACCTCCGTCGATGAGTTATAGCGATGCAGCCTCTATGCCCGACATTCCCGAGACGAGCATGGGTATTCGGCATGTACGAGAGAGAGCACCTTCTCGATACGTACGTAGTCCCTTCGTGGCTGGTTCTGTCAGGAGGAAAGGTCAGCGAATGCCTGAGCTAGAAAAGTTTATTGCCGACGGGCTTGCTGCTATAGCCCGACAGGAGGAGCCGAAGCGGTAAGTATGTCATGCTTTCAATTGTATGTTACAATTAGCCACAATAAATGTATTGTATTATCCTATGTTCTTTTTCTTTTGCAGACGCAACGTTGGAGTAGGTTTTGCTATGGGCCTGAGTTTTTTAGCAATTTTCTGGATCCTGAGGAAGACATGAGAGATGAGGTTTAGATCCTGACTTTTAAAAAAAAATGCTCCTCATTTCTCTATTAAATCTGATTTGTTATCCCTTGTGGTTATTATTATAAATGATTGTCTATGTTGTATGGGTTTCTTCATCAGGCATTGGACGCCTACCTCGGTATTCTACAAAGCAAGCCACTGTTCGCAGGGGTTCGGCTCCACTCTGCAGTGGTACAGTCCGTTCAGATATTGGATTCTCATTTCGTTGTAAGTATCTTCTAATGCAACACTGATCCGTTTGTAGTATATTCTACAGTCGTGTGTGCTTATTATTTGAGTTGTTTTCAGACTATATGTGAACAAATCTGGAATGAAGCTCACAGGGGTGAGTCGGATCTGGTGAAGTACCGACCATTGCGAAAGGAGACTTTCACACCTGAGCAGCTCGACAGACTGGTCCCCTACGTGGTCGGGGTGAAGCCGAAGTGGCGAGGCGTGAGGCCGTGGTGGAAGAAGTGTGAAACTGTAAGTTGTCATTCTTAGTTCAATTATTTTGCACGAGCAAAATATATGTGCTGACAATCATTACATCTCCTGTCTTTTTTTCTGTATACAGTTGCTGACCATCATGAACCTAAACGAACATTGGGTAGCATGTGCGATCTGGTTGCCGACGACAAAGATTGTGCTGTTCGATAGCATGAGATGGACTTGGGATGACAGAAAGGCAGAACGACATTACAGGCAAACGTTGCCCATTCGACGCGTATTACCTGCCCTTCTTGAGTACACTAGATTCTACGATCACCTAGCAAATGAAGGTACACCTTTGTGTCCTTGCGAGAATGAGTTTGCGATGGTGTCGGGACAGGAGTCATTTTGTTACGAACAGCATGAGGATCACACAAGCGGCGTATTTGCATTGTTGGCCATCGAGAGTGGTCTTAGTTGGAAGTGGCCGAGCCCTTTGTGGAGGAGAGGGATCGTGAAAGCGAGGAAGATGATGGCTCTGACGGTGTTCAGGTTCTCGACTGATGCAGACACCATCACGGAGCAAGATGTAGTCTATTAGACTGCCCTTCTCTTTTATTACATCGTTTGTTTGGTTTGCTTGTACTCAGGACTGACATTCTGGAATGTTCGTACTGCGTTTCATGTTTCACTGTATTGGTTCATCAGATCACTCAGATATTCAGTGTGTTTTATCAAGTTTCAGCCATTTGGCTTCTGACGGCTATTTTTACATGAGTGTGGGTTCTTTTTACTGATATTAACTAGGCGTCATTTTATATTGGGTATTCGATCATAGGTTAAATTTCAAGTGAAGTTGGATTATTTAAAAAAATATGATACAATGTGTGGATACAAACCAACGTGATTGTAATGTTTATTATCGTATATGTTCGCCAATCAATCATTGCACTGTGAAGAGGATGCTACAAATAACGGACACTTTCTCCTGGTGTGATCTTCTTTCTTACAGATTGAGCATTTTTTCTTCTGCCGAACAGTAAGATTTGCATGCAAGTTAGCTCTGTCGTTGTCATCCTCATTGGGGGCCAATGGGTACGCGTCGACATGCAATTGTTCAGAACAACGTGCCCTATTGTGGTCCGTACGCCCACAACGACTACAGCTGCCCGTAGTACGAGTCGAAACAGATGGGTTTCCAATCGAGGGAATCCTGCAAGACCTAGGTCGGCCAGCCTGTCGAGGCTTGTCTGGAGCAACGCACACCATATTTTGTATTTCTTCATTGACAGCCCAATCTTGCGGACCTGGCACCGGCACTACCTCACGACCCCACATTCTCTTCAACCAATCTGTGGTGTAATATGGGGCGACATAGGAACTCACAGCCTCTTTTGCAAAACTGTTGAAGCAGGTAACCGTATAATGAATAACGATCTCCATTATAGTGTCAATCATGTTATTTGGCATACGAAATAGGTAAGAGAGATTAGTAATTTTCGTACCTGATTGCCGCACATGCATGCGAACATGGCATGAACTCAAGTTGGAAGAAATTACACACACAACTTCTAGTCGACAAATCAACGATGTATATTTTTCCTCCATCTGAAACCTTGAATTTATATCGAGCAAGTTGTTGAACGGTCATTTTTCCACCACGTCTGACTGATTCAATCAACCTTTCATGCGCAGCCTTTGTTAGAAAATTTTCCCTTTCATCAGCAGCAGTCCTCCTCTCGTAAAACCATTTTTCCATTACTCGTCTGGCACACTCCAAAAAAGAACAAACTGGTAGTTTTCTTGCCCATACAAGACGATTATTCCACACCTCAGCTGCGTTGGACGTCATGAAGGAAAATCTTCGAACAGGACACCTAACACGAGACCATCTTTCCTCTTTCGCATTTCGTAAGGTCTCGAGTGCACCTTGTCGATCACTGTTCGCCAGGACCTTCATGTACCTGTCATTCAAGAGAAGTGTCAGAAAAGTAGTAAAATGTAGCGGTTGAATAATGTACTTGAATTTTTTGGTGTGTCACCTGTCGAAATCGACATTATCGTAACAGTGTGCAGCCTTTTGGAAGAGACCCACAAAATGAGATCCATGTTTCGCCAAATTTTGTTGCAGATGAAAACAACATAGACCATGCGTCGCATCAGGATAGACTGTCATGATGGCGTTGTTGATACTCTTGTGTTGATCAGACACAATTAGTAGATGATCTGGGCAGCTGTACGCATTACGGACATGCCGAAAAAACCATGTCCAGGATTCATCATTTTCCATGCTTCTGATCCCAATTGCAAGAGGAAAGACCTGCTCATTTCCATCTTTTGTAACAGCGACGAACCCAATCCCTCGATATTGGCCTTTCAAATGGCAACCATCCACCACTATAACTGGCCGAGCGTAATGTTGAAATCCAAGAATGGACGCGGCCAAAGCATAAAACACGTATCTGAATTTACCACTTTGTAGTGTTTTCAAAGTCGTGTACGAACCAGGATTGGCAATTTTCAGGACTTCTAAATACGATGGCAACATGGAAAATGACTTAGACGGATCTCCATAAGCAAGCTTCATTGCATGTTTTTTGGCCCGAAGTGCAACCTTGTAACTGAGATTTAGACCATGTCGTTGATTCATTTCTCGCATTATGCTTGTAGCGACCAATTATGAGTCTTCTCTATAGAGAACATCTGCGTAGTACTCTCCAATTAGGGCAGATGATACTCGACGAGGAACTTCAGGTCCGCTCAAATCATATGTACATTGATGGGGAATCTTGACACTCGAGATTTTCCAAATACCGTACTTTTCAGATGCATGCAGTTTGAATGGACAATTTTTTTTTTTGCATTTCACCCAATATCTCTCTTTGTCTGATTTTTCCACGCGGTATTCTACACGGTTCTCCAAATGGTAAAACCCAACGACATTTTGTAGTTCCATCTTTAACCCAAAAGTCGAGCCTTTTTGTAAATTATTAGTACTCGGCTCTTCTGTGGTGAATTCAAGTCCAAACTGGTGCTCTGGAGATGAACAATCCGGGATAACCCATTCGGATCGATGAATGTAATTCAAAAACTCCTCATAGGCCTGTCGCTGCTCCTCATCCAACACAGTTTCATCATCCTCATCTAAGTCGAAGTCATCGATCATATCATTATTCGAATCATCTTCATCTTCGCCACGATGTGAACCTAAAACAATGTAAACAAGTATATCAAAAAGTAGCACGAAATGGGTCCTCAAAATAAATTTTATGAACTTATCCATGCTGACTATACCTTCGCAAGTTGTATATCCCTCTTCCCTCCCTAGGTCTTCAGCAGTTGTGTATCCTTCTTCCCTACCCCTGAAGTCGTGTGCAGAATTAAAAATGTCTGAGCCTTGTAGCAAATTTTCATCTCCACATAGGGGTGGAGACGTATTTAAGTCAATATAGCCAAGACCCCAATCCGATCCGAAGTCCACTGGTTGTCTTGATGATGATGCTGATGGTCTCGTTGCCCATTGATCGATTGAGGATGTACCAAACTGCAACAAGCCCTCGTCAAATGAGACACCCCATTTTATATAAAATGTTTCGTCGTCTTGTAATCCAAAAGGAACGTTGTTTTGACTCCAATTTTGATTGTATATGTCGTCAGTCTGTGTCACATCGCCATCATATGTCGATTGATGAAATGTGCTTCATTCTGCTTCATTGAAGGATCCAACATTATAGTTGAAACCTCCGATATTGCTATTCTGCACTTCTGTTGACGGACCGGTATGAGATATTTCATCATCCAGCAATTTTAGTGAGATAAACACAACTAGAGTATCGTCAATCATGGACAATAACCTGGTCACATGAAAATCATTCTTTATTTTTTTCTTTTTCACTCTTCCCTTCTTCTCAACGAGTGAGTGAATCACGTATCCCCATTTAGTGAGGTCAACACACACAAGTTCATGGATGCTCATGAATAAAGTGTAGTACGTGATTCTTTCAAGTTGAACCTCTTGTTTATATCCGTTCTTATACTCCAAACCTTCCCAGTGACCTCCGTACCAAACGACCACCGACATAAAACTCATAGTATACAAGCTGTCAAAAATCATAAACGTAATAAAACTCAGCTAACGAAAGAAAATGTAATTACATAACAAGAAAATCACCAATCTTAAAAGAAAAAATCACAATATAGAATCTATACTATACTAATAACAGGACAGTTGGGAATAATTACAAGAATGCCATTTTCCCGCCCAAACTATCCTGCAATAAATGTTATATATATTTTTTTATTAATTGATTTGTTAATTAATTTCCAAGAATAATTATTACATATAATATAAAAGATATTTTTTATTGCATGAATGCTTACTTTTAAGGATTTCAAGACATTTTTTTATTGTATCAATGTTTACTTTTGAGAATTTCAAAATATTTTTATTATATCAATGCTTATTTTGAGAATTTCAAGACATTTTTTATTATATTAATGCTTACTTTTGAGAATTCCAAAATATTTTTTATTATATCAATACTTACTTTTGAGGATTTCAAGACATTTTTATTGTATCAATATTTACTTTTGAAGATTTCAAGATATTTTTTATTGTATCAATGCTTACTTTTGAGAATTTCAAGACATTTTTATTGTATTAATGCTTACTTTTGAAAATTTCAAGACATTTTTATTGTATCAATGCTTACTTTTGAAGATTTCAAGACATTTTTTATTATATTAATGCTTACTTTTGAGAATTTCAAGACATTTTTTATTATATCAATGCTTACTTTTGAGAATTCTAAGACATTTTTATTGTATCAATGTTGACTTTTGAGGATTTCAAAATATTTTCTATTGTATCAATGCTTACTATTGAGAATTCTAAGACATTTTTATTGTATCAATTCTTACTTTTGAGAATTCCAAGACATTTTTATTGTATTAATGCTTACTATTGAGAATTTCAAGACATTTTTTATTGCATTAATGCTTAATTTTGAGGATTCCAAGGCATTTTTTATTGTATCAATGTTTACTTTTGAAAATTTCAATATACAACATATTAATTATCCAATAAAAATTGATTTGATAAAAAATATTTTAATAAATTAAATGTATGTTCTTGATTTTTTAATTTGGCTTCCTCTTCAATCCACTTTTGTTGCTTCTTCTTCAAGATATTGATGTGTATATATATATAAGCAAAACTTATTTCTAAGACCTTAAAACTTGAGAAACCCAAATTAGAATACAATTTTAAATAATTTCTTTAATTTTTAGATAGTACAAAGTTGAATACAATCTTATTCGATAAGATTGGAAGAGGCATATAAGCTTTGTTAAACAAAGATGTTTTGTTGAGGAGACATAGAAAGGAAAAAAAAGGAAAAAAAGAAATTGGAAAAGGCATATAAGCTTTGTTAAACAAAGATGTTTTGTTGAGGAGACATAGAAAGAAAAAAAAAAGAGAAAAAATAAAGAAAGAAAACTGTCGATCTCTTGAAAGGAGAAGGGAGAACGAAAAACAATAAGAAAAAAATACGCAAACTTAAAATATGGAGATGAGAAAACATCCACCACCCTCTAATCTATATTTTTATATCTCTTTCAATATATATTCTCATCTATCTTTAAATATATATATATATATATATATATTAAAGATGATGACGGATGTTATATTGTTTATAATACTACCATAAATGTTGTTTATAAAGAAGTTTTTAATAATTTGTAGTATATTGTGAAATTTATTATGTTACATCTTTTGATAGATTTGATGTATGATTTGGAAATAATGATTTAATTTTTATTGTTTATATTGTTATTTAATAGTGTATATATACATTAATGTTTAATAGTTGTATTCAATATTGATGTGTTGTGTATTTATAAATTTAATTTAATTATATTAAAATTATTTCGTTATATAACAATACGCGCAACGCGCGGGTACATTGCTAGTTCCATATAATAACATTTTTATAAGCCATATCTTTATATGCAACAACAAAATTTGGCAATTCTAGGCATCATATGAGACTATATACATTGATTAGGTATGCAACTACCCCATATATATATAACGTTTTATCCGATAACATTCCCAAAATGTCAAGCCCCAAACTCCAACATCTACGCAGCAGCAGCAGGTGGCGACGGAGGCCTCACCACCCCGGATGTCGATGCACCTGGATCTCTTCCATCAGGCTCCTCCGGATCCTCCTCATCTGAGCCACCATCCTCATCCCCGTCTGAGTCATCGCTAGATGGGTCGAATGGGCCCGGCTCAGGAGTAGACGGGTGCTTGCTCCGAGCCCATGCCTCCAACACCTGTCCCGCGAATCTCCCAAAATTTATAATGGGAGAATTATCTTCCGCCGAGTAAACCACCTCGTCGCAGTAGATACGGTGAGCTCGTACTGCCCATTCGTTGGGCAGTGTCCTGATCAAATGATGGCAACCCTCTACATTACCTATCAGTCCCCCGTTACCCCCTGCTCGTCTCCAGGTATGTAGCAGTCGGGCGATGTGCTCGCCCACAGAGTGATCTGCATACACACGGCTATCAAAGAAATAGTCTCTAAGTCTCCACGGAAGAATAGACTTCCTAGCGGTGAATTTTTTCCCAGCCATCTGTATACATTATTCTATATGAGTTTTACTTTAAAGAAACACCTCTAACAATCCTCATAAATAAGAACGACACGGATATTTATACAAAATACGTTCATTTATGTTAATATTCCCAAGAACAACGTGATTGTGTTGAAACACTAATGGATTACGAATTGTTCAGCAAAAAAATGCCCCATTTTACAGTAAATAATGAAACACAAATATTAACACATTTTCAAAAAAATTGTATTACAAAATTCACAAAAACAATTGTCTAACATACCTTGTTTAATCTTCAAGATTTCTCCTTTCCGAAATTGATTATTGATTGCCTACTAACTCTTCACTCCACTCCTAATTGTTTTTAGTAATGAGCATAATGAGCGTTCTTGCATATATATCTTATA
This sequence comes from Scutellaria barbata, assembly GCA_028654395.1. Classification (NCBI taxonomy): domain Eukaryota; kingdom Viridiplantae; phylum Streptophyta; class Magnoliopsida; order Lamiales; family Lamiaceae; genus Scutellaria; species Scutellaria barbata. The sequence continues at coordinate 478,124 of CM053651.1, read as the reverse complement.
TTATATATAGTAATTGCTTCGATACACTGTACATTGTACACTGTATGCATGTGACTACAAGTGTCATGCATTGTGAAATTCACCTTTTCACCTTATCCTTATTGGATGTATATAACTAGAAGCTTGTTTATTATTTATTCATGTTGAGCCAAAATCTTGTTTATTTCAGGGTACACGACAATTTTAAATGATTGTGCGGGTAGACGACAATTTTACATTAAAGAATTATAATAGAAGATTATTAGGGATTATATAACAATTATAATACAAGAGTTCTAGTTTAACCCATGAATTGCCGCGTACCCATGCAAAAAAAATTATATATATATATATATATATATATATATATATATATATTAAAAATTGTATTACATAATATATTATTATTTTAGAAAATAAAAGATAAAGTGAGTTTGGTTGCAACAAAAAAACAATACATATATTAATTTGAAAAATATAAAAATTTGTATTACATAAAAATATAAAAATTATATAATATTATTTTAGAAAATAACGATAAATGAGTTTGGTTTTAAAATTAAAACCAAAAACATAAATTATTTGAAAAAATTATTTTATAAAATCAAAAAAGATATAAAAAAGATTAATTAAAAGAATAACATGAAAACAAACTTTAATATATTAATTGAACCATAAACTATTTAATTAGTACAAAATATATAAATAAAGAGGGGGAACGGCAATTTTGCAAAAATTGGGAAACTAATACTAATCATTTAAAATTATTAATAATTACAATATTAATTTCAAAATTAGGTTTTTCATAATTTTTTAACAAATTATAACACTTAAGAAAATTTTAGAATTTTTTTTGAAAAAATATAGGGGGGCACGGCAATTATTTTCAAAATTGCCGTTCTCCCCCTAAAAAAGAAAAGAAATTGCCGTTCCCATGTATATCATGTTATTGAAAATATTTTATAAGTGTTATTATTATTTTTGATTTGAATTTAATGTGTTAAATAATATAAGATGTAATTAGCAAAATAAGTAAAAAAAAATATTAGAGAAAAAATTGCCCGGCAATTATAATATAATATAATATAATTAAATAAGATAACAATTTGCATAACAAAATGTAATATAATCTAATATAACAAGAAATAAATAATTATTTAAAAAATATTTAATTTGTAAAAAAATATATATAAATAAAGAGTGGGAACGGCAATTTTGCAAAATTTGGGAAATTAAATCTAATCATTTAAACATATTAATAATTACAATGCAAATTTCAAAATTAGCTTTTTCATAATTTTTTAACAAATTATAACACTTAAGAAAAATTTAGAAATTTTTTTGAAAAAATATAGGGGGGCACGGCAATTATTTTCAAAATTGCCGTTCTCCCCCTAAAAAAGAAAAAAAATTGCCGTTCCCATGTATATCATGTTATTGAAAATATTTTATAAGTGTTATTATTATTTTTGATTTGAATTTAATGTGTTAAATAATATAAGATGTAATTAGCAAAATAAGTTAAAAAAAAATTAGAGAAAAAATTGCCCGGCAATTATAATATAATATAATATAATTAAATAAGATAACAATTTGCATAACAAAATGTAATATAATCTAATATAACAAGAAATAAATAATTATTTAAAAAAATATTTAATTTGTAAAAAAATATATATAAATAAAGAGTGGGAACGGCAATTTTGCAAAATTTGGGAAATTAAATCTAATCATTTAAACATATTAATAATTACAATGCAAATTTCAAAATTAGGTTTTTCATAATTTTTTAACAAATTATAACACTTAAGAAAAATTTAGAAATATTTTGAAAAAATATAGGGGGGCACGGCAATTATTTTCAAAATTGCCGTTCTCCCCCTAAAAAAGAAAAAAAAATTGCCGTTCCCATGTATATCATGTTATTGAAAATATTTTATAAGTGTTATTATTATTTTTGATTTGAATTTAATGTGTTAAATAATATAAGATGTAATTAGCAAAATAAGTTAAAAAAAAATTAGAGAAAAAATTGCCCGGCAATTATAATATAATATAATATAATTAAATAAGATAACAATTTGCATAACAAAATGTAATATAATCTAATATAACAAGAAATAAATAATTATTTAAAAAATATTTAATTTGTAAAAAAATATATATAAATAAAGAGTGGGAACGGCAATTTTGCAAAATTTGGGAAATTAAATCTAATCATTTAAACATATTAATAATTACAATGCAAATTTCAAAATTAGCTTTTTCATAATTTTTTAACAAATTATAACACTTAAGAAAAATTTAGAAATTTTTTTGAAAAAATATAGGGGGGCACGGCAATTATTTTCAAAATTGCCGTTCTCCCCCTAAAAAAGAAAAAAAATTGCCGTTCCCATGTATATCATGTTATTGAAAATATTTTATAAGTGTTATTATTATTTTTGATTTGAATTTAATGTGTTAAATAATATAAGATGTAATTAGCAAAATAAGTTAAAAAAAAATTAGAGAAAAAATTGCCCGGCAATTATAATATAATATAATATAATTAAATAAGATAACAATTTGCATAACAAAATGTAATATAATCTAATATAACAAGAAATAAATAATTATTTAAAAAAATATTTAATTTGTAAAAAAATATATATAAATAAAGAGTGGGAACGGCAATTTTGCAAAATTTGGGAAATTAAATCTAATCATTTAAACATATTAATAATTACAATGCAAATTTCAAAATTAGGTTTTTCATAATTTTTTAACAAATTATAACACTTAAGAAAAATTTAGAAATATTTTGAAAAAATATAGGGGGGCACGGCAATTATTTTCAAAATTGCCGTTCTCCCCCTAAAAAAGAAAAAAAAATTGCCGTTCCCATGTATATCATGTTATTGAAAATATTTTATAAGTGTTATTATTATTTTTGATTTGAATTTAATGTGTTAAATAATATAAGATGTAATTAGCAAAATAAGTTAAAAAAAAATTAGAGAAAAAATTGCCCGGAAATTATAATATAATATAATATAATTAAATAAGATAACAATTTGCATAACAAAATGTAATATAATCTAATATAACAAGAAATAAATAATTATTTAAAAAAATATTTAATTTGTAAAAAAATATATATAAATAAAGAGTGGGAACGGAAATTTTGCAAAATTTGGGAAATTAAATCTAATCATTTAAACATATTAATAATTACAATGCAAATTTCAAAATTAGCTTTTTCATAATTTTTTAACAAATTATAACACTTAAGAAAAATTTAGAAATTTTTTTGAAAAAATATAGGGGGGCACGGCAATTATTTTCAAAATTGTCGTTCTCCCCCTAAAAAAGAAAAAAAATTGCCGTTCCCATGTATATCATGTTATTGAAAATATTTTATAAGTGTTATTATTATTTTTGATTTGAATTTAATGTGTTAAATAATATAAGATGTAATTAGCAAAATAAGTTTAAAAAAAATTAGAGAAAAAATTGCCCGGCAATTATAATATAATATAATATAATTAAATAAGATAACAATTTGCATAACAAAATGTAATATAATGTAATATAACAAGAAATAAATAATTATTTAAATAATTATTTAATTTGTAAAAAAAATATATAAATAAAGAGGGGGAACGGCAATTTTGCAAAATTGGGAAACTAATACTAATCATTTAAAATTATTAATAATTACAATATTAATTTCAAAATTAGGTTTTTCATAATTTTTTTAACAAATTATAACACTTAAGAAAATTTTAGAAATTTTTTTGAAAAAATATAGGGGGGCACGGCAATTATTTTCAAAATTGCCGTTCTCCCCCTAAAAAAGAAAAAAAATTGTCGTTCCCATGTATATCATGTTATTGAAAATATTTTATAAGTGTTATTATTATTATTTTTGATTTGAATTTAATGTGTTAAATAATATAAGATGTAATTAGCAAAATAAGTTAAAAAAAATTAGAGAAAAAATTGCCCGGAAATTATAATATAATATAATTAAATAAGATAACAATTTGCATAACAAAATGTAATATAATGTAATATAACAAGAAATAAATAATTATTTAAATAATTATTTAATTTGTATAAAATATATATAAATATAGGTGGGAACGGCAATTTTCAAAAAATTGGAAAATTAATACTAATCATTTAAAATTATGAATAATTACAATGCAAATTTCAAAATTAGCTTTTGAATAAATTTTTCACTAATTATAACACTAAAAAAAAATTTACAATTTTTTTTGCAAAAATATAGGGGGGCACGGCAATTATTGAAAAAATTGCCGTGCACCCCCTAAACATGTACCAAAATTGCCGTTCCCACCCAATATATATTAGTGCCAATATTTTATAAGTATTATTATTATTTTTTATTTGAATATAATGTATTAAATAATATAAGATGTAATTAGCATAAAATAAAAACAAATACACGGCAATTATAATAAAATAATTAAATAACATAACAATTTGCATACAATTGCCATTCTTGTAATTATATATAATATAATAAGAGATAAATAATTAGTGATGCAAATTTAAAATAATTAGACGAATAAATAAATTGATATATTGTTTATTTATTCATTTGATTAGTATAAAAATAACCCAAAATACGAATGAAATACACAAAATAAAGAAGTCAACATGAGCAACTGACACAATCAGTGATCGGGTCCCACCATGTCGGTTTTTTCAAAAAAAAAAAGGGGTAGATGGGTACATTAATATAAGGAATAGGGTATATAGGGCAAAAATATAACGAGGGGGTTAGATTGGCCATTAATATAGTGAATTAGGGCAATTCAGGCCATTTTCTCTATATTAATATCCTTGGGATACCGAATAATAGCCCCAAAATTATCTACTCTATAACTAAAGAAAAAAGGCTACATAGAATAGAATATCTCCTATAAGTTTATTGATTTCTAGATTATTTATATATTTTTATTCACGTGTCTGTATCAGATAAGCTGGAAGTTGAAGAGTCACGCTTTGTCTATATGTAAGGGTGTCCTTCCATTGTTAATCTTTCACAAATTCAAAACCCTTAGAGCAATTGTTGATAGAATCGTGCAGAATCGACAGATTGCTATTGAGCGAACTGGATTGACCGAGGAGAAAAGACTACCCACTCAGAAACAAGGTACTTTATTTTTCCTTCATAATTATGTTAAGTGAGTCTGGTGACGGATTAGGTCGGGATTATGACCAAGGTGCCTCCGAAGAGCGTGGGACTAGCCCAGGATCAAGCTCTTCCAAAGTAGAAGTTTGGGGGTCGGCTTCTGCTTTAGCCGAGGAGGTTGGTCCGTCAGGGTCGGCATCTGCTAAACTTCCGACAGGGATTTCCATCGGGCGCCGGAGATATCGCCGAACTAGACACCCCTCTGAGGACTCAGAGGTAATAGGTTGGCCATCCACTATCACCCAATCCGAACTGTCTTGCTGGCAGTTAACTTATAACATACCTCAATGGGTTACCTTCGATATCCCCTAGCCCGAGGAGTGAATAGATATGCCACCGAAAGATTGTGTGGCCATAAGTTTTCGGGCTCTGGAAGAAGGTCTACGATTCCCAATGGCCCTTTGTCTGACGCGTTATCTCTGGCATTGGGGGATAACACCTAGCCAGCTCCACCCCAACAGTTGGTCATCTATATTAGGGCTGTTCCACCGTTTCAACCTTGGCACTCCTAGCCCACAAGAATTGGCTTGGCTGTTCTCCATTAAGCTCATACCTGGGATGAGAAACCACTTCTACTATATTTCTTTTTGGCTGCACCGACCCCAATTGATATGTGGTCTTCCACCCTCGGTTAAAGACTGGAGAGCCAAGTGGTTCTGGATTGGAGGGGACTGGAAGAGTCCTAGGCCAAATGACCATGACTTTTCCTTGAGAATATCCTGCCCAATAGCTTTCGGGACCGCCCAAGGTATAGTTGTGTATTTTCTTAACCGGCTCTTCTAATGTTATAATATTTTTCTGTTTTGCAGAAGTTGGAGATCAAGGTCTTCTAATCGGTGAGGACTTTTCAAGGAAGATTCATCTCTTGTGCGACAGCATCGACCCCACGCAACATACTTTTCTGCATCTCATCTCAGAAAGTCAGCTTGCTTGAGCTGGTCTGATCTTCCCATTCATCCGCGCCCCTGTAGACTTCCTCGGTAAATTCTAAACTATTTTGCTTAGTTTAGGCTTAGTGTACTTGTACTCACTTTCTTGTTTCACAGCCGTCCTCCCTCGCGAGGGCATACTCCCCAGGATGAACCCGACCGATCGCATTAGGCAACGAGCCAAGGAGGCCAAGAAAGAAAAAATGCCGACTAAAGTTCCTGATCAGGGAAAAGAACGAGGTTTATAACCTCCAATTCTGGTCGTAACAACCTCAAGTCAGGGGTCGTCTGACCCAAAAGCCCCAGTTGTGAAAAGACCTCAGCCGGCCCCTACTAGGCAGCTAGTCAACAGCCCCGGAGTTACCATTGCAGCGCCGCCTAGGGTATGGTCTTTTGAGTCTCCCCTGGCCGGCTAGGTTAGTATTTGTGGCTGGAATCCTAAGTTGGTGGGAAGTTTCAAGGAGTTCCTTGGATGGAGGCCACCTTTCCAGATCAGTTATGCCCGCACTCAGCAGTCGAGCATGAATTTGTTGAAGAACCTTTCATCGGGGGTCGAGCCGGCAATGGAAGCTCTGGTGAAATCCTGGATGGAGAAACTAGAAGGGTATGCGGGCAAGATGTCCACAGCCGATATGAATATCTGTTCTGCCGTGCTGCATGCCCATGCTTCAGTCTTTGCCTGGTGAGCCCATCTCAAACACCTCGACCAGTAGGAGAGATACGAGGCGAGCAGGACGGAGCTCAGTGAAAAAAGGGCTGAGCTCGCCACTACTTTTGAGGAGAGGAAAACCCTCAAAACTCAGTTGGCCTCCTCCCAAGATTCGTTGGCCAAAGCTGCGAAGTCATCCGAATTGGATCGCCAACGAGTCGCTGATGTTTTGATGGAGAAGGCTTGGGTACAGGCTGAGTTAGAGGCAACCCAAGCCGAACTGGAGGCTGTCTAGGCTGAGTTGGAGGTTGCACAAGTTGGCCAACAGGATGAGGTCGCCGTCGTACTTAAATATAAAGACTCCGATGAATGTAAGTATGATGGTATACTGGTCTACCTCTTAATCTTTATGGACAACATTAAGGTGGTGAGGAAGGGGGAGCTCGATGACGGTCCATTAAGGGCGGCGTTAGCCGACTATTTGCAGAAGAATCCTTTCCCAAAATATTATCTGAACCTGATGAGTGATCTGTCTGGCTATCTACCTCCAGATTCTAACCAGCTTCTGCAGCCAGCCCCTCCCATCCGGCTCATGTCTAACCCCAGCCTTATGGACACTCCTGAGGTTGGGCAGGTTGAGGCGACTAGCGTGGCCAGTGTAGTTGATATAATTGAGGTAGAGGCCGATGATACCGCCGGCCAATAGACTTATACTTTGAATTTTTTGATGGTCGCATGGTCTTTTGTGAAGAGGTTCTGGCCTCCAAACCAGTATTTTAAATACAATTGACTATTTGATCGGTGTATGTTTATATGTTAATAACTGCATTTGATTACAATTAACATTTGCTCGGGACCATCTTGAGCAGCTCTACCGATTTCTGGTCAGCTCGGGTTAGCTACCTCGATCACTGGAATTGATCCTCGCCGGCTCGGATGTACTCCTATGAAATATAGCAGAGCCGAGCTGAGGGTATACCAACCAGGATAAGTAACTCAACCTTTGCTCAAGGCTGAACACGTGTCCGTATTTGGGAGAGAAAGTCGAAGGGACTCCTAAGGTCAGCCGTCAGATTGGCCATGCATCACGAGCTGATGGGAGGAAGTCAAAAGATCGCGCTCTCCTTATAAATAGAGACGACTTATATTCATTTTGACCTTCACGAGTTTGCGATCCTTAAATAAATACCAGAGATTTCCGAGCAGTATCAGCCGACCAACATCTACCGAGCTTAAATACCCATCTAAAATCATCATCTTCAATCCACCGTCCATACCTTTTTTTAGGTAATTTTAACTTGGCTTTATCATGTCTTCTAATTCTTCATCTTCTGGGTCTAGGTCTAGGTCAGCCCAAGATTACGACCAAGGCAGGTCTGGGTATCAAGGGTACAGCTCTGAAGAGTTAAGCATGGGGCTTAACTCTTCCCAATCAGGGGTTCAAGTCCTCCGGTGGTCGAGGAGGTGGGGACATCAGGTTGACCGGCCCGCTACATTCCAATAGGGGTGTCGTGGCCTCTCAGACAATATCACAGGATTGAGCAGCCATCGGCAGACTCCGAGGCTATGTTTTGGCCGTCCGTGGTCACCAGAGCCGAGCTGGACAAATGGCACGCCCTTTTCAACATTCCCCGAGGGGTGTCCTTCGATGTTCCAAGGTCGACCGAGTGGATGGACAAGCCGTCCAAGGATTGTGTGGCTATTAGCTTTCAGCCCTTGGAGGCCGGGCTATAATATTGTTACCTCACTTAGCCTTTACTTCAATTTTGTTTGCTTGATGACATTGCTACCTACCGTGAGGTAGAGTTGATGTTGCATAATCAATTCAGTGGCTTGATTGCAATTTTGAATTAAATTAGTTTATTTTTTAATTCAACAATCATGGTTATCCTATAGCAAGAACCTTTTGCATCACCAATCATGAGTTTGTAAAGGACATGTGAATATAGATATGATTGAGATTACTCCATAAGTATTTACGGATACTAACACAATTTTTAAAGTTATTTACAATTAAAAAAATGTTTTAGCAAATATTTTTTCATATAATATTAAGAAATTAAAAAATAGGATAAAAAGTAATAGTTTTACAAGTACTATGAGAGAAGAAAATGAATTGATAATTTAGTATTGGTGCTAAGAGAGAAGAAAAATAAAAGAAAGAGAAAAAAAAAATTAAGATAGAATAAGATGAGAATGAGATGAGTTTGTAAAAGATGTGTGGGGATAGGATAAAAAAAATTGAGATGGATAAAAAAATAAGTTTGTATCAAAATTTGGATGAATATATCATTTAAGAAATAGGCTTCATAATTTAGTATTAGTACTAAGAGAGAAGAAAAAAAAATGGAGATAGAATAAGATGAGAATAAGAAAGAAGAAGAAGAAAATAGAGAAAAAATAAAGGTAGAATAAGATGAGAATGACAGTTTGTAAAAAATATGTTAAAGTAACATAAGAAAAAAATTGAGATGAATAAGAATAAAAAAGACTCAAACCTGTTGTAGATAATTCTTGTGTAAGTTCTCTAGAATCTACGGTAGGAAAGTAAGATATGATTATTTTAAAAAAATAACAAGAAGGTCGTGGTTCTTGAAAAAAGAAGAAAAAAAATTGCAAGCAAGCTTTAGAGAAGTGCATGTAACAGAAAAAGAAATCTTTTTCAATAAGAAAATAAATAATATTTTATTGATATGGGACCCATTTTATATAACATTTTCAAATTATATCCCCACATATATTAATATCCTTGGGATACGAAGAATAGACCCAAAATTATCTACTCTACAACCAGAGAAAAAAAGGCTACATAGAATAGAATATCTCCTATAAGTTTATTGATTTCTAGATTATTTATATATTTTTATTCTTTATGTGCTTTACATCAATAAGATTCTTCTTCTAACTTATGTTAATGTGGTTATTTTCTTGATATATTGCAGATAATTACAATCAAATGATGGTGAAGTATCCTCGAACACCACAATTAATATAAAGAATTATTTTTTTACCACCCAATTTAATTTTATTACTTTTTATCGCAATATGAATGAATTGTCAAATATACCCCTACAATTACATGTGCAATAGTGGAAAAATAATTGATGAGACGATGGAAAAGTACCATATTATGGGTAAATGTCTCATTTTAATGGATTAAATAGTAAAAAAAGAAAGAAAAATCTATTTAGAGTGGTAGAAAAAGAAATAACAATCTACAACATTAAAGTCATTACTTAAATCAATTATATTGATTGATTAAATACATTTGTAAATTATTTAAGTTTGTATAACATGTGATATTGATTATATATAATTAATTCAATAAACTAAAAATTGATTTCAATATTTACAATATAATTTCAAATATAAATCAAAATGTAGTGTTATAATAATTTTAAAGAAATCAATAATTTACTATAAATGATATTCCACTATGTGACGTCCATCATACATATTTTTTTATAATTCTGTAGAAAAGAGATTTGGTATGGTGGTTAGGGGTGATCATGGACACTTTATTGCAGTCCTTATGGGGTACATAGCCGGAAAAATTCGAGTCCGAGTAGCGTGAGATTTTGAGTTTGTATGAAATACTATCTTGGATAAAGAAATTGGATTTTCAAAGAGCGATCTCTGAGATGGACTTCAAACTCGTTCATGGCGGCATCATTTCAAGCAAAATGGACCATTTGGAGTTTGGCGGTATTCTAGAGAATTGTAAGAGAATTCTCAAAGATAATCTCATGTTTAAAGTGAATTTTATTTGTCATCAAGCCAATTTTGGGGTACATCGTTTGTCTAAATTTGTTCCTTTTATTTTCTAGCACTCATTGTTCAAATTTCAAGTAAGGTCGAGTTTCAATTGTGCTGGTTTAGTTTAAAAAAAAAAAAAAAGACTAACTAATCAATAAAATAAAATAAAACAAAATACATTCCCAAAATTCCAATTCATAATTATGGATCACTGATTTATTTTTCCTAATCCATTACCAACATATTTTTCTATCTTTTAGAATCTATATAACCGAATGTAATTTATCAATTATAAGTATACAATATCAATAGTTCAAGAATTATTTTGTTTCAAGAATATTGTATATAATTTAAGCAACTATAGATGTAAAACTAATAAAATATTATATACATATATAAATGTATACAATACAGTACAATCAAACTAAGTAATTTAGATTAATAACCGTCTTTTATTCTATTTATAATGTTATCAACATTATATTTAAAAAAAAGTAACATCCTTTGGTAGTAAAAAAAAAAAAACAAGAATATCCTTTCATTATCAATCTTAATAATGAAAATATCATTAAATATGTATAACAGGCTCTTTAGCCTTTATAATAAACAAATATGCATACATTCCCGTAGTTGGCTATGCATACTTTTCAAATAGTTTTGTTTTATTCATTACACTACTTGCACATATTTCCTGCCCTCTGGAATATCTATGAAATCATAATTGTAATTAAGTAGCATTTCTTTAATAAATTTCACCTATATTCACATGTAACTTCATAGCTATAAATATCTTACCCAATATCTCGATTTCTTTTAATTAAATTACTTAGTTTTATAAATTTTAAAATCAATTTTTGCTTTGATAAAATAGAGGAATCTAACAAGTTGTAGCATTATAAATAAAGATAGGTCTAGACATGAATTTAATGATCTTTTTTTAATAATTATATCTTTTAATTTATGCTAAATAATTATAAATATTATTATGACAATATACATAATTCGTAACAATATACGAAGTTGCATAAATGAAAAATGAAAAGGTTATTCATATTATCTATAATATTAAATACAAACACCTACAAAATTTACTTTGCAAAGCCCAACCCATATATATTAACTACACAAATTGATTAGAACCAACAATTGACTAATTGATAAAGCCCAACAGAGATATTTCTCTCCCAAATTGAAGGTATTTCTCTCCCACTTCCTCTCAAAATTCACACGAAAACTCTCGCCGGTTCCTCCTTTCTCGGCATTGGCGGCAATACTTCATCACGTATAGATTCTCCTTCGTCTTTCTTGAAGATTTAAATCCTAAATAATTCCTATCATGGCAAATATCCCCGAGGAGTCATAGAAGATAATAGAGGACTTTCTCAATCTTCAATCGAGATGATTCACGCATATTACTTTTGAGGATTTTGTGAAGGGATCTAAAATTTCTGCGGTGATTAGTTTCTGTAAAATGCAGTCTCTTTAGGTTCAATTTAAGGATTTACTTGGGAGTATATGATGCCGTAGACAATTGCGATTGATTGCGAGTGGTTGATTGGTTATATGATTGTGGTTTTAATTAATATGCATTTCAGTTACATTCTTTTTGGGGCATTCAGTGGCACTAAATTCTTGACAAGTATTTCCAGGAAAGGTACCAATTTGACCACATATAGGAGCAATATGCAATGTACAAGTAACTGGTATCAAATTTATTATTTGAAAACAGGACGATATAGTGAGTTTTTCTTTCAAAAAAACAAATGAATTAAAGAGCATATGGTCAGTGTATGTGCTATTTTTAAATCTTAAAACTATTGTTTGTCCAGCTATGATGATATGGTCCTTTTCATGTTGTCAATGTCTTCTAATCTTTAAAGTAAAGTAATGTCGATGTCTTCTAATCTTTAAAGTAATGTCGTGCATATTCTCTGCTAATTATGAAACTTACTCTTTTTCCAAGCTTTTTGTCTCTACTTGTTTGTTCAAACAACGATATGGAATGAGAATATGAGTAACTTATGTATCTATCTTCTCTGCAAATTACAGAAACCTATGAAACTTACTCTTTTTGCAAGCTTTTTTGTCTCTACTTGTTTGTTCAAACAACGATATGGAATGAGAATATGAGTAACTTATGTATCTATCTTCTCTGCAAATTACAGAAACCTGATTTCCTGCGATGGATTGCGATGGAGCAACTCCAACATCATCTATTAAAAGGCTAGGAGAGGAACCTTCTTCACCCCCACAATCAAAAAAGTGGCATGTACAAACTTTAGGTAACAAGAGAGCTTCTATAGTTTTCAAGCATGTTGACAATAATGTCGGGATGAAGTATAAGGTTGAGTACTCCATCTCCATCGTTAATATAGATTCCCATTGTAGTGCCGATCACCAAGGTTTCATCCCCATTACACCTACACTGCACTATATATCGGAATTTGGAGAGGATCCTGTTGCCCATGATGCTTTTTTGGTGTTGGGTGAAACTCTCTATATTTTTGAGGGAAGTATTGGGGATTCTTGCAAAAAATCTATATTTACCTTCGATTTATCTTCACTCAATCTTCACTCAACACCTCTGATGTTGGATAAAACTAATCTGGTAAAGATTGGTGAAATGGGGTACCCGAAAGCAGGTCCAGTGGTCATCCCAACACCGGATGATCAAAAAATTGTTGTGTTGCCTTCGGATAAATATCCATTCCGCGGATGTGATACGATTGAGTTGTATGATTTGGTGGGTCAAATATGGGAACAACTCCCTCCTTTACAGATCAAAGGGTGGGCATGGGCAAAGGTTGAAGCATGTGGTTTTATCAACGAGTCCACCCTTCTGATCCAGATAAAGAGGGCTGGGATGTATGCTCTAGATCTTGCCGCATCAAACAAGCAGTGGGTACATGTGGATAGGATCTCTTGTGATGCTTGGCGAATCCCGTCATACTGTGGTGCCTTCAACTTTCGATTGATTGAGGATCGTTTCTGTATCTCAGATACCGCGGCTTTCGATCTGCAAGAATTTTCCGATCATTGCTTTGATGAACTCTCTTGTGATGGTGGATTCAGTTGGCCGTTCGTGGGATTACCGACAAAATTTGGACCACATCCTTATCATCCGATTGCTACTGAAGTGGTTTTGAATGGGATGATAGCTTTTTTGAGCTATGACCAGCAGTTGGGAGTAGTGGACTACTGTCAACTACGAGTGGAAAGACTCAGATTTGTGCCTCAGAATGATTGTCGTATAATTATTGATGTGTGTCGTTCTGATTTGAATACATACCTGGATGATTATAAGGAGAAAAAGAAGTCACTACCAAGTGAAGCCCCTTCTATAACGGACCAATTGATGAAGACAACAATTGTGAAATCTTTCAAGTTCTCGATAACTTTCGGAAAGCAAAACTGTCAACTGTTTCCACCTTGTTCTTTCTTTTGCTTTTGAGTTAGGGTGGTTGCATGAGTAGCTGTGTCCAAGTTCATTTTGTAGGCTTTTCAATACTGCTCATAGTTTCTTCTAGTGTTTGCTCATAGTTTTTGTTGGTTTTCAAACACTATATACTGGTTTGATGTTGGTGATCTCGCTTTAACATGGAAATTTGATTTCGGTTTTGGAAATTACTAGAATTTATGTTGATATGATGATAAGTGTTTGATCTAGTTATTTATGGTGAGAAATGTTCATTTTACAGTAGGTTTTATTACTTGATTATGCTATGTTAATGCCAATTTATTGTTTCATAGTTTTTTTTATGTGATTTGTGATTATACAATTTGTAGAGAACTTGGAATTTGATTCTACAAACTAATGTGATATCTTGAATGGACTTCAGAGTTCATTAACAAGCAGCATGAAAAGTAAGTGTTGAAGCTCTATAATCTTGAAATAGTGATATTTGTGATGAGTGGTGTCAGGATAATTTAGGTTTTATTACTTGATTAAGTTATGGTAATGCCGACACATAGTTTTGTAGTTTTTTATGTGATTTGAGATTATACATTTGGTAGTGAAAGTTGAGAATTTGATTTTACGAAGTAAAGTGAATTTGAAGGATGTATCATGAATGGACTTTTGAGTTCGTTAACAAGCATCACGAACACTAAGCATCAAAGTGACATAATCTAGAATTTCCAGTTCCTCTTGAAATAGGGAGATTAGTTTATCTTCCTAGGTTGTTGATAACTACACATATCGAGCCTCCTTGCACACACATACTTGTTTCATGTTGTTTGTTCTGTAATTAGTATTGGGTATGTTGGAGTATTTTGATATTACATGTTTGCTCAAGCTCCATTAACTTTCAGATGTCATTATAGAGAAAGAGTATTTCCCATCATTAAAGGAGTGCAATGACTACTTGGAAGAAGTAGAGTACGTACTTATTTTTCCTAATTCTGGTTTTGTTGATTTTCTAATTATTTGAAATCACTATCATGTTTGCCAACTGGTCATGAAGTTTGATTCATAGAGCTAATATTGTGTAGATATCTTTTCTTCACATCATAATTTTGTGCTTCTATGGTTGGTCTAAAAAAAGATGTATTTATCATTTGATATTGTAACAGTACATCAAACTGAGTGTAAATTGTTAAATATAAACAATTTTGTTAGCTAGATTTCTAGCACATCCTTATTACAAAGCTAAAAAAACCATGTACTAACGACATGTGATAGAAGCTAAGAACTATGCTTGAAATGAAATACTCTAAACCAATCAAAAATAATGATACATCATTAGTACATAAAGTAGATTTCAATACTAATATAATATGAACCTCATTATTTGATACAAAAACATCGAAATTTTCTGTACTAAGTCCAATCAAGCATTAAATTTAAAAGATCTACCAATTTCTTACCTACAAATTATACATTATTTTACAAGCAAATGAAACTGTCTACCACATTTCATTTCACACATGAAAGCAACTCTAATCATGACATGTTATATACAACACTCTTGTCAGGGAAGATATCACGCCAAAAACATGGTCAGAATGTCGACTAGGGAGCACTGATGTATAGCTTGCTTGATCCTTGTTTACATGAGCCAATCTGAAGAGCTTCACACAACTCGACCCAATTTATAAACAATGGCAGCAAGAATCTACGAGTGGAGTGCCCCGTGTAACTAACACCTATTTTCCTGCATCTGATTTGTGTAGAAGTTATCTAAGCCTTCTTTGGCAGTCTCATCTGCAAGATTGCAGTATGAAATTTAACTATAGCTGGAGAGAAAGGAAAAAAAAAAAAAACAAAGGAAAAAGAAAAAAAATAACATTCTACTACTAGAATGGAAATATAGAATGAGGCACCAGGAGCATAGGTTAACCAGTTTCTTACCCTTGATTTTTTTGTGTTCCTCCAGCCTACTGAATCTTGAACTGGTGAAGTATATGCGAATTTCTCAAAGGCAATTAGACTCTTATTTTCCACTATGCTTGAGTCACCATGAGAAGATAAGGCCTGCAGTTGGCAATAAAATGAGTCTATGGAAGAATAATATCGTCTGTTTCTGCTGTGCATGGAAGAATTAGATCAAAACAGAATGGAGTTCGTGGATCAGCGGAAAATAATGGCAGCAACTGTGATCTGTGATTGAAAAGCTAGCATTCAATTTAAATTAAAACAGTGTTCAGCTGCATTTAATGGCTTCACAACTATATTTTAGGATAATGACTCTTAAGAGTTACCCAGATCATTTAGTCTAACCATGTAAAGCTAAAGTTGCAAAAGCAAAAATTCATATACCTCTTCTTTTGTTCCTGAATTCTTAGTCTCTGCTTCAAACTTCTTAATATCCAACCTTTCACAATAGAACAATATCTGTATACAAGAAAATAAAAGCAAGGGTGAGTCGAAAGTTGAGTAACATCGAAAGGAAGAGGTAACTATCTTCAACAACATACAGACTCTCACCTTATTTTGGAACTTGATATTCGAGGCATCAGTGGCCACCACATGAACACCAAGACAAATGTTGGGATCAACACAAAAGGGGCAAACAACAGAGTTGAACACACATCCATCTTCTTTGCACCAAATCCCCTGTCCAGAAGGGCCTTCTTGAGATGTTTCAAAGACACGCTGATTGACTAATGATGCATCAGATACCAAAACGTCCACACTTGATGTACTTAAAGTTGAGGATTCTGAAGGCTTCTTCTGCATGGATACTAAATGAGCTTTTGATGTTGAAATGAGTGAGCACTTAACCAACAAATCGTTTTCAGGAAGACCTAACGGGGTTTTGCAGTGTAAGCAAGATATTTGAAGTTCCTTATCCCTGTTAAGACCAGAAGGAACATGTGATCCAGCAGAAGGAGTTGAATGATTGGATCGATATTTATGACATTCCTTTTCAAAATGATTCATCTCCTTGGTTCTGTAGGTTGCTTCTGCAGTTATTATTGAACTTGCCAAAGGACTAAACCTATCAGGAATTTTAATAGGGGTACTAAATTCATGGAGATGGCCAACTGATGACAAACCAAGAATTCTTCTCCTTTTCCAAGCATTAGAATTGACACTCCAGGATGGTTCTGGCTCAGTAGTTGGGCCATTTGTTGTAGATGTGATTGCTTTCTTGGGAGTAGCAACTTCTAAACACATGAAATTAGGTCTGGGATGCGAATTTTGTCGAGGAGTTGTTTCAGGGCCCCTACAATCCACACCAGGCGTTTCTTTAACAATGGTAAGTTCAAGATCATCTGAGGGATAACCCACCATAGGTGTTGGGGGAGGAGACCTGCATCTGTGGAACATTTATGTCAGCAATTCAGAGGACTAGAAATTCACACTAAAACTACCAAGAAAAGGAATATAGGATGAATCAATCTGTGGTTCAGCAGTTTGTCTAATGTTTAGATGTGCTCAAATAAAAACTTCACCAATAAAAGACAAAAATAGATTAAACAACTTTCATTGGAAAATTCAAATGTTAATAGTTTTTTTTTTTCCCTCAAGTTTCATAGGGAGGTTCTGAGGACTGTCACAATATAAAGGCCTTGAAGGTTACCTGGAGTCCTTGCCAGAATCACACTCTAGATCAATGTACTCATGGAAAACACTAGCACCTTTATCATCCTTCAGCATAACAGCTTCGTTTCTTGTCTTAGTAGAAAGAGAATTACACTTTGCAGCAGGAAATGATGGATGGGTCAAGCCAACTGCTGTTTCACCCACAAAACTATCATTTGATCCTACTTTCTTAGAGCAACAACTAGATTTTATCGTTTTTTCATTTCTCTTCCTTGCCCTTTTTTTATTATCTACAGATTTGATGTTTTCACAATCTATTTCCAGATCTTCTGATGAATTAGCAGCTATGCCCGTGTGAACCTGCATCCACAAAATAAAGTGTCAACATCAACATATCTATTCTCAACAAAAACTAGTGACACCAATATATAACATTAATATTCTCATAAATGATGGAATACTAAGATATGACTCTATTGCAATACCTTCACATCTTTGAAAAATGATTTCAAGCCATCAATTGATTCCTCAAAGTTTCTGTACAGCCCAATTGACTTGCGCAGCCACTTTGATACGTATGCTCTATTTCTGTCGTTATGAAACCGCTCATCTGCATGCAAAAGAACAACAATTTTAACACTTAGTTTCAGAACCCCAATATGATTCCAAAACTATAGTAATCAGGACTATCTAAACTTTCTAAAAACTTGTTCAAGGTACAGCATGCAATTAGAGAAATAAACCACCAAAAATTAAATACTGTTTAATTCATTTGTGTAGAAGAAAAGAAATGAGATAGAAAGACTTCAAATATAAATGAATGGAATAACTACTTATCCCTCATAAGGAAGATGGATCACAAGTACCTAAGAAGATGATAGCTCCATGGTCAAATCTGTGTCGTATGCAACGGCCTACAAAAATTAAAGAAATAGTTTGACCATGACCTAGAATTGTACCAAAATGAAATCTAAGCAACCAAGCAAAATAGGCCTTCAAATATTGACTTGATTTGATTCAATCAATATACAATTAGGGTACTCATCATTCACTTCACAAACATGGAACCCGTTTTTATAAAATATCCATGTGATTTGATCACTCACCTACCGTTCTTATAGTTCTCGACATAATTATATAACTACTGTGAAGCATACAAAAGAAAATTGTATATTTTCATGGAAATAAATTAAATTTTACATCACATAATTACATAGGACAAAACAATGATTGTGCACCTCCAGATTCTATTATTTCTCTTATCCAAAATAATATTATGAAGATAAAAACCAGTGTAGTTTATCTTCTTTTAGTATTGCTGATAAACTGTTGGAGACTAAAAACACAAGTAGTTCTTTACTTTTAGCAATGTTGAACAAAGTGCATGGTCGAGAGAGATGCTAAAAGAATAATGACCTGCTAAATTGGCCTATCAATGTTCCCTGTAGCATAGTTAATTTTACAGAAAGTTCAAATTTCCATACCACGGTTTACCTTTTTATGAAGGAAATGAAGTCCAAACATTCAGTAGAATTTTAATATATTCACCACCCAAAGACCAAACTTGATAATTGTAAGGAATTTATTACAGCATTTTTTGACATGAAATATAGCAAAGTTGAACCGGTGGAAATATTAGACTAGGGCAATAAAGGAGATAACAATAGCATTCTAAAGCTAGAATTGGAACAAGCATGTCAGGATAATGAGTAAGAAATAGAAGCTATGAGAACAACCTGCAGCCTGGTTTAAAGCCCTGAAGGCTTGCTGACAGTACCACTCATTCCCACTTAAAAGGTTTTTTGATAACTCATATGTGTCATTGAACTTCTTCTTTCGTTCCACTTTAACATCGTAACTGGAAATATCAAGAATTATCGATATGAAGTAATCCCTAATCATCAAAGAAGTAAAGCAAAAGAAAAGGACTGTTCTTACATGTTCGGAAAGGGAATCCCAACAATAACCTGATATAGTTAAAGCTAACATTTGACAGAATATATCTTTTCAATTTAGATCAGACACAACATAGAGAGTTTCTTCACTTAAATATGATGCAGATAGACACAAGCCTTCAGAATTCAACATATGTGAAAAAAAATTGGACAATTGTTAATTCTATTCAGCACTGTTATTATCCAGCTTACTAACAAAATGTTGAAGGATACAACAGCTCGGGCATTGTCATCTGAGAAGTCAATCCCTTCAGATACCTGCAAGTGTTCAATCTAAATGTGAACTTTAATAAGTCAAGATGTGGACAATTAACTTATAAGTATAATGTTCCTGGAGTAGATATTCCATGACTAGAATTAATTTTGGTTGATGAACATCGATTGGGAAAGAACAGTAGTCCGAACCAATATGCTTTAGAGGATCAATTATATCCTAATAAGTGTTTTTCTCTATCAACTATATCCAAAATGAGAATTGGAAAGCACATGGAGTTGCATTTGGCAATAAAAATATAAGCCAACAGATTCACAAAGTTAGAATGGAAAAACTCCACCTAACTCATATGCACCAGATGATAATAAAGTTTAGGGGTTGAATAAGCAGATAACTCAACACCAGAGACACCAAATGTCATGGTTGTACGTGTACCTTCATAATGCAAATAAAAAACAACAGAAGTACATGAAAATGGAACATATAAAGGAATGGCCTGGATTACCTTGCCTCGACAAACTGCCATAAAAGCTGCTCCTTGTTTCTTGGTTTCTTCGGTAGACACCATCACTTTGCCACTTTTAAGGCCTAGCTTTTTACCCCTTATCTTTCTTCCACCCACCTGTCTTGTGCCATAGCGAATGGAATTATAGTAATTCTTCAAGACATCATCAAAAGATTCCTGGCTGCTTCCTCTTGGTTCTGAAATTGAAAGTAGTTAAAAAAATATTTAGTAATATTCAGGAGGATAAATACGTAAAGCATCTAAATAATATGTAGGAAAGCAAAGGCCCATTCCACATGTATGTAAAGATTCATACAAATTGTAACCAATTATACATATCGTGTATCCAGTCAAGCAGTTTCAAATGAGCTTACCAACAAACAAGGATTTCTGAGCATTTAATCGAGACCATTGACCAGTTTCGTGCCACCGAGTGCTTAATTTATCCAGCAGCTTGTAGCTAGGAAAGAAAACGAGGCACCCACCAGGAACAACCTTGCATATTTCCTCCAAAGATGTGCCAACTGCATCCTTTTTTCACAAGAAATATCCAGTCGGGCGGTTTCAAATGAGCTTACCAACAAACAAGGATTTCTCCTTTTTTCACAAGAACACAGCCTATGTTCATGTACACCAGGAAAAGAAATTTCTTTCAATTTCAATAATGGTTAAAAGATGCATAATACCTGAAAAGCATATTCATCTGCACACTTGTAACTTGCATTGAGCGGATAGTTGCCAGGGCCATTGGAAATCGCAGCCGCCCATACCTATGACAGATGACAAACAAGCTCTCAGATTGGACAAACATATCCAACTTGAGGCAAGATGCTGAGAGAGAATACAGAAAGGAGGGGATGCTATTCTACCTGAGAATCAACATCTATGACATGTGGTGCTTCCAAGCAAGTACCAAACTGAACACCAAGTTCAGAAGAGAAAGTGTTCAGCGGTGATAAAGTCCTGTGACGGTAAGAAAAGAAAGTAATATCTCTAGAATTAAGTTTGTCATATGCAAATACTCGATTAAATTATATTATAACTTATGGTCAGAAATATAGATACATTGTATCTATTTAAAATTATAGCACTGATACAAATCAAAACAACTCTTTTGGCAGTGTTAACATGTTTAGATGAACATGAGGACTTGTCAGCACTCCTAATAAGGAGAAACTCAAAGGAAATTGTAGAAGTTTAATGGTTCGCCAGAAAGAAGTGAAAAAAAAAATTTCAGTGAAATAATTAAAATAGCACTTCTTCTATAAAAACGTGTGACAATGTTTACCCTGAAGTCAGAATCACTGATTGTGAAAAATCAGCAATGCTTTTGAAAACAACAGCAGGATTCAAGCACCAGAAGCTGAATGTGGTAGTCCAACCACCTGCAGCATTTCCCATGCAATAATCACCTCATGTCTTCTTTCTATAGAACTTTAAAAACTGAAGCAGCAATAAAGATTACGAAGTTACTGATTTAAATTCTCTATTATGCAAAGACCAGATTGACATAGTAGGTATTTTATTTATTATCTTAAAGGAACAGTCAATAATGATTACTTGAGAATGAAATGACCTTTATTTTACAACAATAAAACTAAAACAACCTTAGTACTCCGTCTATTTGAACGTATTATTCCTCTGTTCCTTTTCAAAGAGTATCCCAAACTCCTATTCCTAAAATGAGAACTGAGTTCAAAAGTACCATTTTATTTGAAGTGATAATTCATCAACACTACTTCTGAGGGCAGTAGAGTCAAGTGGCACAACTTTCCCATTTTGAACTGTCGTCCAAAACTCAATGCCTCACCAAATGGAAGCACTAGTGCAGCGATGGTCATCACAATTAGCAGTGGTCTTTCTATATGCACTGGGCCCATGATCTCATAATTTTCTATTAGTTTCAGTTTTATCCATTCAAGCACTGTAATTATCATTTTAAAATTTGGAAATCTTTGGCAAATAGATTTTATTCACTTTATTTTCAAAGATTGCTTAATATCCACCCACCTCAATCATAACAGAGAAAAGAAGCTTGGCATTCTTCAATTGGTGCATGACCAAAATGGATAAGTGTGAAATACTCTACACAATAATGAAAGCCACAAAAGAAGATAAGAATTGAAAACTTCAATATCCTCTAAGGTCCGACTGGCTAAAAGAGGAATAGAGAACTAAGCATTCATGGTAAAACGTGATATCACCATTTACCATCATCTTTCTTCACAAATCTTTGCAGTGCTAGTTCAAAGTCCTGAACATGGACACCATTCCCAGAGAAGAAGTAAGTGAGTGAAGAAAACAATCCTGTATGGTAATCATAGGCCCAATCAACAACAGCATTTCATTGCAGCAGACATGTAAAATTATGAAAATGGAGATGAATTACCTTCCAGTGTAGTTGCTGCTTTTCCACTTAAATGAGGGACATCTGGCTCGGCTTCTGAAGCAGCTCTGATTGCCTTCAGAGCAATGCAACCATCAAAATGAGTGGGTAGCCACAAAATAAACAAGATTGTCACATGACAACTAGCAGCAGAACATTCATCAATTGAACAGTATTGATTATTCGAGTACCTTTTTGGCACATTCTTTCAAGATTGGAAAACTCTGCACTGACAAATTAGCTTCTTGTAGCTCTTTTAAAGCCTTATCTCCACTCCAACTGAATAGGTAATACCAAATAAGAAAAACAAAAAAATGAGAACAAGCCTGTGATTTTGCTTTGAAATCCTACAAAATAATATCTCAAAGAAAAAAATGATGACTCTGATATGAGTTTCTCTATGCAGTTGTCTAGACAGTTCATGGAATAAACTTTATTTGAGCTTGAAATCTTTGCTTTAGGTGCTTAGAATCAACAAAGAAAGAATTCAGTTTAGTGGGGGGACTCATTTTTTGGATTCATATGCAATAAAAAATGTCTTTTCCACAATACAATCCTCATATCATATAATTTTTTAGGGAAAGGATGGCAATTAACTACTTCCAATCATGAAACATCAAATAATTCCATTCGCTAGAGTTTAAATACAAATCTATTCCACTTCCTTTGTCGGCCTAATTTAGGAATCAATCCCATCATAATTGAGTCAAATGTTCTCTTCATTTATAGGCTAAGATGAAACTTGAAAGGCAGAGACAAAAACTAAAACCATCTTCTTCTGGCAGGAGAAACACATTGTATGAACAAATAATAATAGATCAGCCTGTAACATTTTTCCACATCATATTTCAAGTCCCTGCCAGTTTTGCAAGGACAAGACCAAAAAAAAAAAGCACAACTTGTATCATCACCAAGCCTAAAACCATTACAGAAAGTTCCCAGAATTCTCTAACTTGCATCTAATGTAAAACAAATTGACTAAAAGAAAATACCGAAATCTATATTCTTAGCAGCTGTTAGCTGACAGCATTTTAGAGGGTGATCAGCAACAAATAAAACAACATGACAAAGGATCAGGATATAGCACTATATTAGTAAATACTAACCAACGGAAATAACGCCGAAACTCACGCTTTACTAAAGCATTTTTCCTCTGGTCAATCCAGCTCAAGATATCCTACAAAGATTAAAATAAATCTAAAAACTGGCAAAAGAAAGTCCAAGAAACCAAAAACAAGTTCACTAATAATTATCAGCACCTCAGTCATCTCAAACAACGGTTGATAAGTCATGCTATCATTGAGGCTCAGCTGTCCCAGTTCTGTCTGCAAAACTTCAAAAACACAAAGCAATCTAAGATAATATGTTAGGTAATTTATTTAAGAATTTCAAGCTTGCACTTACACAGCAAATCTTCTTCATCAAGATCAATACTACCAGCATCACGAGCTATGTCTTCTATATTACTGGACCAATTTTTAAAGTTAGAGTTGATGAGGAGAAGAAATGTACATATGTTGAAAAATTATAACACAGGACCAAATACTTAATGATCAAAAGGTTGTACAGTCAAAATTCAATTTCGATTTTAATTTGTTGAATCACTACAAATATGAAAATAGGACCAGTTATCAGTTACTTCTATTCTATTATTGTATGATTTATGAAGAAACACAGAACCAGTTATCAGTTACTTCATTCCCAAAAACATGTCAATCTTCAATAATAAGTTAAAATTGACGGATCAAGTGAATAGATCTAACATACTGCGCTTCATCTAAAATGATAATGCTCTTGCTAATGTCAATTTCCATTGCCTCCCGGATAAGTGGATTGATGATATAGTTATATGGGCAGAATACCAATTCTGCTTCTTGTGCAATGGAACGCGCTGCAAAATATGAACAGCCTGAAAATGGAAGGCTCTTTCAGAGGCTTAGTTAATTGTTTCACCAAATACATGAGTAATAGGAAAGGAGGAAAACAGAACCTTTAACTACTTGCCCGACTTTAACAAGGTCTTCAATGTCATGGACCTCATGGCAGCCTCCTTTCTGAAGAGACGGATGACCTTTCACTTTATGAACATTTCTGATGGGGAAAGTTTTAGTGAGGGAATTGAAATCACATATATAGAGATATAATAGGCCTCAACAGACCTAAAATAATTTAACTTACTTGAATTCTTGGCAGGTAATTTCCTTATTCTTCAGAAGCAACTTACTGAAAAGTTAAACTACTGTTAGAACAGAAAACAAATATAAGGAGTTATTTACTTATTTTCTGGCGGAGAGCAACCATTGTTCATCAACATTCTCTTCACTGCGTAAGTAGGGATTTGTACAATAATGTTTCCTCGATCCCTAGAAACACAAAAGGAATAAGTAAAAGAGTATAAATTAACACAAGTAGCATGCACTTAAGTATATATATGAAGGCCAGTGAAAAGTGGAACTCAATTGTAGTCCAATTTTATTTATTTATGACGTGCAATATTCAAATATGTTGTGCTGTAGCCAGTAGCCCATAATCTAGGCTCTACAAACTCAATAATTTTAATTGAAAAAAAATATATCACCTGGAACACACAGAATGATTGATATACAGAGAAATCTATTGCAGTGACACAAACTGCATGCATAAATACTATCCCAAACCACATGAAATGCAAATCCTTAAATAACAACTATCTCATTCCAACATAAATCAACACTATTTTCTGATCACTTCTTTCACTTTACTAGTTTCCCTTTTCCTTCTTTTAGCTTCTCTTGTAATTGTTGAACATGCTGAAAATGGATTGAATGATATAAATAGGGTAATATGTGTATCAATTTTACTTTTAGATAGATTTTGATAGCTAGATTACTTAATGACTCAAGTGTTCTTATTATCAACTATGTCCACCTTCACAAAACCTTATCTGCATTCCCTCCCTTCAGAACTTGCCATGATTGCTCAATAAATACAAGCCCCGATGTCTAAGTTACAGGTAAAAAAAATATACCAATGAACTGCAATATTTACCTTTTACCTTTTATACTTACCCTTTTCAATTCAAAATATATACACCTGATAATACATACAAGCAACATAATATTTGGCCATGTGCTTGTTAAATATACAAGCATTTTAGATTAGATTGAAATTCAACTGAGCAATGCTGCTATAAATCCTTAACTTACTGGCCATGGCAATGGACATATTATATTTAACACAACTTTAAAAATGCATGTGATACTGAAAATAGAAAATTAACATTATGGCAAACCTACCAAAACTGCCATGGGAACCCTGTATGAGGTTTTCTTGTACTCTCGAATCACTTGACTGATTTGAGAATGAGTTCTCCTAAATAAAATGTGCCAAAGTTACACTGATCAGTTCTTTTGACATTCAAAAGTACTCTTGGACATCCAAGAGAGTACGAAATTTTGGTGAAACCGTGAAACTAACTAACAGTACAATAATTAGTTAATATCATGCAAAAAAATATCAGAATTGATCGGACATACAATACAGGGTTATTAAGCTTACGATGAATAAAAGATAGGCGGTGCCAATCTTAGTTTCTCCTTTTTGGCATTATTTGTGGAGGATGGAGGTGCTGCTGAATTTCCTAAAAAATTAACATTATAGAAGACATTATGAGTCAAGCAGAAAAGTCCCACAATATTTTACAAATCCAACAATATGGGAGACAAAGCATCACCATACCAAACATTTCCTATAAGGATAGAATCCAATTCAATTAACAAAATATCTAAATGGTGCAATTTATCTGCTTAAGTGCTATAACAGAACATGACTTCTTTCAATTACACAATTGAGCAACAGATACACCAACACCATTGTAAAATAAGGTAATCAAATATGATTCTTTGCCCTTTAGAAGCAAAAAGTTATGTTCAACTAACTGCTCTTTCTCCCAAGTTCCAATACCTGATGGTTGAGTCTCAGGAATGAAACCACCCCCATGATTAATCGGGTCAGAAAGAGCCCGAGGATCAGGCCTGGAGCTCGAATGCGTTAAATTGGCGCGAACATTCTTCAACTTCTGGCTCTGCTGCCACGCGAGGGTGGAGCAAAGCAGCGACAGTGACTTGCCGGTGCCCGTGGGCGACTCAAGCAGCGCGTGGCAATGGCCGTCCCTCTGCGACCTATCCAGTGTCGATATGACTCGGTTCATGTACGCCAACTGAGAGCCGTAGGGCTGGTATGGGAACTCCACGGGAATTCCCCCGATGTGGATTGTGTTCATCGAACTATGGTTGGAATTGGGGATTAACTTAGGGTTATGGCTTTCCAGTGGCGCCGGGGAAGGGGCTAGTGTGGATGTGGAGTCCTCCATTTATCACGCACTGGAGGTGTTTGTGTGTGAGAGAGAGAAGAGAGAGAGTAGGAGAGATCTGAAGCTTTATAGCTAGCGGCGGAGTTTAGTATTTCGGCGGGAAGATATTTTATCCCTCCATTTTCGAAGTTATTTTCTTGCTTTAATTAATTTATATATCTTTATATAATAGGATCATAATCCAAAATAGATTACCTAGTTTTTCCACACAACATGTATTTTAACATGGGTAATAAATATTTTTTTAATTCAAAATATTCATGATTTTACATGTTTTGTATAAATTTTGATTTTTTATATAAATTTTAAATTTGATCCATTTTATTATATTAGACTAATCGTAATTATACATGTGTCAAAAATCAACGTCTTGAATTTATCAGATATGATACAATGCATCAAATTTTATGGTAAAGTGGGTTTTCTAAGAGTTAATATAAAGAAGAGTTGCATTTGCGTGCATTCGTTGTTTGAATCTTATATCCATACAACGTGGGATGGATCGGGCCGAATCCGACTAGGATCAGTGTATTCTTTTGTTTCCCCTAATATTTATGTTGTTTTAGTCATACACTAGCAGTATACCCGTGCGTTACATGGTTTGCCATATAAAATATAATTAATAATTTTATACTTATAATAACATAATATAAATATATAATATACAAATATGTAGATGAATTAAACAAACAAATTGAAAACTCTATATTTAAAACAAGAATGAGATAAATAAAAATGTTCAATTTAACCAAATTTGTGCAACCATTAAGTACTTAAAAAATCACATAAATTAAATTTTAGTAGCTAAAATAAAATAAAATAAAATTTGAATCCTACAAATACTATGTATATTGAAAACGATATAAATTTAAATAAAAAACTAAGATTAATAAATATTATATTTTATCAATGTTCGTAATTATGGAGATATTTTAATGAAATTTTTGGTTCCATCAATACAAATAACTTGATTATTCTAATATATATCAACTTAACAAATACCCAAAATCCACTGATATTTGTAAAAATAATATTATTGAAAATTGGACTTGATCTAGAATATATTCAACACCCCAAATTAAGATAAATAAACCAAATCATTATACCAAGAGATTATTTATTTTTTCTTAATTTTTTTTAAATAATCAACATTTTCTAATTTTAATTTTAATTAAAGGCATTTTCTTTCATATTTGTAATTTTATTAGGTATAATTTTAACTTTAAACATATTTTTAACTCCCACACTTTAGCCTATATCCGTAACTACTACAAATCAATTAAAAAAAGTATTCAAATTCTCTAACATATTAGATTTGATAAATTGTTATATAAATATCAAATTAAATATTGTATTAAGTAGTAAATTTGATATATAATGCATTTAAAATGAATTTTAAAATGAAAAAGTTATAAAATTTGAACTTATTGTTTAAAAAAAACACTCACATCTCCTTACTTAACACAATCAAAATTACAAATTTAAATTAAAAAGTATGTTAATAAACAAAACTATAAATAAGAATGATAAATTTGATTTATCATGCATTAAGACGAATTTTATTAGAAGCTATTTATTTTGAAATTATGATTGAAAAATGCACACTGCACCATCACCCTATCCCACCCCTTACAACCAACATTTATCAAAATTATAAATATAGAATAAAAATGACAATAAACAAAATTTCAAATAAGAAGGAGAAATATGATACATATGCATTAAAATAAATTTCAAATGAAGTTGTTTAATTTGAGATTCTTTATTTGATTTAATTATATATTTTTTTATTAAGTAAATTTTTTATATTTTTATTAAATAAATTTTTTATAATACATTTCTATTTTTTTTTTCTAGACTTTAACATAAATTTACAATAACTTAAAGTTACATAAATATTTAAAGTAAATAAAAAATGCATTTCATTATGTATACAATATGAATATCAAATTAAAAATCATTAAAAGTGATTAATTTGATATATTATATGTTATAAATGAATTTGCGATATAGTTATTATACTTTAAATATTTGGTAAAAAATATTAATATACAATAAATGTAATGTGAAATGTAATAAATGATATTTCCTAGAATGGAAAGTTAAAATGGGCGGAAAAATACTTTTGATATTTTTGGCAGACTATTCTGCTTTTATATATATATAGATTTATATTATGTTAAACATACATTTATGTTATGTTAAGCATATATTTATGTAATACTTTAACTTTAAAAAAAACCCAAATGTCGACGAAAAAATTCTAATTTGTACATATATACATTTATGTGGTATTACACATAACTTTAAGCAATATTAGTCATACATTTATGTAATACATAAAGGTATAACCAACATAATTAAAAGGTATGTGGTATATACATTTATGTTGTTTTAGTCATACATTTATATTATGTTAAGCATACATTTATGTAATACTTTAATTTAAAAAAAAACCCTAATTTCAACGAAAAAATTATAATTTATACATATATATATTTATGTGGTATTACACATAACTATAAATAATATTAATCATACATTTATGTAATATATAAAGGTATAACTAATATAATTAAAAGGTATGACTAACATAACATAAATGTATGATTAACATAATATAAATGTATGTTTAACATAATATAAAAATCCTATAAGTATGTTTAACATAACATAAAAACTCTAAATATATGCTTAACATAACATCAAGGTATATTTAACATAACATAAAGACTCTAAAGATATGACTAACATAACATAAATGTATGTTTAATATAATATAAAGGTATGCCCAACATAACATAAAGATATGTTTAATATAACATAAATGTATGTTTAACATAATATAAAAGTATGTTTAACATAACATAAAGATATAACACCTGAAGTGAATTTTGGTGGGTTTGAGCACACCCACCATAAGCGTAGGGGTGTGTGCGAGCGTGTGGAGGATTGAGTCGGGTCAGTTGTATGGATTTAGGATTCGTGCAACAATTGCACAAAAGTCTTTGTGTATAAAAAAAGTGTCTAATCATGTTTAGTTTGAATGAGATGTGTTTTTAGGTTTATAAATTTTATATTTTATTTCAGATATTAAAATTAACTTATAAAAATAAAAATCCCTATAATATGTTGATATTTTAATTTTGATCAAATATAAATTATTGTTAAAATGTTCTATTGTTGATTATAATATTTTAAATAAAATTAAATAAAAATATTTTTAAATTCTTAATTATAAGATCTCAAATATTCAAATAATATTACATGACACTTTTTAATTATAGTTTAAATAAATTTTTGATGTAAATTGTGTCTTTTTCTGTAATCTAAAACATCTACCTATGTTTGTTTAAGATTTCATGAGTAAGGAGTTTAAATGAAATTTTGATGTAAATTGTGTTCTTCTGTAATCTAAGAGCATTTCTGATAAACCCAAAAAGAAGATTTTGTGTGCAACATTACTGTCACTTTAAAAGTAAAAAAAAAAATCTACATTTAAATAAATATCTCACCAACCATTCTACCTAAAAATAACTATTCATGGGTTCCATTCTCAAATCACTCCTATATCTATTATATTTTTATTAATCTACCATCACTATTTATAATTTTATTTTATAATAAATAAAATTCTTAATAATTTAATTTATTTAAATATGTTTTAAAATTTTAAATATTTATTTAATTTAGTAAACTATTAAATAAAATTGCATAATAAATTATCAAATTTATTGGAAACAAATAAAATGTGTAATACAGTAATGAGAAAAAAAAAGGGAACAATACATTAATAAAAAAAATATAAAATTACCAACTATAAGTCGAAAGCTAAATTAATATTTAGCTAATTATTTAGCTGAAGAATACTCTGTCTTTTGAGTTGCCTCGGGAGTGTTTACTTCTTTCGCACTTGACAGATCGGAAGCGAGGTTGATATTATCAAGGCCTATCGGAGAGCATTGTGATGAGTATGGAGATGATCTTTGTGAATTTGGAATTGGGGTCTCCTTGTCTGTGTTGATCCATCTATATTGAATTTCCAAGTGGAATTTGAGCCCGTAGTTGGAGGAAATCCATATGGTGGAGGTGGCATGAAAGGGAATTGAGATGGATACATATAATATGGTGCTCCACGAATATTCATTAGATTGAGTGGAAAATTGCCAACTTCAGCGAAATTTGGTGGAGGTATAGGGAAATTTTATGATTGGAACCTAATATCTTGAGGGCGGATGTTGAAATTTTGGGGCAAGTATCGGAAGTGGAAGAATTAAACCAATTCACCCAAGAATCTTTATCCATCCTATTTTGATGATATTTGAGGATTATAGATGAATTGATATGGGAAAGAAGTGATAGAAAAATAATGAATTAAATAATGTATTATAGTGGAAATTTTTTGGATTTTGAAAAACAAATAAAAAATTGTTGTCCATACAACGGCTTGTTTAAAACGGCTATAATATTATTAAAAAAAAAGCCTACAAATTGGAAATGGCTAGTTGTCAATTTTAAAAAATAAAATAAAATAAAATTCAAAGATGGCCACTTCTCCCACATTTTTTCTCCTTCTTCCTGGGTAGAGATTTCTCCACCCATTTTCTTCTCTACCTAAACCTCTCTCTCCCATCAATCTCTACCAAACCCCAAGATTTTAATCCCTCCTCCATGTCACCTTCTACCCAATCTTGGGGATGCCCTAAGAGCATCTCCAATGATTGGGGAGATGCTCAAATGATATTTTTTACTACCCAATAAATTGGGTAGTGAGTTGGTGGGGAGGATAGGTAGAGGAAAAGGGGTAGAGAAAGCTCTACTCAGGAAGAATAAAGGGAGAAAAGAGAGAGAAGAAGAAAGGGAGGAGAGAGAGAGGAGATGCGCCACTTTTTTTTTAATTAATTATTTTTTTATTAATTTAAAAATGCAATTCGCTGCTATTTTTTATCTGTTTATAGCTGTTTTGAACTGCTATTTTTCCAATAGTCAATTTTTTTTTAATTTAGAATTTTTACATTATAAATACATGATCAGATAAAGAATAATTGGAACTTGTAATTTTATTTATGTGTTGTTTTAATTATGTAATTTTATTCCTTGTTTTAACTAAGTGTGTTGTAATTTCTTTTATTTTATGTAATGTAATTGTTTTGCTTTTATGTAATATATCTATCTTCCGTTGTAAAACTAGCCGTTGTAAAATTAGTCGTTGCAAAACTAGCCATTGCAGAATAACTTGAATGATATCATATACGCTTGCATTGTTTTACACAACGTGATAATCGAGAATGAAGGAGATATAACATCCGATTGGTCATATGAACTTACAAATTTCGATAGTGCTCCACAAGTAATTCAAGGATTCATTAGAGCATTCATTGACTACCTCATTAAGAATTCTCAACTACGTGATGAAGATAAACATCATCAACTTCGAGCGACTTGATTGAGCACATATGAGCACGATTTGACAATAATTAGCTAATTATTGATTTATCTTCCTATGAATATTTTATTATTTTGTAATCTTTATAAATGTATTGTCTTTTTTTATTATATTATTCCATTAATTTATTTTCAATAAATTTAATAATATTGTTCAATTTTGTTTTATGTGTTATTAAATTAAATAAATATTTAAAATTAAAAATTTAATTACATCATTGAAATATTATGTAATTTTATTTATTATGAAATAAAATAATAAATAGAGATGGTAAATTAATAAAAAAATTATATAATATATGAGTGATTTGATAGTGGAATCATGAATAGTTACTTTTTCGGTAAAATGATTGATGAGGTATTTGTTTGAATGTAGATGTTTATTTTTTATTTTTGAGGTGATAATGATGTGACACCCGAAAACCTAAAATCTAGGTAGAGTCATTGAAGATGCTCTAAAACACCTACCTATGTTTGTTCAAGGTTTCAAGAGTAGGGTTGGGCAAAATACCGAAAATTTCGATATACCGTGCATACCGTGTCGAAAAAATACCGAAAATGTCGAAAATTTCGGTATACCAAAATTTTCGATACGGTATGATATCATACCGAAATTTTCGGTACGGTATCGGTATGGGGATTTAGAAATTTTCGGTATTTCGGTATATACCGAAATAGATTAATATTAATAATATATTATTATTATTATTATTATATATAGATATATTTCGGTAATTTTCGGTATGTTATAACGGTAAATTTCGGTATACCGAAAAATTCGGTAATTCAGTATCAAACGGTATAGGCTATCAATATACCGAAAATTCGGTATACCGAAAATTTCGGTACGGTATCGGTATATTTTTTGACATACCAAAATTTTCGGTACGGTATACGGTATGAATTTTTTTTTTCGGTATACCGTACCGAACCAACCCTATTCAAGAGTAAGGATTTGTGATTTTTAGTAAGATATATACTAATATTTGACATTATGATATAATTTTTATACTCTTAGTTAAGATACATATATAAAGATTTAATTATAGATATTTTTTACAATCAAATTATAAAATTTAGGTAATATATTATATATTTTTTAAAATATATAATTTATTTTATTAATAAGTTGATGCATAATGTAATTTATTATTAATATTTATTAAGTTTGTTAAGGTTCAACTAAGCTCTTGAACCATGAATGTATTCAATAAATTAAACTTGAGTTCGTTCAATAACTAAACAAACTAAACTCAAACACTCAATAATTCGATTCAATTACATTCCTATCTTTATTTAAAAATATTTATGATTTCAAAGTCAAATTTTTTCAATTTTACATAAACCCAAAACAAACATAGCACAATTATAAATGGAACGAGAACTCAGAACATATAAACATAATCGAAGCAAATTACACTCTACATGTGATGGTAATACCATCACACCTTAAGATCTTGTCATGTGTACACCTTTAATGTCAATAAGGTTATATGGTATGATGGTATTACCATCACATGTACGTGGAATTGGCCATAACCGATATATGTACATGAAGATGTCACACTTCAGCCTTGACAATTTTAATTTGCAATTTATGGTTGGAAGTATTGGAATCTTTTCATCAAAATTGTCTTTAATGAACTAGAATAAAATACATTAATTTTGTTTTTCAAAATAAAAAAGGTCTTTTTTTTTCTTAATAACAAAAATATAGAAAGTTAATTCTTTTTCTTCCAATCAACCATTAGTACAATTTCTATATAATAAATTAATAAGTGGGCATGTAAGGGTGGAAGTATTCATATACTTCTACATTATTTCAAAATACAGAATTGGACTACACTATGTTTCTCAGAGGATTTTCATCAAACACCTTTAGGTATAGTTCATTGCTGATCCATCATCGATCTCCATTTCTTGCTTTTCATTTTTCAACACTTGATTTTGCTCAAAGTCCCACAAACAAGAATCACTCTAGTAATGACGAATCTCGCGTACTGAATCAGCTCTCTGAAGTTCTACCCATAATCAAATCGCAACCCCAGCGCTGCAACTTCAACCTGTGAGCAGTTGGAAATTAAGGCCGTTGATGAATTTCTGTCATCTGAAGATAAACTGCAGGGGATTTTCCTGCAGAAATTCAGCGGCAAAACTGCAGTATGTCGCGCACTAAGTGGCGTTGGTGTAGAACTGAATGATGATGTATTTGCCAAGATAGTGAACAAAGGGAATTTATGTGGTGGAGCGATGGTCGTGTTTTTCAATTGGGCAATGGAGCAGCCGAATTTGTCTAAGGGCGTTGATAGTTACAATTTGATGCTTAAAGCTTTAGGTAGGAGGAAGTTCTTTGTGCATATGATGGAAATGCTGAAAGATATGGAGAACAGGGGAAATAGCCCTGATTCGGAGACCCTTTTCGTTGTTATGGATAGTTATCTTCGAGTTCATCGTGTTTCTAAAGCTACTAAATTTTTTGGAGAATTGGAGAAGTTTGGGTTGGAATTGAACAAGGAAACATTGAGTGTTGCATTGAGTTGTTTGTCACAGCGATCACACGTTGGCACTGCCTGTTTGCTGTTCAATAAAATGAGAAAAAAGGTACAATGTGATTGTTTGATGTATAACATCATCGTAGGAGGGTGGTCGAAGCTTGGTAGAGTTGCAGAAGTTGAGAAGTTCTTGAAGGTGATGGTGGATGATGGTGTCGAGCCTGATTGTCTAACTTATAGCCATGTTATTGAGAGCTTTGGCAGAGTTGGTAGATTTGACGATGCTGTTAAGATCTTCGAGTACTTAAAGAACAAGGAAGAACAGCTGAGTGTTGAGGTATACAATGCCATGATTTTCAATTGCATTGCGAATAGTGACATTGATGGGGCATTGAAATACTATAAGGCAATGCTGGGTAATTGCATTGATGTAAACATGGATACTTATGTTAGAATCATAATGCATTTTCTCAAAAGTAGAAGAGTTTCCGATGCCATTGAGATGCTGGATGAGATGCTTGGTCGGGGTGTAATTCCCTCAACGGGGATTCTGACTGAATTCATCAGACCTTTGTGCAGCTATGGCCCACCTCACGCTTCACTGGTGGTTTACAAGAAGGAGAGGAAAGCAGAATGTAGAATATCGCTCACCGCCTATACGTTGCTGCTAATGAGGCTATCCAGGTTTGGCAAATGTGGGATTCTGTTGAGTATATGGGATGAAATGCAAGAAAGTGGTTATGCTTCTGATATGCAGGTTTATGAGTATATAATAAATGGTCTCTGCAATACAGGGAGGCTTGAAACTGCTGTCCAGGTTATGGATTCGCATTCGAAAGGGGTTTTTCCCTGGCAAGATTATTTGTAGCAAACTTAACAATAAGTTGATGGGTTCTGATAAAGTTGAGATGGCATACCAGCTTTTTCTGAAGCTAAGAAGTGCTCGTGTTAATGAAAATGCACAAAGATATTGGAGAGTTAAAGGGTGGCATTTTTAAGTTTTCTGGAAATGGGATCCTTACTGTGTCTTGAGTGAATTACCATTACAATTGTGCTATAGCCTTATTACAAAGTTAACAATTTTTTCTCATTTTTATGTGTCTTACGGGTCAGTCAGACACTGTCACGACTACGTAGTTTTGGTAGACTATGATATTTTAATATTCACATGTTGGTGGGATAAAAAAAAATTGGATGAAGTATCACGTTTGGTTTTTAGTGGATGTGAGGAATAAATCATTGTAAATATTGGTGTTGTAATAGAAATTTCAATTGACCTATATATTTGTGTATATAGTGGGCTATTATGTCATCTTCATTTAAGCAAAAATTTAAAAGAGAAGGGGAAAAAAAAGGAAAGACCAAAAAAAAAAAAAGGAAGTGAATGAAGAGACGGGAGGGGAGAGAAACCCAAAAATAAGAGGGTTACAAATTTTTTTATAAGGGTAAAATGGGATTTTAGAAGTTTTTTATTTATTTAATTAAAAAATGACAAAAATGATGTGCTAAAGATTGGGGTGCGGATGGATAGTTCAACCTATTTTCAATTGGTGTTATTGAAAATCAATATTATATATTTTGTGAAAATTCCTGTTAATTACGAAAAAACGAAAAAAGAAAAACTGAGGGAAATTATATCGTATAAATAAAAGTGTATATTTCTTTTTCCACTCCTGTCTGAAGATTAAAAATCAAGTTATTAAATCCGCTGTCTATTATGGTTTTCACCTCTCCTCAAATCTCAAATCTTCATCATCTCACCCTTCTCTATTCTCGATCCAGGATTGGAATCTTGATTATTTCCACGAGTTTTCAACTTTTCATTCTGTTCTAAGCTGATTGTATAGAAAAATTGGAGTATTACGTCTTGTGACGCGATTTGGTGAAGTTATGCGGTGATCTGGGTTTGGAAGAGGGTAAAAATGGCGGGGGCAGGAGGAGCAAATATGGATAAATTTGAGGAGTATTTTCAGAGGGCAGATGTGGATCGGGATGGCAGGATCAGTGGAAATGAAGCTGTGTCGTTTTTGCAGGGATCCAATTTGCCCAGACAAGTTCTTGGAAATGTAAAGTTTTCTCATAATTCTCAGCATATTTGATTGGTTTGCTACGAATTTTTGGTTCATTGGATTTGTCGGTGAAGTTTGAGTTTATGTATCAGATTTTTAGTTTTAGATGTGTAGAAATGAACTTTTTGAAATGAAACGCGTTTGGTTGTTTGTATTAGGGTTCTAGTGATGATTTGAATTTTAAAATTGTGTAAAGTGATAGACATGCGGGGTGGACATCGATATTTGGATTGTACTGAGCTTTGGAGTTGCTGTGCTCACTTCGGAGCTTGAGTTTTGTACTGAAGATGGCGATGTTTAGAAGAGTTTGTTGACTGTACCTTGAGAATGATTAAGAAACTGCACATATGATTGATCTTTTATGCAACTTGTCTTTTCATTGTTTACATGAGCCCTTTTTTTTTGGTGAAAAATATAATAAATCTTGATATAGTTACGTTATGGAAGAAGTTGAAATGGGTGAATTAGAGGGCTTTGCTTAGATATTTATCTTGTCTTTATCACTGATTTCTAGGATAATCATATATATGTGATCGGGGCACTAGCCTATAATGTAGACCAATTTTCCTAAGAAATGGGATTCACCCAATTACTAAGAGCATCACATTGATTAAAACTGTTCTTCGTGATGATAACGGAGCAGACTTTGGAGCTTGTTAAGGTAACCAAAAAAGTAGCATTTATTTCATAGAGGTGCCTCATTTCTGCTCATGGGACTGGGAGAATCTCAATGTCATTTGCGCCCGTCTTGCTTCATGAAACTTAGTCTCTGTTGAATGCAGACCATGATTTTGTTGATGAAACTATTATATTGATGTATATTACGTGTGTTGCAGATATGGACGCATGTTGACCAAACTCGCACTGGCTTCCTCAGTCGTCCTGAGTTTTATAATGCTCTTAAACTTGTTACAGTGGCTCAAAGCAAGCGAGAATTGACACCAGATATTGTCAAGGCAGCGTTGTATGGTCCGGCTTCTGCCAAAATCCCAGCTCCACAAATAAACGTAGCCTCCGCATCTGGGCCACCACCAGTAGCTGCTTCACCTTCATCACAGATGGGTGCAACTCATCAGCAATCTCCTCAAAGTTTTGGATTTAGAGGGCCAGCTCCTTCAAGTCCTATTGTCAACCAGCAGCCTGGGACGGCGGTGCCAATTGCTGGCATGAACCAACAGCTTAGACCAATGCCTTCACCTACAGGCTTGAACCAGCAGTTCGGGATGACACCTCCAAGGTCGGGAGTGAACCAGCAGCTTTTACAGGCACAGCCTGCAACTTCCATGAACCAACAGTTTGGGCAGGTCCAACCTCCAAACACAAGTGTGAACCGACAGTTTGGGCAGTTACAACCTCCAAGTGCAGGAATGAACCAGCAGTTTAGATCGGCACCTCCAAGTGCAAATATGAACCAGCAATTTCATTCCTCTCAAGGTAACCAGATGAGACCACCTTTATCCATGCCTACTGGTCCTACTTCACGTCCACCTCAAGTTGCTAGTAGTGTAAATGTTTCTGAGGCTAGTACCGACGTTGGTTTTCAAAACACAAATAATGCTTGGCATGTTGGGAAAAGTGTTTCAGCTTCCAGTGGACCAGCAACACAAGTCTTAGACAGAACAGTTAGTCCATCTATTTCGCCAGTTGCTCCAAAACCTCAAGATCCTCTTGCAACCTTCTCCATAGCAGCCGCCAAGGATCCTAAAGGATCATTTAGTTCAGGAAATGGGTCGAATGCGGACCCCATGTTTGCTGGGGATGTGTTCGCCAACCAGTTTTCATCCCAGAAAGTTTCTTCTGTACCACAGCCACCTGCAAGTAGTTTGCCTACCTCTTCAGCCATTGTTCCTGTCACTGCAGACTCACAGTCTTTGTCTAAACCTGATCCATTTGAAGCTTTACAGAGCTCGCTTGTGAAACCTTCTATTGGAGTTCAGGCTGTGAAGACACCAAGTATCCCAAGGTCCAATTTGCAGGCTCCAACTCAAGTCACTTCCCCAGTCCTGTCTTCTGGAGTCCAAGCTGGTATAGGGAATTCAACATCAGAGTCGTCTCAAATTTCATGGCCAAAAATGACACGAGCTGACGTTCAAAAGTATGCAAATGTTTTTAGGGAAGTAGACAATGATAGAGATGGAAAAATTACTGGCGATCAGGCACGTAACCTATTCTTGAGTTGGAAAATTCCAAGAGGTATGAAATGTGTAGGTATTTTCATGCATTTGCTTCTTCATGGATATTTTCTGCATTTGTCCTATTTATCTAGAATGCTTGTTAAATTGCACACTGGGATACTTCTATCATGTATGATTTCTGTTTTTGGGATAACATTGAACTCAATGTGTTGACACCCAGTTTTCGTGTTTGAATATAAATGACATGGGAGTCATTTGATTAACCTGTTTATGTAAAATTAGCTGTAACTAAGCATTTTCAAACTGTAAGAAGATTGAATTTAGTTAGCTTTGTTCTTCTTTGGTGATCCAAATTCTGTTGATGATTCTGTTCATGCTCAGACCAACACCATTCCCTGATGAACTTAAGGCATCCCCTAAAGATCTACTGAAAGATGTGGAAAGCAATTGCAAAGTTTCCAATTCTCCCATTTCCCTGACTGGGAATGGAATATTTTCCCCATTCCCTTTTATGCTTCTTAACAAATTGTTGAATTTCAGGAAGCTCCTAGCTATCCATCTAGACTGGTACTTGCTTTCTGATTTTGCAGTTGTACATGTGTTCCCCTGGAACTTAGTATGTGAATATGTCTGCGGAGTATAGCTTGAGATGCTGTCTTGAGATTATCATTGTTCAGATGCAATGTCCTTATGGTGTTTGTTTGTTTGTTTTTTTTTTTTTTTTTTAAATGGGGATTCCCCGGGTTCCCCAGTGCATTAAACATCTTTTTGGGTTATTGGATAGTATTATGCCTAATACTATTTATTTGGTCATTACCAGAGGTCTTAAAGCAGGTTTGGGATTTATCAGATCAAGATAGTGATAGCATGCTTTCTTTACGAGAGTTTTGCATTGCACTCTATTTTATGGAGAGGTTCAAGGAAGGGCGACCGCCTCCACCTGTGCTTCCAAATAGTGTCATGCTCGATGAATCCCTACTCTCTATGGCAGGTCCACCTACAGCTTACATGGGATGGGGTCCTGCTACTGGTATTGATTAACTTGCTTTTCTGCTATTTAGCTTTCTTGCTTCACATCGCTCTGTAATACTCGATTTTCCTCTTGACTTTTAGGCATTAGACCACCGCACGGCTTGTCTGGTTCTCAGCATATTAGACCTGGTTTAAGACCACCAATGCAGCCGGTAGTCTCTCAGGCTGATGGGTCAATGCAATTCAATCAGAAAAGTGCCAGGGGTGATACAGTAGATAATGCCCATGCTAATCAACTCAGTAATGGGCAGGTGAATTTTGTTGATAGTGAGAGTCAGGAGGCGGCAGAAACCACTGAAAAGGTTGGTGATGACTACCCTTCACATCTTTCGTGTCCAGGACTCTCTGTTGCAATTCTTAACATGACTCATTCTTTAATCTCGTCATACTTGCTGATCTGTAGCTCCCAAGTTGGACTTTTACTTTCAGAAAAAAATCCTATGAAGACGTTTCTTCTGTAATATTTTGACTGAAAGAAAGGCAGGAACCTAGCTGATTAGAACAGAATGACCTTCAGAAAGAATGTTAAGTAACATGTTAAGCTTTCCAGACTGATAATTTTTTAGCCATCAACTGAAAAAGAATATTTCTCTGAAAAACTTGTCCTTATTGAAACTAATATATACTGCCTGTGTTCTGAGTGGGCTTCTGCTGGGATTAGAATAACCTCTCTTCTTTCAAATGTTCTCGAATGAGCAACTTCTGTAAGACTTGATCTGACACACTTTTGTTCATGAATGCTAGGTTGACAATGAGCAGGTGTTTATGGATTCCAGAGAGAAGCTTGAATTCTATCGAACAAAAATGCAAGACCTTGTGCGTTTCTGTACTATATTATCTATTTCCTTATTTGCCATCATTGTGAAGTCATGCTTCACCCTCAACTGAGTAATATTTATCTGCACTATTTTTCTTTTTAACCTGTGCTGGTGGATAGAATATACATCATATGATCTTGAAGAGTCTTTTTTCTGAACTTTTCTTCCCTTATTTATCGAAAATACCTTTCAGGTCTTGTATAAAAGTAGATGCGATAATCGGCTCAATGAAATTACCGAAAGAGCTAGAGCAGACAAGAGTGAGGTACTTGGAAATTTAAGATTTATGCCTTTTGCATATATGGTCCCATAATTTCATACTTATTAATATAATTTTTTTCCAGGCAGAGCTGCTGGAGAAGAAATATCAAGAGAAATACAAACAAGTATCTGATATTCATTCAAAATTAACTATGGAAGAGGCTTCATTTCGTGAAATTCAGGTAAAATTCACATGGATCCGAGTATCCTTTTTCATATTGTGAACTTGTTTTCTTGATTGATTTTTACTGAGCTAATGAGTTTTTAGGATTTTATCAAGGTGGCGTTTGGTAAAAATAAATTAGGATTATCATGGAGTACCTTTCCAAAAATATGTATGTGCCGTTATCTCATCCTTTTGTGCTAGTTTGTCTTGCTAACCTCTTTTGGTATAAAATGTTTTTGAAATTGCAGAAACTACCTTAAACTATTTTGAAAATTCTCAAGATAATTCTCTTGTCCACCACCCATTACCATTAAAGCAACCATTCACAACCCTGTCCCATCCATCAGCTGTGTGCTACCCTTGATCACCAACTTGATCACCAATTTATTCTTTTCCTTCCTCTGCCCAACAACCTACACATTGAATCACTTTTATCTTATCACACCTAACCTCCATTCAGAACCTCACTTTCTCAATGCAACCACTCTAAGGACCCATCCTTCCTGAAACCCGAAATGCTCATCTCTCTAGTAGCCACCATCAACACTGCCTTTATTTCCTTGAGTCATACCACCCAAATGAATCTACCTCCCCCTTTCTCTGATTCATCACCCTCTGTACCCGTTACGGCTTTGATTGAGCTTAGAGTACAATCACCCACCTGTTAGATAGTTTTTTTGTTTTTCTTTTGGTTGGTGTCTCCAATCAGCATTTCTATGAAAATATTTAAATCTCAAATTGAAATGAAGTTTGAGAGCACAGTTATGGTCAGTCGTTTTATACTGATATCTGTGGGCATATTTAGTTATGATCAGTCATTTCACATTGAATCTGTGGGTACATTCAAAACCTGCTGTGAAGTCTCTCAGTATAAGGATTGTGATTTAATGCATTGGAAATCTTCAGCCACACATGTGACATCAAGTCTTAGTCTCTTTGCAGCGCATCCTTTATTTACATCTTGCATCCTATATTCCTCTTAGATTTACTCTACTTCGATTACCATATGATTGATTCAAAATGCAATGTATCGTATTTATAGGCTCGAAAAATGGAATTACAGCAAGCAATCATTAAAATGGAACAAGGTGGAAGTGCTGATGGCATTCTTCAGGTTAGTACTGCTGCTTTCTTAGGATGTAAATCGGTGTCATGCATGCACTGCAATTGATGTTTTGCAATTTTAACGCATTTCTGGTCTATTTAGGTGCGTGCTGATCGTATACAATCAGATCTTGAGGAGCTATTGAAGGCATTGACCGATCGTTGCAAGAAACACAACATGGATATTAAATCGTCTGCATTAATTGAGCTTCCCCCAGGTAACCCTGTAACATTTGCTAGTTTTTACCTATGATTTGCATTTTCGTTGACCAATTTGCTCGTGAGTAGTATTTCCTTTTTTGCTGAATATGGTTAGGCCTCTATGTGATACTTAATTTGCTATTGTACCTTTATGTATTGTTGTCTGAATTTGGAATTCATACCATACTCTATTTCTTCTGAACTTGTAGCTTTAGTATGTCATATTGATAGTTGTTTAGATTAATTGTTCATTTTAAAGCATGTGAAGTCAATTGGACTTCTCTTATTATGTAGTTCGAAGATTGAATCACATGATGTCCAAGACATTACTTGACTATGTGATCCACCCTAATGACATAGTTGGAAGTACCTGATCTGAGTCCCTTCCCTTATTTAAAAGGAGTTTTATTTATTTATTTATAAAATTTCTGTTATATTATTTGACAGAATCCCGTAATCATTTCCTTTTAGGTCATGATTGAAACTAATTTGAAGTTACTGTTTGGGCATTGCTATTATCTACGAATGTTTCTGTTATATACTCTCTTAAAGTAATAGTCTAATGATACTTTTTATTTATAAAATTTCTGTTATATTATTTGACAGAATCCCGTAATCATTTCCTTTTAGATCATGATTGAAACTAATTTGAAGTTACTGTTTGGGCATTGCTATTATCTACAAATGTTTCTGTTATATGCTCTCTTAAAGTAATAGTCTAATGATACTTTTTATTTCTCAAGGTTGGCAACCTGGGATCCCAGAGTTCGCAGCGATTTGGGATGAAGAATGGGATAAGTTCGAAGATGAAGGTTTGGGATCTCTTAAGTTTACCCTTCCAAGTGAATCATGGCATTTGTGATTACATACCTACTTTATTTTACAGGGTTTTCCTTTGATGTTGCTCTTCCTGAAAATGCCAAGTCATCATCCATTCAAAGAGAAAATTCTTCCCCAACTCATAGCTTTTCCCCTGATTCACAGTCAAATGCTGCCAATTCTGAGAAACCCTTTGACTCAGGCGTCAGTGCCTTTGATGCAGAATCAGTGTTTAGCGCAGATGAATCAAAGAGCCCACGGGAAAGTCCAAGGAGGCAAACAATGTATGAAAGCCCATCTAAAGAGTATGCGGATGATCATTTCAGAAAGAGCTTCGATGGAGATGCTGAAACTCACAGGTTGGTGTTTTGTCGTTATATGCACTCACATCCTGTCAGCTTTTAAATCGCAGAACTGCCTTGTGAACTTGTTAAGCATGTTTCCCCTCGTCTTTTTTGGCTTTGACCCACAGAAGCTTTGATGAGTCTACTTGGGGTGATTTCGACAACAACGATGATGTTGATTCAGTCTGGGGCTTCAATGCTAAGGCAAGTACTGCTGTTGTACGCATCCTTCTATTGCACTTACTGGACTACAATGATATGAACTTTGTTGTGTCGTCTGTGAATTTACTGCAAAACATCACAATTTATGTGTAATCGTTCTCATGATTATTAAGGTAAAATGGATCTTCAAATCTGCATGTTAACATTGTAATTTCTTTAAAGAGAATTTTGGCATCTAGGACACACCTGAGATAACAAAATGTTTGCAGACTTGCAATTCCACACTGACCATCATTAATCATATCTATCTCAAGAAAGACGTAAAGTTTGAGGGACTGGCAGTGCAGTTTCTTTCTGTATATATTTTACTTTTTTTTTTTGCATTTTTTGTTAATTTGCTTCATATCAACATCTTTCTGATTCCTAATGTTACTGATACTCAACTATCACCACTATCAGGACTCTGATCATGTGAAGCCTGAAGATAAATATTTCTTTGGGTCTAATGATTTCGGTGCAAGTTCCGATAAAAGTGTTTCCCCTCAGACCGACGGTGCTTTCCAAAAGAACAACATGTTTGCCTTTGAGGACTCTGCGCCTGGGTCCCCACTTTCAAAAGCTGGCAATTCACCAAGGTACAGTGTTGGGTCAAGAGACCCCTTCTTTGACAGTTTTTC
Organism: Scutellaria barbata; assembly: GCA_028654395.1. Lineage (NCBI taxonomy): Eukaryota > Viridiplantae > Streptophyta > Magnoliopsida > Lamiales > Lamiaceae > Scutellaria > Scutellaria barbata. The sequence continues at coordinate 433,481 of CM053651.1, read as the reverse complement.
AAGGTACGATTCTTTCAGTACCCATGATCATGGCTCTTCACCCCATCGGGAGAACCCCACTGGGTTCGACTCCATAAACAGTACAAGGGGCTTCGATCACAGCAGCAATTATTCATTCGATGACTCTGATCCATTTGGTTCTAGTGGCCCATTCAAGGTCTCATCAGAAACGAGTAAAGATAATTACTGAAGTCTTGCATTTGAAGGATCGAAGAACATCTATTGCCTCATTCCGCTGTTTTATATCAGTGACGATTACAAAACGCAGCACAAACAAGAAATTTAGAACCTTCTGGAAGAGATGATCTAGTCTTTTTTTTGCTGAAGGGAGAGTTGCTTTATAATTTTTCAGTTTCTCTTTCTGGAATTGTTTCTCTTACATTCTTTTTTGAGGGATGTATGAATGTATTTGTTTAGCAGTCTTTGTTAATGCGATACAAATAATATTGATGTGCTCTTTTTTTTTTTGGTCCATTTGTATACAAATGAGTCACAAACCTGTGTCCAGTTTCTTCTTCATCTCCCACTTTCTTGGATTCAATTTTAAATTACGAGAAACACGTATCTAGATGTCACTCCTATTTTTATATCTTTTATTACTTTTGCTCTTATACTATATTTTCCTAGTTTTTTACCCTTCGTACTTATTATTTTTATTTTTTAAACCCATGTTCCAACGCCTATTTACATTTTCTTGGCTTTTGCCTTCTTGTATATATATAAAATAATAAAATGAAAATGTACACGTGTCGGGTGCAAAAAATCAGAAAACAAAGTATAAGGTGATAAAAGTAATAAATTTTTGGGGTCTGTTTAGTATTCATAATTAATAATTTAACATAAAAGTAATATGAAATGAACCTAGGTGAAATTTAGTCTAGGTTCTAATTTAAATTTGTGCAAAAAGCCAACTCTCCTTCACTATATATTAAAGATGCATTTTTATAATTAGGTTAATATTTTCTTAGATGGTGTGTGACTCTGTGTGTTGTAAAAATTTCAAAACTTTATTTTTTTTATTAGTTTATGTAATTTCAATTTTCAAATTTCCAACCTTCTAGTACTTTTCAAATTCTCAAAGAAAACCTGAGAGTGAGAATTAACGAACCCTAAGAAGTAAAATTAGGTTTTTTTGGAGTTGGCTTGAAGTGTTGATTAGAAACTATTTCCAGGTAAATTTCTTGCTCTCGGCTACATTTTTCTTACAGCATTTTCTTTGAAATTTAGTTGTTAGTTTCAAGGTTTGTTGTGCAATTGTCCGAAATTATTTAGATATTCTTTTAGAGTTTTTGATGGTGATTCCATTGTTGTAGCTATGGAGGATTTGTCTGACGAGATGGAAGAATTGGAGAGCGGTAAGACTGAGGATCGACTCAGTGAGTTACCTCACTCGTTGATTCTTCACATCCTTACGTTCTTGCCAACGAGAGATGTTGTTGGGACAATGCTTCTGTCCAAAAGTTGGAAGGATCTCTGGACCACCATCCCCTGCCTTAATTTCACCGATCTTTATGAAAAAGATCTGGACTTGGTTAGAAACTTTGCCAATCAGACTCTGAGGTTGTGGAAAGGATCCAAGATTTCAAAATTCACAATTGATTTCTACTCTTATGTTGATGAGTCATTGTATGGTGATATTGATTCGTGGGTGCGTTTTGCTATCGAAAATAAAGTAGAAGAGTTATGCATACGATTGACGTACGAACATGTGATGAAGAATGGTGAGGAAGTTGCTTATCATGCACCGGAGTGCCTTTACTTGTGTTCTTCGATTACAAAACTATCTCTTGAGGGTTGTAATCTTCAAATCGAGGGATCTCCGAATTGGAATCAGCTCGAAAGTTTAAGACTTGATGGTTATTGCTTCAGTGAACATTTGATTAACCAAATTCTATTTGGATCTCCTCGGTTGGAAGTTTTCGTGTTGTGCCTTTTGGAAAGTCGTGAGGACATGAATATCCGATCCAGCAGTCTAAAAAATCTGACGGTTAGTAAGTGTTTGTTTTATAATGATGATCAACCATCGACGGATACAGTGCTGCGAATTTGGTGTCCAAATCTTGAAACTTTAAAAGTTTCGGGATTTTTCTACAGAAAGTGTTTGCTGATGAATGTCTCATCTTTACATGATCTAAATTTCAAGGTTTATGGTTCACTTTATTATGATGATGACGGCTGGAATGACTTACTCAGAGAAATGATGAGGCATATTTTCCCAACTATCAGACACGTCGCAAGAGTCAAATTATCAGAATGTTGTTTTCAGGTTCAGTTTCTTTTCAATATCTACCCATGCATTGCATCATAATTTATTAATACAGAGAATTGATGCTAATACGAATCACGTGAAAATTGACTTGATATAGATTTGGTGGTGTTTATATGTTTTCTTAGTTGTGTTTTCTCTTGAATTTATTATGTTCAGTAGCTAGGCAATGAACTCATGATTTTTACCCTAGTTCTTCAAGTTACATTTTTAAGCTTTTATGAGTTAATTAGTAGATGCTTCATTTATATCCCTTTTCCTTTTATATGAATGCGATCTAACTTAATTATTATAATAGGCACTTGTAAGGATGCAGAGGAAATATTTCCTTTCACCATTATTGGATGCCAAGTTTTTAAAGTTAAATGTCAGTTTAATTGAACTCGACGAAATGGTGGGTCTTCTTGGAATTTTCCCTAAGCTAGAGATGTTAGTCATTAAACAGACGGGTTACCCACCAAATGGCGTCTACTACCAAACTTTTCCTCAAAACCAACTGGACATCCAGAATTCCGCTGAGTCTGAAACAAATATCCCGAAGTCCTTTCTGTTGCAACTGAGGACAGTTGAGATTACATCGTCTTTGTCTGAGGTTTCAATATTTTCTTTTATAGAATTTCTGTTGAAACATGCTAGCATGCTAGAAAAGGTGGTGATTCGGGCTGACGCAATCTTGTCACCTCCACCGCGGAGATTTTTGATTATGGTATCAAACAAACTGCTTCGTATGCCAAAATCCTCCCCAACTGCAAAGTTCTTTTGGTCTTGAAATTGATCGTGGCCAAATTATGTCTTCCAAGTAAGAAACCATCGTCTTCTATGCAAAAAGGTACCAGCATTCATTGACATCCTTCACTTTGCTGATTCTAGACATATTTATGTGAGAAATTACCAACTCTAGTAGCTCAAATCAACTGCTTAAACTGATGTTTGCATATTTTAAATGTGTGTTTGAATCACCATTGTATTCAAATGATTAGAAGTGCTTAATTTAATGAATATTGGCAGTTACGATCATATAATGGATTGTAAGGAGTTTGTTATGTGCACAGTGCAATATAATAGTGTTGTTTTAGAAAGTTATTTTGTTTCATCTATTCAATTGATTTCAATATACATAATACTCGTTCATAAGCTTATCCAGAAAATATAGAGCTTTGAAGTGCAAGATATCGGCTATAGCATTTCATCTTCCTTAGAGAAAGCTGTTTAGCTTGATTGCTTTTTAAAATTGTCTAATTCAATGTATTCTTGTAGTTTTTTTATTTTTTTAAATTAAATGATTACATTAAAACCCTTATTAGAAAGCTAGCAACATGAACTCGTGATTTTAGTTTGTTTATGTATTTGAACAAATTATAAGCTCCAAATGTGACATAAGATTTACATGGAAGGATAAATGGCATAACTGGTGGTGTTATGCTATATATATATATATTATCTATATAAAAGTGTGGATGTTTCTTATAAAATATAGATTGCCAAATATATCTTTATCAAAAATTATTATTTAAAGTTATAATAATAATTTAGGATTTTCATACTTAAATAATTTTATATTAGAATCCTAGCTAACTCAAAGCCTTATAGAATCTCATTATAATTAGAACTCTAATATAAAAGTGTTATATATAAGATATTTGTATTATTTTCTTCCTTAATTTGAATTGATCTTCATGTGCAATGCACGTGTTCTAAAACTCATATATATATACTAGCATAAGGCCCGTGTATTACATGAGTTTAAATAAATTGAATTTAATAAAAATTAAATTTTTTTAGATATTATTTATATTGGAAAAAATATTAATGATTTTGTGTTATAATTATCATCTAGGTTAATATTAACTATAATGTAATATTGATTAATATATTATTTAACCATTGAAATAAACAATTCTAATATGTGAATAAATAATATTTTATACATATTATAATTTTGTTTTTAGTTTTATTTGTTGATTAAAAATATTATAACCTTAATAATAATATAATAATAATAATACTATTACTAACAGTTGTATAATATATTGTTCACTTTAAGAGAAAAACAACTTTTAATTTTTTCTAACATTTTCTTCATATATTTTAGTCTATATTTTTATTTGTATATTATTTTAAAATTTATCTAAGATTTTATATTGAAAGCCTACTATTTTATTATCTTTACATATATGGCAATGAATTATGGATGTGGGATTAGAAAAATTGTGTTTACAATAAAATTAATTAATAATATTTTTTGAGTTGTTGAGAGGATGACACGTGTTATCCGATTGTTCTTTTATTTACATATATAAATGATTTGTATATTATTTCAAAATTTATCTTAAATTTTAAAATCTTTTATATAGAAGGTCCACTATTTTATTATCTTTACATATATGACATCAAAGTAAAATATTGATGTGAGATTAAAAAGATTGTATTTACAATAAAATTAATTAATATTATTATTAACAATATTTTTTGAGTTGTTTGAGTTAATTATAATTGTGATTTGACAATCATTTTAAAAAATGATTTGAAATTTTTTTTAATACATTCCTTTTCTATATGTGTATGTCAATCGAACAGGATCCTCTATTTCAAGTTGGTGGTTCATCTTGCATTCCATTGCTTTTAATTCATGTCATGTGTAAATTGGTGATGTCATTTTTACACTTGGCGTACACATGACATGAATTAAAAACAATGGAATACAAGATGAAACACCAACTTGGAATAGAAGATCCTGTTTGGCATGTCAATACAATTCCATCTAATAAATAGAAAGTGATTAGAAAGATTCCTTAATAATATATTGATGTAGGATTTTCAAGATTTTGAAATGGCAATACATTCATTATTGGAGTGGAGTTAGAAAGATTGTGTTGCAATAAAATTAATTAATATAATTATTAATCATAATTTTTTGAGCTCTTGAGAGTATGACACGTGTCATCCTGGGTGTTCTTTTATATATATAAAGATATACATGTGCTTGAGAGTTTGACACGTGTCATACTGGTTGTTCCTTTATATATATAAAGATATACATGTGCATATATAGTGATAACCAAAGACAATAATATAACCAAAAAAACAAGAAAAAAGACAAAGAAATTGAAGAACTCGATTCCTTGAGGTGACCTTGTTACTTGAATGTGGATTCTCTGTCCCCATCCTCGTCCCAAATTCTTTAGACATATAATTGTGTGGAGATGATTTTTGGGATGGGGATGGTATGTCCAACACCAGCTCCATCCCTGTTCATTCCTAATGCAAATAAACGAATTAATTATTTTCTTAAAAAGTTGGAAGCAGTTACCTCAAATTCTTTTTGAATATAGATAGATAAAAATATAGTAAGGTACCTAAAGAAAAGAGAACAGTAGTCGTAAGTCGTAACTATCAATGACAACATTAATTGAAAAGTTAAATAGAAAACTGATAATTTATAAAGTGTTGTTTATACCAATGAAGACTGCATATAAAATCGCTATTTCCTGTGGCCGGAGCCTGCCGACTATATGTAATGTCGCTATTTCTTGTGGCGACTTCGCTTGCTTTATTAGAAGTGTCATCACTACATTTGGTTGACTGTAATACAAAAGCACTATAAATCGTTAAAAAAAAAAAAACCTTAAAATTGGGGCTATGGAATACAATTAGGGTTCTTGGTCGGTTTCTTCATTTTAAACCAAGCTACCTTTGGAAAGTGTTCTCTCTAGGTAATTTTTGTTCTCAGTTACATTTTTTGCACTGGTTAGTTTTCAAGATTTGTTGTGTGTTACCGATTTGTTATATGTTACCATTTCCAAACTATTTAGATTGGTTATTGTTTTGTTTTTTTATAATTAGAGTTTTTGGATGGTGATTCGATTTGTTGAACCATGGGTGATTTGTCTAAGGATCACGAGATGGTAGATTTAGAGAATCGAGATCGACTAAGTGAGTTACCCCACTCGTTAATTCTTCACATCCTTTCATTCTTGCCAATGAATGATGTTGTTTCGACAACCCTTCTCTCCAAAGGATGGAATAATCTCTGGACCACCGTTCCCTGCCTTAATATCAGTGATTTTATTGACAAAGATTCAGGGATTATCTATGATCTCAAGATGGTCCGAAACTTTGTTAATAGGGCTCTGATGTTGTGGAAAGGGACCAAGATTCTGAAGTTCACAATTGATTTGAACTATCATGTTGATAAGTCATTATTTGGTGATATAGATTCGTGGGTGCGATTTGCAATCCAAAATAAAGTAGAAGAGTTATGTGTACAATTGTTATACTCAGATGAATTATTATATAGTGATGATTTGATAAAGAGTAGTAAGGAAGTTATGTATTGGATACCGGAGTGCTTGAACTCATGTTCTTCGATTAGAAAATTGTCGCTCGTGGGTTGTAATCTCCAACTCCATGGATCTCCGAACTGGAATCAACTCAAGAGTTTAAGTATTGATGGCTGTTGCTTAAGTGAACATGTGATTAACCAAATTCTGTTGGGTACTCCTCAGTTAGAAGTCTTGGTGTTGCGCCTTTTAGAAAGCTATGGGAACTTGAATATCCGATCTAGTAGTTTGAAAAAGCTGGCCATTAATAAGCATTGTGATAATGATGATCTACTGTCAGTGGATACAGTGCTCAGAATCTGGTGTCCAAATCTTGAAACATTAAAACTTTCAGGATTTTTCTATTATGAGTGTTTGCTGACGAATGTCTCATCTTTAACTGCTGTAACTCTTGGGTTACATGGTCCTCCTTATGATGATGATATTTGGTGGAAAAAACTACTTGGAGAAAAATTGATGCAAATTTTTACATCCATTGGAGTACATGTTGAAAAAGTCACATTAGAAGAAAGGTGCTTTCAGGTTGGTTTCTTTGCCATATCTACTTATGCCTTATGTTATGATTAATTACTACAGGCAATCGACGATTATTTAAAGTCGCAGTAATTCATCTCATGTGTAAAATGACCTTATATAGATATGATCATTAATCTTAACATAGTTGCTGATCTTGTTTCCTTCTATTTGGAAAATGTGTTTTGAGCTCGTTGGTCATGTTCATATTTTTTCTCAGCCGCGTCCAATAATAGCTTTACAACTCAAATTTATTAAATTATTATTTTACTAGGGGATGAACTCATAAAATTTTCTTTTTTGTTTTCCTAGCCCCATTTAAAGGCATTACCAAGTAAATACTTCTTTTTTTACCTTTTCTAATTTCCCGGTTTCCATTTCATCAGCTACTTCCATTTTTTATTATTGCAATCTAACTTAATTGCGTACACCAGGCACTTATGATGATGCAGAAGACATATTTGCTTCCACTGTTATCCAATGTCAAGGTTCTAAAATTTAGCGTCAGTTTTATAAATCTCAATGAGATCGTGTTTCTGTTTCGGGTTTTCCCTAAGCTGAAGATGTTAGTCATTAAACACACTGGTTTCGAGTACCAAAATTTACTTGAAAGCCAATTTAGTGTCGAGAAGTACGTGGAGCCCGAAACATATCTGCCCGATTTCTTTCTTCTACAACTAAGGACTGTTGAGATTAGGTCGTTGATGTTTGAGATGTCACTATTTCCTTTTATAGCATTTCTGTTGAAACATGCTATTATGCTCGAAAAGATAGTGATCCGGACCAAAGGAATGATACTATCTCCACCCGAGCTTTTGTTGATGTCAGAAAAGAAAATTCTAAGCATGCCAAGATCCTCCCCGACTGCCAAGTTAATTATCTTGCCATACTGATCATCGCCAAGGTATGTCTTCAGACCGTGACATTGATTTTCTTAAGAAAATGACGAGCATTTGGTGATATCTTTCTCTTTGCTGATTCAATACCTACCTTTTGCTGCTTGTGCAAATTTTTAGCGACATGTTTCTTCAAGAAACTGCCAACTCTAATGTCTGAAACCTACTGCATAAACTGATGTGCATACACTGGAATTGTCTGCATTTGCTAATATTTTCATATTGTGTATGTTGTAGAAGGTGTAACAGGCGGTGGTGGACTGGGGCGGAATAAGGGAAGAAGCGTAAGCAGTAAAGGGCTGGCTAGCGTCTAGGCGGGTGTTTTTACAATAGTGTTTGATGTTCGCATGTACCGTATGGAGTTTGCAGTATTATGATGTTTTTGGAAAGTTTGTGTTTTTACCTATTTATTCTGATGCAATACTGAACAAAAACTTTTCCAGAATGCGTTGAATTTTGAATTTCTGAAAAATTTGGTTATAGCATTTGATATATCTCTAAAGATGATTCTTAGCTTTACATGTTTATGATTTGAAGGCAACCAACATGTTATAGCTAATGGGCAAGTAATAAAATTATGTCACATGTTCTTCCAATCTTGGATGCAAAAAAAAAACACATAAATCAGATTACGAAACGCCTCTACTATGCAACCTTTCTCTATTCTGGAGGCAACCACCTACACACATTTCAAAAGAATTTTCACATTCCAAATTCTTTGATTTTTCGGGATGTTCCTCATTTATGAGAACACGATCTAAGTTAAACTTTATCTCATGATCAGGGAAGTAAGATAAGCAAATACCTTTTTTTTCCCGAATCGATGACTCACTTGTCAGTACTGCTAACTATTTACTATGAGTAGTGTTTGTGTGCATCAGGTGCATGGGTCATGATCCATGCAACTGGACATAGGGTCGGGTCCGGTCCGGTTTAACCCGGATCCGCGCCCTTTTTTTTTTTTTATAATTTATGTCATAACCTTTATGTTGTAATAATATAACCTTTATGTTGTAATAGTGTAACCTTTATGTACAGATTTCATAACATTTTCACTGGATGACTTATACTTTTTTCACTATAAAAATTCATGCAATATAACCCAAACTTTTATGTTTTAATAATATAACCTTTATGTTGTAATAGTATAACCTTTATGTACAAATTTCATAACTTTTTCAGTAAATAACTTATAGTTTTTTCACTATAAAAATTCAATATAACCGAAACATTTATGTTGTAATGATATAACCTTTATACTATAATGCTATAACCTTTATGTACAAATTTCATAACCTTTTCAGTGAATAACTTATACTTTTTTCACTACTCAGCACTGCAAAAGGTTATGTGCATATAACTAAAAGGTTAAGTTCGCTAAACTAAAATGTTAAGTTCACTAAACTAAAAGGTTATGTCAATATACAGCAGAACTAGAATTTGAGTTAGGGTTTGGACTAGGGTTTGGGCACGTGGGGAGCGTGGGGCGCGCATGGGGGGCGTGAAAAAGCACTTTTGGGCGGGTTGACCCGGTTGCACGAATTTAGGATCCGTACACCTGTTGTATAGAAACAATTGTGATTTACTATAGGAGGATTCGGCTTCCTATTCCATGTAAATTCTATATCCACTTTTAACCGAATACAAACCATTCTTCGTATAATGTCAAATAACTTTATCAGTTAAATTGTAAAATTTTAATGATGTGGTGGTTAAAAAATAAATTGACAACTTTTTTTGTTTTTCCATACAATTTCACCTGAATTTTCAAATACGAGGTGGATGCACAATTAATATATTTCTTTCATACGATTTGAGTAATTATAATTTCTCAAATAGAACATCAAAAAAATTCAAAACTAATTTCATAGTCATTCGGTTTGAATACCATGAAAACAAAAAAAAACATAGTACCTAGCTTTATATTACCAGGTTTGACGACTTGGAATTTGGACAACCTTATTATATACATGTATGGGCAAGGAAAACAATATTGGATCGAATATATATTTGATGATTTTATGCACTTTTTAAATGAAAAGAAAAAAAGTAATTATTACGTGAATCCATAAATGAGTATTGAGAATTCCCATTTAGCATTTTAAAAGGGACAAAAAGAGTACTGATTAGAATAATTAGGGTTTGAGACGTGCTATGTGGCCAGATTCTATCAGGCAGGGTAGAAAGTTAAAAAATTAATTATAAATGTTATTAATATTATTAAATGACTATTTTAACTCTAATATTATTTGGGTCCATGATGACGTTCATTCTCTGCTAATTCCAATACAGCTGTTAATCAACATTTCCAAAACAACAACTAAATTTTATTAAGTTGGTCTTTATTTTAATTATTATTTACATACTTTGGTATTTATTTAATTATTATTTACATGTCTTTATTTAAAAAAAGTGTTGCTCCTCCAATAACTTGTAGAATAATTATAAAATTTTGATAAGAAAAATTATAAGAAACTTTTTAAAACAATTTTGAAATTCATTTGGGTTAACAAAAAAAATTATGGAAAAACTTTTAAAATAAGAATAGATACGGGTTAACATAAATATTATAGAAAAACATACATACGATTAACAAAATTTCTGCTTGTAACACTTTTATTTTTTATCTTAATGAAAATCTTGATTTATTTCAAAAAAAAAAAACCAGAAAGATTATAGAATTTTTTTTAAGGTTAACATAAGTATTATAGAAAACTTTTAGAGTGGAGGAAAAAAAAAAGAGTTAATATAGTTGAAACGAAAAGTTTATTTATAAGGTAAAAAAATCAAATTGAATAGAAATATTAAACATAAATATAAAAATAAGTTTTTAAATAGGAAATATATGATTAAATGAAAATATCGACTAAATTCTAAAAAAAAGTTAAATATTAATATATAGATTGATTTCATTAATATCGACAAGTTGTAAAAAAAGTTAAATATTGATTTGATTGATGTCGTTAATATGTTCTAAAAAAATTTAATATTGATATGATTAATATCGTTAATATCAACATGTTATAAAAAAGTTAAATATTGAGTCGTTAATATCGACAGGTTCTAAAAAAATTAAATAATTCAAGTCAAAACTTCATCTTCATAATTCAAAAATACTTGTAAGTTAATCAATAATTTTAAAATGTTTATCAACTTGAATCTTCACCCATTAAACAAATATTTGTAAGATAATTAATAATTTTAAAATATTTTTTAAGTCAAATCTTCCTCATAATGAAATAAATATTTGTACAATAATCAATAATTTTAAAATACTTATGAAGTCAAATTTTATTTCTTTTCAAACAAAAGTTTTGATTTTTTTTTATGTAATTTATAACAATGAATTATAAAAACTATTCTTGAAACTACAAACATATTTATTTGGAAAAAATATTGTTTCATTAATTAGTGGAAAAAGAAATATTATTTTAATTTCAAATTTAAAAAATTAATTATATATATTTTTATTAAAAATATAATTATTATTTAACATATTATTTTAATTTGTAATTAATACTCTACAATTTTCTCCTCTACAATTTTCTGGTTGGGCAAAAAATCTTTAGAGTTAGGGTATTCAGTAGCCACTGTTGAGTGAACACAATTTCTAGGTAATTAAATTTCAGCTTTTTCAAGAATTTTAATTTGTCCAACTCTTCGAAAACATTAAAATAATTTTATAGTTTTTGTGGCAATTCATTTCAGGCAGTCATGAGTAACTCTTCTGAAGATGATTACGAGAGAGGAAGATTCAGAGAGTAATGAGAATGAGATAGAAGAATCGAAGACCATCAGCGGAGACAAGGATTGACTCAGTGAGTTACCCAACTCCTTAATTTTCCACATCCTTTCGTTCTTGCCAATCAGAAACGTTGTCTTCCCTCAATATCATTGATCATATAGGCGGTGTCGTAGGCGATGATTAACTCAGATCATTTTAGCGTTACCACTGGAGAGTAATACTGTGTAAGAAAAACGTTGTTTCTTGTTCTTTTCCTCTTGTTTCTTTCTCCTTGGCCTTTGCCACCTCTTTTCCCATCTTTGCCCCTACGCCCTTTTGCAAGAACCCATGATTCAAGATTCATGGAGGCTTTAGGAGGTTCAGTTCTGCTTAGCTTGGTTGGACTCTCTTGAAATTGGTTCAAGATTGGATTTTTTCTACTTTTTAACTGAGGGAAATTAAGTGTATGTTTCTTTTTCCTCTCCTGCCTGAGGATTAAAAATCAAAGTTATTAAATCCGCTGTCTATTATAGTTTTCACCTCTCCTCAAATCTCAAATCTTCATCATCTCACCCTTCTCTATTCTCGATCCAGGATTGGAATCTTGATTATTTCCACGAGTTTTCAACTTTTCATTCTGTTCTAAGCTGATTGTATAGAAAAATTGGAGTATTACTTCTTGTGACGCGATTTGGTGAAGTTAGGCGGTGATCTGGGTTTGGAAGAGGGTAAAAATGGCGGGGGCAGGAGGAGCAAATATGGATAAATTTGAGGAGTATTTTCAGAGGGCAGATGTGGATCGGGATGGCAGGATCAGTGGAAATGAAGCTGTGTCGTTTTTGCAGGGATCCAATTTGCCCAGACAAGTTCTTGGAAATGTAAAGTTTTCTCATAATTCTTAGCATATTTGATTGGTTTGCTACGAATTTTTGGTTCATTGGATTTGTCGGTGAAGTTTGAGTTTATGTATCAGATTTTTAGTTTTAGATGTGTAGAAATGAACTTTTTGAAATGAAACGCGTTTGATTGATAAGTGGGCATGTAAGGGTGGAAGTATTCATATGAATATTTCAACATTATTTCGAAATACATAATTGAACTAGACTATGTTTCTCAGAGGATTTTCATCAAACACCTTTAGGTACAGTTCATTGCTGATCCATCATCGATCTCCATTTCTCGCTTTTCATTTTTCAACACTTGATTTTGCTCAAAGTCCCACAAACAAGAATCACTCTAGTAATGACGAATCTCGCGTACTGAATCAGCTCTCTGAAGTTCTACCCATATCAAATTGCAACCCCAGCTCTGCAACTTCACCCTGTGAGCAGTTGGAAATTAGGGCCATTGATGAGTTTCTGTCGTCTGAAGATAAACTGCGGGGGATTTTCCTGCAGAAATTCAATGGCAAAACTGCAGTATATCGCGCACTGAGTGGCGTTGGTGTAGAACTGAATGATGATATATTTGCCAAGATAGTGAATAAAGGGAATTTATGTGGTGGAGCGATGGTCGTGCTTTTCAATTGGGCGATGGAGCAGCCGAATTTGTCTAAGGGCGTTGATAGTTACAATTTGATGCTTAGAGCTTTAGGTAGGAGGAAGTTCTTTGTGCATATGATGGAAATGCTGAAAGATATGGGGAACAGGGGAATTAGCCCTGATTTGGAGACCCTTTTCGTTGTTATGGATAGTTATCTTCGAGTTCATCGTGTTTCTAAAGCTACTAAATTTTTTGGAGAATTGGAGAAGTTTGGGTTGGAATTGAACAAGGAAACATTGAGTGTTGCATTGAGTTGTTTGTCACAGCGATCACACGTTGGCACTGCCTGTTTGCTGTTCAATAAAATGAGAAAGAAGGTACAATGTGATTGTTCGATGTATAACATCATCGTAGGAGGGTGGTCGAAGCTTGGTAGAGTTGCAGAAGTTGAGAAGTTCTTGAAGGTGATGGTGGATGATGGTGTCGAGCCTGATTGTCTAACTTGTAGCCATGTTATTGAGAGCTTTGGCAGAGTTGGTAGATTTGACGATGCTGTCAAGATCTTCGAGTACTTAAAGAACAAGGAAGAACAGCTGAGTGTTGAGGTATACAATGCCATGATTTTCAATTGCATTGCCAATAGTGACATTGATGGGGCATTGAAATACTATAAGGCAATGCTGGGTAATTGCATTGATGCAAACATGGATACTTATGTTAGAATCATAATGCATTTTCTCAAAAGTAGACGAGTTTCCGATGCCATTGAGATGCTGGATGAGATGCTTGGTCGGGGTGTAATTCCCTCAACGGGGATTCTGACTGAATTCATCAGACCTTTGTGCAGCTATGGCCCACCTCACGCTTCATTGGTGGTTTACAAGAAGGCGAGGAAAGCAGGATGTAGAATATCGCTCACCGCCTATAAGTTGCTGCTAATGAGGCTATCCAGGTTTGGCAAATGTGGGATGCTGTTGAGTATATGGGATGAAATGCAAGAAAGTGGTTATGCTTCTGATATGCAGGTTTATGAGTATATAATAAATGGTCTCTGCAATACAGGGAGGCTTGAAACTGCTGTCCAGGTTATGGAGGAATGCATTCGAAAGGGGTTTTTTCCTGGCAAGATTATTTGTTGCAAACTTAACAATAAGTTGATGGGTTCTGATAAAGTTGAGATGGCATACAAGCTTTTTATGAAGCTAAGAAGTGCTCGTGTTAATGAAAATGCACAAAGATATTGGAGAGCTAAAGGGTGGCATTTTTAAGTTCAGTTCTGCTTAGCTTGGTTGGACTCTCTTGAAATTGGTTCAAGATTGGATTTTTGCGACTCGTGAGCTTCTCAAGATTTGTTTGAGGTAATGGATCTATGTTTTCTTGAAAAAAACAACAAATCTTTGGGTGAAGTGAATTGATTATGTTGGTTAAATGTTTCACTGGTGCGATTTTTATTTGATTGAATTTTTTTTTTTGCATTTTAGCATGTGGGATTTGAAATATTGTTGAAGTTAATTGAGGTAAAAAAAAAAAGTGGTGTCGCTTTTGTTATGTTAGGTGGATTGAATTTGGAATTCTTGTTGTCTTGCTTTAGATTTGGTATTAGAAACTGGAAATTAGCATTATGATTGGCAATAAGAGATAATTTCTGATACTCTTCAGCTTGAAAATTACTAGGTTTAGATGAGAAGATAGGTTTTTACAGAACACATATAAGCTGTTGTATGTGACATTATACTTAGTTTGGTCTTTGAATTTAGCATTCCAGGGCGGAGCTAAACCTGATCATGAGCTTTGCTATAGTTTTCTTGAATGCAATAGGGGCCATAGACATAATTTAGCCTGAAACTTGAAGTGAAATTTCTTGGTGTAGAGCTATATTTTCTGCTGTTATCTCATCGGCATTTCCACAAACATGTGGAGGCTGACACGGAGATGATTCCATATTTCCCTTATTTGCTTCAAACTTGGAATCTTTGGAAATAAAATACCCACATGGAGAATTCTTATCCACTGCAACATCATCAGCACCTAAAATGCCGAGAATTTCATTGAAGAGTGGATAAATATCGGCAGTTTAATTAATTACTTATTAAACGACTCCCATTTTTATTTTAAAAACCAATTTGAAAATATAATTATGTGCATATTGAAAATATAGGCACATTAATATTTACATTAACAACCGAATAACTCTTTACTCTCAAAGGTTATATTACACAATCCCAAATTGTTTGAGCATAGAAATAACCCGTATATCTCATATATGATATGGCCAAGTATTGTCATAAGTTTTGAAGAAGAATATCGCCAAGCAAATTATAAATCACTATATTGTGCAGGGATAAGATAACTATTTATGAAAAAAAAAGAAAAAAAAAAAGATAACTATTTATGATCATTTTATTGTAATTACTTTGCATTATATATCAAGAAAATAACCACATTTACAAAAGTTAGAAGAAGAAGCTTATTGATGTAAAGAACATAAAAAAACAAAACATAAATATAAACAAGGAATCAATAAACTTAGTCTTAAAGACAATATATGAAATACCAACAACTATGTCTTGGAGCAAGAGCACTGCACGGATCTTCGAAAGGCTCATCTCATGTTGACCTGCTAAATTAATTCAGTATAATGAACACCTCAAAATTGTGAAAAATGAAAAAATGAAAAAGTATAGTGTAGATATTAAAAAGGGAATAAAGCACATCCAAACTGCTGGTTCTTGGGAAAACAACAAAATATACTGCTTTAAAGACTCCATATTCCTAAGCATATTTCAGTTTCCTACAAATTTGGCATTGGCTTTGAGAAAGGTGGAGGAGATGAACATACTCCAAACACTAAGTAGGAACAGATTGTTTCCAAGACATAGCACTACATCGAGTCATGAATATGTATACGAGAAAGGAGAGTTCTAATGTACAAAACAATCATAATCCTATAGCTAAAAATACATCATGATCCTGTTTTTTAAACAATATGTAGCAGCTTGATTCTCCCCAAATTTTTTTTTTAGCAGTTTAATTATATAAACTATTTTCCTCTCCTAATTGAACTGACAACTCCAAAGTACGAAAAAAAAAAAGTTTCTTGTAAACCGGTATAACATGCTTGAAATGAGCTATAAGTGAGAGTAGGCTGAAATTAAAATAGCTTCTTATAAACTTTTAAAGTAAGAGCACCAAGACCATGAAGTAGAATGCTAACAAGAAGGAAGAGGGACCTTTTACTACTTGCTGATCCTGGCCATTCTTTGACATGATCGACATGATTACACTCCATTTCCTGACGGAGAGTTGCATTAACTTATCACCGTTTCTGAAAGGGATCAGATTTACGTAAAGGCATTGAAATTTCCAATCTAGTCATGGACCATTCAGTGCATAATCAAAGCATAAACGGACCCAAAAACGAGAAAACTGAAGTTAATTCATTTCTGGGCAGGCCTCTTCTCCAATCTTCAGGCATAGCTTGCTGCAATTTGAAGCTTTTGTTAGGCGAGAAAACAATAATTTTGGGAAAGGATAAAGAAGCATTGTTTACCATCATCCCTCCAAGTTCAGATCAGTAAAAATCATGTTATCTGAATCCGTCTAAAACATATGGCAAGATGAGAACTGCATTTATATTAGAAATTAGCTTGTATTCGAAAATGATGAAAAAGAGACATAAGATAACAACAAAGGGGACACATATCATCATATTTGGAGCATTAGGAATGAGAATAAGACTTGCCTATGTTACCATGTTTCTTCTTCTTTTCAGATCCAATTTCTTCTTTAGTACAACCTGGGCCATATCTGGTTTGCCTTCCCTCTTTAATCCATACATAATAGTCCGAAAGTTTATTGTACTTGGAATAATCCTATCATGCAGCATTTCAGAAATAAGTTTGAAAGCTTCTTTAGACATGCTTATTCTACATAGGGTTGGTTCGGTATGGTATATTGAAAAAAAAATTCCATACCGTATACCGTACCGAAAATTTCGATATGTCACCGAAATTTTCGGTATACCAAAATTCGATATACCGAATTTTCGGTATATTGATAGTTTATATCGTTGATATCGAATTATCGAATTTTTCGATATACCGAAATTTACCGTTATACCGTACTGAAAATATCGAAATTTACCGAAAATACCAAAAATTACCGAAATATATCTATATATAATAATAATAATAATAATATTATTATTATTATTATTATTAATATTAATATATTTCGGTATATACCGAAATATCAAAAAATTCTAAATCCCCATACCGATATCGTACACCGAAATTTTTGACATTTTCGATTATATCGAAATTTTCGACATTTTCGGTATTTTTTCGACACGATATGCACGGTATACCGAAATTTTTGGTATTTTGCCCAGCCCTAATTCTACAAAGGCAATCTATCATCATAGTGTAAGTCCTAAAATCAGGTGATGGACCATTCTGTTTCAGATGATGGTTTGCCTTCCTTATTTATCTTGTTTACAATACTATTATTTTTGAGACAATTATTCATATGAGACTGTCTCACATAAGACTTTATGAAACAGGGCTTCATATAATCTTATGTGAGACCATATTAATCATGTTGAATGAGTTGACTCACTTTTACTAATTCATATAAAATTCGTTGTATGTAAATTTTACGTGAGTTCTCACGTAAGACCTACTAGATTTACACATTTTTGGTATTATCTGTTATTTTTTTTCAATATTATTTTCTTTGATTGTTTGATTATACATGTCTATCCAAATTTACACATTAATTATTTGTTTATCTTGTTTTTGACATTATTTTAATTGGTCGTGTTAATTAAATTTTCTATCCAAATGTACTCGTCAACAATTAAGATTCAAAAACTTCACTTTTGAATATATTTTTCGTATAATTATGTGAACAAACCCACAAAAAAACAGAAATTTCCATATTACGTGAATAAATTTTCATATGTTTTTTTATTAATTAGTAATCATAATTCATAAAGAAAATCTTCTTGATGCAATTTCTTTCACGCCCTTGTACAGTGAGATACCATTTTGACTCTGACATGCTTAAATATCTTTCAAACTGAAAATCTCTTGAACTTCAGAGCTGGACGAGAGCCGTTGGATCGTTGGATCTCTTCAAGGGTTTAGTCATAGTCCCCTCAGTACCCATGCCTCCTCTGAGCGTTTATTCTCGCACTCTCTCTTTTGCGAAGAAAAAACGCATATATTCTCATATTTAGCGGTTTTTCGATATTGAAAGAGAGTGAATTCCATTTGAAAGGTGAGTTTTCTCCTATCTTGTTGGAAACTTAAAAAGATTTGTGTTTTATTCGTGGGTTTTTCATTTTCTTGTATTTAATAGCCTTTTTTGGGTTATTGTCCTCAAGATTCGTAAGCCGAAAAGGATCTGAGCAATGACTTGATTCTGTTTGTTCTTCTGGAAATTTCGTGTGTTTTTTGGAACTGTTTTGACACGCTTCAGGAATCATCACGCACATAGTGTGTGTATGGTCATGCATATTTGGAGTTAAACTAGTTTATTTCTTCGTGCATATTGAAAATGGTGGAGAAATCGAACTGAAGAATAAGTGTTTTTCTTTCGTTGGCGGGTTTTTCAAATTTCAATTCGTCTTTTTGGGTATTGCTTTCGAGTACAGCTTTAATAACTTTTTTATTTCTTGACTGTTTGCATTCATGAAAGCGGGATCTGAGTCAAATCTTTGGACTATCCTTGAAATAAAATACATAATTTACTTTAGGTTTCAAGAAATAATACAACAACAAATTCATGGGACTTTTTTCCCTTTTTTTTTTTTTTTCTTTTTTCTGGAGTGGGGTTTCTTGCGATCTGGGCTCCATCAATAACTATTTTTTATTGTCTATATTCTGTATATGTGCGTTGCCGTGCATTTATGTTTTATGCATATATTATTTTCCAGTGGTTTATTTGGACTTGTGCTTATTTGTTTGGTTGAGATAAATTTGTGGTTGTGCAAAGAGGGCAAATATTTCTTCTCTCGAGGCAAAAATATGAGTCAAATATCTCTCTTTGATTGGCTGTATTTTCAATCAAGACCAATTTTCTCTATCATTATAGCATTCATCTTTTCCAGCTCGCCTTTTTTCTCTAGGTAAGATCGAATCTGCCTAAAGATATCATCTCGATATTTCACTTTGTAAAACTGCATTTCATTCAAAATCTTGACAATCTCATCTGTTTTGGAAACTTTACACAACTCCTTTATGAAAATTGTGTATGATTTGGAAGCTGGGTTGATTCCCTTCTCATGCATATTCTTGAATACCTTCCATCCTTCAGAAATTCGATTTTGCTGAACATAACCAGCAGCAACAGCAGTTATAGCCACACTGTCTAATTGAATTCCCAACTGAATCATTTCATCATACAGATCCAAGCCTTTCTGAAATTCATTCTTCTGGGCACTGCATCAAATTCGTGTATGTAGAGACTGAGATATTTCCAGATTTTTTTGCATCTTGGAAAAGATCAAATGCCTTGGAGACTTCGTTTCTTCTCAAATATGTGCTTACAAGGATTTCAAGTATATTTTGATGAAAAACGTCCCTTTTCTTCATTATTCCTAGTATATCCATTGCATCTATCTCTGCTACAAAGTCCTTTCACCAATGTTTCAAAAATTTCATGGTCAAGGACAAAATTTTTATTCTTCAAATCACGAATTAATTCTAAGGCTTCTCTGATTCTCCCTGCTATACAGAAACTTTTTAGCATTATTCAAATCACGAATTAATTCTTAGGCTTCTCTGATTCTCCCTGCTATACAGAAACTTTTTAGCATTAAAACTCGAGATGCAAGAAAACGAGAATTTAGCAACTTTTTGCAAGAATTCGAATTCAAAGTTCCAACTTTAAATAGATACCTCATTGTTGACATCAATTGCTCGTTCATGAATTTTTGTAGGTACTGGGAAAGAGCGGGGGCTCTCTGATCTTTTGTGCTAAAAGTGGGGCGGGGCGCTCTGATCTTTTGTGCTAAAAGTGTGTTACAATACTTTGCGCTTTTCTCTTTCCAAAATTTCAAGAGATCTCTTAATTTTTTTATTAATAATGTCTATATAATTAAATGATTTTTTTTAATATCTAATTTCACTATATTCAATTGACTAATAACACAAGTTATTAAAGAAAAGTATTGGTCGTCGATTGAATAAGATATTTAAATTAAAAAAATTGAAAATTACAATAACGCTACGATAAAAAATAAAAAATAAAATCTACTTAAAAATTAAGTGTTTCAGTCGTTCGCTGCTTCATTTCTTTCCGCCGCCGCCACCGCTGCCCCGTCGGAACATAATTTCTCTGCTGTAATAAAACATATCAAAGTCCTAATTATTGGAGGGTGCGAGTTTGATTGTAAAAGATGGAATCAATAGTGAAAAAATATCAGCAGAAATTCAGGAAAATAAAGGATGAGATGAGCCGATGGGAAGAGCTTCAGTCTCGGCTCATCTCCCAATTCTCTAATGCCACTTCCATCATCCAGAGGTTACAGGTCTCTCTCACTCTCTCTAGAATTTTGTTATTCTTTTTGTTATGTTTCTTAAACTGTTTTTTGATAATTTGCCTTTTAAGGTGATTCAAACGTCGCGAAACTATGGAGCTTTGAAATGTGTTGAAGGCATCGAAAATGTTGTGTTGGCAAAGCAAATGGAGTCCTTGCAAACAATCTTGATGTCCATGAACAAGACAATGTAATGTTTTTTTTCCTTATTTTTCCTGTTTCTTGCTTGGGAATGGATAATTTGGATGAAAGATGAAATCTTTAATTATTCTCTTTTGATTGAGTTCTTGTGCTTTAGTTGTATTTAATTACTTGCATTGATATGTCTCTATTTTCTATGTTGGCTTGAAGGTTGAAGCTATTTAAGTATATGGAAAAGAAATGCTATTCTTTTGGATTTGGAGATCGATTATACATTTGAGTTTTCTATCTCATTTATATTTTAAAACTATGCTCGAAATGGATTTGTTTACACGCATTTCTTCAAGCGTCCGCATGGTGTTGTTATACTTATCTGAATTTGTTGCATTGTGCTAATTGATTCAAGGTGGCTTTTCTCTCGATTTCAACTTGAACTTGCTTTTGCCACTTGAGTGTTCAGTTGTTTGTATGAGATTATTTGATTTCATTGCTTGTGAATATCTTTTACCTTGTTAAGTTGTATGTAGAATTTGAAAAATATTTGTACAGGATTATAAGTAGTTTCGTTTCCTCTTTTGTTGGTAATTGCATTATAGGGAAGAATTTCATGGGATTGTTTCCTCCCTTGAAAAGGTAGTCCGTGATAGCAGGCAGCTTGTAAAAGTCGGGTCTTCCCAGCTAACTGCAAAACAATTGAAACTACGAATTGGCATAAAACCAAGTCTTGCTGATTGTTTGGATGGACTTAAACTTCTTCAAGAGATGCATCAATCAGAGTGAGGACAGTTCAACTCTATGCACTTCTATTTTTTTTTTTTTTTTTGTGTTTCCTTTTTCTTAGATCATGTGTTTAGTGGCATGATTATGTTGAGAGTCGAACATGTTGTTGGTGATTAAATATACTGTAGATAATTGTTCTCAAATTTGACATGATTACCATTAAGATTAATCTCCTCATATCATCTGATACATCTTTAATGAACATTGAAGTTAAAATTTCTGATTAGATGATTAATTGTAACTTGGTTCCTATTTACGTGTAGGTACCTTCTTAAATCGTCTGTGGTATCAGCACTTACAACTCTTGCATTGAAACCCAGGTATGCTTACTGAAGGCTCTACTTGTACCATCGAACTAAATCCTATGCTTTATGCATTCATGAAAACGAACTAAATCAAGAACTTGAAACTTTCATCTTCGATGACCTTGAATATTCATGTTCTGTTGACTTTAGCTATTTCTTTACTCCTTCGACTACAAGTCAGTATATCTCTCTGTTCATACAAGTAAATGGCTTATGAACGTCCAAACTAAGTGTCCGTTTTGCATTCCTAGACTATTCCATTTTGATGAAATTTGATGACTCTACGTATGAGTTCATTGTGGGTTTATTTCATTTCAGTGAGAGTGGTGATTTAGGTGCGCTTCAACAACTTCTTGTCGATCAACCTAATATTCCCCGAGAGGAAGGTAATTGAAATTCCAAAACAAAAACATGCTATTCTCAAAACGAAAACAATCTCCATCAAATATTCTTTACTTGAAAATAAAGGGACACAAGTGTGCACGTTAGACTCCGCTTTGTATTGTACATGATAAAAGTTCTCTTGGCTTTTCCGATATATCATTGCCATGTTCTCTTATTTTCTTTGATCAACATTCTGATATTTGTGATTCCCTCATCAGTGCAATACATATATGACATCATATTTGCTGAAGACATTTCTTGATGTGTTCTACGGGCTAATTGTTTCCAAGATGGCATATTTTCATGGAATGAACATTCAAAGAAGATTGAAAGATTCATGACTCAAAGAAATGGTAAAATCTCTGGCATATTTTCATGGAATGAACATTCAAAGAAGATTGAAAGATTCATGACTCAAAGAAATGGTAAAATCTTCGACATATCGAGGAACAAGCAGCATCATCTCACACCTCAAACAGAAAAACACATATCAAACCCCTTCGCTATTGTAAAGATCCCCTTGTATTCTTTTAACGATTATGAAGATTCTGTGTTCTCTTTACGATTTGAATATTCTTGTATTCACTTTCATTTTGTGTTACTCAAGTCGACATTGTTGCTTCTATATCATCTTTGCAATGTCATGATAATGTCTTATGATGTTTTAAGTAGTTGAATATATACTCATGATATTTTAAGTAGCTGAATATATAAGTTGACATGTTTGCAGATATAATTTTTATGAGATAACAAAAAAATGCCCTTGAATAATTTACATCATCAGAATTATGAATACTTTGTATTTAAACTATTGAAATTGTAAAGATCAGAGAACATTCCTAAATAGTACTACTCTCTTGTAGTTTTTCTTAAAAAATAAAAAACAATGAAACTTCAAAAAACATAGCTAGAAATCAACTTGTCTTAAAGCAAAAGAGATTTTCTAAATATGGCATTGGATCTGAATGTTTTCTGCAGCATGAACCTTTTCTAATTTGAGTAAAAGTATTTTCACTCAGATCATATACTTGACAATATTCATTTTCAACCAGAGTTATAATCTTATAATTTTCATTTATCGAGCACATACAAGTGTAACCCAAATCGTTTGAAAATGGCAACCATGGCAATACCTTAAACTCCATCCACGAATCCTCCACATCATCTTTCTTCATTATCGTCATCTCTTGAACCTGGCATGGTGTTGGAGCAATGTACGAATGATTCAATATTACAAAGAGTCCAATAAAAAGATCCATTAAAAGAAACCCCTTCACGACTATTACAGCAAGCCAATAATCTTCCATCTCTTTCACCTCACTCTACTCGTCGTTTCATATCAGCAATCACTACCTTATAATCCTTCATTGATTGATCGTAACAAATAACATAAAGGATGACATCATGATCGTGAAGTGTATTGGATATGGACAATGCAGCCTTTTGTACCTTCTTATGGATGGATTCAATAGAAAATATGTCTGTTTATCTTTGCAAGATTCCTTGAGATATCTACTTTATACTTATGGGACCCAGGTTTGATCTCCCATACAAGTAGATTATGAGAGGGTGAGTTCTTGGATTGTTGAAGATGGATTGTGGCAAATGTTGGATCAGAGATTTTGCAA
This sequence comes from Scutellaria barbata, assembly GCA_028654395.1. Classification (NCBI taxonomy): domain Eukaryota; kingdom Viridiplantae; phylum Streptophyta; class Magnoliopsida; order Lamiales; family Lamiaceae; genus Scutellaria; species Scutellaria barbata. Next base: position 409,479 of record CM053651.1, on the reverse strand, counting down.
GTAAAAGTACAAAACCCTAATAAAGATCAATATTTGTTGGTTATTTTCATGAAATCATGGGATATATATTTTTACCCATTTTTCTTATAAAATGAAGTAGATTAAGTGAGAACAAAATAGTCAATTAAATGTCTTTTCTATGCCGTCAAATATCTTTTAAACACATTTTTTTTTTTTTATAAATTGGTTGGAAATTGTCACGTGTAAAACATATTATCGAGATAGTTTGGTAAATAATTCTCTAATTTGTCGTAAATTCTGATGGTGATTGTGTGACCGGATTTTGAGAAATCCTAATTTTGATAGGCGAGATTTGATAAAAATTATCCGAAAAATACAATTAGTTTGTGCAATTTAATTAATTTGCAGGTAATCATAAGCTTTGTAGTTCAAGTAAATTGTGATAATTAGAATACGAACCTATATAACACAAATTTTCTAGTTTATATTATCATCATTCCTTCCACTTCCACAAACTAATTAAAAAGAAAAAAAAAACAATTGTCATTCCCCCAACTAATTAAAAAATAATAATTTGCAGGTAAAATGATTGATATCTTACCTTCTCCAAGACTTTATTATCCCCAAGCTAATTAAAAATAATAATAATATGCAAGTAAAATGAGTATCTTAACTCCATCGATCCCCAAGCAAATTGAAAAAACAATGAATTTGCAAGTAAAATGACTGATATCTTATATTCTCCAATAAAACATAGGAACTTGATTTATTTAGAATAAGAGATGTAACATAAAATATAATAAAAGATCCTACTCAATATCATAAAATATTGAGAAATTCAGGACCAATTACAAGTTTAATTAATTGCAACTAATACCAATGTAAGCAAGCATATCTCATCTCATAGAGCTAGCCTAATAATTTTCATAAGTACTTTCACATATTATAAACCACAATTTTCAGGGATGCAATAACTATTTAAGATCTTATTACTGTAATTGTTTGCTAAATATCAAGAAACTAACCATATGAATAAAACTAGAAGAAGAATTTTATTGATGTAAGAGTTTTCTTCCAACACATGAGAAAAAAAACTTCAAACCTTATTATTAATCCCAACCTGCTTTAATAACCACATGGATCTAAATCAAAACTCAACAAACATAATAAACTAATCAAAACTCAACAAACATAATAAACTAGGAATTTACTTGTTTTAAAGCAAAATGAGATTTTCTAGATATGAGACTGGTTTTGAATACTTTCTACCTCGAGGTCTCTCAATATCGACAATAGTATCATTACTTAGACTATAGAGTTGATATGTAAGTATCGACAATAGTATCATTTCTTGAAAGGCTCATCTCTTGTTGAACTGCAAAATTAATTCAGTATAATGAACACCTCAAAATTGTGAAAAATGAAAGAAAGAAAGAGTATAGTGTAGATATTAAAAAGGGAATAAAGCACATCCAAACTGCTCGTTCTGGGGAAAACAACAAAATATACTGCTTTAAAGATTCCATATTCCTAAGCATATTTCAGTTTCCTACAAATTTGGCATTGGCTTTGAGAAAGGTGGAGGAGATGAACATACTCCAAACACTAAGTAGGAACAGATTGTTTCCAAGACATAGCACTACATCGAGTCATGAATATGTACACGAGAAAGGAGAGTTCTAATGTACAAAACAATCATAATCCTATAGCTAAAAATACATCATGATCCTGTTTTTTAAACAATATGTAGCAGCTTGATTCTCCCCAAAAATTTTTTTTAGCAGTTTAATTATATAAACTATTTTCCTCTCTTAATTGAACTGACAACTCCAAAGTACGAAAAAAAAAAAAGTTTCTTGTAAACCGGTATAACATGCCTGAAATGAGCTATAAGTGAGAGTAGGCTGAAATTAAAATAGCTTCTTATAAACTTTTAAAGTAAGAGCACCAAGACCATGAAGTAGAATGCTAACAAGAAGGAAGAGGGACCTTTTACTACTTGCTGATCCTGGCCATTCTTTGACATGATCGACCTGCTTACACTCCATTTCCTGACGGAGAGTTGCATTAACTTATCACCGTTTCTGAAAGGGATCAGATTTACGTAAAGGCATTGAAATTTCATATCTAGTCATGGACCATTCAGTGCATAATCAAAGCATAAACGGACCCAAAAACGAGAAAACTGAAGTTAATTCATTTCTGGGCAGGCCTCTTCTCCAATCATCAGGCATAGCTTGCTGCAATTTGAAGCTTTTGTTAGGTGAGAAAACAATAATTTCGAGAAAGGATAAAGAAGCATTGTTTACCATCATCCCTCCAAGTTCAGATCAGTAAAAATCATGTTATCTGAATCCGTCTAAAACATATGGCAAGATGAGAACTGCATTTATATTAGAAATTAGCTTGTATTCGAAAATGATGAAAAAGAGACATAAGATAACAACAAAGGGGACACATATCATCATATTTGGAGCATTAGGAATGAGAATAAGACTTGCCTATGTTACCATGTTTCTTCTTCTTTTCAGATCCAACTTCTTCTTTAGTACAACCTGGGCCATATCTGGTTTGCCTTCCCTATTTAATCCATACATAATAGTCTGAAAGTTTATTGTACTTGGAATAATCCCATCATGCAGCATTTCAGAAATAAGTTTGAAAGCTTCTTCAGACATGCCTATTCTACAGAGGCAATCTATCATCATAGTGTAAGTCCTAAAATCAGGTGATGGACCATTCTGTTTCAGATGATGGAAAAGATTCCAAGCATCACCGACCTTTCCCAATCTCACATATCCACATATCATTGCAGAATATGTGACTATGGTAGGCATACAACCCTGTTCTTTCATTTCCACTAGAGTTTCCAGAGCTCTACTTATGTCCCTCTCCTTAAAAAAATGGATTATCAAGGATGTGTACACATGAACAGTAGGATGAATGCCGAGCTGTTTCATACAGTTTATCTTTACCAATGCCTCTTCTAACCGTCCCCTCCGTAGCAAAGCATGAATAAAGCTACCATATGTGTACTGATCAAGGAGATTTCTTTCAGCACCAATTTCTTCCATCAAAGCTGAAGCATCCTCCAGCTTCCCTGCCCGACAAAGGGCCCTAAAGTACAAGGAATAAGATAGCGGAACAGAGAAACCAAATTTATGCAAAGATTCTATGCAATTTCTGGCATCTGACAGTCTATTGCCTTCGCATAAACAGCCCACATATGTTTCAACTAGTTCTTTATCTGGAGCACACCCATCTCGAACCATTTCCTGATATATTTGGATTGCTTCATCTACCTTCCTACCCTTTTTCCCGCAAAGAGAAGTGATGAGAAATTTATAGGTGCTCTTAGCTGGTTTGCAGCTGCTGAGTTTCATCTCTCTAAAATTACTCAAGGCAATATCTGTCAACCCTGTTCGACCATACTGCATTATCATGATTGTCCATGTATCAGCTGTTATTGAGCAACCTCTTCTCTTCATCTCATAAAAAAGGCTTCTCATTTGTTTAAAGTTTTTGCCCCGACCAGCGATTTTCATGGCCATGTTATACGATTGTTCATTGTGACTATATCCAGTTTTTTTCCCGATCCATAAGAAAAACTTTAAGGCGAGGCCAATATTTTGGCCACTATTTCGTAAAATTTCAACTACACAGTCGGGCGTAAACTGAGAATTGAGTTTCTCCAGATTCTCTTGTATGATGTACCAATCAGTTGAGGATGATAAAATTCGGAAAACTTCTTGTATATCAGGATTTTCACATCTTGTTTTAGACTCTGGAAAGGAATCCAAAAATCTTGTCTCCACTGTTTGGGCGGGTACTGATCTTTCTGTAAGTTCTTCTGATTGATTGCACTGATCAGCATCTAGTTCCTTTCTACTTCCAGGAGAAATGGTAGGGCCTCTCTCTATCATTATAGCATTCATCTTTTCCAGCTCGCCTTTTTTCTCTAGGTAAGATCGAATCTGCCTAAAGATATCATCTCGATATTTCACTTTGTAAAACTGCATTTCATTCAAAATCTTGACAATCTCATCTGTTTTGGAAACTTTACACAACTCCTTTATGAAAATTGTGTATGATTTGGAAGTTGGGTTGATTCCCTTCTCATTCATACTCTTGAATACCTTCCATCCATCAGAAATTCGATTTTGCTGAACATAACCAGCAGCAACAGCAGTTATAGCCACACTGTCTAATTGAATCCCCAACTGAATCATCTCGTCATATAGTTCCAACCCTTTCTGAAATTCATTCTTTTGGAAAAGGCATTGCATCAAATTCGTGTATGTAGGGACTGAGATATTTCCAGATTGTTTTGCATCTTGGAAAAGATCAAATGCCTTGGAGACTTCATTTCTCCTCAAATATGTGCTTACAAGGATATCAAGTATATTTTGATGAAAAACCTCCCTTTTCTTCATTATTCCAAGTATCTCCACTGCATCTGTAACCCTATCTCTGCTACAAAGTCCTTTCACCAATGTTTCAAAAATTTCATGGTCAAGGACAAAATTTTTATTCTTCAAATCACGAATTAATTCTAAGGCTTCTCTGATTCTCCCTGCTATACAGAAACTCTTTAGCATTAAAACGTATACACGAAGCTGAGGAATCTCATAAAGATTTATCATGTTTTCACCGACCAAATGAACACTATCAACATCTCCAGACAATGCAAAGCATCTCAGTAATTGTATACACAAACTCACATCTAAGTTCACCTCATTATGTACCATATCCTTGTAGAACTCAAGTGCAATATCTGCTTTTCTGGCATTGCAGAGTGCCCGCAACATTATTCTGTAGGCAATTGCATCAGGTTTAACTCCAACTCGCTTCATCTCCTCAAACACCAACAGGGCTTTGCTTATAAGTTTTGCGTTTCCGTAATGCGAAATAAGAACAGTCCAGGTCTTTACATTCTTCTCACAAGAACTCTTCTCCATTTCCTTAGCTAACTCCTCAACCAAACCAAAACCTTTGGCTTCCCCAGCTACATTTATCATCACATTAAAGGTGTTGGCCGTGTGTCGAAATCCTTCTCTGAGTTTCACCCAATTGAAAAACCTCAAAGCCAAATGAGGAACTTTGAAACACCTCTTCAATACCTTCTCAACAACCTCCTCGCTATAGTTGATATCAACCTTCTCCAGCCTTTCTTCCATTGGAAGCACGGCATTTTCACACCTGACAATCTCAGTCACCCTATGAACTATTGGACTAACATCGCTCACTTCAAATCGATCTGAACTTTCGTTCCCGCCAATTTCTAAATCCAATAAATCTCCCATCTTTATCTGTTCGGTTATCTCATCGGCATTTCCACAAACATGTGGAGGCTGACACGGAGATGATTCCACATTTCCCCTATTTGCTTCAAACTTCGAGTCTTTGGAAATAAAAAATCCACATGGAGAATTCTTATCCACTGCAACATCATCAGCACCTAAAATGCCGAGAATTTCATTGAAGAGTGGATAAATATCGGCAGTTTTACCAACCTTCTTCGAATTCTGAAGCGATTTTGATGGCAAATTTGAAAGAGAACCCAATTGAACAACTCGAGATGCAAGAATACGAGAATTTAGCAACTTTTTGCAAGAATTCGAATTCAAAATTCCAACTTTAAATAGATACCTCATTGTTGATATCAATTGCTCGTTCATGAATTTTTGTAGGCAGTGGGAAAGAGCAGGGGCGCTCTGATCTTTGCGCTAAAAGCGTGTTACAATACTTTGCGCTTTTCTCTTTCCAAATTTTCAAGACATCTTTTAATTTTTTTTATTAATAGTGTCTATAACTCTATATCCACTATTTTTTAAATTAAACTACTCTTTTTTAAATTAAATGACTTTTTTAATATCTATATTCCACTATATTCAATTAACTACTAACACAAGTTATTAAAGAAAAGTAGGGCTAAAATTTTAAATAGCCAATTAGACATTAAAATATTCTTTTTTTGTCATATTTTTGTAAGATGATCTTTTTCGACCAAGAGAAAAGATTTTTTGACTATAATACCTTTAATGAAGTTAAAAAAAAAAATTTTGAATTGAAAGAAAAAGAAAAAGGTAAAACTAAATAAAATAATTATAATCCTAATTTTTTAATTCCACTCTTCATCTTCTCCAAAAATACACTACAGCCGCTGCTGCTCCTTTCGCCGGCCTTCGATCTGTTGGTCGTCGTCTTTCACCCTACGCTCGCTGGTCTTTCCATTGCGCTTCTTTGCTTCTTCAGGTGCCTTCGGTCAGTTGGTCGTCGTCTTACAGCCGCTGCTCCTTTCGACATCCTTCGGTCTGTTGGTCGTCGTCTTTCGCCCCACGCTCGCTGGTCTTCCATTGCGCTTCTTTGCTTCCTCAGGTAAGTGTAGCTGGTTATACTCTCTCTCATATGTAGAGATATTAGATACTCACACACCCACACACTCAAACTGAAGAATTGTGTAGTGGAGTTTCTTGATATAAGCTCTGGTATATGAGAGAGATCGATGTTAGATACTCACGCATCCACACACTCAAACTGAAGAATTGTGTAATGGAGTTTATTGATATGAGTTTTGGTATTTTTGTGGCTCGATTTGTTTGTATCTGAATCAAATGGTGTCGCACACTTCATGTTTGTTGAATTGTCAGTGTAGTAATGATATAAATCTATGGGCTTTATTATCTTTGTTTTCACAAGAATAATGATATTTGTAACCAACCTGCACAATTACAAAATAGAAGCACGTGTTATACTTTTCTAGAACATGAAACGTCATTTAAAAGATGATTATTTTGTATAGAAATTTCCTCACTTCTCCTTTAAATTTTGGCTCCACTGGATCAACGAGAAAATTGCTTCTGATAAGCTAATTTTCTGTCTTGTGGAGGAACATGATCTTTAGGGAGGGATAAGTATCTTCAATCATTTGTTATGTTGGGAGAAGTGAACTTATCCGTTTTGGGATAATCGTTATGATATCTCCCTCAATAGTAATTGTATTGCGGTTTTAGATGCATCATTCTTTGTAAGTAATATTTTATTTATTTGTAATGCAATTCTTATTATAATTATTTGTAAATAAAATGGGTTAAGAATGGGGGTTTCCACAGAAAAGTATTGGTTGTCGATTGAATAAGATATTTAAATTATAAAAAGTGAAAATTACAATAAGGCTATGATAATAAATAAAAAATAAAATCTACTTAAAAATTAAGTGTTTCAGTTGTTCGCTGCTTCATTTCTTTCCGCTGCCGCCGCCCCCGCCGGAACATAATTTATCCGCCGTATAAAGCATATCAAAGTCCTAATTATCGGAGGGTGCGAGTTTGATTGAAAAGGATGGAATCAATAGTGAAAAAATATCAGCAGAAATTCAGGAAAATAAAGGATGAGATGAGCCAATGGGAAGAGCTTCAGTCTCGGCTCATCTCCCAATTCTCTAATGCCTCTTCCATCATCCAGAGGTTACAGGTCTCTCTCTCTCTCTAGAATTTTGTTATTCCTTTTGTTATGTTTATTAACTGTTTTTTTTTTGATAATTTGCCTTTTAAGGTGATTCAAACTTCGCGAAACTATGGAGCTTTGAAATGTGTTGAAGGCATCGAAAATGTTGTGTTGGCAAAGCAAATGGAGTCCTTGCAAACAATCTTGATGTCCATGAACAAGACAATGTAATTATTTTTTTCCCCCTATTTTTACTGTTTCCATTGATCCTAATTTTTCTTGCTTGGGAATGGATAATTGGATGAAAGATGAAATCTTTAATTATTCTCTTTTGATTGAGTTCTTGTGCTTTAGTTGTGTTTAATTACTTGCATTGATATGTCTCTATTTTCTATGTTGGCTTGAAGGTTGAAGCTATCTAAGTATATGGAAAAGAAATGCTATTCTTTTGGATTTGGAGATCGATTATACATTTGAGTTTTCTATTTCATTTATATTTTAAAACCACGCTCGAAATGGATTTGTTTACACGCATTTCTTCAAGCGTTCGCATGGTGTTGTTATACTTATCTGAATTTGTTGCATTGTGCTAATTGATTCAAGGTGACTTTTCTCTCGATTTCAACTTGAACTTGCTTTTGTCACTTGAGTGTTCAGTTGCTTGTCTGAGATTATTTGATTTCATTGCTTGTGAATATCTTTTACCTTGTTAAGTTGTATGTAGAATTTGAAGAATATTTGTACAGGATTATAAGTAGTTTCGTTTCCTCTTTTGTTGGTAATTGCAATATAGGGAAGAATTTCATGGGATTGTTTCCTCCCTTGAAAAAGTAGTTCGTGATAGCAGGCAGCTTGTAAAAGCCGGGTCTTCCCAGCTAACTGCAAAACAATTGAAACTACAAATTGGCATAAAACCAAGTCTTGCTGATTGTTTGGATGGACTCAAACTTCTTCAAGAGATGCATCAATCAGAGTAATGACAGTTCAACTCTATGCACTTCAATTTTTTATTTTCTTTTTTTGTGTTTCCTTTTTCTTAGATCACGTGTTTAGTGGCATGATTATGTTCAGAGTCGAACATGTTGTTGGCGATTAATTATACTGTAGATAATTGTTCTCAAATTTGACATGATTACCATTAAGATTAATCTCCTCATATCATCTGATACATCTTTAATGAACATCGATTGAAGTTAAAATTTCTGATTAGATGATTCATTGTAACTTGGTTCTATTTTCATTCAGGTACCTTCTTAAATCATCTGTGGTATCAGCACTTGCAACTCTTGCATTGAAACCCAGGTATGCTTAAGGCTCTACTAGTACCATCGAACTAAATCCTATGCTTTATACATTCATGAAAACGAACTAAATCAAGAACTTGAAACATTCATCTTCAATGACCTTGAATATGCATGTTCTGTTGACTTTAGCTATTTCTTTACTCCTTCGACAACAAGTCAGTATATCTCTCCGTTCATACAAGTAAATGGCTTATGAATGTCCAAACTAAGGGTCCATTTTGCATTCTTGGACTATTCCATTTTGATGAAATTTGATGCCTCTACGTATGAGTTCATTGTGGGTTTATTTCATTTCAGTGAGAGTGGTGATTTAGGTGCACTTCAACAACTTCTTGTCGATCAACCTAATATTCCCCGAGAGGAAGGTAATTGAATTTTCCAAAACAAAAACATGCTATTCTCAAAACGAAAACAATCTCCATCAAATATTCTTTACTTGAAAAGGCTAAAGGGACACAAGCGTGCACATTAGACTCCGCTTTGTATTGTACATGATAAAAGTTCTCTTGGCTTTTCCGATATATCATTGCCATGTTCTCTTATTTTCTTTGATCAACATTCTGATATTTGTGATTCCCTCATCAGTGCAATACATATATGACATCATATTTGCTGAAGACATTTCTTGATGTGTTCTACGGGCTAATTGTTTCCAAGATGGCATATTTTCATGGAATGAACATTCAAAGAAGATTGAAAGATTCATGACTCAAAGAAATGGTAAAATCTCTGGCATATTTTCATGGAATGAACATTCAAAGAAGATTGAAAGATTCATGACTCAAAGAAATGGTAAAATCTTCGACATATCAAGGAACAAGCAGCATCATCGCACACCTCAAAACAGAAAACACATATCAAACCCCTTCCCTATTGTAAAGATCCCCATGTATTCTTTTAACGATTATGAAGATTCCGTGTTCTCTTTACGATTTGAATATTCTTGTATTGACTTTCGTTTTGTGTTACTCAAGTCGATATTGTTGCTTCTATATCATCTACTTATTTTTGTATTGACTTTCGTTTTGTGTTACTCAAGTCGACATTGTTGCTTCTATATCATCTACTACACAGGCTAATTATATTATTCCCTTATTTTGAAGATTTTATTGCACAAAGAATGAATAAACATATAAATAACTCTCATATAATAAGTTTCACATAACCTATACATGGTCTTCTCTACCCAGTCCTTCTAAAACAAAAAAATGAAGAAAACATAACCCTTCTTAATAAATTTTTCTTAAAGCAAAAGTAGATTCTCTAGATATTGGACTGGAAAATTCCTTTCTTGATTCCTCTCAACTTCTACAAAAGAATCACTTCTTTGGTCAAAGAGTAGATACTTAAGTTTACCATCTAATTTATCATCCACCTCTAGCATGATCTCATTTTCATTTATCGAGCAAATGAAGCCAATTATATTAGGACAATTATGGGGCAACAACCCTATTATCTTCAACTCCATCCATTCGTCCTCATTGTCTTTTCTCATAATTCTCATCTCATACTTATAATACAAACCCTTGACCACCAACAAACATAGATGGCCTTCGATAGGAGCTAAAGCGACCTTATCATTCATTTCTACTTTCAAACCCGGCTTAGCCACCTTCTTGAGCTTTTCGTCTTTGCAATCGAAACAAATTATTTCAAACTCCTCCACCTTCTTCATTCTTTGAGTGATCACTTGAAACTTATCCACCTTGGGTTTTCTTTGAGTGATCATCCAATAATAAAATCCATTTAAAGAGATCTCAGATTTACAATAAGACCCATCACCCCAGGAATAATCTTCCATCTCTTTCACCTCACCCCATTCGTTGTTTCTGCAAGAAAACACAACATAGTGTTTCATATCACCAATCACTACCTTATAATCCTTCATCAATGGATCGTAGCAGATCCCATAAAGGACCATACGAGGGTCTACTGGATAAGGGCAAGACAGCTTCCTATACGTTCTTGTGGATGGATTCCAAATAACATATTTCTGCTTCTTGCTGTAATAATCTTGACAGGGTTTCAGATATAATCCATCACAATAGCAGACAATGTCAGACATTGACTTCACAAAGCGTTCTTCCCATGGACGTTGGATTGCAGACACGAAATGAAATTTGTTGTTGTGGAGTTTGGCGGTAATGAGTCCTTGGATTAAGTCCGTTTCTTCCTCCCATGCAACTAGATTTGACTTCTTCTTCGATTCTTGGAGATGGATTTCTGCGAATCTTGGATCGGAGATTGTGGAATTCCATTTCTTGGAGACTGATTTGAATCGACAGAGACATTTCAGGTGTATTTTTGAGAGAATGATCTCTATGATTTTATGTGGTAGAGTGATTGGTGTGTTGGTTACATCCATGGCTGCATACTTGTTTCAAGAATGTGAAAAAGGATGGAATTTTTATTATGATCAACAAATTGGAGAAAAATTAGGTTATCCAATTTAAGTGGGATACGATTTTATTAGAGGATCTTGTTACTATTTATCCAAATAAATACAAAATAATAGTAATTCCAAGAGGGTTGTAGAATTTGGAAATAATCTAATTGGAAAGGGGAAATAAAATATTTCTACTATTTTATAATATTCGGTCTATTTTATACATGAATTTTATAGAAATAATTTTAATTTAATTAATTTATTAAATCCTATATTTTTTAATTTTTTTTGAAATAATATTAAATCCCATATTAAGAAAAGAGAAAGGCAAGGGGAAAATGCAGCCGAGAAATAAATATATTAAGTTATTCAATTTCAATGATTGATTTGTAATATATATAACAAGATTTATTTAGATACATTTCCTTCTATATGTATATGAACGTCCTTTTTCTTTTCCTTTTTTTTTTTTTTTTTTGAGAAAGTATGAACTTGCTTCTTAAGGTTAATAAGGAAAAAAAAAAAAACACCCTAATGATACGATCTTGATCTTGATATGTTGGAAGAAACTTTATTTAGAAGATTAATTTAAATACATATGGCAAGTTCTAATTTAAAAGGGTGGAATGAATCGTATGACATTGTCACATCAAATTTTTAATTTGTACTTTTTTTGCAACATTATTTTATGAAGCAATTTATGTATCATATCTTAGGTAAGAAAAATATAACTATTGTCTTGATTTAATAATCGGGGGTGGGAGAGGTATGTATCGTGAGGCTATGGGTACTGCATTAATATAAGACTTAATTGCAATAATTCCAAAACTTAATTTACGATTTATTTTCTAGTCAATTATTTTAAAATTATGAGAAGGTGAAAATTATATTTTTTTTCCCTCAATTATCTATAGATTATATTGCACAAATCAATTCAGAGTCGTATGGAGAAAACCAAAGAATGAATAAGTATATAAATAACTCTTATCTCATATAACCAAAGAATTGTTATAAGAGTTTGACATAAGAATACTGGTGAGCAAATTAGAAATCACTATCTTCCTAGTCCTTCTAAAACAAGATAAAAATAAATAAATAAATAAAATGAACATAATAAACTATGTATTAGGGAAAAATTCTTTTTTTGCTTCTGCCTAGATGCATTGTTCAATTTTAGTCATGTCAATTTTCGATTATCACGATTATCAATTGTAGTCATGTAATTAAAAATTTCAATCTTTTTTTCATCATAATTTATATTTTCCGGTCAATTTTTGACGAGTGACTTACATAGACCTCAAATTTCATGACTTCGGCTAATGTATGTGCAATTCATTTTGTATTATTTTTCAAGAAAAATGCTACATCATCATGCCACACCATTTAAAGAATTAAAAAAAAAATCATTAACTAAATTAAGAAAAACATAATTAAAGAAATTTTGAAAAACATGATCCTTAACAACAATGAGATTTCCTTTAAAAAATCCCTAGAAAATCAAGTCCCCAAAATCCAAATTCCCAATCACATCCAAGAATTGTAATTTCTAAAACCAAATCCAAATAAAAAAATTCACTATCTTCCTAGCCCTTCTAAGGCAACACAAAAAACAAACCATAAACATAATAACTAGGACTTCATAAACTTGTCTCAAAGCAAGAATAGATTTTCTAGATATAGGAGTGGAGCATTCCTATGTTCATTCTTCTCAATCTCTACAAAAAAATCACTATGTTGGTCATAGAGTAGACAATTAAGATTACTGTCAACCTCAAATATAATCTCATTTTCGTTTATCGAGCAAATACAACCAAGTATTTTAGGGCAAGAATTTGGCAAGGGCTCTACTACCTTGAACTCCATCCATACATCCTCATCCTCGTCTTTTCTCATTATAATCATCTCATACCAATAATCCAAACCTCTGGAGACAACCAACAACAAACATAGATTGCCTGCAACAAGACCCAAATCAAACATATCATCCACTTCTAGTACTACTTCCAAACGTGGCTTAGCAACCTTTCTAAGCTTTTCATCTTTGCAATCGAAACAAACTATTTCAAACTCATCCACATCGTCAATGTGTATTGTTTGAGTGATCATCCAGTAATAAGATCCATTTAAAGAGATCCCAGATTTGCAAGAAAATACTGATCCATTATCACCCCATTTATAATCCTCCATCCCTTTCACCTCGCCCCATTCGTTGCTTCTGCAAGAAAACACTGCATAGTGTTTCATATCAGCAATCACTACCTTATAATCCTTCATCAATGGATCGTAGCAGATCCCATAAAGGACGACGATATCATGGTCTACTGGATAAGGGCAAGACAGCTTCTTATAGGTTCTTGTGGATGGATTCCAAAGAATGTATCTCTCGATCTTCTCGTAATAATTGTAACAGGGTTTCAGATATAATCCGTCACAATAGCACTCAATGTCGTACATTGATCGGACAAAGTGTTCTTCCCATGGATATTCGATGACAGACACGAAACGAAACTTCTTGTTGTCGATTTTGGTGATAAGGAGTCCTTGGAAGTCCTTTCGTTCCTCCCATGCGACTAGACTGGAGTTCTTCTTCGATTCTTGGAGATGGATTCTTGCGAATGTTGGATCTGAGATGGTGGAATTCCATTTCTTGCAGACTGATTTGAATCGATAGAGATATTTTATGGGTATTCGAGAGAGGATGTTTTCTATGATTTCATGTGGAAGAGTAGTAATTGGTGTGTTTGTTTTCTGCTTTTTCTTGGAGATTACATCCATGGCTGCCTAGCCCTAGTTTTTTCAGAATGCGAAAAAAAATATATATATAGAATTTTTGGAGATTACATCCATGGCTGCCTAGCCCTAGTTTTTTCAGAATGCGAAAAAATATATATATAGAATTTTTACAGAAGAGAATTTGATTGGAGAAAAATTACAGATGGGATCCTTTGTACCCACTCCTGTGTACCAGTCATGTACCATTTAGAAAACGATCATTTAGAAAACGACGCCGTTTTCATATATAATTAATAAAGATTTCAGCGGTAAGTAAGTAATCTTTAGCAACGCGGTTCCGTAATATTTTTTTCTATTTTTCCTCACACGGTAATCTTTTATATTTTTCTATTTTTTTTTTTCATTTCACACTGCTTAATCTTTTTTTTCTATTTTTCCCCACACTGTAATCTTTTATATTTTTTCATTTTTTTATTCTTTTTTTTTCATTTCACACGGTTGAATTCATTAACATCACACGCACTATCTTTCTTTTGTTCTTCATTAACATCTTCAAAATTTAATCGACGACAAGAAGTGGATTTTTCTTCCATGAAGTTAATCTGAATACAGGTAAAATATCAAATAATATATATTTAGATCCTAAGAACTATGAATGTAAAAAAAATATAAGCCAAACTGTTGAGATTAGATATGCATGGAAGAATATTTGTCGATTTTTTTAAGAATATTTGTCGATATTTTCCAATATATTTTCCTTTGATTTGTTTGTTTGTATTTTGAACAAATATAAAAATATAAAAGATTACAGTGTGTGAGGAAAAATAGAAAAAAAGATTACGACTTGAGCAGCGCTACGAAAGATTACTTACCGTTGATTACTTACCGCTGAAATCTTTATTAAGTATATAACTACTACATTATTTACCGCTAAAATCTTTATTAAGTATATAGCTACTAAAGATTACTTACCGCTGAAATCTTTATTAAGTATATATGAAAACGACGTCATTTTCTAAATGGTACATGACTGGTATACAGGAGTGGCGCTACTAAAGATTACTTACCGCTGAAATCTTTATTAAATAACATGACTGGTATACAGGAGTGACGCTACTAAAGATTACTTACCGCTGAAATCTTTATTAAATATATAGCTACTGAAGATTACTTACCGCTGAAATCTTTATTAACTACATATAAAAACGACGTCATTTTCTAAATGGTACATGACTGGTATACAGGAATGATACAGAGGATCCCATCTAGAAAAATTAGGCTACACAGTTTAGAGGATCTTGTTACTAGATCTTTATCCAAATAAATATGAAATACTAATTCAAAGAGGGTTGTACAATTTAGGAATAATCTAACAGGAAAGGGGAAAGTTTAATAATATTCGGATTATTTGGAGGGTGTATTTTAGAATAGAAAATAACATGACTTGATTCATGAAAACTATAAAAATAATTCTAAATTAAATTTTATTTTATTATATTAATAATAATGATATATACTTTGTGAAGAAAAATAATAATTAATTACTTAATTAGCATTTAGTATTTAATTGAAAAGAAAATAAAACATATTTATTAATACTTTATTTGTGTGATTTTTTTGTAGGTATATAATATTTTATTCTGTTTAACAACTATATATTTTCCAACTCACCCACTTTAATCCCAAAAAAAGAATATAACGTTATTAATTATTAGTATAATTATATTATTATTAAAAAGAACTTAAATATGTGTCATTGAATAAAACATGCAGCTTATAAACGTTAAATATCTTCAAGAATTTTAGAAAAGAAAACTTATCTATCGACCCAAAATATAATGATTTAAAATACAACTAAATTTGTCACGTTTATTTCAAATTATCTGATAGTCATATTGATCCAAAATTAGCCAAGAAAAAAGAAAGTAATATATTAATGTTTACTATTAGCCCACGCCCACCTAAATATGTGGTCCAACATTTTCATAAACTTAGACTAAAATGGTTGAGTTAATATTTAATCATGCATCATATCACATCAAATGCCAATTGGTGTAATTAGCTGCTGCTTTAGTTCTCTCTACTATTCTCAACTGCAATTGGACAATTTTGGAAAATGAAAATAAAAATAAAGGCAACTTATGCTAATTTTTACACTTCACCTCCATTTCTTTTAAGCTAAACTTCATCTAAATTGTAGTATTGGTTACATTTTATTTTATTTTATTTTATTTTATTTTTTTGTATACAATAGGAAATAAATGATTTATATCAACGTTACACTTACAAATGATATATTTATTCGTTTGAAAATACTCCCTTCTGTATTATGAACACAACTTAATATGTTAATATTGATGATGAAGAAGAAAAATGTTTGATTACTTAATATTTATAGCCCATTAGATCAAGAAATTGAATATAAGTTGTGTATCTTAGTACAGGCTGGTTCTAGTTGACAGAAAAAGGCTCCACCAAACTAGTTAGTGACAAATTGCAATTTGCAATTCCAATCTCTCTCTCTCTCTCTCTCTCACTCTCTCACTCTCTCTCTCTCTCTCTCTCTCTCTCTCTCTCTCTCTCTTATATGCAACAAATCAATATATACAGATATGATTGACCATTCATTTTCAGTCAACTTTCAGTTTCACCTATTATTAACTACAGATCATTTTAGCATATTACTGCTGGAGAGCAATACGGTGTAAGAAAACGTTGTTTCTTGTTCTTTTCCTCTTGTTTCTTTCTCCTTGGCCTTTGCCACCACTTTTCCCATCTTTGCCCCTACGCCCTTTTTGCAAGAACCCATGATTCAAGATTCATGGAAGCTTTAGGAGGTTCAGTTCTGCTTAGCTTGGTTGGACTCTCTTGAAATTGGTTCAAGATTGGATTTTTGCGACTTGTGAGCTTCTCAAGATTTTGTTTGAGGTAATGGATCTATGTTTTCTTGAAAAAAAAAAAATTTCTTTGGGTGAAGTGAATTGATTGTGTTGGTTAAATGTTTCTTCACTGGCGCGATTTTTATTTGATTGAAATTTTCTTGCATTTTAGCATGTGGGATTTGAAATATTGTTGAAGTTAATTGAGGTTTAAAAAAAAAAGTGGTGTCGCTTTTGTTATGATAGGTGGATTGAATTTGGAATTCTTGTTGTCTTGCTTTAGATTTGGTATTAGAAGCTGGAAATTTGCATTATGATTGGCAATAAGAGATAATTTCTGATAATCTTTAGCTTGAGAATTACTAGGTTTAGATGGGAAGATAGGTTTTTACAGAACACATGTAAGCTTTTATATGTGACATTATACTAAGTTTGGTCATTGAATTTAGCATTCGGGGGCAGAGCTAAACCCGATCATGAGCTTTGCTATAGTATTCTTGAATGCAATAGGGACCATAGACATATAATTTAGCCTGAAACTTGAAGTGAAATTACTTAGTGTAGAGCTATATTTTCTGCATATGTAAAGGGTCACTTTTGTTTCTCTTCTAGGTAGTTTGTTTCCATGGCTGGGAACTGGGATGGAAGTTACGAGCAGGGTAGTCAATCAGATGATAGCCACCATTTTGAGAGATTTCATTTAGAGCCAATTTATGATGCATTTATATGTCCTTTAACGAAACAAGTGATGAGAGATCCGGTGACCTTGGAAAATGGTCAAACGTTCGAGAGGGAAGCCATTGAGAAGTGGTTCAAAGAATGCAAAGAGAATGGAAGAAAGCTTGTGTGCCCATTGACATTGAGAGAGCTAAGAAGTATGGAACTAAATCCAAGTATAGCATTGAGAAACACGATCGAAGAATGGAATGCAAGAATTGTAGCAGCTCAGCTTGATATGGCCCGTAGATCCTTATCCTTGGTGAGCCCGGAGAATGATATTATACTGGCTTTGAAGTTTGTACAGGACCTCTGCCTAAAAAGCCGCTCAAATAAGCATGTTATCCGTAATACAGAGCTGATTCCGATGATTGTCGATGTGCTGAAGAGTAGTAGTCGTAAAGTGCGATGCAAAGCTCTAGAAACCCTCCAAATTGTGGTGGAGGATGACTCTGATAATAAGGTTGTCAAAGGTTGATAATTTTTTGTGTATTACAGCTGTTTGTCAGTTCAAGTTTTTGTCTGCTCATTTATTCTCACAATCGTATGATTTTGCAGGAAATAATGGCAGAAGGGGACACTGTTCGAACAATAGTCAAGTTCTTATCTCACGAGCAATCCAAAGAGAGAGAGGAAGCTGTCTCTTTGCTTTATGAGCTCTCTAAGTCTGAAAAACTATGTGATAAGATTGGTTCAGTGAATGGAGCCATTCTGATTTTAGTCGGAATGGCTAGCAGCAATTCTGAAAATGTTTTAACTGTTGAAAAGGCTGATCAGACGCTGGAAAATCTCGCTCAGTGTGAGAACAATGTACGGCAAATGGCTGAATGTGGCAGATTACAGCCCCTTCTTCACCTATTACTGGAAGGTGCTTTTTTCTTTTGTTGTTTTACACTTTTCTTGAGATCGAATAAATGATTATCGTATATGAAACTGATAAACTGATTAATGTAGGATCTCCGGAAACTAAGTTGTCGATGGCAGCATTCCTAGGTGAATTGGTCCTAAACAATGATGTGAAGGTGTTTGTGGCTAGGACAGTTGGCTTCTCACTGATCAATCTGATGAAGAGTAATAATATGCAGTCGAGAGAGGCTGCTCTTAAAGCTCTGAATCAGATTTCATCGGAGGATGCAAGCGCAAAGGTATTAATAGAGGCGGGTATTCTTCCCCCTCTTGTCAAGGATCTGTTCACCGTTGGAACGAAGCAGCTTCCTATGCGACTGAAGGAAGTTTCAGCAACGATTCTCGCCAATGTTGTGAACTCGGGCCATGATTTTGATTCAATCCCAGTTGGGCCCGATCACCAGACACTCGTCTCTGAGGAAATAATTCATAACCTTCTGCATCTTATTAGCAACACGGGCCCTGCAATCGAGTGCAAGCTTCTCCAAGTACTGGTGGGGCTCACCACTTCTCCTTCCACTGTATATAGCGTCGTTTCTGCTATCAAAAGTTCTGGTGCTATTACGAGTTTGGTTCAGTTTGTCGAGGCCCCACAGAGGGATCTGAGGCTGGCTTCGATAAAGCTTCTTCAGAACCTCTCACCCAACATGGGTCAAGAACTTGCTGATTGCTTACGTGGCACATCCGGTCAGCTTGTTGCCCTCATTAAAGTGATATCCGAAAACTTGGGGATAAGTGAGGAGCAAGCAGCAGCTATTGGGCTACTAGCAGATCTCCCAGAAAGAGACGTCGGTTTAACAAGACAGATGCTCGATGAAGGAGCATTTCAGATGATCATTTCAAGAATAGTTAGGATCCGGCAAGGGGAGACGAGGGGGAGCCGTTTTATGACTCCGTATCTAGAAGGGCTCGTGAAAGTTCTATCAAGAATCACGTTTTCCTTGTCTGAGGAATCCGGGCTTGCTCGTGCACTTTGTCGAGAGCACAATCTTGGATCCCTCTTCATAGATCTTCTACAAGCGAATGGGCTCGATAATGTACAGATGGTATCAGCCATGGCTTTAGAGAACCTATCACAAGAATCAAAAAACTTGACGAAACTGCCCGAGTTTCCCGCCCCCGGATTCTGTGCCTCGATCTTCCCTTGTTTAAGCAAGCCACCAATCAT
Source organism: Scutellaria barbata (assembly GCA_028654395.1). NCBI lineage: Eukaryota > Viridiplantae > Streptophyta > Magnoliopsida > Lamiales > Lamiaceae > Scutellaria > Scutellaria barbata. The sequence continues at coordinate 389,979 of CM053651.1, read as the reverse complement.
CACCGGTCTTTGTAAGGTCCATCGTGGAACATGTTCGTTGAGAGAAACGTTTTGTCTCTTGGAAGGACAAGCCGTGGACAAGTTGGTGGCCCTTTTGGACCACACGAACGAGAAAGTGGTGGAAGCATCACTCGCGGCTCTATCCACATTGTTAGACGATGGGGTGGATATCGATGAGGGAGTTCAGGTCTTGCTTGATGTCGAAGGAATCAAGCCTATACTCGACATTTTACTTGAGAAACGAACAGACAGTCTGAAAAGAAGGGCGGTTTGGGCAGTCGAAAGATTGTTGAGAAATACAGAGATAGCCTATGAAGTTTCAGGTGATCCTAATATTAGCACAGCTCTTGTGGATGCTTTCCAACATGGGGATTATCGGACTCGACAGATTGCAGAACACGCCTTGAAACACGTTGATAAAATCCCCAACTTCTCTGGTGTCTTTGCAAACATGTGATCATCATTGTAAGATGGTTGGTTACTTCATTGAAACTTGTAGTTTTGTTCCTCCAATTGAAAGTAAAATTGTTTGTGAAGATTATTAGGTGTAGCTATGTATATTTTCTATTGTTTTTTGATGTACTTTTCTTTCGTTTTTTTCCAAGTGTTTTTTTTGGGTGGATCTGTATTTATGACATTAACTCCTTGTAGTTGCTATATAAAAGTTCTATATGAGATTCTGCATTGTTTCCATGTGTGTGAACATATTAAATCAGAACCAAAATACATATTCATACATGAAAATAAACTATTAATGGTCAAGACAATGGATCATGTTACAGTTTTCAATTAAACAATTGGAGAGAAAACACCTTAATAAGAGTTACAAATGCAGAGCAGCCATAGATTTAGTCATGCAAGAAGAAGCATCCAAATGAAGAGCTGCATGGTTTCTTGAAATGTGACTCCATCCCATTCCTGTATCGGAGACATTAAACATTGTTAGAAAGTCCAAAACTTGTCCGAATATTTTGAACATCTCGACTCCGAAAATAAGGTCATGGTCAGCCACAAATGCAGCATTCCAGTCCATGGGAGCATCAGGGTGCACTGAAACTGTGGTCCAAGTGAGATGCATGAGATCAAGCTCCCAAAGCTTCCTAATCGCTTTGTTTCTTCGCCCAATTTGACCATCGCCTTCACACCATGAGACGGAGAGCATGAAGAGACGGCCCCTACATGAGATGAGCTTGGGATAGTATTCGTGTACACGGGGTGGAAATGGTGTCGTTTGAACTCTGACCCAGTATCCCGTTTCTATATTATATCCAGCAAGCTTGTTGCTTTCTGAGTAGACGTAGAAAACCCCATTGCATACAACACCGGAACACGCTATTCCGAAATCTAGAGGTAGCCTCTGGATATCGGTCCATTTATTTGAAACGGGATCATAAATTTCACCTGAATCGAGAGGCTCGTCCCAAGATCCAAGACCTCCCACAGCAATGATTATGAACCTTTTCCCATCTTTGCTGTTTGAGCTTTTAGATTTGTGTGGCTTGATAGTGGGGAATATGGAGGTATCGTTTTCGTCAATGGAGTACCTAGCTTGGCGTCTAACGGATAGCCTGTGAGGATCCTCATAAACATCTGATACACCACCAGGTCTTGACCTGTGAAAACGTCTTTCTGGTCGAGTCTGCTGATGCTTAATCATCAAACAATCTGGACCAACCTCCGAAATCCCAAGAATTGGTGATGATCTGGCATAGTTCATCGAGGCAGCTTTACGTGTTGATTTAGTCATGGGGTTAAATATTAGAACTCCTCTATGTGTCTTGAATGAGCTCTGATCCACCCTTCCGAAATTGGTCAAGCTAGAACGACCCCCGACTATATAAATATCGTCCTGGATGCTACCAACAGAGAACAGAAACCTTCCTTTGAGAGCCTGTGAATCGACTTTGTGCCATTCGTTAAAGGAAACATCCAATGCATGTATTTCACCTGAACAAAAGCCATCTTTAATGACACCAAACAGAAACAACCATGGACTTAGAAATGAACCCTCCCTTCTCATCTGCAAGAACCTAGGTGTCGTCGTCAAGTTCCTCCATTTCTTGCAGACAAGACGAGCATTCATGAGACTTCTTAGTGGGAGCCTCACTAAACACATTTCAAGAATGTCGTCTGGAAGGTGAACATTCACGATATTGCATTGTTGCGTTTCATTGCATTTCAAAAGCCTCCTATTGTTCTTTCTCCACATCTTTTCTTTCATACTATATGAAAAGCAATTGATAGTTGCTTCCTCGTTTCCACATATTGTAGTGTATCCTTTCCCTTCTTCACTTGCACTTGACCGCCTTCTACACCATGTGTCTCCAAACTCTTCACTTGTATCAGCTCCTACTTTGCAGCTTCCGCCATAAAGGGTAAGACACCTCAAAGACACACCAGTCATCTCATCCTCTTCACAACCCTCGTTTTTATTGTTCTTTCTTTTCCATTTCTGGCTCACACTTCTGAGAAGACGTTTCGACACACTCAAAGACTCAAAATCCTGATCAATATGCTCTCCTCTTAGAGAGGGCGAGGTCATTTTGATTCACTTTATTAGCCTACATAAACAAATCCAAGAGAGCTTAGCCATAGCTACTCCAAAACTAAGTCAAAATAGATGATGTCAATGAAATACCATCTAAAACACTTTCTTTCTAGATGCAAATTCCTAATTGCTTTCCTTCATTAAAATGACAAAGGATGAACCCTCGAAACTTAATCTCTCACAATCAAGAATTACAGAAAACAAAATCAACTTTAACATCAAAACAGCATAAATGCATCAAATTCTATACCTCTTATATTCAATAACAAGTATATGATTCTGCTTATAGTCTCAACTCCAGAAAGCTATTACATTCACATTCTACTACTACAATCACACAAACAAACTCATCATAATTCTTAAATTTGGGAAGCAATATTCAAATCTGCCTAAATGAATAAATGATAATATATTTGAAATTTTGAAATGGACAAAATGATTAATACAATAAGTAAGAAACCAATTTATCAATCCATACATTCACATTATCAATTCACAAAACCACAACCCAGAAAACGAAATAATTATCTACAGATGAACAATAAACAGAAAAAAAAAAAAAAAACCTTGAAAATGAAGGCAGAGCTTGTTTATCATAGCCCATTTCAAGATTTAGAGTGGAGAAGAAAAGGGGGGGGGGGGGTGTGATGAGATCCAATCTGCATAAAAGCTCAAATCTTTACTGAAATTTTGCGATATTAAAATGGAGCATTTATGGTGTTGCCTTAGAAAATTAAAGTGCAGGTAAGGAAACACATTATTTGAGATGGATGGGAATTTTCTTTTTGAATTATTAATATTTTATTGTTGTTATTATTTTGGTGTTAGTTGGGAATGAAACTTTCAGTAAAGTGAAATTGATGAGTCGACCAAACCTGATGAAATAATGATTGCAAAAGTGACACTTTAGATAAATCACCTTCGCCTTTCTCTATTTTTTTTTTCATACATATGTTTATTATTATTATATAATTATACATAGGCACTATTAGCATTCTTTTTTGCTTTTGGCTTTTTTGGCTTTCTAGATTTTTTTCTTTTTGCACCTATTCTTTTTTTTTTTTTGTGTGCGTGACTGTGTGTTTGTGTGGTGATATCATTACCAGGAGCCTCTCTGTCTGGACAATCCCCTCCTAATCTTTAGCTTAATTAGATTAATTATTGAAAAAATCACCAACCTTATTTAATTGATAATTTCAATTAAATTTTAAAATGTTAACAAATATAATATTAACTTTCATGTTTTCTAATCAACAAAGAGTTTTTGGATATGATTACTTTCAATGATATATATATATATATATATATATTTTTTTTTTTTTTTTGATGATTTCAGCTTTTTTCAATTCCAACATCTTCAATAATAGTTTTTCAATGACAACTTTACACTTCAGCTGTTTGTTGGTTATGAAAGTTCATATTATATTTATTAATATTAAAAAAAACTTGGTTAAAATTTCAAATTAAATAAAATTTGTGATTTTTTCAATAATTAATCATTTAAATTATAGACCCAAATGAATAGGTTAAACTTATAAAAAAAAAAAAAAAAAAAGATTATGAATGAAGAAATCTAAAAGTTTTGGCACTTTAGTTTCACATATTCACAATTATTTAAATATAATTCACATGCATATAGTAATGTTGACAAATGGTTTTTTAGTAGGACAAATCAAACACAAGCCACTATTTCTCTATTACATTCATCACATAAATTCGTATGATTTTTATGTCTATTAAATCTTTCTTAAGACTTATCATATGTAATTTTTTCATAACCCATAGGCAAGAGTTTTCCTTTCTAGTGCATTTATGCATTTTATGGATTGTCACTTTCTTCTATCCTTCTTTTTCTTTTTTGTTTTACAACACTATAATATTGGTAATAAATTATATCATAAGTGAGGTTATAATTAAGGTTAGTGTGCTTTAATTACCCAACAGTTTGCATAAACTTGTAATATTATAATAGGCCGTAATCCCAGCAGTCAAACAAGGACTAAACATGTAATTGGTTAATTAATTAAGTGTATTTTATTATATGCTTCAAGATTAAAGAAAAGTGTATCATATGTACCCAATAATTCCACATGATGTAGCTCTAGTGATAGAGCATTCTTGAGTATAAATTAATCATTGATGTTACATTTGTATTATTTATTAACATAGGAATATAGTTTATTTTATAGTAATAATAACAAAAGAGAGACATTATTTAAGTTGGGACATACATTTATTATTTATTATTTTTTGCATATATTTACATATATTTATGTGTATATATAATGAATGGTGTGTATATATACATCAAAATTGATATATTTCATTTTGAATATCAACTATAAAACCCTTCTTTGGGTCAAGTGGCACATCATTGTTAATGATACTCCAACTACTACTAATTTATTGTGTGATTTTGCAGGGCCACTTTCAATAGTTGTGAAATATTGTCCACATTAATTTATCCAATAATAAATGAAGAGTGGTACATATTTTGAACTACCATGGAACAATAATATTAGTAATGATTTTTTCTTTAATTCCCTTAGTGGTATTATTGTTATAAGTGTAAAAACTGATATAGAATTGTTATGATTGCATATTAATTCAAAAGGGTTGATTAATAATGAAATAAATACTGTATGTTAAAAAAAAAAAAAAAAAAATCAGAACTTTATAGTTTTTCCAAATGAATTAAAATTGATTGTGACCTCTTTGTTAACCCTTATTCAAAATCATACCTCTAAAGTCCTGCAAATAAATTTATGAAAAGCTTTCTCCAATAAATAAATATACCCAAATTAAAGACCAGTAAAAGGATTTCAACCACTCATGAAAAAAAGAAGTAAATGTAACTCTGAAAAGGTACATTTAAAGAGGATGTTTGTTCATTTGGTCAATTTTTTTTAAAAGGTCATATAGAGATTAATATATAAAAAATATGGAGAATACTAGTACTCAAAATTTCGTACAAAATGAGTTATCAAATATAAACATAATAGAAATTATAGTCTAGAGAGGAAATAATCCAACGAATTAGAGCACGGATAACATAAGGTTAAAAGCATTGCTTTCATTGAGAGGTTAAAGCTTGGTCGTGTTAAGGAACACTTCATTTGTCTTATCATCTTTTAATTCCAATCTTCATTAATATAGCATTTACACACCTCAAACCTTTCTTTTAGTTGGCAATAAAGTTTCTACCGAATTTATACATCAACGCCAACTTTCTAAAATTATGTTCGCATTGCAAATTGTCTTTTTTTAATATCGGGTCTACGGATCAGGTTTCCGAATCCTAGTCATATTATTTGAAAGGTGAATTTTATGTTCCACACACGCGTTTATGCACCTACACATTCTTTCAAGCGCTCTCATATTCACACCACACTCTTATTCGCTCGTTTAACTTTTATGTTATGTTGACGTAACTTGTATGTTATTGTGGTCTAACTTTTACATTATTACATACATATAATACCGTTTAAACATTTACGTTATAATAATTTAACTTTTATGTTATAATAATACAATCTTTATATAGTACTTTAAAACATGAATGTTATTATACTTGTACATAAAAGTTATATTAATATAACATAAAAGTTAAATTATTATAATATAAACGTACATCCATACTACATGGATTTTTATGTTGAGAACAGTTTAAGTAATATCATTTAAAGATTATGATATTTATACAAATAAATTATACTAATATAACATAAAAATTACGGCATAAATTGAAAAAAAAAAAAAAATTGAGCGCGATCCTATTCGGATCCGACCACGCGCACCCATGCAACTGGTGCATAGTAACCCTACTCCATATTAAGGCTTTTTTTTTTTTTTTTTGTTGGCAATGAACTCTTCAAAATAAAATTTCCACTATTTTTAAATCGTTTGTGTCCTCGGTTATTATTTATGTTATTGTGTTTTATCAATGGATGCAATTATTTTAATTTCTTGAATTCCGATTATTCTTCTACTTTTATAATATTAAAATGGTGTTTGAATAAACTTATTTAAAAGATTTTATAAGGTGTTTGTTCTCATTTTAAAATTAAAATGTTCTGGATAAAATAGATAATGAAGTTTACGAGACCTTGAAATTATAATTGTGTAACTTAAAAGAATGTGATTTGAGGAATATCTTCAAAATAAAATTTTATTTCAAAAACATTTTGTAGTATATTTTTAACACTTATTAGCTTAGCAAACAAAACTCTAATAACAACAACAAAAAGGTTTGGGCTTCATATTCAAAAGCTTCGTAATAGTCGTAAATAAGATGAAGCCCATCATTAAGCCCAATATGAGCCCAACACCTAAAAAAGCCCAATTAACAAAAGTTTAGTCTGACATTGACAAACTTCCAAGTGGCATCCTCTAATTGGGTGAGTACACCACATTCATATGATGACGTGGCATCATTTTATTTGTTCATAATTTGTTGTAAATATTAGAAACACCACAGCTGAAACCTGCTCCCTCCAGCGCAAGTGCGCAACTTAAAACAGAGATCAAGTAGAAGAGAACTCAGCTTAAAATGGCGAATTTTAATTTGAGTAAAATTTTACTGATGATTATTGCGATTTTTACTGTTTCGGCATATGGCATTGACGACAAATGTGCTGCCTGTAACGCCATTGCTGTGAGTAATTTTGTGTTAATATTTCAATTAATTATTCTATATTTCGTTTTTTTAGGTTTTCAATTTGTGGAAAAAAAAAATTTGTTTCTGGGTTTTGTTGATTTGATTATTGGGGTTTCACAGGTGGAGCTGGAGCGGGGACTCTCAAATGTAAGAATTTTCCTTTTTTATTTTTTAATTTTTGTATTTTATGATTATGATTTTATTAGATTAAAAGTATACAACTATTTTTTTTTTTTTCTGTGCTACTAACTGCATTTGATTTAAAGTTATAAAAGATGGATTTTTTGGATAGTTTTTAGGGATAGAGGTTGATTTAGGAAAGATATTAAACGCTAATTTGATAAAATAATGATTCCTGTAACTGTATTAATGAGTTATTGAAGTTGGAGCTTTATCGTATGTTGAGGATTTTGGAATAAGGATTTGTCAATGGCAAGCATGTTGCATGTATCTGTATCAAGGTAGTTTGGAGACTAAGTAGAAGCTAAAAGAGGTTACATTTGTTTTGACAAACAATGACTTGCACAGTTGAATTGCTCTCTTAGGGAACTGCTAAAATACTGATTCGTGTCGTACAGGAAAAACCTAGAAATCATTTGGATATGAGACACCGTTTGGATTCTAAAGGTCAGAGAGAAGGGAAGGTTATAGATTACAGGTATAGGCTAATGAAGTCCTTTTACTTATTATCAACCCTTTATATCTCCTGTTTTTGTGGTGCTCATATTGGTGTGTTTCCACATTTTTCGTCTACAGAGTCAGTGAGTTGAGAGTTGTTGAACTCCTCGATGGGCTCTGTGAAAATATGCAAGACTATACTCTTGAGAAGGTAGTCTGGCTTTTCCCTTCCCCTTAAAATGTTACAATAATTTGCAAGTGCAGTATGTGTGTAGTGTTTGGAGGAGGAATCAAAGAAATGACAGCACAGGGTTTTGGATTTTGATATGGATATAGAAAGTTTATGAGGAAACGTGTCCTATTGGCAGGCCATTTACACTGATGTTGGTCTTTCTATAATGGCAGGTGGATTCAAGCAGACGAGTGTGGATTAAAGTGAATAACTGGGACAACCTTAAAACTAGTATGTACACATGCTGATAAAATCTTTATTGTACTTGAGTCTCTTTAGTTTATTTGCTTATGTGGAGTCATATGCCATGATTTCAGCTGGAATTTGTGCTCTGCTTTCATCAAAACTAACAACAGCATCTGCATTGTAGCTGGATAATAAGAACTTTTGCTGACTTGAAGTTTGGTTTTTTGATATCTCAGCTTCATTGTTTCCTCAAGTCATTCACTAAAATGACATTGAATTTTGTGACTTCTTTCTTATTTTTATTAACTATTAAAGTTCTATGGGATTTTTTGACAATTATTATGTGCCGTTTCAATATTTTTATGATAGATAAACAAGAAGCTCGAGCATATTCAAAACAAATTTCAACTTTCTGTGGAAGGTGAGACAAGTCTTTAATCTAAGGTTGTTAAAATTTAGAACATAAATGTGTTCTTTCCTATTTTAATTCTTTTGGATTTGGGACGGAGCTTAACTCTTTCCAATATTTCCTCTACCTAGGTTACTCGAAGAAACTGAAGATGAGGTAAATTCCTTCCCATCATTTCTGGACAACTTTTTTCTTTTTCTTTGAGCAATAATTGTAACATTTTTTGCTATAACAGCTCTCTGAGTTGATAAAGAAAGGATCCATTAAAGTAGGCGAAGTAAGCAAGGTCTTATGCCAAGATCTTGGAAGATACTGTAGCCACACAAGGTAAATTTTCACCTCCAAGGTGCAATAGTAAGAGAATACCTCTGTAGTTAGTTGACAACTTTTTTGTGTGTTCAGTGGCAATGCAAAAGCAGCTGATGATGACGATACGAGTGACAACGAAGAACTCTAAGAAACCACATAAAGGCTTTTATGGAGTTGGACATAGGATAATTTTTGATAGAAACTAGGATGCTTCCTCCATTATCCCTTTTAACATTTTGGTTGGCAGAATGGGCTAGAAATGGTTCATAACATAAATCATGTTAGAATTATTTGTAAACATTCAAGACTTTTCAGTTACACTTTGATGATGCAATTGTGTTCCTCTTCAATTGAAATTTCTATATGAAAACCTCGATCCACTAGTAAAAATCACTGGAAATATACCATGTACATAAAGATAAATAATCTTTTAGCCAGTTGAAAAAGCTAATGGTGGTTAACTTAATTCATCCAATTATACAAGAGTTCACTAGATATAGTGATATGTATACTCCAGTACAAAAATTAGAAAAAGAAAAGAAACAATGAGAAATCTGGATTTGAGCCAGAAAAAAAAAAAATTTAATAATAATAATAATAATAATAATAATAATAATCAGCTATATTACAATATGATAGCTTCAATGCCAAATCTCATGACAAGTTACCTTCCAATGCACCTTTAAGAAGATTCAGCCCTTCTGCTGATATACTCCTCCTCACTCGAGTCGGAGCAATTTCTATTCTCGGGGGAGGATCTGGCGAGAAACATATAGTTACAACGGTTAGGTTATCACACGTATTGCGCTTAAGTGCTTCTCTAACCAGTTCTCTTGAGCATCTCTCTGGATCATTATGAAGCATCAGCTCTTTACGAGCAATTGTGACAGCACATTGGCTGCTCATCACCTCCCACAGGCCGTCACATCCTAGAATCAAGAACTCGTCATCTTCTGTTAGCAACATTTCCTGCAACTCAGGCTCTGCACTCAATGGAGAAGCAGACCCTTTAGGCCCCTTCATGTGCCAGTCCCCTAGGGCCCGTGATACCGATAGTTGGCCATTAAGGTATCCATCATATATGGCTCCTCCGAGTTTCTCGATTCTGAGTCTTTCAGACGTGTAATTAGGCTTGTGATCATTCGACATTTCAATGGCTCTACCACGCTTCCCAAGCACTGCTCGACAATCTCCAGCATTGGCAACTATCATCATTCTGCGGAGATGGTCGTAAAACGGAGATGGTTAACAACTTAACACACATGTTTCACATGTATTATAAAGAAGAAATGCTTTAGCACTCATACCTTCCAGATATGAATGCAGTCAAGGCAGTGGTGCCAGATGATATGTCAAGGGAGCTATCATCGGCAAATGCGTAATCAACTTTAAGAAATGCACTCTTTATTGCTCTTTTTAGACAAACTGGGAAAAAGGAATCTTCGACTATAAACTTGAGGAGATTGTCCCTGACGAATAATGCTGCGTCTATACCTCCATGACCATCAAAAACCTGTTTACATAGAGTGAGACTCAATAATCAGAGAAAACTTCTGTAAAAGTTCTATAAGATTCCCTACAGTGATTCATGTTTGTGATGTAGATAACCACCAAGCATGTATATATTAGACATTGATTTATTGTCGAATATCAATGCAAAACGATCACTGCAAAATTTCGCATAAAGTCTTTAACTACTTTAGTGAAGCTGCATCTTTAATTGGGTCCAAGTATGAATTTTGAAATTACTAAATTAGACTTTGCAATGAGGACGAGATCTAACTTACCCCATAGAAAGCTCCAGGAGAAGCGATACATGCAATGTCACCTAAATATTGAGGCAAATCATCTATGCAGATATGTACATCCTCCATATACTGCTTAGGTCCTTTCTCAGCACAGCTTCCAGATCGGAGAATTGGTTGGAAGATATTTTTTATATCTGATGGTGATTTGATTCCAGTTCCTCCAAGATCACAATCCTTGTATACATCAGAAAACGAATTAGCTTGTCATACATAAAAGAAAACAGATTTTTTTTACTGAAATATGCAACAAAATAGTAGATTTTTCAAGTTGTAACTTGTTAGTAACTACAAAACATTGTACACCTCTTCTTAGTTGATAGGAGGACATAACAATCTCAAGAAAAGGTTCTGATGGAAAGTCACATAAAAACAGCCATTTCCGAAAAGGGAAACTCCACTTGCGATACCCAAAAAATCGTAAAAGGAATATTAAGAGATCCATTATCACATCTAAAGCTTCACAATTTCACATACTATCCACATAATTAAGAACTCCAACAAACATTTCCAAGAAACAGTAACATCAATCCAAAGCCTAAAGTAACAAGAATTTATTTACCACCAAATCCGTGGGTGAGACTAATGCAAAAGAGCTCAAAGAATGCCGCACAACAGATAGATGCCGAGGCGGTCTACCATTCAACGTCCTCGACTCATTTTCGTTCTCTGAAACTTCATCTTTCACCACAGAAACTTCACCATTATCTTTACTATAATCACCTTCTAAAATAGTGAACAGAGGGGAACAATCAGTATCAGCGGCCATTTATGCCTTTCAAAACATTAATCCAAATTATCTCAAGCAAGATCAACCAACCACTCCCAAAAATCCTCTTTCCACAAAGAATTCCAATCAACCAAGATCAACCAACCCCGAAGAACCCTAACCAAACAAATTATATAAACCCTTCAAATTTATTCCCAGAAACGCCTCCAATTCTTCAAATCCCAATTAGCACGAAAATCAGAACTTGCAAAATTAGCCCTAACCCCAGATCAAAATCCAAAATGCTCCACAAAAATCCTCAAAAAAATCAATTAAGCTAACTTCAAAGCAAGAGATCACAATCCCTTTCTGAAAAACATTCATCACAAAGCTTCAGCAATGAAACCAAAATCTTTGCGTCAGATACGGATAAATCAACACAGAGAAAAAGCATTTGTCTATAATTCGAATAATAATTGCAAATGCTCCCTTTAATTTTCATCCAAATAGTACGAACAAATTCAGGAGATAAAAGAGAGAAAAACTTTTACTAAAAATAAAAAAAATTAGAGAAATTGTGCAAAAATGGAAAGGAAAATAGATTAAATGAAGGAGTTCTTGTTCCGCGGTTGATAACCGGTGATTTCAGGTAACGTTACCGAAACGTGGCGATGTTTCCTTGGTGGGTTGGTCGAATTGAATCCTAACCGTCCGATCACGTGCTGGGCAACATGCAACGGTTGGGATCGGCCGAATCATTCTGCCTTTTGCGGTTTTGGAAGGGTTGGTTCATTGGCGGCCGTTAAAGCGGCGCATAGGATTCCCTCCGACACGTGTCGATTTTTTATTAGATGAATCGGGGTAGGGTGAAACAGTTTTTCAAAAGTGGGATAAAATCAAATGAAATCCTATGTACAAAATATTTCGAATATATTAATTTTTAAAATAAAATAATTATAATATAAAAAAAATCAATATCAAAATTATGTAGTTTTGATGTGGTACATATAGTGAGACATAATTTTTGATATAGAGGATCCAGTTTGAAAAAAAATAAGATGAGATATTCGATTTTGATATATCTAATTTTGTATAATTTCATTATATACTAATACTTCATCTATTTGAAAATAGATATCATTTTAGAATTTTTATCATAAATTAATGATAAATTTTATAAAAATATTTAATTTATAGATTAATTTTTAATTTTGAACCCACATTTTAAAATTCTCAATAAAATACTTAATTTAATATTTTTTCTTAATTTAAAGTTTGAAATTTAGATTGAATTCTTACTTCAATACAAAATTACATATTTTTTATTTATATTTTAATATGTATTCATTTTTTGGATAAATTAAGTTAAGATGGTGCATTTTAAGAACAATTTTCATCCGATGTATCTTAATTTATGTGAAAGAAAGAAAGAAAGAAAAATATAATTAATTCAATTCATAAAATATAATTTATATTAAACTGATTAATATTAAAATCAATTTTCTGTATTGTTGTACCCTTAACCCGAGTCGAACAAAATCAAATATAAGAAGGTCAGAAATGGTCGAGCCGACTTGGAAGACCAGAAATGGCCGAGCCAACCAAAATGCCAGAAGTGGTAAGGAGGCCGGCCAGAAGAGCTTGACTCGGACTTTTAGCTAGGTAAGGAGGCCGGCTAGAAATGGACGGGCCGGCCAAAAGAGCTCGATTCGAACTCTTAGCTAGGTAAGGAGGCCGGGCAGAAATGGACGGATCGGCCAGAAATGGACGAGCCGGCCAGAAGAGCTCGACTCGGACTCTTAGCTAGGTAAGGAGACCGGCCAAAAATGGACGGGCCGGCCAGAAATGGACGAGCCGGCCATAAGAGCTCGACTCGGACTCTTAGCTAGGTAAGGAGGCTGACCAGAAATGGACGGGTCGTCCAGAAATGGATGATGTTGGACATCCGATCCGAGCTACCTGCTATATTACATCTGGATAGCGTAGTAAAAGCCATCAGTTCACTTGACCGGCCATGATGACACATTGGATGTCCAACCCGATAGACCATCCAGGATGGCCGGCCCGAGCTGATCTTGCTGCCCAATTTATAGCTAACCACCAAGAGATCGTGGGTGACAAAACCGCCAAATGCCATGTAAATAAGCGAAAATCAAGGAGAAAGTGGGCTCAACTTCCACAACCTCCACGATCTCCACGATCTCCAATACTTAGGTTATTTTTCAGCTATAAATAGATGTAATTTCAACTTGTAAGGCCCGAACACTTTTGTATAAAAGCACGAGAGAGCTATTTTTTCTCACATAAATTACATAAAATTCTTGCTGGTCACCGTCCAGGATCAGCCGAGCTAAATTGCCGGAGTAGGCTCCGGACCAATCTTTTGCATACTTCACATTTTATTTCACATACATTTGGGTGTTAGATTAGAAATTATTCTCTTACAAATTCCCACGTCAACATGTATTTTTATTCATAAAATTAAGAAAATAAAGGAATTTGATTTTTTTTAATTGCATTTATTATATAAATTAATACAAGTCAGATGAAGATTGTTCCAAAATTGTACAAACTTGTCTTAATTTATCTAAAATATAAATACATATTAAATAAATCTATAAATATAAATAAAAAAAGAGAGAAAAAGAAAATGAAATTTTGTTTTGAATTGAAAACTCAATCTAATTTTCAAGCCTTAAATTGATGTAAAATTGAGTTACTTATTGGAAAAATTTAAAATTTGGGTCTTGAATTGAAAACTAATTTATAGATTGGGTCTTCTTATACAATTTATCCAATATAAAAATTAGACAAATATGTCTTGGCTAATCTAGAATTTAGAATTCAAATTTGAAAAAAGAATCAAATTAATTCCATAAAAAAGTATCATATTAAATTTCAAAATTTTAGCTACGACATATTAGTAGGATAATTTAGGAAGAAAATTGTATAAAAATCTAAAACCATTTAATTTGAAATAAAAATTAGACGGTCAAATAACCAAAAAAATCCAAACATTTTCAAATTTTTGTTATTTTAGCCAATTTTTTAAGTTGTTAATTTAGCCATATTATAGTCAATTAGTTACAATATTAGTCAAATTTCAATTTTAGTCAAAACTAAATGATATATATCCTACATCACGAACACATGGATAAGAAATCATTTACATCTTATCAAAATAATAATAATAATAATAAATACATTATCTTGAATTTACAGATTAAAGAAAATAAAGAGAATTGGACTTGAGTGTTGTGGAGAATAAAATAAAAAACAATTGATGAATTGTTTATTTTTATTTTTTTTCATTTCTGATGAGGTGTAAATGATTTCTGTATCCATGTGTCCGCCATATAAGATATATACTATTTAGTTTTGATTAAAATTGAATTTGATATAATATGACTAAATTGACAATTTTTAAAAAATTGACTAAAATAGAAAAAACTCGAAAAGATTTAGATTTTTTTGACTATTTGATCAAATTAGATTTTAGAACAACATTTATTTTGAAACAAATGAAATATAATATATTTATAATGTAGGTAATTTATTTATAGAAGGTTTGCTTGGAGTGTAAATTGTGTAATTTTAACATATTAATTCATAATGTAAGACTTTTTTTAACTCATGTAATATTCATAGTTAACATACAATGAAAAAAAAAATTCAGAAATTGATAGATTAACTTATAAACAATGGCGTGCAAGAATTCTACACATGTACAAGTTGTTACAACAATATTACAGTTACAGTTTCAAGTCCCAAGTTAAAACCCAGTATTCCTCAAGTACTTGTGAAATACTTCATCATCGGAACAATGACTACGAATTACATGGTACACCTCCATCAGGAGTTTAGGAAATCGGGTCGAAAAATACGAGTCGAACCCTTCGGGTATCGGCCCCAATATCGCTTGAATTTCTTTCGACAGTTCCCTAAAGTGGTTCAACTTGTTTCTTATAACCCGTAACAAGTCACGTACGCTGTCGTACTTGTATCGCCTGTAACGACCAATGTCATTGATGAACGCATTTTCCATCTTTTCGTCCCACTTACCACCCAAGGCATCTCGTCCCATCTTTTCTAATGCATCTAGTAGCTCCGATGAATTCTCCCTGTCCTCCAACTCGATTCTATCACTTACATCTCGAAGGAACGAGAGCCTCGTTTCAGCGTTCCAAAATAAGGGATGATCCATTACTTCTATAGCCTTTGGCCTAAGATAATCAAACAAGAACACAGATATAATATGTGGGCTTTCAAATAAGTACTGGAATGTATGTTCATGTCATCAAAGCAATACCTCAAGATTGGATTAGGTTCTAGAAGTCGAGAGATGAGATCTGTAGCTTCAGGGATATGATCTATCAAGAAAAGATCTTTTCGAGCATTGACTATATTTACATCACGTTCAAGATTGTCTCCAAATGGGTGTTTGCCTCCGGTTATGCAGAAGAAGAGAATGCATCCTAAGCTGAATAAGTCTACTGCACGAGTCTGTCGTTCATGGCGTAACTGTTCTGGGGCTTGCCACCCTGAACTTCCATATCCTATATGACAATTAAAGGGGTTAGAAAACGAAAGTGGGCATCCACGTCGTTGCTTGCATTTACTCAAATAGGAAAATCAAGATCATAAAATGGGATCATGGTACTCACCGGTAGCATGCTTGGTTAAAGACGACATGTCTCCATCTAAGAGCTTGCTAATACCCATGTCCGATATTTTTGCAGATATTGATCTATCTTTAATCACAAGAACGTTCGGAGGCTTCAAGTCCCGATGTATAATTCCGAGTTCATGCAAATGGGCAAGTCCAGAAACAATGTCCCTGCATGAAAGTATAACCAAATCCATCAATGCTAACTAACAGAGAAATCAAATGATTTCAAATGGAAGTTCGACATTAATGTACCTCATTAACTTCAATAACAATGCAGATGGATAGCCATTAACCTTCCATAGTTCGAGCTCCTTGTTAATTCCAAGAGTGCTAAGCAATTTAATATTAGATTGAGTGGAACTTATTTGATTCTGGGAAGTGCATATCGAGATCAACTCATGTAAGCTACACGCACAACGTTCCAAACAGAGATAGACAAAATCCTCATCATATTCCACCCCGTACCATCGAACAATGTTGGGATGCTGATCAGATGCAATAAGATTTTGAATTTCTTTCACAGCCACATCATGATGGGTTCGGACAAGACGTTTGACAGCCACCGACCGGCCATCATAATGTCCTTCGAGTACAATGGTCCCATTGCTTCCCTTAGCGATTTCTTTGTTCGTGACAGTCAATCTACCAATTTTACGTCCATTTGTAGAAGCACCACCATTTTCAGAAGGGTTCAGTTGCAAAAACCTGTTGGTTGCCCCAATGTCATCAACACCATCCGAGATCCTTACTCCACTTTGAGCATTATGTTCATCTATTCTCACAACAGCGATATTATGTCTATTCGCTACTGATTTCCGACCTTTCTTCTTTTTGGGTGCCACATTTTGCAACTTGAAATCTAGAGACTGCTGGCTTGACTTAACCTTTCTCCTGAAAACTGCACTTTTAATGTAGAAAAAGAAAGCCATGGCTATCGGCAACAAGGCAGAATATAGCATAGAAGTCCAGAAATGAGGCGGGTCAGTATTATAAGCTTCTATATGATCACTGATTTGAGCAGCAGCTCCACTGCTACGGAGATTCGCAGTCATAAATTCTTCAAGGTCAGGCATGGGAAGAGCAAGCATAAGTTCTTTCCCGTTGCTGTTATAAGAAGCTAATAAGTTGTCGACGGGCCCACTGTGATCAGAGGAGGGCAAAGAATGAAGCCCACCTCCAGGAAGAGCATCTCCTACCCTATTAGCTAAAAAAAGTGGTTCTAGAGAGCTACGATCTCGTACACGGTAGACTACCGGCCTTGTCTGACAATTCATTGGCAACATATCAAGCCCTTGCCCTCGTCTAAACTTGTTATTGCCTGTAAATCCACCTAAAAACTTTTCGATTCCTTCACACTGAAAGGAAGCTTCAATGTCAGCAAACATTAAATACCAAAGAACTTCTCCAGTGTTCGTAGATGTATACTTCAGAGCATAGTCAGTTCTTGTAATATAAAGAGGCTTCTCGATTGCCTCAGTATCCACAGAACTAGCAGGCAGCCATTTTTCAATTTCAGACCTAGTTATGATAGAAGTTTTATCAGTACCAGGCTCCTCGACTGAGGGAAGGTTATCTGATCTAAAAGAACGAACAATCTTCCCGGTTTTAGCATCAACTACGAATACAGACGTTTTCTTTGATCCTAGCATGATCCCACCACCAGCCGATACAAATGGAGTACGCTTTACAAATTCTTCAGCACTTAGTGGAAGCTTCTGCAATCAGAAATGAGATTTTCTGAACATTAAGTGCGAAATAGTACACCATTAGTCAGAAGGCGGCATCAAGAGTACACAAACGAACTCTCACCATTTTCCAATCGAACTTCATTATCAAAAATACCCAATCTACAATAACACATTAGCATAGCCCAACAAAAAGAAGATACTACAACGGAATCTATAGAGAAAGATAAGAAAATACCACTTTTTTTACGCCAGTTCCATGGAGGTAGAGTTCCCAGTCTTCTCCACAATCTATATAAAAATTATCGCCATCAGCAGAGGCATTGAGCTTTTCGCCTTCGTGATTAGGAATTTGTTGATATGATGAGTAAATTGATGGGCCAGACGAGAATGACCAGTGGATCTTTCCTGAACCAATCTCCACTAAATATACTGTTCCATCGGGAGCAGCCAATATTGCTGTTTCATGTTTACTGTTTTTGACCACCAAAAAAAACAAGATGACATTTAGCATGTGTCAATAGGAGGATACCAGAATATATAAGAAAGTTCATTTTGACAACACAGAACAAGCAACTACTGAAACCAAATACTTTATTTTAACCACTGTTCAGAACCGTCCTCACCCACATAACTCCATCACCTCAAGCCACACAGCAAAAGATGATCAGAAACAAAAAAAAAAATAGGTCAAAACACTTTTCAGAATTTTTCATGTGATTCACGTACATTTTCTTGCATTTACAAGCTAGGCCGAATTTGCTTGAGTCCACATTCGACATTTTTAAATGCAAGATATTAGTTTCTCCCAGTGTTCAAGCATGACTCATTTCTTCATTTAACTAAGACAGAATAAATTTCAGAACAAATTCTACAATAAGCCAATTTATGGTTCTTTATCCAAAATCGAAATTTCAGGCATATAAACAATCAGAAAATTTGGCGAAATTAAATAACAATCAGCACTAATTCTATCATCAAAGTACCATAAATTGCCCACTTCTAATCTCGATCCAGCTATGCAGCTCATTCTATCTCCAACATCAATTTTTTCGAAAAATGAAATCTTTCACAAAAATATGAACAAAAAACAAACTAACAAATATAGATCCCAAACCTCTTCAAAACCTCCCAAATTCAATTCAAGCACACAAATACATAAACCTCCTTAATATACATACAAAACTTACGTTGTCAAAGGCAATGGAGGATTTTCCGAACCCGGATCCTGGTCGGAGCTCGTCGGAGACCCGAATACAACAGCTAATATCAAGATTACGAAAAACAGAAGAGGAATCAATAAGCCCCTCATTTCCAATTGATCCTAAAGAATAATCATAAATCGTTAAAACAAGAGATAGACTTCAATTATTATTTTTCTCAAGGGTTTCCAATTTCGGGGGTTTTCGATTTACACGGAGAAGACAAAATTAGCTAAATCTTTCTATTCTGCAAATTTTGACATTGGATTATGATTTGAACTGTTGTTGCGAGGAAGTTCATTTGGGCATGTTTGGGAGTACAAGTTTACATTTCTTGAAAACGTGTCTAATATAGTTATATAATTTTATTAGTTTATACGTAGAAATGTTTTAAATATTACAAATTTACAATTGATCATCATTGTGAGGTTTTTAATTTTCATTGATTCGAAAGTAATTATTTTCGACTTTGTTTATTTTTTCATTCCAAACACACCCTTACCATATATGTAGAGCGTTTGTTCTAGGGTGACAGCAACTTGTGTTGAAAATAGAAATGCGGTTTTTGGCATCACCGCAGTTAATTGTAGAGGAGCTCACTGTAGACAAACACTGTTTCAAATTCAATTCCTAGACTTTCAAGGCCCACCTTAATTGCTATATCCACTTAAAACATTATCTCAATTTCTAGTCCAAGATTGTGTGCTCATAAGGATGACATTAATAAAGAAACTGAAAAATATGAAATACCATTGTAATTAATTATGAAAACACTTTCATTTCTCACACAATTTACGCACATTAAAAAAATTAAAAATTAATTTAAATCCATGATGGGAAGAATTTATTATCATTCTCTTCTCTTGAAATCTGTTTGATAACATATCTCGCACATGCAAATGAAAACTATTGTTGTGCATGTAAATGAAAATATGTGTGAGTATATATAGATTTAGGAGGCTACGTTTTGAAGGGTCGTGTCTTCTTGGATTTATGGGAAAGTTTTTATTAGTGGCTTTTTATGAAGGGGTGTGGGAATTTTTTTTATTTTATTTAATTATTCGAAGGGACATGAGTAATTAAGAAAACTGACATCGAAAAAGAATATAACCGTTTTATAAACCAGAAAAAAACTGTTAAATGTTATTATCAAATAGAATTATTTTCATAATAATATCCTAATTTATTAGTTTACCAAATTCTTTAGTAAGTGAATTGATCCATTATTAAATTAAAATTCATCTTTGGAATAATCAGGAAGAGAGGATATATTGGCCGGACACTATATCACTGCATCACTTCTCATATATTTTGTATAACATATGTATTTACATAATACTTTTTGTATTTTTGTATAATTTATGAAATTATGTATTCATTTGTTCTGAAAGTGATCTCAAAATGAATATAAAAACGAAAAGAAAAAGGTGAAGTAATGTGATAGCAAAAACAAATTTCAATCTATATTTGACTTTATAGCCAAACTCATTCAAGTATTGTTTATAAAATCAGCTGAAGTTAGTTACACACTAAACACCCAATTATTCCATGTTGACTTTCATGGTTACTTTACCATGACTTCCATATATATATACTAGTTTATGTTGAAGGAGAAATAAAAACGTTTATATATGATTTATTGAATGATTATAAATATAATTTTTATAATTTGATGGAAGTTTGTAATATATTAAAAACACCGTCATTTTGCTAAAAAAAATAAAAAAATTATTTGGCACCTAGGACCGCTAGCGTCTGGGATCGAATTGTTCCACCTAGATCCGCTTAGGACTGTCTAGAGCCTAAGGTGACCGAATCGGCAAAAATTAGTATGGGTATGAACCACCTAACGCCTAGACACCGCACCGCTACTTTTTTATATGTTATTAATTAATTGATGACAATACATTACCAAGAATGATTGTCATTTAAATTGAAAAATTATAGTCATAAAAGTTTTGATGTATAGACTTAGAGACGTAACATTCTGAAGGGTCGTCGCGTCCTTGGAATAAAATTGAAATAGAGTTTTTTAGTTATTTTAAAATTTTGATGAATAGGTGTGATTAGAATTTAAAAAAAATTCTTTGTGAACGAATGTTTGTAAAGGAACACGAACAGTATAAGGATTTATTAGAAAAATGAAATATTGAGGGATTAGATTATATATTAACTATTAATATAGGATATATTTCTATTTACATTTCAAATTACATTATATTGTTTTCAAAATAACAGCGGTTATAATTAATGTTAAATTAAAACATTTTAACAGACTTATAAGAAGTACGACCAATAACTGAACAATTTCTTCAATAATAATAATTATTAATAACAGAACATAAGAAAATGAATCTATATCCATGAAGGAAAGAATTCGTTGTTACGATCATCCTCCCTCGATGCTTGTTTGATAGCATATCTCGCACATGTGAGTAAACATTCTTCCTTACATTCTTTGTCGCTGAAAATCTGGATTTGTGTGCATTCAAAGTAACAGTCCGACAGACATTGTGTGTTTCCGTTTCTCTCCGCCGCCACGAGCGCCGTCACGAGAGCCACCAACAGAGCGGCGATGATCACACCATTTCTTGCCATGTTTCTGTCTTATATTATACGAAAAAGAATTGCAAGAAATTAATGAACAATAATTAAGTTGCAAAAAACCTTGGTATGAATTGAATGCAATTATAAGTGTATTTATAGAGTTTGAGGCATAGCATTTTGAAGGTTTACGTCTTTTGGGAATACTTTTCTTCATCAAACAAATCCGTCAAGGGACATGATTTTTCAGAAAAATAACCAGAAAAATAGGTGTTATGAAATATGAATATAGGATAAGTTTACTTTTAATACTAATTAATATAAAAAAAAAAAAAAAAGGGAAGATAAATATTGGTTTGACGCTCCAAACAAAAACAAAAAAAAAAATTCAAAAAAATTCAAAATATTTACTAATTAGTCAATTGTTCAAAATAATTGGATACTGATAATATTTTTCACGAAATGTTTAATTAGAAAATAGTACCATATTCAGATTTTTTTTTTTATTAGAGATAATCATATTCGGAATATTTATTAAGTCAAACTTACGGATTAAATGAAAAATTAATTTATTTAGTTTATGTGTAGTTCTTCAATTGTTTCCATTAATCAATTTTTTTAAAATAAAAATAAAATATAATAAAAACGGGAGTTGACATCTAATATTTTATTTTAAATAAAATATATTTCAATTTAAATTACCATAAAATGGCGGATTATTTAACTTTTTATACGAAACTGATAAAAAATATGCACAACCCAATTATGACGTCACATACTCGGATTTCTTTGATCAATACACAATACTCATGAATTCAATATTTTTGGTCAAATTTTCCAAGACCCTCTTTCCATGATCACATTATTACAAGAATCTTGATTGGTAATAATACTAATAACAAAAAAAACCTTCTTAGCTCCTAAAATTTTCCAGAAACAGAAGGAAAAAAGTGATAAGCTTATTCATAAACTTTGCATTCCTCATCTGCAGGATTGGTCTGGCAAAACTCCTCCAATGGATCTCCGCTAAGTTGCGCCGCTGCTTCCAGCCACTTCTCCGCTACCAGATGAGCCAAATCCACCACTCTTTGGCTGCAAAAATTCATACAAGAAATGATCAACTTTTGATCAAGAAATTGTAATAAGAAGACCATTGAATGCATACCTGTATCCCCACTCGTTGTCGTACCAGGCCACGACCTTAACCATGTCGTCTCCCATGACCATGGTCAACGAGGAGTCGATGGTGGAAGAGACATCAGAGCAACGGAAGTCAACTGAAACGAGGGGCTCATCACAGACGGCTAGCACCCCTGCTAGTGGCCCTTCTGCTGCCTTTCTGAAGGCAGCATTGACATCTTCTGCTGTGAGCCCCTTTTTCGCGACATTGACAACGAGGTCCACCACTGAGACGTTCGGAGTTGGGACCCGTAGAGCAATTCCGTTGAGCTTGCCCTTCAGCTGAGGCAGCACCAGAGAGACGGCCTTGGCTGCGCCCGTGCTGGTTGGGACTATGTTTAGAGCTGCAGCTCTTGCTCGTCTCAAGTCCCGGTGTGATGCATCTAGAAGCCTCTGTATATATATATGTTAAGAACCTCAGAAAATCAGCTTGACAGTTAAGTTGGTTAGTTTTCAGTTTCAAAGCATGGTTGAGGTTTCTATAAGAGGGTATGTTAGTCTTCATTTTGAGCCATCATCTAGAGACATATTACAGTGAGCTACATTGTTGAGAAACAGTGCATTTTATCTTTTGTTTCTTGCATTGGTGATCATCGTGCTTGATTCAAAACAACGTACGTATATAGCAAGACTTGAGAAGCCATACCTGATCACCAGTGTAAGAGTGTGTGGTGGTCATAGTCCCTTTCACAATGCCTGCAAATTGAACGGTCCCAAAATCACATTTAATCATTCACTAGATAACAAACATCTTCGTGCTTAAGATCACAGCCACGTTTCTTACCAAATTCTTCGTCCAAGATCTTAACGAAAGGGGCCAAACAGTTGGTGGTGCAAGAAGCATTGCTGATGATGTTAGCAACGTCGTGGGAGTAGTCCTTCTCGTTTACACCAACGACGTATGTTGGAATATCAGAACCTTTAGCCGGGGCAGTAATAATAACCTTCTTGGCTCCAGCTTGAATGTGCTTACCAGCCCCTGGTCCATCCACGAAAACCCCCGTCCCCTGTTTTCATCATTAATCGTGTCAAAAGGTCCGATTAAACAACCAAATAAGGTACATTTTCAGATAAGAAATCAACCTCAATGACAATGTCAATGCCAAGCTCAGCCCAAGGAAGCTTGAGAGGGTCCCTGCTAGAGACAACCTTAATGGGCTTCCCATCTACACTGATTGTCTGATTATCGACTATCTTAACTTCTGCTTTGAAAGTACCAAGCATGGAGTCGTACTTGAGCAAGTGAGAGGCCTACAATTCAAACACAGTTGTACTAAAAGTCGGAGCTCAGAGAGACATAACAAATGTGGTTGGTTAGTTGTGAACATACGTTTTTGACACCACCACTGTCGTTGACAACAATGACCTCGAGTGGTGAGTCCTTACGGCCATGCCAGCAGCGAAGGAAGTTCCTACCAATGCGTCCGAAACCATTGATGGCTACCTTCAGTTTGGCAACGGTCTCTCCCTTAGCCGGTGCAGATAATACTGTCTGATCTTGGACAGGAAAGTCATATGTTACTACTATTCTATTTAAGCATGTTTTGGGAGTTTAATGCAAGATTCATGTTGTTTTGGTTCTATTGACACACAAAGATATTAGCATTACCCTTTTCAATGCACAAGGTTGGAGATCTTTGATCTAACAAATCTAAGAGTAGAGTATGCAGAAATGGTATGTATTAGCATACAATTGAACTTTGAAGTTAGATCACATGTTAAGAAGGGCAAGATTGAACTGTTAAAGCATATGATATAATAAAATCTTGGACAGAGATCCAATTTCTTGAAGTTAAATCTCGAACTCTTAAGTAAGCTGTAAGATGAATGAATCAGTACCTTTGGAGTGAGCTGTGTAGCAACTACATCAAAGAAAGAAGCATTCTTGGCAAAAGTCACACATCCACTTGATCTAAGCCCAGAGAATTCTGCTATTTCCACCTTCTATAAACACTCACAAAAATAACTAAATAAATCCCAGAGTTGAGAGTTGAGAGAGAGAGAGAGAGAGACAGAGAGAGAGAGACCTTGGAGAAGCATTGAGTAGGGAGAGAATGAAGGGTCTTTGAAGGAAGCCTAGTGGTGGTTGGGATTCTTGAAGATGCCAAAGCTGCATGAGAAGCCATGGCTGCAATTGATGAAGCTCAAGGAAAAAATATAAATTCTGAGCTACATATATAGTTTTAATTTATCTGAAATATTATCTTTTTTTGGTACTTTTTTGGGTTGAATTTTGAAGAAATTATGGCTATAAATGAGTTGTAGTGAGTGGTGAAGATTGATATCAGATAAGATCATGCTTCTTTCTGCACCATCACAATATGAACCACATGATTATTCACCTTTTATTAATTGTTTAGTTTTTAGCCCTTGTTTGCCATTCATACATTATGAATATTGCCAGCAATATTCACTACAACTGTTCAAAAAATTGTAGTAAGGTCTTGAATAGGTTTGTCAAGAATCAAGAGCAATTTAATTTTGATTTTGATTTTTTTTTTAGGAGGTAATTTTTTGTAAGTGCATAAATTGATGAATGAATGATTATAGTATAATATAATCTGTATAATTTGAGACAAGATGAATACAAAATACTAAAATCCAAAAACCACTAAGATTTATATGGAATCAAGAAAAGCCTAGGCCATTAGAGTTTATTTCTTTTGTCAATTATTTCTCCTGGCTGATAACAAATCATCACTGGAAAAAAAAAATTACATGAAAATATTGAACAAAATTCCTAGTAAATTTGACACCTCTAGCACCAAACTTGCTAGAGTTTGAGACATTGCCATCACTCGTAGATATTACAATGTCTTGCTAAGATGCACAACGTACGAACAGAACTTGGAATTTTATGAAAGATTATCAACCACGATCTACCAAGAAATTTCAGGCAGGGAGAAATGACAAGCAAATAGAGGACGAAGCAGAAATAAAAGCATCGGGGAGCTAGTATAGGAGAATTAAGCTCATTTATGGAAAATTTCGACTAATAGAAGGTATTATTTATGCGTCATCAGAACTAATCGATGAGAAGAGATATAAGGAAAAAAAGTTGAACCATCATCTCATGATTCCAATATTAAAGCAGAAATTAACAAAGACTAAGGTAATGAAGAAAGATCAACCCCAGATGACAGTTGTCATCAGAATCATGGGAGAATTATGTAAGATGTCTGTCCAGTTGCAGAGCATCGAAATGGTTTAGACAACAGCTCCAATGTCATCTGCATCCACTGCTTCTTCGATTGGTGTTTCTTCTGTTCTTAGTTGAGTGGACACAGTATCTATAGCTGAGTTCAGTTGGTCAATCTTCTCCGCCAATTTCTTGCGTTGCTTCTGTGGATAAATAGCATACAAAGAGTTGTGAAGGTGGGAAAATATAAAAGAGGCATTTAGCTAATTGATCTTAACAAAAATATGAATAAGAAAACTGTATGCCAATACACATAATGGAAAAACATTGATTGAATTTGATAGAAAACTTCATTTAGCAGTTAGCACTGAGGTAGGGGTTCTTCTACAGACCGTATTAATCAATCACGAAGATCTCAATTAGCTGATCGATTGTAGAGTTAAAGTTTTATAAGAAGGTATGAACTAATTCAGTGAGCATTCTCAATGACAAAGCTCTTCTGACATAGCATACATTTTCATAATACATAGGGTAGTTCAAAAGAACACACAGAAATAAGAAATCTTCTCACCTCCAAAGCTTTTTCTTCATCATAGAGAAATTTGGGCAGCTTTTTCATCAAATCTTTTTTGTCAGTACCAGTTAAAGCCTTGCTGATCTGTAAAAGAAACAAGACCAGTAAAATGTCACTTTACCAAATAATATTTTAGCTTCTATCTTCAAGCACATGAGTGCGTTTTACCAGGATACGAAAGCTAAGATGAACTAATATCTCTTCGTTACTGATCAAACGTAGGTAAGTACCTGAGGTGCATACACACAGCCAAGTGTCCCAACAATTAATCCCCCTAGAACAAAGCCGCTAACAAAGGCACTACCACCGCCTGACCTGCCACCATCACTGCACCACATACAAAGTTCCCTTTGTTAGATAACTTCTTTTGATATGCATCAAATTGAAAAATGGAAAGCATACTCTTTTTTCATTACTTGAATTTATATTCAATTGTTCCAGTGCCATTTCGTACTCGTTTATACCAAGTTACAGCCCTTCATTAATCACTATTGAGACCTCATAAAGAGAATTACTGAATGTATTTACAATATTGACATTCATGGATCCACTGTATCACTGAGGCTCTAGGGTGAAAATGAACATAACAAAGCAGAGGATACGACCATGTTTCCATATCAAGAATAACTTTCTTGCACCTAAAACCTCATACAACAGAAAATAGAATGTGAAGTCAATACCTATAACTTGCTTGAACAACAAATGCCTTTCTCTTGTCAGTCAATTTCTTCTTGCCGTTAAAACTGAAGGCCAAACTGGTGGACTTTAAACCATCTGATGATTTCACAGAGGAACCTTACACGGATAACAAAATCGAATACACAAACATAAGATGTCATACATGACAAGGTATTACTACGCAAAATTATCAGAAACGATTAAATGGTGGGACTACTTTCATAACAAAACTTATACTCAGCAATAAGATTAAATGGTGGGACTACTTTCATAACAAAACTTATACTCAGCAATAAGGGGCTTGACAAGTGGCGAGTAAGAATAGTAGCAGCTCAAGATCAATCAATATCCTTCAAATTTTACATTTGTTAACCCCATATCGTGATTCACGCAAGAAGCACAGTGAGATTATTTCCTAACCGCATAACACTACAATTTTTACAAGTTCCAAAATAGATGAAAAGAAAAGCTACAAATCAGAATCATGAACCACCTTAAGCAAACTAGCTAAATTTGAGACAACACAGAGACACACCCCAAATAACAAAAATCCCAAAAAAAGGGGGAATTTTTATATTTTTCCAACTACTGAAGGAAATCATAAGCTGCTCGATTAATCCACCCACATTCTTACATGAAACAAAAATCGACCAAAAAAGGTACAGAAAACAAGAAATCTAAAACAGATAATTTCGGAAACTATACATATAATTTAATACCTGCATTCGCGAGAAACAATAGAAAAACAGCGACAGAAACAACAAATAGCGAGCAATCAAAGAGAAAAAGAAAAACAGACAATTACAATGAAATGAATCAGAAGAATTACCAGAAGAGAAATTGAGTAAAGGGCCCTTAGAAACCACAAAAGAATTAGATAATGCTGTCATTATGCAAGGATTTGAGTGCGTGTTTGTGTGTGTGTTAAAAGATCAAAGTTGTAGAGAAGAATGGGTGAGAAAATGTGTAAATCCTTCACTCACTTCTTGTTTCTTCTTCGATGATATCGAAGATGGCCAACTGCCACGTGGAAATCAGGTATTATTAGAAAAAAAAAATCATTTTAAAGTCAATTTCAAAGTATTTTGTTTGGTTAATTTTATTGAGATATAATCTAAATTGTGTGGCCATAATATAATTTCTGTTTTTTTCGTTACAATAAGAGTGTAGTTATTACATAAGAGTAAATGGTTTAATTATGTTTAGCTATGGAATTTTGCAATTAAAATTATTAATTTTTTTAAAATGGGATTATAGTATTTATTACATCCTTAAAAATTTAACCCTTTTGTACTTTCTAAAAAACATGTGGTCCAAAGATTTAATTATGAAAAGTTACGAACTATTTTCATAAATTTTAATAGATAATATAAACTTTTAATCATGCAGTTATATTGGGGTGGATTGAGTCCAACTCAAGAAGTAGTTATGAAGTTGAGGAATTTCGGATCAGTCTAAATAAGCCACTAAACTAGGAAATATTAGTAAATAAGCCACACAATATTTTGAGATATTTTTGATTGATTATATATATATATATATATATATAATATCTTGGAATGTCATATGTTGAAAATGGGATTTACCCAACTTTGAGATTGTAAATATAAACAAAAGGAAAAAAGAAAAGAAAATTGATGAAAAGTCTACCGGGTTATGGATTGGCCGGGTCCAATACCGGGTTATGAAAAGTCATGTTTAGGTTGATTCCATTTGGGCTGTTATTGTTGATCCAAAATTATAATGGGCTTCTAAAATTGGGCTTATATATATTGGAATATCTTAAATTTTAAGTGTACACTGTTGTGTATAAACCATATAAGGTCCATGAATTTGGAAAATGAACAGCTTAATTAATTTGATTTGTGATATTCAAAGCATGATCAACTCAATGCATGTCTACATATTATAATAATATTTAAATAGGTTGCAAATAGTTTTGCATCATTTAATGATGTCATAATTCCAACTTATTGTCATGTTAAACACATTCAATTTTTTTTATATATATAAATAAGATCTAAAGTCACCTATGAGTCACAACTTACATTATATTGTATATAAAAGATAAATTGAAGTATCTTTAATATTTGTGATGATGCAGATCTTTTCGTTTTTCAAGTCGATACGATATAGGATCATGTTTCTTCATTACCTTCATAAATAATAAAGAGAAGGACTTCTGTGTCCCAGGGGCACAGATATTAGGATCCGTGCCCCCAACCCGCTCCACCAGCCAATGACCCACCTCATTATTTTTTTATTTTTTTTTCTCTCTCCAGGGCATTTCTTCTTCTTCCTTCTTCTATTTTTTCTTCTTTTTTCTAGCGCCTTTCTTCTTCTTCCTTCTTCTATTTTCTTCTTCCTTCTTCTATTTTTTCTTCTCTCTTCTTTTTTCCTATGCGCTATTTTATTCCTTCTTCTTCTTCTTTTTTTCTTTTTTTCTCTCTTCCTTTTTAATTTCTTCATATGATTATGATTCTTTTTTTCTTACTATCAAAAATACTCAATTAACAATGGAGGAGATTTGAACAATGAGTAAGGTAAAATATTTCGCTAAAAACGATTTCAAGAATTTGTTCATGTAAAGTCCCTAGGGCAGCTGTACAAAGCAGGAATTCTGGTTATGTTTAATTTAAGAATTGGGATTCCACAATTGCAGCCCTCCTCTGCATTCACTTTGAGCATTTAAGATTAGTGGTTCAAGTAGGGCAGCATGGCCAATGCAAATATATGAGTAGTTGTTGTCACTTAATGGTGATTGAGTTTAAGTTATGCTCCAAATATAACTATTTAAGATATTAGTTAGTATTACTGATTTATACTATAGGTATTAGATATATGGTCTATAGGTATAACAAAAATATTTTCAAGATATTATGAAAATACTTTTCAGATATTACTGATTTGTTCTACAGGTATTAGACATTTGGTCTACAGGTATTAACAGGACATACAGTTTAAGGTATTATGGTGATTGAGTTTAACGTATTCTATAGGTATTACATATATGTTTTACAGGTATTACAAAAATTCTGAGTGTTCATGATTTTATAAATCATAATTACCCTAAAACATTGATATATGATTGCTCATGACCAGTGATACTTTTAAGGTATTACTGATATGATCTATAAGTACTAGATATATACTCTTCAGGTATTATAAAATTACATGTGTAATACTTATAAGGTAAATGTAATACTTGAAAGAAACATGTGTAATACCTGTAAGGTATTTATTAATACTTGAAAGAACATGTGTAATACAAATCATGATTTCATATTGTTTGAAATAATTGATTTTCAATGTCTTAAAATTATTATAATAAATTGTGATTTGAAATCAATTATCTAAATTTATGAAAATGAGTAAAAGAGAAGAGGAAGAAGAAAAAACTCCATAAATGACTTTATGAAGATTTGATGAAGAATAAGAACAAAAATATAGAAAAGAAGAATAAGAGCAAGAAGATAGAGAAGAAAAATAATGTACAAAACAAATAAGAAGAATAACAAATTGATAAGAAAATAGATTAAGAAGAAGAATGAGAGAAAAGAAAAAAAAAAAAGAGGAAAAAGAAGAAAGCAGCGCTGTTTTTATATTAATACCTGAAGGCTAATAGTGTGATACCTTAAGAGCAAATGTGTGATACCTTAAGAGTAAATGAGTGATACCTTAAAGTATAAAATTCAGGTGGTGCGCGACGCACACCAGCTATGATGTGGCCGCGCTTGAGGGCGCGTGGATGCGCGTAAAAGTGGTCCACATGTCGGTTCGGATTGGGGGCACGGATCTAGATCCGTGCCCCTGGATCCGTGCTCCTGGTGCATATAAGTTTTGTCCAATAATAAATGATAATAGTACTCTCATGAGTAATCTGAATTCTTTATAATATTTGACATACATAGTGATGTCATTTATACATGATAGTCATTTATACATGTATCATGTGGAGATTATTTTAAAGCTCTACAAATTAATTCAATGAGAGTTAGAAGACAATTTAATCAATAATATTTTCTTTATGAAAATAACAATTAACTAGGGACATAAAGTTTCCCAACATGTCCTCTAAAAAAATAAGCCTTATGACAATTGTAAAACAAAAAAGATGCCAAGTGATTATTTTATTTTGAGTATAAAATAAAAAGTACCCATGTTAATGCAAGAATACAAAAAAAGATTTAAAATATTATTTCCTAGAAACATTTCCAATAAAGTAACATAGTGTTTTGGACAAGTATCTAAGTCCATCTCAACAATAAATAGTTTATTCCAAGATGCAACTCATTAGGCTAAGCAATTGCCATAGGTCAAAGTTATTAATCATAAAATACAATTTTTGATGCAAGTGACTACAAAACCCCACATGGTTAGAATTATTGCCTCCAATTTCTATAAAACTAATTAAACAGATGAAAAAAACCATATATAAATTCATACAAAACAGTCTTACATAATCTATTATGCTTACTTCAATCTTTTTTTCACATCAATTTTCAATTTATGAATTCTAAATTGAGTTGTCTTCCAACATTAAATTCTTGAAAACATTTTCACAATCATTCCAAAAAAATTATTGCAAAAGATTATTATTTCTATTCACAATCCTTAGATTGTGAATGATTGTGAATAGGATTTCTTCAAGTCTCTATAAATTACTTGTATTATTTTTTATATAGATATAGGCTAAGATTTCTTAATAGGACAAATTTTCAGGGCCTTGTCATTTTCGTTGAAATAATGACTGAACTGTAATGTTTTTAATCCTAATAACTCTAAAAAAAATAAAAAATCATAATGATTGCTTCATAAACAAAGTTAGCTTTTACTTTTGTGGGCAATTTTTTTAATTAATTTTCTAAGAAAAAGTAGAATATTTGCTTGTACCTAAATATGTGATGTGGATCATTTACCAACTTATAGTACATGCATGTCTAGAAGTCCAAGTGCAATCAAAATTTGGTGTAGTAAATATGCTAATTGTTGGCTGAATTATTGAGAATGTTTTGTTGTCAACCAAGTTTCTTTGAGTGGTTATATATTGCCATTTTTATCCTATTTTTAGCATTTTAAAATTACCAACACATTTTATGGTAAAGTTACATAGGAAAAGGGAGGAAAAAAAAAAAAAAACTAAATGACCTGACTTCAATTCCATTTTAATAATTAACAAAAAGAAAAAAAAAGAATATTTAAAATAGGGGTGGTTAAAAATAAAAAATATTAAATATACGTGAGGAAAAAAACATTTTAATTTTTAACCCACGACTACAGTCAAAAGAGTATTAGTAAAAGACTAGTTGAAAAAAACAAGACCCATTTTTTTTTCCGTTCCTGATTTCTTCCTCTTTAAGTGGCTCATTGATCGATAAATCGAAATGTATAAGCCCTAGATTTTGGAAAAGCAAGTAAATGGGTCGTTAAAAAATGGGTTCTTGGCATCTTGGTCATCATTAAAATCTTCGTAGTCTTTTGCAGAGAAATTTTGAGAACTGAAAAGATATTGTTTATACTATTTATATATTTTTTCAAATTGGTGGATATTCGTGTTTTCCTTGGTTTTGTACTCCGACATTGTTGAAGTTTCGTTGTTTCGAGCGTTAATGGTGTGAGTTTTCACAGTTTTTTATTTTTTTTAATCTATGGCTAGGCGTCATGGGTGGCAACTTCCTGCTCATTCATTTCAGGTTTGTGTTGTCTACTTTGACCTTTCTTTTTACAGTGTGATTGGGAAAAAAATGTGAATGTGGGTGTTTTTGGGGTGGTTTTGATTCTTGAAATGTGGGCTTTTGTACTTG
This sequence comes from Scutellaria barbata, assembly GCA_028654395.1. NCBI lineage: Eukaryota > Viridiplantae > Streptophyta > Magnoliopsida > Lamiales > Lamiaceae > Scutellaria > Scutellaria barbata. The sequence continues at coordinate 357,032 of CM053651.1, read as the reverse complement.
ACTTTTGCTTGAGAGTTTGAGATTGCTGCTTGTTGTTAATGGGTGTAATTGTGAATTGTGAATTGTGCGAGCCTCAAACAAGAGAGTGTTGGGGATTTAAAGATTTTTTTAGATAATGTGTATTTTAGTCGATAAGAAAGGTGATTTTGCTTGTATTTTAGGCCGTTTTACTTGTTTATATCAAGGAAAGTAAAGTTGAAATCTGGTCAACTTGATCTTGATGAATGTTTTTCATTATTGAGTATGCATACTATGTAGCTGCAAACTTATTATGTTGTAGAAACTCAAGATCTTCGACTTTTTGGGCCTTGAATCTGTATCGCTCGATCCCACCCATGCTTTTACAGTGTTGAAGTTCTTAAAAGGGAGTAATATTAGTTAAAGATATATCTTATGTACTTGTAGAGTAAGTACAGCACTGTAATTGTACTACTTGCACTATGGTGGAAGTTAACTTGTGTTCTTCTATACGCTGTAATTTATGATCATCATTACATGTATTTTGTGTTCTACAAACCAAAAACCATACATTTTTCTTAAAATTCGCTCAATTGCCTGAGCATTGTTATGTTTTGTCTAATGATATCCATCCTTTTGTTAAGTTATCTTGTGTCCATTCAAACTTTTCTCTCCCGATGCAGGTTGTGGCAATAACTGTCTTTTTCCTATTATCTGTTGCTTTCTATGCATTTTTTGCTCCTTTCCTTGGAAAGGACATCTATGAGTACATTGCGATAGGCATTTATTCGGTCCTGGTAAGTACAATTGAAGCTCATTCTTCTTGTTATTTTTTGCACTCTTGAAATGTTTTTCATTTCTCACCATGCTTTATCATCACTTCTAGGCGCTCTGTGTATTTATACTTTATGTGCGATGTACGGCTATCGACCCTGCTGATCCTGGAATTCTTGTTGAAGCAGACAAGACATCAGTGTACACATCACATGTTGGGACTGAGTTGCCTGGTAAGTTACTTGAATACAAGGTACTGAGTGAAGCACATAGATGCCCCGGTGTCAATCACTGTTTGATAAAAACATGAAGGTGCTGATCCACAGCACCTGTTATTTTGCCATGTTGTTTCTTTTTCCTTTTGCATTTGTTCACTTTTAATGACCCCATTGTAACACTATCCAGGCTCTTCAGTGATAAGTTGATTGTCTTGATTAGGTACTTTATCTACAAATGAAGAGCCAAGTAAATTAGGATTGAACAATGGAGGAAAATCTTACACGCAAGCTACAGGTTTTTGTTCAAAACTTGGAGGTTGCCTTTGCTGTTGTATTGTTAAGGAGGATTGCCGTAAGGATGAAGATCTACAGGCACACAATGGCGAGGAGGAAGCTTTGTTCTGCACATTGTGCAATGCTGAGGTATAGGCAGTTGAAGATCTATCTATTTTTGATGGAGGTAGATGACTAAAAATTATAAGGAGAACCATATTTTATATCTTAACATGCAGGGACCTTTTGCAGAAATTTTGCCTGATTTTACAAATTTGATCTTTGTTGAGTACCCAATAAGAAAGGAATGGGGAACTTGCAGTAGATGTTTATTGATTCTTTCTTCATGTCCATACTGATCTTAATTTCCATAATAGCTGGCAATTTTCTCTATCTGACCATAGTGCTGTGTTCATGGGAATCATACCTTTTGGGTGCCACTAAACACGGTTATGTAGATCTTATTTTTACTAGTCTTCATCTCACTTAGGTGCGGAAGTTCAGCAAACATTGCAGAAGTTGTGACAAATGTGTTGACGGATTTGATCATCATTGTCGGGTGAGTTTAATTTTCGGCCTGATATAGTGGTTTTAAATTGATGGGATTGATGATTCATGTGGTTTGCCTTGCTTCCATATATTGAGTTATCAAAGAGATCTTCCTCATGTCAGAAATCTTAATTTTATGATCAATAGGTTTTTATGTATGCAAAATCACATCTTTAATGGACGAATAATCTCGTTCAACAAAAATGGCTGGTGACGTTTGACTGATAATTTGATACTTGCAGTGGCTGAATAATTGTGTGGGGAGAAAAAACTACATCACATTTGTATGCTTAATGGCTGCAGGCCTTGCCTGGGTAAGATCTACTCAGATGCTTGCTAAGTCGATCCTTATTATATTTAGATTTTGCTCCCCCTCCTTTCTCACCCCTGTATGCATTATTTTATCTTTTAGATCTTAGTCTTTTTTGTCTTCTAATAAAGGTTTGAATTTGTGTTTCAGCTTGTATTTGAATGTGCGGTGGGAATTTTTGTCCTTGTTCGCTGCTTTGTTGATAGAAATGCCACTGAGAAGGCAATAATTGAGAGGCTTGGCGATGGATTTTCTCGCCCTCCCTTTGCTACAGTGGTGGTATGTCATTTCACTTATTTTCTTTTCAGTACTTTTGTGTGACATAATTTGATGGAGATTGGGTCTACACGAGGCAAAGCAAGAACATAGTTGCTGCAGAGACATGAGGATGCAAGAACATAGTTGCTGCGGATGAGAGTGTTTTCATTAGGCTTAAGTCATGGGCTTGTCATGACTAAGCCCATTTAATTAGTATTTAATATGCTTCTTATTTGTCATTAAGAAGCATATTAAATACTAATTAAGAAGCATTAAGAAATTTTGCCTGATTTTGTCATTAAGAAGCATATTAAATACTAATTAAATGGGCTTAGTCATGACAAGCCCATGACTTAAGCCTAATGAAAACACTCTCATCCGCAGCAACTATGTTCTTGCATCCTCATGTCTCTGCAGCAACTATGTTCTTGCTTTGCCTCGTGTAGATCCGATCTCCATCATAATTTGGAGCTAAATTTATATACGAGTTCCTCACTCGGGACCCTCTAGCTAGTATAGTAATATTAATAATAAGAATAATTAAGAGAGATCCAACTATGCTTATGAGATAATAGTACTTGTTGGAGCATATAATGTTTCTTGGACCATGCAATGCTTTCTTTACTTTGCTTAGTGTTGATACAGGTTGTCAACGGGAAATTTCTCTGCTAAGTTTCGATAATATTTGCGCTTGTTTCTCTCAGGCCCTGTGCACAGCTGTTTCCTTACTTGCAACTGTTCCTTTGGGAGAACTGTTCTTTTTCCATATCATTCTTATACGAAAGGTGCACCTTTAAACACTGTTCTCTGTCTTGTGTGTGCAAAATAGAATTTAATAGTCTCTTTTTCGTGTATAATGTAGGGTATTACGACATATGAATATGTGGTAGCAATGAGGACCCAAAGTGAACCTCCTGGACCTTCAGTAGATGGAGGAGATCAACAGAGCTTGCCTTCTTCACCGACTAGCTCTGCTGTCACTGCCATGAGTGGAAGAAGCTCAGTTGGAATGGGTTTGCAATATAAAGGTGCTTGGTGTACTCCACCTAGGATTTTTATGGATCATCAGGTATTTAACTCTGCTGATTTTCGACTCTTCTGTGATGAGTTATGGAGTTTGCTTTTAAACTTCGATTGCAAATCTTGGTTGTTTGATGTTGAAATTGAAGACAATCACTGTAATTATTCTGATAGCAATGTGCCCGTCTTTCTCTTGCTTGTTTTTTTTTTTTTGCAAAATTGTTGTAAATGGAGATGGCTCACTAGTCCATCAATCATTTAAAAAATTGGTTATCGATTTACTAGAATAAGTCGACTATCCTTGAGGCCCGTTTTTGTGTTTTGTTGTCTGATGTTCGAATGCTCGTTGACCTTGAAGTTTCTTCTTACCGTTTTCGTTATCTTCCAGGATGAGATTGTTCCGCATCTTGAGCCAGGACGACTACCATCAACAGTCGATCCAGATGCTGTACAGCAAGATAAGGGGAAACGAGCATCTCAACGGCCCATCAGAATCAGTGCATGGAAGCTTGCAAAACTTGACTCCAACGAGGCTATTAAAGCCGGTGCCAAGGCCCGAGCTTCATCATCTGTTTTAAAGCCCGTTGGTTCCAGATCTCATCATTATGATGCTGACCACTTTTCTAGCACGACTATGAGCGGGAAAAGCAGCCCAACTAGCACGAGGCATGGATATTACGAGCCTACTAGAGCCGGCACATCAAGATTATCGCCAACCAAGAGCTCGTATCAGGCTAGTCAAGCTAGTCGGGACGACACCGATTCATGTGTTCATAGTATCAGTAACATGAGCAGTCCTCAGGCTGCAAATCTCAGTCCAGGCCCGTTAGGCCCGAATACTTCAAACAGAGACCATTTCAACCCAATGTATCAATCCTCAGCCATTCAGTCACCCCTGTCTGCAAGAGCAGGTGAAACAAACAGGCCTCCGGTTGGAGATAACGCTGCACGAGTTCCAACTAGGAAAAACAATCCGGGCCCTACAGAGAACCCAAAATCCTCAGTATACTGGGATCCAGAAGCGGGCCGGTTTGTCTCCTCTGCCTCCAGAAGTGTGGGTTCTTCCTCACAGGCTTCTGCAACGGAGCTCACCTACGCGGGCCAATCGATTTTCTTTGGAGGCCCACTTGTGAACGAACAGCTTAACAGGAGTGTGAGGTCAACTGGTGGACAACGAAGCTCGACTTCCAGTTACTATCAACAGGGCCGATCACAGCGTGGAGGTCAGCTTCCTGTTTTTGTCCCCAGTGACTCTCAGCAGCAAAGCCAATTTTCGTCTCGATTAGATTAGTATTCTGTTTTGGATATTGCTTGTTACTTTGAGCATATAAATAGCTGTCTACAATGTTCATTCTGATAATCTGTTTTTATCCCCTACTTCTTTCTTTCAATCTAAAATCTTATATGATCTCTAGTGTGATTCGGGCCGAATCTTTCTTGATCGGGCTTTCCAATATACAATTGTGATATAGTCATCAAGCGAACTAATCTCAGTAGAAAGAGACCATGAAATAAAGGGCACGGTTATTAACACCCCTTTATTTTTTAATACAGCCTTCTAAATTTTTGGACAAAATTAACCTTATAAATTGACTAAAATGTCCTTTTATATAATTTATAAAAATAAAATATATTAATAATCACTTAAATTCTAGTTCTTTTATAATTCTAATTCTATTCAAACCCTAATTCTATTCAAACTACAATTTTATGTACGTAACTTAAATCATAACCATATTCAAAACTAAATTCTTTGATATTGAAACTATAAATATCTCAATTTTCTCTCATTAATTCTATAATATTTTTCTTACTTACAATTAGCAATGAAAATCCCATGGAGATGTAGGATGTAAGTTTTTTGTCATGTTTTATAATAGATAATGAAATTTGAAGGTAAAATCGCGAACAATTCAAAAAACCATCTAGAACATTTAACCAATGTTCTATCAATATGTGAAGAACAATTCTAAAATCATAAGGAAAAAAAACAATTTGAATTTGTTCGACCATATGTGGTCGAACATGTAATTAATGTTCATATTGTTTGTGCCGAACGTTTTTAAGAACATCATTGGGAGCACAAAACATTTGACCGCACAAAACTATAAATTTATATTCGAAAATCTGATCTCAATTTGTTTTGTTAGATAATTGAAGTTAGAATAAGATAAAATTGTGAAACCTAATTTGTCAGAACAAGAAGAAAAGAGGCTGGTTGAAAGTTATTTTTCAATTGTTTGAAACTTATTTAAATTATTTTTATATAATTGATAGAATAAGTAATTTAGAAGGGGTGTATTAGAAAAAAAAAAGAAGAAACTAAAAATGACTTCCACCAAGTCAAGATGACATTGTCAGAGAGGCTTAAAAAGAAAGCATTATGGATAGTCTCTACCTTTCCCTAGACGAATTCTAAAGAAAAATCATTATTTAGGGTCATTTCCTCGCTGTCTGCCCAAACGTCATGATGACGAATTAGTTCTACAAAGCTAAAAACATGTGCTATATCACTGGTCGAAAGACATTTGAAGGTATCACCCACTAAATCAGTCATATCTTTATAACAACTGAAATTACCTAAGCCACCTACCCACTCATCAATCACGGTGCATGAGGTCTCGATCTTTTACCGATTGTGGGGTATGCAACTATAGTAGCTTTTAAAAAGCAGAGGCTAGGGAGGGGGAATTGCCAAATCCCCGCAGGTTATCGCGAACTAGAATTTTTATCTTATGTTTCAAAATTTCAAAACTTATTATTCTTTTAATTATTTGAATATAAAAGGGATGTATTTAGATGGAGGTGTATTCAGGAATAAAAGGGAGTTAATAGTGGCCTAAAATAAATAGAAAAAAAGTTGGATAAAATAATAAGAATTCAAAAAAAAAATCATTATCAAGGGGTCATTTCCTCGCTATCTGCCCGAACGTCATGACGACGAATTAGTTCTACAAAGCTAAAAGTATATGCTATATCACCGGTCGAAAGACATTTGAAGGTATCACCTAAATTAGTCATATCTTTATAGCAACTGAAATTACCTAAGCCACCTACCCACTTATCAATCACGGTGCATGTGGTCTCGATCTTTTACCGATTGCGGGGTATATAACTATAGCAGCTTTTTAAAAAGCAGGGGCTGGGAGGGGGAACTGTCAAATCCCCGTAGGTTATCGCGAACTAGAATTTTTATTTTGTGTTTCAGAATTTTAAAATTTATTATTCTTTTGATTATTTGAATATAAAAGGGATGTATTTAGATGAAGGTGTATTCGGGAATAAAAGGGAATTAATAGTCGTGGCCTAAAATAAATAGAAAAAAGTTGGATAAAATAATAAGAATAAAAATAACAATTTTCTTTTAGAGGAATTAATAAAATCTTCATTCATTATGTGTAATGACAAATGTAGTTCTCACAATGGCATCCTAGTAAATAAACCCCAATTCATGACTAATCCACCACACATCCCGGTTCAATTCCGTTACAGCACTTAACAACTTCCTTGAACCGGCCATGCTCTTCTGTTGAAAACTCTCATTCATAATACTATTATGGGAAACCTGCCAAAATATGATGATCCTTGATCATAAACTTTTCTTCATTCCCACTTGAAAATAAATGAAAATATTCACATTTGATTTATTTTTTCCCTTTTCTTATTGATTATCTACCAGAAAAAAGAAAAAAAATGTCCGGAGGAGGAGGTGGGAGGGAGCTCGACAACACTCCGACGTGGGCAGTTTCGTTAGTTTGTTTAGTCATCATCATCATTTCTATCCTATTGGAGAAAACTCTTCATAAAGTGGGAGAGGTATTTTTCTTTTTCTTTCTTATTTTTTGGTAGATTTCCAAAAATATGGCCTTGTTTTGAGTTTTGAGGAGATCTATTGATTTAAAAGATTTGATTTTTAATGATAACATTTCTGGGTTTTGAAGGTTGATTATGATTAAGTTTTTATGATCATGCAAATATATAATTTGCTGGATTTTTTTTGCATTTCTTGATTTTGTTCACAATTGGATTTTGCAGACATTTCATAAGAGAAAAAAATTCTCATTGGTTGAAGCTCTTGAGAAAATTAAAGCAGGTAAGAGCTGAAAGCCTCAGTTCTATGATGATTCCAACATATCAATAGCCTTTTTTTTGCTCACATTTTTATTTTTATTTTTTCTTACAGAGCTTATGATTCTGGGATTCATTTCTCTGCTTCTAACATTTGGGCAGAACTACATAACCCAAATCTGCATTCCTGAGGAAATCTCAAGAACCATGTTACCATGTCACTTCAAAGAGACATCTCACGAGCCTCCTCCTAAGCCTCCTCATAATCCACCGCCTGAGTCTAAAGAATCGGGCGAGCATAGCAGGAGGCTGCTTTCGTACGAACATAGAATCTTGGCAGCTAATGCTCCACTAAAAGGCTGCAAAGAGGTAGACGGGCTTCATCAGCCCATTTTTAAGGTCTTTTTACTTAAAAACATTGATCACAAAAGTGTTGCTTTTGATGTTGCAGGGTTATGTGTCTCTTATATCAGTGAACGCGCTTCATCAGGTCCACATTTTCATCTTCTTTTTGGCCGTTTTTCATGTCTTTTACAGTGCCCTGACAATGATGCTTGGGCGGTTGAAGGTACTTTCTTCAAACTCTTAAACGAATATCAATCATGAGAACTGATACGGTTTTTCCCCTGTTTTGACATTATTTTTGTCTAGATTCGAGGATGGAAAGAATGGGAAAGACAAATTGCAAAACAAACTGAAGCATCTAATGGTATTCTTTTGATGAATTTCTTCCTCAAAAATGTTGCTTAAAAGTTAAAACTACGTCTCATTTCCTTTTTTTCTTACACAGATCCTTCAAGATTTAGGCTCACACATGAGGATTCTTTTGTTAGAAGTCACACAAATCCTTTGATGCAAAATCCTATCCTATTTTATCTTGTAAGGACCAAAGTTTTTGTTTCTTGAAGCTCCATTTCCTTGGCAATATTATTTGATAATTAATTTGGTTATTTTAGGGATGCTTTTTTCGCCATATATTATACTCCGTTAAGAGACCTGACTACTCCACTCTACGCCATGGATTCGTCTCAGTAAGTGTTTGTTAAGAAACATTGATAAAACATCAATATCATAAGATTTATTCATGAATGAAACATCCATATAGGTACACTTATCTCCTGGAACTAAGTTCGACTTTCAGAAGTACATCAAAAGATCGTTGGAAGATGACTTCAAAGTGGTTGTAGGAATCCCGTATGTTCTCTTTATCCCTCTTGATGACTACTTACATTCTGTCAAAACTACGTAGTTTTAATAGTAAAACATGACTTACATCTTTGCTTCTCTCAGGCCGCACTTATGGTTTACTTCTGTCATCTATCTGCTTCTCAACGTTAAAGGTATGTCTTTGTCTTGTCTTGTCTTATCCCATGTGAGAAATGTTATATGTATTTAAGGTTGGTTTACTTTGTTTCAGGAGGGCAGGCTATGTTTGTGCTGTCAGTGATTCCATTAGTGGTAACGACGAGCCTTAGTAACACGATTCTTGGTCTTAATCAATTTGCAATAAAACAAACTGACTACTTGATTGGTTAAGGTAATCTTAGCAGTTGGAACGAAGCTACAGTCAATCATAACTCAGATGGCTCTTGAGATTCAAGAAAAGCACGCGGTTGTTCAAGGGATTCCACTCGTTCAAGTCTCTGATCGACATTTTTGGTTTAGCAAGCCTACATTAGTCCTTACTCTGATCCATCTTGTACTATTTCAGAATGCTTTTGAGATAACATACTTCATCTGGATCACGGTACATTGTTCTCTCTCCTTGGTTCCCTCTCTCTCTCTCTACATATATGCCCGAATCATGTCTGAAAAGTTGATGATATGATGCAGTATGAATTCGGGCTGCATTCGTGCTTCCATGAGTATTTCAATCTTGCTGTTATCAGAGTGTGTATTGGGTAAGTGTTTGATGTTATACATACGTGCATTATCGGGTTGTACCTTGAGATGATCATATGGGGTTGTTCTTGGTGGCAGAGTAGGAGTACAATTCTTGTGCAGCTACATTACACTTCCACTATATGCACTTGTTACACAGGTTACTAACTTAACTAACTCTTTCAACGCATTCACTTCTTCATTTCTTACATTCTTGATTTTGTAACTATGTTTTGGTTATTTTAGATGGGATCACACATGAAGAAGTCCATATTTGATGAGCAAACATCAAAGGCATTGATGAGTTGGCACAACAAGGTGAAGAAGAAAGCCGTAGCAACTACACCACCTCGTACGAGGAAGTTAGGAGGGAGCCCCGGAGACTCGCCTGAGCACTCTCCCATGGGGTTTCGAAACATTTCCACAATGAATGTTAATGGATCGAGCATTGAAATGGGCGATAGAGACTCGCCACAAGATATGAGGGACATCGATTTGCTAACGGGCCCTTGATCGATCGTCCATGTGTGCCTGTGAAAATGTTGATAGCTAGAGTTTATCTGACTGAGTAAACTATTTTAGCAAATGTGTAAAAGTAGTTGCTAACTGAGTTCTTATGTCAGAATCTTGATTTTTGTATTGAATTTTACATAACCACAATGAGGTAGTTATTATTGGAGACTATACTACCACAATTTTGCCTTTATGAGCTTCATTATGACTTGTTAAATTCTCATTTGAACTTAAGTTATTTTGAAAGACAATCAAAGTTAAGTAAGTTTTAAGATTATCAAAATGCCTTTAGAATATTTGTTTACAAGAAAATTAACCCCATTTTCATATTGAAATTAGGGGGGAAAGGTAATTTTCAAAACACAGAGGAAATTACACAAAATGATATATATTATTCCGTTTTTATCCTTTGAGCTTGTCTAACAAAAAAGAGGCTAATGCCAGAGAATTCTGAGACCTGCCAAACCTTAAGTACCATCTTCAAAGCACAATGTACAGCTCCTTTGAATGTCACAATTATACCGTCTTCTTTGGATAAACAGCTGAGAAATATATCATCTCTGGTTAGTTGGTGTTCTCCAACGGTCATGGCTTCTTCAAGAGCCCTCGAGAAACTTACACTACGAAAAATTCAATCTTGTTTAGAACACACGACGCACACAGAGCAAAAAGTTGCTGTTTTGCCATTGCCCATTTCAAGAAGGTCTGCAATTCTCATCTCTGTGCTGCCACTGAGTGTAGTTGCACTTCCTCAAACATTGCTAGCTAGAGAGAGACGCAACAGGAAAACTATCCCAATTGAAGACTATCTCATTAGCTGTTAGCTCTCTCTCTCTCTCTGAGTTTCTTGAATTTGTCAGATTTTTGAGTTCTTGTTGTTTGTGTTTGGGGTTTTTGATGTTGATGTTTAATGGCCTTTTGTTGTTGTTGTTATGATTTTGAATTTCTTGATGTGGGATATCTTGAATTGCTGTTGATATAGTATCTGATTTGCAGAGGGATTATCAATGCACCTAGAGACCAAATTCATTGTTTTTTTTACTTTACCTGATTTTTGGTTTATTTTACTTTATTTGTTTTGATAATTTAGAGACTCTATGATCTGTTTCTTTAAGGGATTGCTTCTGTTGTGTAAATATGGAAATATACCCTTTGTGCACAGTGAAAAATGTTTAATAGCCATAAGAGCTCATGAGCTTCGATCAATTAATCTTCGAAGCTCAGAAAAGGAGGTGGCATAGAGTGAATAAAGTGGACAAAAATATGTTTTATTATAAGATGCATAAAAAACATATTCCCTTTATGCATAGTGAGTATATATCCCATCGCCTCTTGCTTCTTTCATGGTTCAGAATAAGATATGATGGTACCGTGGTTTCCTAACTTTGCAGATTGCTTAATGTATTTGCTTTTGATTATGATTAGTTTGATTAGATTAATAGACTGTTTGATTGAATTAACAAGAATCTGTTGTAAGGACATGTCCTAGCAGTTAGTTATATGGAGCAATATCTTTATGTTGTTGATTTAAATCAAGCATTTTCGTTTATAAGTCAAGACTAAGGAGCATTTGATCAATGTGCATTGCCTAAATTTATGCTATTTTCATGTCAATTCAAACACTTTGAATTTTTCATCCGTTCACTGGTTTCTTCGGTTCTGAAGCAGCCGATGGGCTTAAATATTATGATATTGTTGAAGGGAAGGGCCCAGTTGCTGAAAAGGGATCGACTGTGCAGGTTACTTTACCTTATACATTAACTCCATCCTACTCTTCCTCACACAAAAATTGTGTCCCCTCTTTGATTTATTTTGGTTATTTTCTCATGGGTTTCGAACAGGTTCACTTTGATTGTTTGTATCGTAATATTACAGCTGTATCAAGCCGGGAATCTAAACTCTTGGCTGGGAACAGAAGCATTGCTCAGGTTATTATAATTTAGCATGTTTTGATCGAGTTTACTACCTAGTAGTTGAACGAAAAGCTGATATTAAGTAGCCTTACGAGTTCCAAGTTGGAGCTATACCAGGAAAAGAGCGAAAACGAGAGTTTGTAGACAGTCCAAACGGTTTGTTCTCTGCACAGGCTGCACCTAAACCTCCCAAAGCTATGTACACTATAACCGAAGGAATGAGAGTTGGTGGAAAGGTAACCTATCACTCTATTTGCTCTTTTTTTTTTTGGTCTTCCATTTTTCGTTTATATTTTGTTGTGGGATGCAGAGGACTGTGATCGTTCCTCCAGAGGTTGGCTATGGCCCAAGAGGAATGAACGAGATTCCGGTATTCTTTCCTGAAAACTGATCATGTTAAGATATTGAACTCATTAAGCATAATGAATTACGAGCTTTGTTTCTTGCCGGATTTGGCTTCTCAGTTCGTTATACTCTTGTCGTGTTTTGCTTTGCAGCCAGGAGCTGAATTTGAACTAAATATCGAACTCTTGCAAGTGACACCACCTGAAAGCAAGTGAACCAAATGGTTTATGTATATTCAAGCTTCTATCTTGTTCTTGTTTTCTTACATTGAAGAGGACTTGAGATGCTTCTACAGTTTGGAATAGACGATAGGATCAAACGTTTAGAAACCGACTTGTTTTTTTCTCGTTTTTTATTTTTGTTCGATCTTGTAACTACCTGAACAGACATGTCTTTGAAGTGAGCTTCTTTATATAATCCATTACCAACATCTTGTTCTTTTTAAGTGTAATAAAACCTGATTGATTTTGTAGTCCTCCATTGTTAATAGCGTCTCCAATAGAGTACTACATTTCACACTACCTCTAAATATAGTGTGAAATGTAGTTCCAACCATGCACTACATTTTCCCCATATATTATAGAAATGAATAGTGCAATATTGCACCACACTACATTTTTATTTTGATTTTTTGATTTTTTTAATACAATTTTAATTTCACAATTTATTTTTAATAGAATTTGCATTTCATCATTTCATAAAGCAATATTATTGTTTATGAAAAAATTATTATTTACTACATGTGTATAATATAAAAGTATTTTTAATGATTGTGGCATTGTATCACGAAATTTAATTTAATATTGTTCTATAATTTTTGCCTTTTTATATTCATATTTTTTTTAAATAACTAATACAAATAATTATATTCAATAATCAATATAAAACAAAAATAAAAATATTATGCAATTATTAAGCTTAAATTTGTATAAATTTTAAATCAATAAAAAATAAGAATAGTAAATGTAGTGCAGAATATAGTGTTGATGATTGAAGATGAATTTAATGTAGTGTAGTGTGAATTGGAGATGCTCCAAGACTGTTTCAATTTCACACTGTTTGAGCGGTTGAATGGGAGATAATTCATCTGTCTTATTTTCCAATAGTACATAAAGAATGGAGATAGAATTGGGAGATTAAGCATAATTTTTTTAAATTTTTTTAAAACAACAATTATTCTAGATAAAATATTTTATCTACAACATCAAGCTTTGTGTGACAGAGGAAATATTAATTTGTGCTAAAAAAGAGAAGGTTTTTGAAAGAAGTTATTGAGTTACAATGAGTGGATGACCCAATTGTTGAACTTTCCTCAAATTTAATTCAAGATGAATTATATAAGAAAATAATATAACTTGAGCCATCAATTTACGTGCTTAGCTTATTGCAGGTGAATAATGTCTAAAGTTTGAAAAACTTTTTATCTAGTTGTAACTAAAAAAATCAGGATTCTCGAGTATATTTAATAATTAAAAATTTGTGTATAAATTTTTGTTGCATTTTATAAAACATTCATGGAGAAAAGGTAAAACATTTGAGATCAATATTTAGAAATTATTAACAATTAGAATAAGAAAATTTGTCGCACATAAAATTTAAATTGAAGATCTAATTTTGGGGGCTTCAACTTTATTATTAGCCAAACGTGGTCTTATAAGCGCAAAACCTTAGTAGAAAAAACCCCTTCCCTCCAACTTCAGTCCCCAAATTCTAGGGTTTCTCAAAACCCTCGTTTTTCTCTTCATCACTACGAACTGACACTGTAACTTCTGTTAATCGTCATGTATCTCTACAGTTTAACCCTTCAGCAAGCCACCGGAATCATTTGCGCCATTAATGGAAGCTTTTCCGGCGGTAAATCCCAAGAAATTGTGGTGGCGCGTGGCAAAGTACTCGACCTTCTCCGTCCCGACGACAACGGTAAGCTTCAATCTCTCCTCTCTGTCGAAATCTTCGGCGCTATTTGCTCTTTGGCTCAATTTCGCCTTACCGGCGCGCAAAAAGATTACATTGTCGTGGGGTCGGATTCTGGCCGGATTGTAATACTTGAGTATAATAAAGAAAAAAATGCTTTTGATAAAATTCATCAGGAAACGTTTGGAAAATCGGGGTGTCGTAGGATAGTTCCCGGCCAGTACTTGGCTGTTGACCCCAAGGGTAGGGCTGTAATGATTGGTGCGTGTGAGAAGCAGAAGCTTGTTTATGTTTTGAATAGGGATACTGCAGCTAGGTTGACTATTTCATCGCCTCTAGAGGCGCATAAGAGCCACACTATAGTTTATTCAATTTGTGGGGTGGATTGTGGGTTTGACAACCCCATATTTGCGGCTATAGAGTTGGATTATTCTGAGGCAGACCAGGATCCGACTGGTCAAGCTGCTAACGAGGCGCAGAAACAATTGACTTTCTATGAGTTGGATTTAGGGCTTAACCATGTTGCAAGGAAATGGTCTGAACAAGTTGATAATGGTGCCAATATGCTTGTGACTGTTCCTGGTGGTGGGGATGGACCGAGTGGTGTGCTTGTATGTGCAGAAAATTTTGTTATATATAAAAATCAGGGACACCCAGATCTTAGGGCAGTTATTCCAAGGCGTGAGGACTTGCCGGCAGAGCGTGGGGTCTTGATTGTCTCAGCTACTATGCATAAGCAGAAATCTATGTTTTTCTTCCTCTTGCAAACTGAATATGGGGATATTTTCAAAGTAATGCTGGACCATGATAATGATAGAGTTAAAGAGTTGAAGATCAAATATTTTGATACCATTCCTGTGACGTCGTCTTTGTGTGTCTTGAAGTCTGGGTTTCTGTTTGCTGCTTCAGAGTTTGGGAACCATGCTTTGTATCAATTTCAGGCAATAGGTGATGATCCAGATGTGGAGGCTTCATCTGCTACACTGATGGAAACAGAAGAAGGTTTTCAGCCAGTGTTCTTCCAGCCCAGAAAACTGAAGAATCTAGTTCGAATTGATCAAATTGAGAGCTTGATGCCTATTATGGATATGAAAGTTACAAATCTGTTTGAGGAAGAAACCCCTCAGGTCTTTTCACTTTGTGGGCGGGGACCTCGTTCATCCCTACGGATACTAAGACCGGGTTTAGCTATTAGTGAAATGGCAGTGTCACAATTACCTGGTGTTCCAAGTGCTGTGTGGACTGTTAAAAAGAACGTGAATGATGAATTTGATGCCTATATTGTTGTTTCTTTTGCAAATGCCACTCTTGTACTTTCCATTGGTGAGACTGTTGAAGAAGTTAGTGACAGTGGATTTCTTGATACAACACCTTCTCTTGCTGTTTCTTTGATTGGGGATGACTCCCTGATGCAAGTCCACCCAAGTGGTATTAGGCATATCAGAGAAGATGGGCGTATCAATGAGTGGAGAACTCCGGGCAAGAGAACAATTGTGAAGGTTGGGTCTAACAGACTTCAGGTTGTCATTGCTCTGAGTGGGGGGGAGCTTATATATTTTGAAGTTGATATGACAGGGCAGCTAATGGAGGTTGAGAAGCATGAGATGTCTGGAGATATTGCCTGTTTGGACATTGCACCTGTCCCAGAAGGAAGACAGAGATCACGCTTTCTAGCTGTTGGATCTTATGACAATACCATCCGCATTTTGTCTTTGGACCCTGATGATTGTATGCAGATTCTAAGTCTTCAGAGTGTTTCATCTCCCCCAGAGTCTCTCCTCTTTCTTGAAGTTCAAGCTTCTTTAGGAGGTGAGGATGGAGCTGACCACCCTGCTAGCCTCTTTTTAAATGCTGGTCTGCAAAATGGAGTTTTGTTCAGGACGGTTGTGGATATGGTGACTGGCCAGCTCTCGGATGCCCGCTCTCGGTTCTTAGGACTCAGAGCACCTAAGCTCTTTTCTATTGTTGTAAGAGGACGACAAGCTATGCTTTGCTTGTCAAGTAGACCTTGGCTTGGCTATATACACCAAGGACACTTCCTCCTGACCCCACTCTCATATGAGACTCTTGAGTATGCTGCTTCGTTTTCCTCAGATCAGTGTGCAGAAGGTGTTGTGTCTGTTGCTGGGGATGCATTAAGAGTTTTCACTATTGAGAGGCTGGGAGAATCATTTAATGAAACTACTGTACCTCTAAGATATACACCAAGGAAGTTTGTGGTTCATCCCAAGCGGAAGCTTTTGCTTATGATTGAGAGTGATCAAGGAGCATTCACAGCAGAAGAGCGTGAAGCTGCAAAAAAGGAGTCATTTGAGGCTGCTGTCGCGGGGGAAAATGGAAACGTGGAGCAGACTGAAAATGGTGATGATGAGGAAAACAATAATCCGCTTATTGATGAACAATATGGATATCCTAAGGCAGAGTCTGGAAGGTGGGTTTCTTGCATCAGAGTTTTGGATCCAAGGACAACACAAACTACGTGTTTACTTGAACTTCAGGATAATGAAGCAGCATTCAGCATGTGCACTGTGAATTTCCATGATAAGGAATATGGAACTCTTTTAGCTGTAGGCACAGCAAAGGGCCTACAGTTTTGGCCCAAAAAATCCTTTGAGGCTGGTTATATTCACATATATAGGTTCAAGGAAGATGGGAAGGTCCTCGAACTTTTGCATAAGACTCAAGTGGAAGGTGTTCCTCTTGCACTAGCCCAATTTCAAGGAAGACTTCTGGCTGGGATAGGACCTGTTCTTAGATTGTATGATTTGGGGAAAAGGAGATTGCTTAGAAAGTGTGAGAATAAGTTGTTCCCTAATACAATCACATCGATCCAAACCTACCGTGATCGGATTTATGTTGGTGACATGCAAGAGGTATGTTCTCTGATCATTTAGGTTTAACGTATTTAATAAGTTTTATCCTGTGACGTGGAAGCTCTGGTTAGTCATTCTGACTAGTTCATAATAAACAATCGTTGTGGTATTTTGTTCTATATCAGTACTTGACTTGTACTTCATAAATAAGTAATAAATGAAACTTTTGGTTCTGAGCTAGTTGCCTAAGAAGCCCAAAAAAATCCAATAGAAGCTATTCTATGGACCTCATCTTTGTTTCTCTCTAGAGTTGTTTTGATGAGGTACTTACTAGCAATGTAACTCAGCATTTTTTTAATTAAATAATGTGTTTGATGTAATGTAGTCCCAGTCTTGAAAACGTTGCTCAATAGTTATTTTCAGTTTCTACATCCAAAATTTAGGAGCTTTTATATCCACTAATTTGAAAAATGCCTGATTAATCATTTTCTCTATGCGACGTTAGACATGTTATTTCATGTGAGTTTTTGCAATTTTGCCTTCTAAACATATCTGGGTTGTTTTTTTCAACAGTCATTCCACTATTGCAAGTATAGACGTGATGAAAACCAGCTGTACATATTTGCCGATGACACTGTTCCAAGATGGCTTACTGCTGCACAGCATATAGATTTTGACACTGTGGCAGGGGCAGACAAATTTGGAAATATTTACTTTGTCCGGTTGCCACAGGATGTTTCTGATGAGATTGAGGAAGACCCAACTGGTGGTAAGATAAAGTGGGAGCAGGGGAAGCTGAATGGGGCACCCAATAAAGTAGAGGAAATAGTCCAATTCCATGTTGGTGATGTGGTCACTTGCTTGCAAAAGGCATCATTGATTCCAGGTGGTGGAGAGTGCCTTATTTACGGAACTGTGATGGGGAGTTTGGGGGCATTCCTTCCATTTACATCACGTGATGATGTTGACTTTTTCTCTCATTTGGAGATGCACCTGCGACAAGAGCACCCACCTTTGTGTGGGAGAGATCACATGTCCTATAGATCGGCCTACTTCCCTGTGAAGGTGAGTGCAATTAATTAATTTGATAGTTACAAAATTTACTCACGGACATAGAAATCTATTCCTTTATCAAGCTAGATGGTTTGGACGTAAATTTCCATTGATCAGACTGTTCCTTCCTGTTGGTCTTTCTTTGCTTGTATGTATGGTTGATGATTTAGTGATTTGCAATACAATTACAGGATGTGATCGATGGAGATTTGTGCGAACAGTTCCCGACTTTGCCTATGGATATGCAACGGAAAATTGCAGATGAGCTGGATAGAACTCCTGGTGAGATTCTGAAGAAACTCGAGGAAATACGAAACAAAATCATTTGAGACAATGTTTTATCTCTTCAAATGAGAGGACATCTTTGTACTACATTATTGTTAATGCAGGCCCCTTGTTTTACTAGTTATTTGTTCTTTAAAGTTTTGTTATCTTGTTTATAGTTGAGATTTGCAATGACTATTGTCTGTATGACATAAGCAATTTATGGTAATGCTCTAATTCAAGGTGCTTTTGTCGGAAATTCGATGACAGAAATCTAGCAAACAAGTTTGAACATATTTTTATATTTGATCAATATTAAATTTCATTTTGCTAGTTTTGGGAACTTTAATTTTGTGGCATAAACTCTTAGTTTTCATTTTATCTTTCACATTTTCACCGTAATACTTAATGATTATCTTTCATAAAATTTATAAATTAGCAGGTGAGTTGGGGAAAAATTATTTTGTAGATAAATTGCAAATAATAAAGTTATAGGGAGAGACTATTCGCACCCCAAATTTTCCAAACACACTCCATCCTTTTTATATTTTAATTAAAAAATTTAAATTTTAATTAAATTTCAATTATAACCTCAAATTAAAATCCTTCCCCTCCTGCGTCCTTCTCTCCTTTTTTTTTCTTCCATTTTTTTATTTTTTAAGTTTTAAAAAATAACATCATAAAAATGGTACATTATTTTACAAGTCAACTAAATATAAAAATGAAAATAAATGAAAAAGTGAATCAAATCTGAGGTCCCATTTAACTCTGGTTGACTAAACACACAGAGGTATATTCGACTACCAGACATCGAACATATTATAGTTTGTTTGATGTCTGGTGGCCGAACACTTTTTGTGTATTCGACCAACCAAAATCGAACGAGATCCTCAAAATTAATTCACTTTTTTCCTTTTATTTTTCTAATTTTTTTCTTTAAATTTTGAGAAATAACATCATAATATAATGAAAATTATTTCACAAATCAACTAAAAATGTAAAAATCGTGCGAAAATCATGTAAAAATTGTGTAAAAATTTGAAAAAAAAAGATCAAATTTGAGGTCTCATTGAACCCTAATCGGTCGATTAGTGTGTTCGATGTCTGGTGATCGAACACACCTTTGTGTGTTCGACCAATTAGGATCAAACGAGATCCTCAGAATTAATTAATTTTTTCATTTTTTTCCAAGATTTCATACGATTATTACATATTTTGTTAACTCGTAAAATGATTTTGAATCATATTCTTATGTTGTTCCTTAGATCTTAAAGTTAAAAACTTAAGAGAAATGAAAAAGGAAAACATAAAGAAAAAGAGTTGCACTTGTGTGCTCCATACAACGTGGGTCGGATCGGGCCGAATTCGATCCGAATTCCCGCATTTTTTTACCCTAACTTTTATGTTGTGTTAGTCATATATTTATATTATATTAAACATATATTTATGTTATACTTTATCTTAAAAAAACCCTAATTTCAACGAAAAAAACCCTAATTTATATATATATACACATTTATGTAATATTACGCATACCTTAAACTAATATTAGTCATACCTTTATATAATATATAAAAATACCAACTAACAAAATTAAAAGGTTTGCTTAACATAACATACATGTATGTTTAACATAGTATAAAAATCATAAAGGTACGCTTAATATAACATAAATGTATGCTTAATATTACATAAAAGTATGCTTAAAATAATATAAAAATCCTAAAAATATACTTAACATAACATAAAATCATAAAGGTATGCTTAATATAACGTAAAAATATGTTTAACATTACATAAAAAATATGTTTAATATAACATAAAGGCTCTAAAGATATGAGTAATATAACATAAATGTATGTTTAACATAATATAAATGTATACTTAAAATAATATAAATGTATGACATTTGAAACGAATTTGAGTGGGTTTGAACGCATCCATCCAGATACGTGAGGGTGCGTGCGCACGCATGAAACGATGCATGAGTCCGATCGTATTAGGTGTATGGATCCTAAATCTGTGCACCAATTATATAAAAAATTTTATAAAAGAAAAAAGGGAGAAGCCAATGGGAGGAAAGAGGAAAATGAGAGATTTTTTTTTTTAATTCATAAGGATAAATTTGGAATTTGTTATTTTTAAATTTTTTTAAATTTAAATATTAAAAAATTGGGGTGTGTTTAAAAAATTTGCTTGGTTTGCCTTACACAAAGAAAACGAAACGTTTGTTGATGTGATAAATCGCGCTTACGATATTAGTTGATTTGCGTTGACTACGAAGAGAAAACGCGACTATAGGGAGGTCTGAGAATCCGTTTCATTCAGAGCCACAGAGCCCTCATTGCATTCGACTGTGAGAATTCCGGCGAAATTTTTAGAGAGAGAAACTGAAAAATGAAGCGAATCCGATTAGATCTGTTGCTGGTATTTCTTTTAGGGTTTTTTATGTTTTTCTCGAATGTCTGCTCCGATCTTGTCATCTCCAAGCTAGATCGCCAGGTAAAAATTGCGCCTCGTTTTATATATTTCTGCTTTTTTCTTTTTTAATTTCTGTGAATTGTTGAGTTCCGGTTTTATTTTGCATTTGATGGGAAGATTGTGTGCTTCTCAGAAATTATTGTAGTATGGTTGAGGTTTAAGAAGCTGTTCGGATGGATATGTTATATGTTTGCATACTGTACTCAAATTGAATTAACTTGATGAGCTAAATTAGATAATGGAGTTGAAGATTGTGATGTGCTTAAATGAAAACTGAAAAAGTTGCCAAGTGAAGAATGCAGTTATTCACTAGCATTTACTTCTAGCCGGAGTTTTTAACATCTTTGACAGCAAAATGGAGATTTGAAGACATAGTCTGTTGGGCTTCATTTGAACGCCTAACAGTGTGATTTCTGTTGGTTTTAGTTTCTGAAAGTTGTTGCTGACTTTGAGTGATCTTATCTTGCAGATTGATTTATCATCACAGATGGTGCGGACCACTATATCATTGAAGGTACCTTTTCTTTTCCATTCCCATATGTTATTGGTATTTTATACAGTTTCCATGCTAGTGATTGTGTTTGGCTGATTCAAGTTACTATTAAAGTTAATTTTGCTTGCAATGTTGTAATAGTTGTAATATCTGTCCAGGTAGCAAATAATGGCATTGATGCAGTATCACAAATTTTGTTGCCCTTCCCTGAAAATCAAACAAAGAACTTGGCTTTTCTGTCGGTGACAATTAGTGAAGGGAAAGGGAAGACAAAGAGTTCTTCTGAGAGCCTCCCTGTTGATGTCACCAGCCCAGAAGGAATGCCCCCAGCATGGACTTGGTACGCTGTCTCTTTACCCAAGGAATTGGGTAAGGGAGGAAGCTTGACTTTGGAGGTCAAAGCTGTATTCACTCATCTACTGAGGCCATTCCCCGAGAAGATAACGCAAGCTGATGTTCAGCTTGTTGCCTTCCAGGATAGCGCACATTTTCTCTCTCCATATGCAGTCAAGGTCCAGTCACTTACCGTAAAATTACCAGAACCAAAAGTTGAATCTTACACAAAATTGGAGAATACCAAGTTTTCTGGTTCTGAAATAAAATATGGTCCTTATGAAAATGTGCCTGCTTTCTCATACCCACCAATTGCTGTTCACTATGCGAGCAATAAGCCATTTTCTGTTGCTAAAGAGTTGGTGCGTGAGATAGAGATTTCTCATTGGGGAAATGTGCAAGTGACAGAAAACTATAACCTTGTTCATGCTGGTGCTGAGTTGACTGGGGAGTTCTCTAGGTGTAATTTTATCTTGATTAAGACTTTGTCGTTTTGTCATGGTACCATCATTTTTTGATATTAAACATATTTGTGTTTCCTGTTGATACCTGCAGATTGGACTATCAGTCGAGACCACATGTTAGAGGGGCATCAGCATTGAGAAATCTTGTTGCCAAACTACCACCGAGAGCTCATTCTATTTACTACAGGGATGAGATAGGAAACATTTCTACATCTACTGTAAATAGTGATTCAACAAAGGTGGTTTTTTTTTTTTTTTTTTGCAATTGCCTTAATTTGGTTTTCTTTTGTGTTAACAATTGTATTGAAACGCAGACAATTCTGGAAATTGAGCCTCGCTATCCAATGTTAGGTGGTTGGAGAACAGCTTTTACAATTGGATATGGGTTACCGCTTAATGATTTTTTGTTCCAGTCACAAGGAAAACGTTTCCTCAACTTCTCTTTTGGTTGCCCAATGAATGACGTTGTCATTGAAAACCTCACTATGAAGGTAATGTTATTTATGGTTCTCACTGATGGAAATCAAGTTATTGGATCCTATGTGATTCTCTTGGATTTATTGATCATGGAGATATGAATTTGATGTTGGCCCAAGAATCAGAGTGTCATACTTTTCATCATATTTTGTGTTTGTCTTGGTTATAATGTTGCTTGGAGCAATTCCTTTATTTATGCTTGAATGTCCTAGCTCACGTGAGTATTTTCTCCTTATTCATGCATACATTCTTAATGCTTTTGAAAACCAGTTGCAATAAATATTGTAATGTTTCCTAATAAATTCTTGAGCTTTGTTTTGTTGTGCTAGGGGTAGACAAACAATATATCATATAAAGTCTTTCTTTTTTCGGATGTCCTGATGATGAGAATATCAATGTGAAACCACCCAATGGCATGAAGTGCATGGAAGTAAAATTTGTATCAACAACTATACCTGTGTGTATATGATCTCTGATTATTAATCTGCATGTGCACATTCTTAATGCTTTTGAAAAATTATATGCAGGTAATATATCTCTATGACAATTAACTTCCAGACTTGATATTACCTGAAAACTTCTTGATAAGCTAGCTTCCTTTTGGTTGCTCTGAGTATAGATGATGTTTCCATGTTGACTCATGAGCTTTATATTTAGATATGAAAAACCAAGATCATGAAGTGCTGGGAAATTATATTGGCTTAAAATGCTTGCATTACTGTTTTATCATCTCTTCCTTTTTTGAGCTTTCTTGTCTTAAATTTCCATTTTTTGATTTCGAATGGGATTGAAAGAGGTGGCAGATGAGGGAATGATTGGTTGAAAGTATACTGTCATAATTAGCTTCATGTCTAAGATCTTTGATACAGAGCATCTATTTTACTCATTAGATTAATCTTCAACTACCTGATACTGCTATTAAGAATTGCTGGTGACAAACTTTTTTTGCGTGTTTTCCATATTTTTCTACCTTAACTTTTTTACTCTTTTCGTTTTTCTTTCTTTTGGTGAGATTTGTTACTTATATAATTTTTATTCTGTAATTTCAGGTTGTTTTACCAGAGGGGTCAAAGGATATATCTGTTGTGATTCCATTTTCTGTCAAACAGACTGAAGAGGTGTGATTAAACAGCAGTTGAATCTTTTAATATTGTTTCCAGGCATCTTGGTAGTTGTGCCTCTATTCTCATATATTTTTCTTGTGACCTGGTGCAGACAAAATTCTCCCATTTAGATATGGTTGGCAGACCAGTCATTGTATTGGAAAAGGCAAATGTCGTCCCTGAACTTAATCAATATTTTCAGGTGATTTTGCTCATTTATTATTTTGTTTGAACCTTTTTGTTGGCAAATTATAGGTTTGCATTATGTGAGAAAAGTAGAGCAGTGGTTGGCATGTAATGAAACTAAACTTGTCTTGAAACAGCATGAAGAACCAACTTCCACTAAAGCTGTCAACAATAGTTCTTAAAATCTCATGTATAGGTGGCATGCTTGCTCTATAAACAATAAAAACTCATGCCTTGGATATTTAACAAAAATATTAAGTTAAACTTAGAGATGCATCAGTATACTCTGCATGTTTTCCACAGTAGATTTTACTTAATTCATGACACAGACAATACTTCAACAAAGTCTGACTCTTTGAAACTACCATGAAGACGGGTTTCATTTTGAACATGGTTGGTATATTCCACCGTGTACATTGGTCGGGTTTTTCATGACATCAGAGAATAATGGTTCCATTTGGGGCATCATTTGCATGTTGCACTTGATTCATCATTTTGCCTATTTTGCATACTGGATGAGACCAAGTCTTTCAGGCAGTTGCTTCAAGTATCATATTCTAATTATCTAGTACCACTCTAAGAAATATTCTATATTTGAAGCAAACTAATACATGTGTTGTCTGCAGGTCTATTACAGATTCAACAATCTTTCTCTCCTTAGGGAGCCATTGATGTTGATTTTTGGATTTTTCCTCTTCTTTGTTGCATGTGTTGTATATGTCCACGCAGACTTCACAATCTCCAAGTCTTCAGCTTCTTATATAGCAAAACTTCAGTGGGATGAGGTATCTAGATATTCTCTCCACCTCTTTTTTTTTTAGTTGATTGATGGAAGTTGCCCACCACAATCACAATATTATTAAAAAGGAAAGGATTCATTAATGTATTAAATTTTTTCAGGTCCAAACTGCAATCCAGCAGTTCCAGAATATCATGAATCGTTGCTTGACTGTTCATGATAAGCTAGAAGCATCCTTACGTGATCTTTCAAGGACTGGTGACGTTCAGGCTTGCAAAGCATCACGTAAAGCTGCTGACAGTTTGCTCAAGGAACTATCAAAGGAGTTGAAACCTTTCTTATCATTCTTGCAATCGTCTCCACAGGCTACACAAATAATGCCCAAGGTTCACATTCTACTCTTTTTATTTTATCCAATAGTGCGTGCTATTAGATGTGCAAACCCACCAAATTAGAATGAGAGATGAGAAAATCTGAGAATTATGGTTAAGATAGTTTGAAAATGCACGATGACAAGATATGATTCACGTAGGCGACGTCACAATGGATAATGGCTTAGTTTGTTATAGTACTGTCCTTTTGGTGGCGACTATTATTACGTCTCACCATCTAGACTATTGTTTACACGTAGGTGGAAGAACTCGTAGCAAAGGAGAGGGACTTGCAAGAGAAGCTGATGTTGAAACACTCCATCGTGGTTGATTCCTACGAGAAGAAATCCGGGGTTCGGGACATCGACAATCGCATCGCTGCGGTTCAGCAGAAAATAACAGTCTTGAGACAGGAAGTTGATGATCTTCTTGATGTTATCGACGAGATATAGTGTTGTAGATCATTAAGTTGTATTCTCCCAACTTGAGATTATTTTGCTTGAATGTTGGGGTTGAAATTTTGTTGCCACTATCAACTCTAGATTATTTAAACTTATGCATCTAAATGGACTGTCATTTCTATAATATTAGACTTAGATTGGACATTTTTCTCAGCCATTTTTTTATGTTTGGTGTTTAGTTTTGTTGGGATGCTGATTCTAAAATTTTGACCATTAATCGTGCAAATCTATATTTAATTTGATTACATATATAAATATATAAGTTTTCAATAAATTAAAACCTAGAATAATGAAACCAAGGATATATATTTTTCTTTTGATTGTTTTTAAACACATGAGATTCTCTATTTTATCGTGTAAAACACCAAATGTAAGAAAGAATTGTAAAGTGGTTCCTACTTTTATCATTAACTTTTATTTCATTTTTCGGAAATAAGTATATAAATCCCATTCTAGTTAGAATTTTTTTCACATATTTACCTTTTAAGCAATTAATAATGAGGATGAATGATGTTTTAGAGTTTAAAGAATAATCGTGTGTTGGTAACACGATTTATGTAGCGTCTACAACGATGGCCTTAAATCTCAAAGAAACCCCAAAAGCGGTAATGCGATTCCGCCATATCCATATCTCCTTCTGATATCGAGGGTTTGGTAACTCAGCTGACCTTGTTGATCGAAAATGGAGACTTCTCTCAGGTATAGCGGTGATTCCAAGTGTATCCGTTTGTACGCCAAGGAAAAATTCTCCATCTCCTCCAATTCTATCTGCCAGGTAAATACCATATTTTATAATTTTCCCTTATTTATTTTATATGTAGGTATGTATGTAAGTTTCTAGCCTTCCTTCGTGTTTTTTATTGGTTATGTGGTTTTTCAGGATGCCGTGTGATTTTCCGAGTATGGAATGATCTGTTTTCACTGTGCAATATGTGGTTAGGGACTTTTGTGTTTATAGATTAGTTTTAGAAATGAAAATGGTGACTTTTCTTCTGTTGGGGAAAAATGGTAGCAATGGAAACTGGCACTGTGAATCGTCATGTTGTTGTTCTGATAAGGTGTGCATTTGTGTCTCTGTGTGACTAGTGTGATGCAGATTGCTGTCTTTCATTCAGACTAAAGTTTTGTTAGTTGATGAGTTTTTTTCAAATAGTGTACTTTACCCGTTTGATGTGATTCTTCTGGTGTTCGATTATTTTCAGATATCATGGGTTGAATTTTTAACTCGCTCTGTATATCTTCAAATTGGCAGCTTAGTGGGGAGCTAGACACTAAGATTGGAGCTCCTACTTACATAAACGCAATGATTAGATACTTCCATCCTGAGGTATGTATATTATTCTCCAATTGATTTAATATTATTTCAAATAACAACTCAGCTGCATAGATGGAGAAGACTAAGAGTACGTATAATTTTATGGGTTCCCTTGCTGATTGTTTTGAAGGTAAATGCATTATGAATGGCTGCAAAAGATGGCTTGGTTTCCCTGTAGACCAATGGGTTTTAGCTATTTATCATGTGTGTATATAAGAATTGTGGAAAAAGAATATGGTTTATCTTGGAAATGTTTTGTTTTTCTTCAAATTTTGGTTCCAGGTCCTCTTCGAGTCTTCCCTTGTATAAGCTGCAACGAGACAACTGACAGTTTGACATGTTTCCTGACCTATGTAGTTATCAGCCAGCCTAGGTGGTGGGGTTCAATACAATAGGCGTAATAAGATACACTATAACGTACGTGGAAAGAAGACATTTCTAATAACTGGTGATGGATTGCTGAACTTTAATGTTAAGGGTCGATGTGATATTGATGAGGAACTCAAAAAGGTTCATCTTTCTTTTGTTCACCATGTTATCTTATTATCTATTGATTCATAGAGTTGTATGTTATTCTTAGAATGTATTTGGCCTTAACGCTGTACTCTGTCTTAGAAGTTCGTCATAAATTGAAGTGAACTTGAATCTTATGTCTGAAACAGATAGACTATACTGGAGCTACTGAATTAGTTTGGAACATCTTCAATGTTAAAAAGGATCAGGATTTGCGTCTCAAGGCGGGATATAATGTTATAGATAAGGTACGTTTGTTTTCTGCAAGAGCTTGTTCAGACGGCATTTTAACTTGCATTTCTTCATTAACCATTCAAATGAAACTAAATCTCTTAGACTACTTCTAGTGAGGTCCCTACTTAGCTACTTGGTATCTTATATATTACTCTGCAATCTTTTCATATTTTTGTTCTGTTCGTATCATGCTGCCGTTGCAGATTCCCTATGTGCAGATTCGAGAAAACAATTGGACGTTGAATTTTGATGGAAATAGGAGATGGAACGTGAGATATGACCTGTGAGATTGGTCGATCTGCGACATCACTAAGGAAAAGAATGTGTAAGCTATGCATAGGATGATTTTTCCCATGATTTCTTTAGCTTTTAATACCATTTTGAGATGCATTAACTGCAAGTTATGTCATCTTACAAGTTAATTTGTCAGCCAAATTAGAGTGTTGTATACCTACTTTAAACTGATTCATTCTATTACTTCTGCTCAAACTTTTAGCTCCATGTGTTTAGTATTTCATAGTTTTCTTATTTTAATGTTTGAAATATTTAAATAATTGATTTCAAAACATTGGGAATATTTTGGTAAAATTAGATGATGAAGCTCATGAAATGTTAGTAGAGATAATTTTGTAATTAACACAATTGAATCTTAACTAGAAAATTATGGGTTCTTAATTACTAAAATAGAGTTTTACAAATATCCACCATTTCATTTTAAAAAATTTACCAAACACTTTTAAGAAGATTATAAGCCTAATCAACCACTATCTTGGTATTCTTTTTCTTAAAAAAAATAGTTTCAAAGTAAGGATATCCTTTTATTTTGATTATTCATTTTGAATATGGTCATTTTTAAAGTCTGCAAAATCTCTTTAATGTATTTAGCAAAACACAATCGTGAAGTACTATTTTGCTCTTAAATTCTATTTTAAACAGCAGTAACGAATATTATTGTGCTATGAACACTAATATAACTAATTAACAATTTTATCAATCAACAAAAAATAGCTGTATTATTTGGGTAGATATGTCAATAATTTTCACCATGATGAATGAAAATGCAAAATTATATTAAAGTTGGTAAAGCAAAAATTGCAAACTCTCATTAAAGTTCGTGTGAGAATTGCAGATTGGGACAAAATCGTTTTATTATTTTCTATTTTTTATTTGTGTGTATATATATGAAGTTCTTGTTGAGAGAGATATCTGCATGTGTTGATTATGAAAGTTTGTTCTTTGTGTCAATATGTGAGACAATGAGAATCAATTTTTATTGGTCTTTTTTCTCTTTAGAAACTTTTGTTCTTTCTGATGTGGTTTATAAGAAGAATATTTCATCTTTTCAGTAAAAGATGAATTTACATCATTTTACTTTTTTACAGAAAAATTGATCTTTGGGCCCATTAATCCAAGTTAAATTAATCTGGATAACCCAAATTCATTAATCATGTGTTTAAACAATTTTGACCTCCATTTTCGACTTAACTATCATTGAATTTTGACATAAGAGAATCATAACGTCTTTTATATTGCAGATTCCTGAATGATTGTTACTAAATTGGCACGAATAGAATTAATAAACAATTTGAATTTGAATAATATTTTCTTGCAACTTTTTTCTAAAGAAACTAAAGCTTTCATTTCTTTCATATTTCAACATTCATTATTTTTTAGTCAAATTTAATTTTTTTTTTATCATTCTCATTCATAGCATCTACAAAACTAGTCCATACTATTACAATTTAGATCGTACCATTCAATCTGATACAAACAAAATTCGATGGTTCAATTTACATGAACTGATATATCTAAATTTAGATTATAACTCTCAATTTCAAACCAACAAAATTAATTCGTTAAAAAATAAAAAAATATACATAACTTTCTTAACATGATAAAGCTGGCCACTAGTAACCATGACCTAACTTGGGTAGGTTGAACCAGCCCAGCCATGAAAGTGGGTTAGGATCGGGTCATGACTCATGGCTAGCTTTACTCCTAACCGAATCTTCTTTTTGAATTTTCCACTTGTATATATTACTTCCCATCCACAAAATAAATAAATAATGATATATTTCTCAATCAAAATTTTAGTTTGTAATTGTATATATCTATATATTTGTTGGTTTAATTTACTCAATTATAATAATCTTTATATTTCGTCCATATATAATAGGCTAAGGCAGCAAAAGGAAACTCAAAGACTGTATTTTTACTCAATTGATAAAAAATAAAATTACACTTAAAAATAATTTTTAAATAGTATTGCATAGTGCTTCGAGATTTAGGTGGGCTCATCCAACAAGATTACGTGTGGAAGCAAAGTCAAAAATTTAGATTATTAATTGGACTTTAGAGACGTGCTATATTTTAAAATTGCAACGTGCCTACAAGCACTTTAATTGCCATATACATGGTTTATTATCTTGATTTTATGCACTAAATAATATATATATATATATATATATATATATACACCTATTTATGTGCATTCATGTGGCCAAAATTACTATTGATATTTTCAAGAAATAGAGCATATACATGCTACATTGTTGAAATATATAACCAACATATATATAGTTGTAATTTGTAAATTATATATTAATTCAAATAATATATAGGTGTTTTCACAATATATCTGTCATCTCACTCTCACACCAACTCAAGTTTTTAGATCCAATGCTTTTGTTGAAGCATCACTACTCATTTCTTTTTCCCATGTGCTCTTTGGTCCACAAACCCCCTCTATATTCGAATTTAGGTATTTTCCCACAAAACAACCAAAATCCATCTGTTTTCTTGGATTTTTTTTGTCTTTCCAAACATTTTTAATCTGGATCTTGATATAATATAGTATAGTACTCTCTTTACATTTAATGTATTATGTTTTTTTTTTCCTTCCTTTTTCGTTATTATCTAGAAGAGAATCAAATCACTTATTAGTGTGAATGTGTTCAAACGATATGAAATTTTCGTGTTTCGCAAATGTAAGTTATCTTTGCAGAATTTAAAATCAAAGTAATATTACTGAAGTTCAGAATTAATTTTTAACAATAAATATAAATGTATTCAAAAGCAACAAAACCCTAAAACAAATCCGAAAGTAACTAGAAAACCTAAATTAGCATTTCAAGGGCTTATAGTTTGATAAGAATCATCGTTTTCTGTTGGATAAAATTATAACTGAAATGTGGTGTCAAATATTGAACATGTTATACCCGTTTCAATATTTTGGTGTTATTATTTTCAAAATAAGATTTGAAATATGGATAAGACATATCTCTTTAGATAATACTAGATATATGCCAACCATGTGATTGTTGCACAATACACATCATTAATTAGTTTGACAAATTTGGAGGTAGTGAGATATTGCTATGGGCTGCCCGGGGGGGGGGGGGGGGGGGGGGAGGGGTGGGGTGGTATTATATAATCTTGGTGAGGCAAATTGTTTTTAGTTCATAGGAAATGTATTTTTATTCATTTTAACCAAGATAATTTTTTTCATAAACATCTTTATTCTTAATGGATGCACCACTAATACAAACCCATATATGTATGAGATAATTTTAAGTTGTTTTGCCTTGGCAATTACCAATAAAAAGGGCATCCACTCAATCGGGTCACCAAAATTTAGGATATATATATATAATATCTTAAAAATAAATTTAATAGCAAAATTCAATTTATAAATTAGTTTTTAATTTTAAAATTAATTTTAAATTTTTTTAATAAAGAACCCAAATTAATTTTTTTTTAATTTAAAATTTGAAAATTAGATTGAGTTCTCAATTCAAGCCAAAATTTTATTTTATTTTTATATATATTTATAGATTTATTATATTCAATATGTATTAATATTTTAGATAAATTAAGACGAGTTAATGTAAAAGATCTTCATCCAACTTATATATATAATGCAATTCATAAAATTAAAAATCTTTTATTTTCTTAATTTTATGAATAAAAGTGTAGAAAACCAATTTTAATATTAATCGATTTAATATAAATTATATTTTATGAATTGAATTAATTATAATTTCCTTTTTCTCTTTCTTTTTTATATAAATTAATACAAGTCGGATGAAAATTGTTTCAAAAATTGCACTACCTTTTTTTAATTTATCTAAAATATAAATATATATTGAATTAAATGGAATTTTATTTTGAATTGAGAATTCAATCTAATTTTCAAGTCTTAAATTGAGAAAAAAGAGAGTTAAAATTGAGCCCTTATTAAGAAATTTTAAATTTAGAATTGAAAATTAATCTATAAATTAGGCGTTGTTATAAAATCTATCATATATTAAACTAAGAAAAATGCTCAAATATCAACTCTTAATATGAAAAATGAAATTAATAGATATTTTGAATTTTTAACACATCAATCGTTGATTGTTTCCATATATTAAATAAAAAAACTAAGTGTAACTGAAATTTGGAGTGATAATGCAATAGAAAAGGAGACAAAAGTAGGGCAAAAACACAAAAGAGAGAACATAGTAATTTAAAGGGCATAAAGATATTAATGTGTTCACATTGAAATGGATAAGATACACATAAAAGAAAAGGTGATAAGGATAAGTATCGAGAAGAGGTTGAAATAATTTATTTGTGTACAATTCTCTATTTGTTGCATATCTTCTCCCAAGCTTTAATTTATTAATTTTGTGGGTTTTTTTTTTTTAAAAAATTTCTTTCCTTTTTAAAAGCTTTTGATGCATGTACCTAATTATGTAGGCAACTATATATTGTGGTTAGGATTCACATATGGTAGTTCATATCTTTTATTTAATAGCTTCTTTAAAAAAAATCTATTATTAATACCTAAATATGTAGGCCGTTATTGTGGTTAAATAGTGGTGGTCAAAAACATTATGCTATATAGTGCCTATATTTCCACATCATGAACACTTAAATCTTTTTGTATTCCTTGACATAGATATTTATTCTATTTTCTTCTATAACAATTATTACGACGAAGAAAGGTTTAGTGTTTTCTTTCGATTTTTTTTGTGTTGATGTTGATTTATGCATATATATTAGCTTTCATTGTTGATGGCCAATGTGACAATCATTTATATAGATAGCAAAGCTTTATCTACAATAATCTTATATAAGACGATATGTTCGAAAATTTTGATATTTTATTGTTTTAAATTTGTTGAATTAATTAATATTATATTGAAATTGGATGGAAAAGAATTAATGTGATCATTTATAGATGGTACCATTGATGAAAGGAGCCATGATATATTATTGTTTTAAATTGTGATGTAGAAAATCTAATATTAATTAATTTAAGAAACATAAAGATAAAAGATAAGAGATAAAAGATAAAAGATAAAAGGTAAACATAAATATATTATTTATCGAGTGCAAGATAAATCAAACTCCAATTAAATATCTCCAAGTAGAAAAGAAAGACCAACTTTATTTTTTTTTTATTTTTTTTATTTTGTTGTTGAATATGATGGAAGTGGTATGATTATAACTAGCAAATAATTGCTAGAATGAAGTATGTTGGCAACCTCTTTCACAATCTTGAGTTTAACATAAGTTTCCCAAAAAGTTACTACCTTTTACTTTAAAACATTAATTATATAATTTATATCATAAGCATATTTTATTGAATACTAATTAATCATGGATTCATGTCCAAACAATGGGTAAAAAGTAGTACCCATTCATCCCAAATATAAAAGGGTCATGTTTTATGAGAAAAAAAAAAGTGTCTTAATTAATGGGAATAAAGAATCAAATCATTTTGGCAATAGAAGAATTGAATTATTTACACACAAAAATTGTTAAGCATTTTCATAAAAAGCAAAAGAAAAAGGATAAATTACCTCTCATTTTTATACCAATATTAATATTAGTTAGAAAAGAAAAGGATTAATATTAATTGAATGAATTTATATTCAGGATAATGTCTCATTAAATTGTTTAATAATATATATGTCAGTCCTGCTCACTTATCCACCGCACTGCTGACATGTCAAAAATTCAGAATATCTATTAATTTCATTTTCCATATAATGAGGGAATGCGATTATTACACGTTATCGGTGGGCATATCAAGAATTGCGCACGGTGGGCATTTGAATATTTTCTATATATATGTTTAACTTTAAAAGTAAAATGTTTCCTTCTAACCAGAATAATGATTGAGGTGTAGTAAAACATAGGGTTGGCACTATTATTTAGATGTAACATGCTTGACTAAATTAATTTGGAACTACTTTGCTTTATTTAAATTTAATACCAGCCACTACTTATGTAGGTCCATGCTCCATGGATATTTATATCAATTTAAGTATAATTGCTAATTTAAAAATTTGGGTTATTTTACATAAATCTTAATCTTATTCCTAATTAAATCGAGCTCAAATGTATTATACAAATAATGTTCCCAATATGGAAATTTTGTAATAAATGAATTTATAGCCACCATATTAAAATGCATACCGGGTAAATATTGGCCATATTATTTATGTCCTTTTCAATTCATTACACTGTGCATACCTATGAAAATAAAAATTAATTTAATTAAATATTTATTTGTTATCCAGTTTGTTTAACTATGGTTCAGGTCATGTAGAGGCGTAAATGAACTAATGCAACTCGTGAGTTATTTAAGATCAACTTGAAACAAAATCGAATTCGTTTTAAAAATATTTAAGTCGAGCTCGAGATTTGAAGTTCGAACATATCTTAAATTATAATTTTACTCTTAATAATTTATTTTTTACATTATAGTTTCTATTTTCAATTTTTTATAGAAATTTAAGTTTTTTATTGACATCAAGTTGGAATTTATCTAGTTATTTATCAAATCCAGCTCAAACTGATCAGTATTCGAGTAGAATGGTTTACGCTACTAACGCAATGTACTTTGGAATAATAGTAAAAATATATTTGCAGAAAACCCATGCTTTATGAGTTATTTACCATAAAGTAATTTCAAAAGTTAGTTAAACAAATCCCATTATAAAAATTCGAAACTGAAACACACTCTTCAGTTTGGTTTACTAAAATCCACACACACACTCTCTCTCTCTCTCTCTTCCTAGAGCACATCCATTCTCTCTCTACATGACCGCCCGTTCACGCCAGCTGGGAGGTGTAAATTCACCGCCGGCGCCGTCGAATAACTCCTCGCAGCCTATCGAAACTCTCGACTCCGACTTCGTAGTAATCCTCGCCGCTCTTCTCTGCGCCCTCATCTGCGTGCTCGGCCTCGTCGCCGTTGCTCGATGTGCCTGGATCCGCCGCATCTCCGGCAGAGCCTCGTCCACCACCGCTCAGGCGGCAGCGCAGAGGCGGTCGGCCGCCAACAAAGGTCTTAAGAAGAAGGTCCTAAAGTCGCTGCCTAAACTGACCTACGGCGAAGACGTGGAGCAGGTGGAGAAGCTCTCTGATTGCGCCATTTGCCTGGCGGAGTTCGCCGCCGGCGAGGAAATCCGTGTGCTGCCGCAGTGCGGCCATGGATTCCATGTCGGATGTATTGACACGTGGCTAGGATCTCATTCGTCGTGTCCGTCTTGCCGCCAGATTTTGGTTGTGGCGCGGTGTCAGAAATGCGGCAATTTGCCGGCGGCGGCTTGCGGCGCCGCAGCTCGGCCTGAGCTAAGTGAAAATGTGAATGGGTTTTTGCCTTAATTTAATTACTGCTTAATTTGGAGAGTAGGAACTTGCAGATGCAACTACTGTTAGAATTTACAAGAGATGGTCTTTTTTTCAAATAATTTTTTTGTTGTATATAATTTAGTTTTCTTATTGGTAGTATTAGAAATTTAAATTACCAAATCAAATTTCTGGAATTTGCTTGGTTTGATTAATTTAGACTTAAAAAAAAAATCAAGATGATGGATATTTTTTATAAAATAAATTATATTCAGAAATGTATGTTGCTTAATTAAATTGATATAAATTTTTAAGAAAATGATAAACTGTGCATTGTATGCAATTCAAGATCTGCTCAGTAACGACGTATAATGACCACATTTCTCGTTATATGAAAAATGAAATGAATAGGTATTTTGAATTTTTAATACATCAACCGTTGACATATTAAGATTATTAAGATATATCCACAATGGGTACGATAATCAAACTATAATTTTTTATTTTTTATGTTTCCCTCGTAGAATTTGAACTCAAAAATTGAAACAGGCTAAAGGAAAATATAGAGCCAGTGTTTGCAAATATCATTATGCAAATTATTAGTCTATTTTACCTTTTCATGTATTTCCTACAATTTTTAGTTACATAGTAAATAATTCAGAATTGGAGACATTAGGACTTTTCACATAAACTCATCTCAATATGAGATGATTTGATGAATAGTTAAATTCATTATACTAACACTTGTTCGATATTGATGAATTTAAATTCACCTATTTTGAATTCTTTTGTATTAAATCATTCGATACAACCTTATACAATTGTTTTTTTTTTTTTTAAGTTATTTACTCACACTATAGATAAAAACATAGAATAAGATTTAGAAAAGAACAAAGAAAGAAAAAACATAAACCAACATTTTGTGGGTAGCTTTTTAATTTACTTAATATTTTATTAATAAGCATAAGTTGATGAGCCACCTTTGTTGAATTTAGAAGTGTCCTCTTTTAATATATACCAACATTTCAATAAAATGATAGTGGGTGGAGTTAGGGTAAATATTCCATGTTGAGGAGACCAATAGACCTAAGAAGAAAATGGGACCCACAACTTGCTTTTGGGTAATAGATAAAATCTTTTGGACAACTTTGTATAGTAATTAGCTAGATTCCTTAAGTAAAGATTTGAACTAACCTTTATCTTTAATCATAATCATGTGAACTTTATCTTCGATCAATTATTACACTTAAAAGTATTCTTCCCTAATACAAAAGTGACATTATTTTAATAGCTTGATTCTTTGCTAGATAAGTTTATAAACTAGGTTATCTCAACAAAAAAAAAAAAAATGATAAAAAAATTTTGTTTTTTAAGAGAAGAAAATGACATTAAAATCAAGGATATAAATTTCTAGGTTTTTTAAAGATCAGTGAAAGTTTGTGCACAAAATTGATTGATCAAACTCAAACACACCATACATACAAATCTTCCACCTCTACTTTGAACTACTATATTCATATCAAATCAATTGAAATATTACATTACATCAACAATAGTAAAACATATATTAATAATTTCTAGTCCAATAATTTTCTCTCCGCTGAATCTTTCTCAAACTGAAAACAGAACCAATTTTTGAATGTGATTTACAAATAGAATCATGTCATGTTTATATATGCAATCAACATCTCTTCATAAATAATCTGCAATCACAAAAAATGCTTCCTTGGCAACAACAATACCAAGAACAATCTTCTTTACATTATACACTTATTACATTTTAGTAGCGAGTAAAAACCGAGAATCAACGACCTAATAAAGGTAACGATGATGATAGTATTACGATTACTTAGTGAACTTGACATCGGGATTTCTTATAGGTTTGAGCCACATATCGGCCATTATACGCGACGAGAGGCTCCAAAGCACGCTCGGCCCCTTTGAGACGACCCGTTTGGCTTTCTTCCCTGCAGCCTTTCCCATTCCATTACCCACCAACCATTGCAATGCGGTTAGCTTCTGCTTTTCCGTGTCCCACCCGTGTTTTGACCCTTTTACCCCTCCGACTTGTACACTCCCCACTTTGTACCTCTTCTCCTCTCCGTATAACTCCTCATCAACAAGTGTAGCATGTATCAGCCCCACCATAGGCCCTCCTACGCCCTCGTATTGTCTGATTGGATCGCGTAGCTGAACAGTCACGGCCATGGTTATCGTCTTCTCTTTCACTTTGATCCAATCATCAATTGGAATAGCAGAGGCTAATACCGTCTTTTCATCATCATCATCAACAAGTGGTGAAATGTCGAATGGAGCTTCTTCTTCTGATACATCTGCTTGGATTTTCAATGCTTCTATGGCCATACTCTCCATCTTCTGCATTGAGAAGGGCAGAATTTCGTCCGGTGTTAGAGGCTCGTTGCTCACGTTCCATATCCCCGTTGAGACCCTCTCTTTCCGCCCGTTGTTGAGGGCACTCACCATCGATTTCAGGGCAGCTATGGCCCGGGCAGCGCTGGAGGTTGCCCCTTCCTTGTTGCGGCCATGGATGATGGCCGAAGCTATGCCTTCGAAGGCTATCTGCTCTGCTGTTTTCCCTATCAGGTCATCCATGGCCATCAATGTTGTCATCTCTGAGGCCATTTTATCCGCCCCCATTGCTCCCAATTTTTGCAACAGCTCTAGTCCTGTTTTCTCTGATTCAATCACCATTGGCTTCGACATCTGCATTGCCAGCTTCGGCCTTTCTTTTCTGTCCACAATGGTGTCCAGAGGGTTCATGGCTGCTAAGTATCCCCCGTCTCGTGTTTGGACGATGCAGCCTAATCCCTTGCCAAGATCTGGCAAGAATGTTTCCTCCTTGGCATCATCATCCTGGTTGTACTTTTCGACTTCCTTGGTCGGAGATATGATCTTGGCCTTGACATCATTGTCATCATCCACTTCCAGCATTTGAAGAAACTCCCTCGTTACTTTATCTTCATCTGGATCCAATGCTTGTGATCCCGTTTCTTCTTCGGCTTCTTCTTCGTCTTTCTGGGCCTTCCCCATCATAGACTCAAGTGCTTTGATCTGCTGAGCAATGGAATCAAGCTCACTCATTCTCATCACATGGGACTCATCTTGCACCACCTCCTTCACAACCTCACTCGAAACCGATCTTTTATCCGAGTTCACCTCAGATTGCTCTTCTTCTTCCTGGATTTCAACACCTTTATCAACTACATCAAAATCAGGGAGATCAATGTCTTCAATCCTGGTTTCTTGTGGCTTCTTCTCCGGGGCGGGCTCATCAAGATTCAAATCATCCATTCCTTGCAAACGATCATCATCCAATTTCTGCGACGAAGGTGTGGTCCAGTTCTTCATTCTTGGACTAGGAACACTGAAGGATGATTTCGACTGCCTTCGAGCAATGGAGGGACTCTTCTTCGGCCTCTGCCCCTCTGCCTGAGTGTATATCCCAACTCCACCATCTTTCTCCATTATCTGAAAGCCTAGCTTCAACACGAGCTCACCACCTTTGGCCTTCCCCAACAGCTTCAAGGTCGTGTCCCATTGCCGGACCCTGGAGCCTTGCAAGCTCTTCTCGATGGATTCTTGAATCAGGCCAGTTAAG
This sequence comes from Scutellaria barbata, assembly GCA_028654395.1. Classification (NCBI taxonomy): domain Eukaryota; kingdom Viridiplantae; phylum Streptophyta; class Magnoliopsida; order Lamiales; family Lamiaceae; genus Scutellaria; species Scutellaria barbata. The sequence continues at coordinate 318,493 of CM053651.1, read as the reverse complement.
TCCACTGTACTCCTTCCGAAATCCAGCTCCTCAGCATCAACTGCCACCACGTAGATCAGAAACGGCCTCGGCTCGAACTTCATCTGGGTCCCACCGCCTGCAGGGCTGTAGTACACGTGGCATCTCACGAACAACGTCTCTTCGAAATCTGCAGCCATTTGCGAGACTCTTGAAGGCATTGTCTGAACCAGTCCATCTTTGCTCTCTTTCTTTCTCACACACACAGATAAGCGGAGACCATTCATTGATGCAGGAAGGTTCTGAACCGTTACTACTTCAATGGAGAAGAGGCAGCTCAGCTTCTGCATGGTGATGTGACTCAGAGCTCGAATAGGTTTCCACTTCCATATTCCTTTCTTCTCTGCAACCGAGGAAGACGTGGGTGCTTCGTCGCTCCACTTGCTGCTGCTCTTCTGAGCTGACGAGGCATTGATCGTCTTCTTATCGTCTACGGCGGCGTCTGCCTTTGGCCTGGACCGCCATGGAGACAGAGACATGCGCCTGGACCTGGGCTTGGGGTTGAGATTGAGATCATCTTTGTCGACATGGCTGATCTCGTCTGGTGAGATCAATGGAGGAACTGCGGTTCTGGGGAGAGCAAGAGAGGCTGTTCTTCTAGTCGTGGTGTGGGCTTGGAACATCGTCTCGCTCAGTGCTTCCAGTTCGTGAAGGATTTGAGTGCCCGATTTTCTTGAGCTTGGATGCTCTTCTGCCATGCTTGATCAACAGCAATTTTCAAGCTGATTGACAAGATTAATTGATTCAAGAGATGTAGGAATGATGATAAGTAGGTGGTTGTTTCTGAGCCAAGAATTCAGTTTGGTTGTATGTGTGAAGGATAAGGATATAACGTTGATGTCTTCTATTTCTATCATTTTTTTTGGAAACTTTAGATAAGACAATGAGAGGAGGAAATATAGAGAGAATTTATTGCTTGTTTTGTACCAAAAAGAAAAAGAAAAAGGAGTTAAGTAATTTACTCACTTGTCAATATTACAAATCAAGCATATATTCTCTCACAATTTATATTTCATCTTATATTTTATTATTTTTAATATATATCATATCTTACTTAAAAATATTATTAATGAAATTTAGTATCTATAATCAGATTATTATTTTAGAATATTAAATGAAACACATAATAAAGTGTTTTAATTTTATGAAAACAAAGGTCAAAATAAGGAAGGAAAGGACAAAACATTTCATCTCACAAACTCTTTTCATATATTAATTATTATTATTATTATTATCCATCAATTGCTAAAATTCTATTATTGTCTACTTTCCAATTGTGAAGATGCAATGCTACGGATTTATAGGCACTATTATCACGGCCAACTTTACCTATATTTGTACACTTCATTAATACTATTTTACCACTTGATATTTTTATAAACCACACCAAAATTACTCCAAAAAAAGGTACATATTTAGCTATATTAAATTTAGCATCTACATTATTTAAGGAAATTAATAATGGAAGGGCAACTTCAGCTGAGGAGAGAGGATGAAGAACAAGAACAAGAGAGAGAAACAAAAATGCACGAGCTCCCATTGCAGAGCAGTCCATATCTGAGGTGCACTGATTTAGAAGAATTTAAGTTTATCGGTTATGGCTCCGCCACGAAAGGCCAGCTCACCGGCGGCACCACCACCGCCACCGCCGACGGAAGTCGTGTTTACATCGGACAAGCTGATGCCATTGACCGGAAATTAAAGTGATTTTTGTTCGTTTGTTGCTTAGGATGGTGTCTTGTGTCACGTTATTGTGGAATTTTTTTTTCTTCCTTCCATTTTTGAAGATTTAATGTTTGTTTTTGGAATTTTATAACATACTCTTTGGTTTTTTGATGCACGTTAAATTGTTTCATTTCTATTGTATGTGATATCTTATGATTATATTTTTATAATATATGTTCCTTATTTTAAAATTAGGTCGATACCCCGATCGAAATTAAAATATATAACTAATTTTCTTTAATTATAAGATTCATTTTTCCTATAATAGAGTTTTTTTTGTAGAAAAATATTGATATTCAAGAGTTCCAAACCATTTTTTTTTCCAACTAGATTTAATATTTTAGACAAATGATATTGTTTTTATTTTTCCAGAAAAGACAACACTTTTTTTTTCTTTGAATTTGAAATGGACCCAAATCAAATATATATTTAAAATCAGCCCAATAAGATTAAGCCACATTAGAACGATTTTAAGAAAGATAAATTCTATTTTACAGTCAATTACTTACTCACCACTCACCAGTCAACACAACCATCACGTTCACATAAAATGTCTTTTTTACCCTTAAATCCACATGGTGTTGGATCCTTTAATATTCTCTATATATATCTTTTTTGAATTATAATTAAAAAATAAAATTTTATTTAAATGGTTAATTCATACCACAAATTCGTTGCTTAAGTGGTATCTCATTTTTAATTTTATTTAAATAATCCATTCATATCATTAACTTATAGATCAAATGACATCTCATTTTTATAAAGATGTAGATTATATGATGATCAAGATTCATAAACCACATAAATTTTCTAATCTTTGTTTTCTTCCTTCAAATTCTTGTAACTTATTAAAATTTATATATATAAAAGAAGGTTTTGATTCTCTTAAATGTTGACAAGTGGCACTCTCTGAAGATGCCACCTCAACTTTCCCAAATTCTTTAAATAATATATATATATATATATATATATAAAGGTTTTGGCTTTCTTAAATGTTGACAAGTGGCACTCTTCAAAGATGTCACCTCAATTCAAGAATTTTTTTTTTTTAAGTTTCATGACTTGGAAAACGGGAACCGATGAAATTGAAGAAAAATCAATTTAAGAAAAGTTATAAGGAGCTATCAATATTAACTTAACTTGATTGTGATGGAGATATAAATTAGATATATATTTGATGAAAATTTTGATAGATTTTATTATAGTTAATATCTTTATGATTGATTTTATATTTTAGGATCTTAGGTTTATGTTAGTATAAATATGAGTTATTTTTATTATCTTAGGAAATTGATTGATTTATAAAATAAGAAAAATGAGTTTTTTCTAAATGTTACACCCGTTATTTTCAAAATTAACGGATTTCATAATTCATTTTTCAAGCATCGACTCTCAACCAACTAGCAAGGAGTAATAACGGTCGTGCAAAGGTTCGGTTGAGAATCCTTTAGGTGGAGTAAAGTATGTAAGTAACCTATTAAAATAGAGAAAAATAATTTTACTATATTTATTAACAAAAAAAAATATTTTTACTTTTATTGTAAAATGTAAAATATTGGGTTGAAATATAGATTCAAAATTCTCGTCAACAATATTATTTTTAAGAATATAGAATTTTTTTAATCTAATTTATAAAAAAGATTACATAAAAATATATTATATATATGTATATATATAGCTATATATATGGATAATTTAGTTCTTTTAATTACATCAGTTTAGTAAGTTGGACGAATTGAAAGATAGTTAATTTGTTTCGTTGATCCTTTATTCTTTTAGATTTTTCTTATGCAATTGACTATTTTATTTGTATATTAAGTACAATTTAACTCGATAATGTTTTCAATTCATTATAATTAATATATTCATATAAGAATTATATTCATTTTATCCAAAATGTATTCAACTCGTGATTTAAATATAATATATTTTAATATAATTGACAAACAAAATTATTTTCCACTAACTTCTTCATTTATATACTCAATAAAAAAATATAAAATAAAAAACATAAAAAAAAAAAAAGAATAGAAGCTCGTGCATTGCACAGATTCTTAATCTAGTAATAATAATGATCCATTCGTGGACTACAAATCAAATTGGTAATTACTGTATTTATGACTAAAATTTTTAAAGTGAAATAGCATGATCTTCAATCAAACTTATACGAAACTTGAAATTACATAATAACAGCCACATTAATAGTTTTTTTTATTTATTATAAATTTAATAGTTTAGCCAAAATTAAATTAAGTCATATTCAAAAACTTACATTTCTAATTTGAAAGGTAAATCTATATAATCAACCACAAACAATAAAACATTAACAATTAGTAATAAGGCGTTAGTACGTAAGAGAAACTACTTAAGTAATCATTTTATAGTCAAATTAATTTCAACATGTTTAAACTTATCTTGTATATTTATTATATAAAAATGTGGATGTTAGTTATAAAATATAGATTGCGAAATATATTTTTATTAAAATATATCATTTAAGATTATAATAGTAAGAGTTTATTACTAAAATTGTTCTCTAATTTAGGGGTTTGACAGTTTAAAACTTTAATTTTTTGGACAAACAATTTAGAACTTTATTTTTTCGGATTTTATGAATTTTTGCTTAATTTAAGCTTGAATTGTTCAATTAAACTTAAATTACACTTGAATCGCACGTGAGATCGCGAATTTAAATTTTTCATACTAATTTTATTGATGTGACTTTTAAATTTAAATTTTATTTATTTTTCAAATAAAAACCAAAAAATAGCCGATCTGTTCATCGTTTCTCTAGTCTCCACCTTCACCAAATCGCACCGCATCTCGCGACCTCACTCTCACTGTTCTCCATAGCCTCTGATGCGTACCGTCGGTCATCTACTTCAAATCTGCTACAATACTATCAATTTACTCGCTTCGAGCATAGTCGCATCGCCTTCATCTCCAAGCACCGCCGCCCATCTCCATTCACTGACATAAATCTGACCTCCGTCCTCGACGCATAAGAAAGGTGCTGTTACTCGTGTCAAGAACCAAGGTTCATGTGGTATGTATCCTACTTAGATATTGAATGCTTATATGCTCGATATATTAATTCTTGATATATATGAAAAACGTAGGCAGTTGACAGTGGCATATAAAACAGATAGTGACAGGGAACTTAACAGAACTGTCTGAGCAAGAGCTGATCGGTTGCGACAGAGCTTATAACAATGGCTGCAATGGGGGCCTCATGGATTACGAGTTTGCTTTCATTGTTTCCAATGGTGGGCTTCATAAGGAGGATGACTATCCGTACCTAATGGAGGAAGGCACCTGTGAAGAAAAGAGGGTGAGTGATATTTATAAGCAACTGATGATCATCATATATATATATAACTGTAAATTTTGATGAAGTTAATTAATGAAGTACAATATGATCAGGATGAGGCAGAGTTAGTGACGATTAGCAGCTACCATGATGTACCAGCAAACGACGAAAAGAGTTTGTTGAAAGCGCTGGCAAACCAGCCATTAAGTGTGGCCATTGATGCTTCTGGTAGAGATTTCCAGTTCTATAGTGGGGTATGTATATGATCAATATGAACATGTTTGATTCTTGCTAATTAGCTTCAAAAAGATTCTATGTTTGATGAGTTTTGGTGGTTGCAGGGTGTGTTTGATGGGCACAGTGGAACGGAGCTCGATCACGGGGTGACAGCAGTTGGATACGGGTCGAGCAAAGGATTGGATTCCGTGATAGTGAAGAACTCGTGGGGGGAGAAATGGGGAGAGAAAGGATACATAAGGATGAAGGGAAACACTGGCAAAGCTGAAGGGATGTGTGGGATTAACAAAATGGCCTCATTTCCTACCAAAACCAAGTGACTTTGAATCAACTCTTTTGCCTTTGTTTTCTGTCTAATCTTCTTGTTTCATGATTTTTCCATGTTTAACGAATACCACAATGTTTTTTGTTAACCATTTTAAATTGTCAAACTGTACCAATGCATAATGATCTCACTGTTGATCTTAACTTGTCTTGTTCATATGCGATGTTTCATATTCATTCACCTGATCAACCTTGGACCTTTAAGTTGATCAATTGATCAATGATTTGAAATAAATGAAAAACTCTGAATGAATATAATTTCTAATGATTTTGTATTCAAGATTCTATGGTATACAAGATCTCTTCTAATGAAAAGACCAAGACCACAAGTCCAATCATCTCTCTCTCTCTCTCTCCAAATTTGGCTAACTACAAGACATGAAAGACACAAAGATTGATTATGGTGATACTTGAATACATGGAACTGTAATGCACCTCAAGAAACACACAGATCCATTAGTCTCATCCTCTTCATTCTCATTCTCCTCCAATGATCTCCCCTTCGTCTCCGGCGTGAACAAGTACGTAATCACCATTCCCACCACACAAACTCCCCCAAGAATCACCAACGATGCTGTCATTCCAATCCCTTTGCTATAACCATTCTCGCTCTCACTATGCGATGCCCACAAAAACCCCACCGACCCGATAATCGCTCCGATTTTCCCCGCAGCGCCAGAGATACCATGGCACGTTGACCGGAACCTGGCCGGGAAAAGTTCCGCAGGTACGATGAACGTGGTGGTGTTGGGACCGAAGTTGGCGAAGAAGAAGGTTAGACCATAAAGGATCATGAAACCTATGTTAGTATTATTTTGCCAATAGTTCTGGTAAGGAATCCCAATGGCTAATAACCCTAAGGCCATAAAGAGGAACCCCATGAATTGGATTCTTACTCTCCCAACACGATCGATGAAGTAGACCGTCGCGTAGTAGCCCGGGATTGTGGAGCAAATGGCAATGATTGCTTGGAGCTTTGCAACGTGAAAGGCCTCTTGAAAAGCGTTCATTTCGGCCTGTTTAGGGAGGTACTGGGAGTATATTTGGGATTGGAAGAGGTTGCTGCTGTAGAAGACGACGTCGACTAGGAACCAGGTGGCGGCGCAGGCGAAGAGGTTCGGGCCATGGCGGCGGAGGAAGGGTTTGGAGAAGAGGGAATAAGGGTTTGATGGTGGATGAATTGTGTTGTTTGAAGATGGTTCTTCTTCTAGTTCTTCAGCTATTTGGCTAAGTGAAACAGATAGCACTTTCTGCATGTCCCTTGCTGCTTGCTCCACATTTCTCTCCACCAATGCTGTGTACCTGTTAGGTTTTCGAGGAAAATGCGAAGTTAAAACACTATATTTAAGTCTAAAAGACTAACTTTTCAATCTTAATATTAACATACTAATTTTTTAATTTTGATGATTTTACGAGAAATATTCGAAACCACGAATTTCAGGTCCAAGCTGCATAAGATTTAAGGTTTTTCCTGAAGTGATTTGACCCAAAATTCGTGTAATTATATTTTATTTGAGTGGTCAATTACTCATTAAGTTATAGAATTTTATACTGACCTCGCCGTCTCCGGCATCATCATCCTCCAGTAATACGTAAGGCCGGCTGGCACTGCCCCGATCATGAAAATCAGCCGCCACGCCAAGTCGGCCACCTCCGGCGGCTCCTCACCAGGCAAAGCTCTCGTGGCGTGATCAAACACGGCACACACCACCATCGTCACGGTGGAGCTGACCAGAATCCCAAACCCTTGCATCGAAAACACGGCAGCTATGAACGCGCCTCGAGTTCTCCGGTTAGAAAACTCGGACATGATGGTGGCAGAGAGCGGGTAGTCGCCGCCTATCCCGACCCCAAGCACAAACCTGAAGAAGCCTAGGGTAAGCAGCACGCATGTCCTGGACGTGCACATAGAGAATCCGCACCAGATGGAGCTCAGCACCATCAGCATGAGGGACAGGCCGTACACGCGCCGCCGCCCGATGCGGTCGCCAAGGTAGCCGAAGACGAGCTGGCCGATGACGGTGCCGAGGAGGACAGCGGCCACCATGGCGGAGGTGACGGCGGCGGGGATTTCGTATCGTGGGTGGTCTTTGTAGTAAATGCGGCCGAGGAGTTTGACGATCGGAGGGATGCAGAAGAGGTCGTATGCGTCGGAAAACAGCCCCATTCCGGCGACGATGATGGCTTTGAAGTGATAGAACTGGGTTTTCGCTGAGTCTAGAGCTGAAAGAACCTTCAACGCCATTTTTTTCTTCTTCTTTCAAGATCAAGAGAGATTTTTCTTTTAAGTGATGAGACTAATTAATTAAAATGGAATTTAATTAGGTGTATTTATAAACAAGAATAGAAAGAAGAGATGCAATGACTTTTAGCATGACTCCAAGTCTCAAATAGTTTATCTTATCATCAACATTATCGATGGATGTCATCTAAGTAAATTAAAATCTATAATAAATAAATAAATATGTATATGTACGGATCAACATCACATCATTATACAATGTGATTGATATTTCTTGGATTTGAATATATTAACAATGGAGGTGGAATTGATTTGAGGAAAGGGGGAGGGAGTTTCGGGCAAGGAAACAAGAAAATACTTTCGACAGCATTATTTTCTATAATTCTTGTGGAAGAATATTCGAATCGCATATTTATAATTTAATGAATTATAAGAAGTGTTTCTAGGTTAATTAAAGGGTTGATATCCCATCCTACCCCAATATATATAACCAATCCCCTTTTATACCATATTTCATATAAAATATCTCTTTCCTACCACAATCAATATAAACATGTATGTTTTATACCCATTTTTCAAAGAAAAATACTATTGCACCCTTGTTGACTTTTATAAATTTCCAAAATGCCATTTATGCCATTAGCAATTTTCTTTTTCCAATCCTTATACTTATTAGATCCGGATTAGCCCTCTGATCAATATCAGGCCCAACATGCTTCCGTAAATAAAATAAAACTGAGTTTAAATCATACCTCGTCTTTGTCTCTTAAGTTCCCTTGGACCTCGGTTCAGGTTTTATGGATCAAAGATCCAACCACTCGCCCGCAGTCTATGGTTCTGAAACCGATTTTCTTGGGAACCCTGATCACACTCCTTTTCAACGGCCACCTGCCTTTAAGGAGGTCACGGGGAGACGCACTACTGGATAATTTTTCACTCAGAATTATAAAATTTTTGGACAGGATGTCGGAAAGCAAAAGCCTTGTTTATTGAAGAAAATAAACTAAACTATTTTACAATGTATATCTTCTCCACCATTGGAAGAGAAACTTGAATTAGCCTATCATGGCTAAGACTCGTGAAGGGGAAACCCCCATAAACAGGAAAGCTTGAAAGCTATACTATTACAGACTTGAGAGAAGATTTCTCGAAAAACTTAGAATGAAAGAGAAGGTGTCGATTTTCGATGATCCTCTTCTGAGGCGGAATGCCTCCTTTTATAGGCCTTAATGTACTCCTGTTGAGGTTGCATTATTGCCTTTGCCAGCTTGCAATCCATTAAATGAGTGGGTAATGGGCCAGCTTCCTTTATTTCTCACCTACCGTTTGGTAAGTGCCTCTACCACCTTCGTTGTCTTCTTGCGTCGGCAACGAATCTCTTGATGAGTGGAGGGGTCCTCCACGTTTGTCCTCTTTAGTCCAGATGCTGATTTCTTCAAAGATGGCGGGACCAACCACTATCTTATGTCTTAATAAGCATCCTATGCTGTTTATACCGTATCCTATTACATTGTTTAGAATACAATACAGCTTGTTTACAATCGAGTCTAATTAGACCCGTTTCCTCTTATTACATTTTTGGTTTTTATTTTCTAAAACCCCTTCCCTTTTCCCTTTTTCTTTGGGTAGTCGAGTTTGTCCTTTTTTATTTTGAAACCCTGTCCAAACAGCGGTTTCTCTTGTGTTTGACAGTAAGAGCATATCCGCTCTCCCCATCTCCCGATATGTATCATATTACATATCTTCTTCCTTGTTTGTTCCGTGGCAGGAACCTTGTTTTCCCAGATTAATTTCCTCTTATTTTCAAAAAGGTTTTCAGCAAATCCGGTAGTTGTTCCTGTCATAGAATTTAACAGGAATGATCCATTCACAGAATTATGAAATATTTTGAATGGATACTTTACTTTGTCCATCTCAGTGAGACAGACCCAAAGACCCCAAGCTCGCCTAGTAGATATATCATTTTCAGTCAAGGCGACTACCAAAGGGCTGTTTTCTGGGGGTGTTTTGGCTCTGTTAATCGCCCCCATCTCAGGTCTCTGTAGTTTTATGAATTGAAAAACCAGATGAGACCCTTTTCCTGTAATTTCTGGAGCAGCAGAGATAATTTTTAGCTCCAGTATATCTCCTCGACCCAAGTATGGGTTGTTCTGCCATGAATCGTGCACAGCAGTAGAAATCCAATCCGGTAATTTGGAAATTTCCGGAAAGTTGGGTGCGGTAGTAAAAATTGAAGCAATTGCTCCAAAATCGAACCATTCCCGCACATCATGAGGGTTTACCCCCGGGAGCATCCAAAGTCTTGGATACTTGCCAGACCAATCAGCCGTAATTTTGTTTGGATTGATCCCATTTCTTGTTATCAATTTCTCCCATATTCTTTGGTAAACCTGCAGAGGAGAAATAGCTTGATTAGTGTTAACCTGTCTAGGGCCAGTCTGGGGCCTTAGGTTAACCTCTCCCTCTTTTACCCCAGAGGTGCTAGGTTGACTCGGGTTGTCTGGAATTGCTTCCTGACCTTCCGAATTAATAATTTTATCGGAATCCGATAAAACACTTGGTTCGGCCTTATCAGTCTTTTCACCGGTATCCGATGAAAAACTTTTATCAGCAGGATGTCCTGCTTCGGGTATAAAAGTACCCTGTTTGTTCATCGATGATGAACTTCTCTCGTATATTTCTTTCTGCATCACCGATGGTGAACAGGCCTTGTTTACAGGATCTACTAATGCATTCCACAAATCATTATTTGAAGTTATGGTTGCATGTAGAGTCTTTTGGACTTTGTCCAAATCAGCTTTCTGGACATAAGATGCCGCTTCGGCTCTTACCCTTAATTCCTCAAAGGCCTTGTAATGCATCTCAAGGTTTTCCCTAAGATGCCTTGCTCGTATTGTGATGGAATCTGCTTCAAGGATATCCATCTCTTGTTAAGAAATCTGCAAGAACATTCTCATTAGATTTCACAATGACAATATCGAAAATATAATATTGGCATTCTGCTTGCCACCTGATAATACGTGCTTTTTCGATTTTGGATTCAAGCTTGTTTTTCAAAAAAGCTTTAACGTTAGTATTATCAACTTTTAATATAAATTCTTTGGCTAATAAAAATAAAGGCCATTTTTTAAAAGCCTTCCAAACAGCAAAGAATTCTTTCTCATTAATATGCCAAACTCTGGCCTGTTGTTCTGTAAACAACCCTCCAGTGTATCTACATGGTTCTTCACCCGTAGATGTCTTTCGCATGAGCACTGCTGCCCATCTGAAATCATTAGCGTCTGTGTAGACGACTAACTGATCCTCATCTTGGGGAATCGCGAGTTTTGGTAAGTTACTACAAACCTGTTTTAGCTCACGAACTCTTTGGGAATGAATATCTTCCCATTTCCATTTGGTCTTCTCATCCTTTTGTAATAAAGGACGGAAATCCTTTCTATATTTTGCCAAGTCCTTAATGAATGAACCTGCAAAATTAATCACTCCTAAGAAGCTTTGAAGGTGCTTCTTATCTCTAAGAACATCTGGAAAATTGCAGATTTTCTCCACAATATGTTCCTGTAGTTCCATTCCTGCATGGTCAATAATAACACCGAGAAACTCGATTCTATTAACCGCGATTATTGCCTTCTTTTCAGAGAGCACTAATCCTTCTTTATGACATGCTTCTGAAAATATTTCAAGATGCTTTAAATGATCTTTCATATTTTTAGAGGCAATTAAGATATTGTCTATGTAAACAAACATAAACTCAAAATAATCTTTAAATAGATTATCCATCTTTCGTTGGTATATCTGAGGTGCATTCGCAAGACCCATAGGCATTACGTTCCAGATATACTGACCTTGTGGTGTAGAAAAAGCAGTTAATTTCTTAGACTCTTTTTCTAACTTAATCTGGTAAAATCCAGACTTACAATCAAACTTTGAAAACACTTTTGACCCTTTAATACAATCAATTAAGTGTTCTCTACTTGGAATGTAATAACCATCAAATTCGGTAATCTTATTAATACCTTGATAGTTAATTACTAACCTTGCTTTTCCTCTCTTTATTTCGCCATGGTTTCTTACCAAAAACCCTGGGCTACTATAGGGAGAAATACCTGCTTCGATCAGCTTGAGATCGATATGCTCTTTGATAATCTTTTGCATATCTTTTCGATCTTCAAGATTCATCTGTATCGGCTTGTATCGAACCAACTCATATCTGTGTTGTTCTTTTACCTTCAACGTTGCTTCTATCTGGTTTTTGTCCCACCAGGCTAAAGGATTTTCATTGTAGTTCCTCTGAATTAGCCTTTTTACATTTTCGAGAGAAAGTAGACTTTCCTCATTAATGTCAATCTGGGGTGGTCCTTCTTGTAAGGCATTTTTCAGAAACTTAATAGTTTCTTCATGTGCCTCTTCCATTCCTTCTTGTCTGTATGACAAAAGAGCTTCACCAAATTTTCTCTTATCCTGTATTTTTGGATGAGTTAACTTGGCTTCATTATCACCACGTTTGCTGTGAAAATCAATAGGCATGATCCTATTAAAAGCCTTTTCTCGCCGCAAAACCTGTATCATACTCCCACAGTTAGTAGTAAAGGTTAACAGGTTCTTGTGATTATCCTGCTCATATTTTGCAAAAGTTTGGATAAAATTGTTACCAAGCAAAATATCAGCACCTGTGTCATGAATATAGATTGGTGGCATTCTTACTTTATACCAAGGGGTATCGAATGCTCCTCCGATCATTATTCGTGTTTCTCGAATACCTTTATTGAGTATAAGGATCTTCTGTGAGAAGTCTCTTCCTGCAATAAGAGGTAATTTTTCCACTGCTTCGCTGGGAAAAACTCCTGGCTTTGCTGTGCAAATGCCTGAACCTGAGTCAATATAAGCTGCAAAATATTCCGTCTTATATTGTTCATATAATATCCCTACAGATATATATATAGAGAAAATACTTGTCATTCAGAATCGTTTGGATAGATTCCTCTTTTCCAAGATTCTAACAAGTTTATCCTTGAGCTTCTAACATTATGCTCACGGATCAACTCTTGAAACCTTACTTGATGAGTCTGTCCATTATCCCGCATTTCTCTAATGCGTTCTGTCAACTCATCTTTCTCTTTTCTGAGATCCCGGATCTCTTCATCAATACACCTTCCGGGCATGATTCAGAACCTGTCTGGATTGTTTGGATAAATCCTTCTCCTCCAGCGTTCTAGCATGTCTATTCGTGCGTTAATTTGACTTATTTTTAACGCAGCCTCTTGTATCCTTATGACATCTTGGATACTTCTTTGTTCTGGTAGATTTTGCTCTCGCAAAGATCTTAACAAAGCTATCGCCTGGTCTCTTTGTATCGTGAGATTCATAATCTCTTGATCTAACTTGATTCCTGGCATAATGGTTTTATTCTACCCTGATTGTATGTCCATCAAGGTCGAACTCCATCCATTTCTCATCTCTTCTCCAGGGCTTATGTTCCTCAAGGAAATTTATCCCTAGGGTCATAACTCCTTTAGTTATGCCTGCACTTCCTGTAACAGATACATGATATCCTGCAATTTCTAACATGCCTTCATATCTGTTAATACTTGGTTGTTGTAAATGATATATCTCCTCACAAGGAAACAAATTATCAGTTTTAGATATATCAAAAACAATATGGATTTCTTTCCATTCATTATTAGGGCATTTAATTTTTACATTTCTTACCCTAATCTTTTGTGGATACAAATCCTCACTTGGTTCTTTTCCTTTTAGGCTTAAAATCCTACCCTCGGAAAAGGACAACCTGTTACTAATTTCAGAATCAAACCTTAATGATCTACTGTTTAGAATAGGTTGATCTTTGATTAGCAAGTTGACACCGCCTAACCTTGGTATTTTAATTGGGTCAGGTGTCATAACTTTGGCGAATTCCTTGAAAATTCTAGGAATTTCTATATACTCCTTTCTAAGAAACATATCCGAATGATGTGTATTAGAAAGAGCATATGCAATTCTATACGTGATAGAATATGGTCTATTTCCTTCTTTCATAAGATCAGGTCTTTTAAAATCCTGATGAAGGGTTAAGACTCTACTAAAATCTTGGTCTGCTAGGTTATATGCAATCCTAGGATGTATGTCAAACATAAGTTTGCCAGCATATAAATTTCCTACCATTGTACCAAGACAACTTTCGCTTAAATTATTGATTCTTTTGTCCATCACAGATAGATGTAATTCAGAATCAATTCCTTCTTTGAAGGTAGCTTTAATCACTACTTCAATGGTTCCAATATGAATCCATTTCATTGTGACCGCTACTTCTTCTTTGATACGACTCAATTCCTCAAGAATTTCTTCTTTTGGAATAAGTTGCATCTCAATATTATTACCGGTTAACCCTATTGGAATAGAGAACTCACCTGAGTTCACCCGGTAGATGATATGATGCTTGCGCTGTCTTATTCCGATTTTGTCACAAAATCGATTAAGACTTCCAATCTTAAATCCGTCGTACGGACCTAAAGCTGAATCTTGTTGCATGATTCTTTCCATCGTCTTGTTTGAGATGGTCATTTTTGAAAAGAATCCTGATAGACTATCCGTCGTCTGGAGTCTATCTTCTGGTTTGCCGGAGCTACTCGTCTGATTCTGTAGATGATCCATCGGATCCTTCTGAAACAGATTCCAATTCTTCTTCATAGATGCTTTCATCTGAAGAGATGTCCTCGAACTTGTAAACTGGCACCAAATCACCATAGAAGACAGCATCACGGATGTCGTCTGTATACTCGAACTGGCGCACGTCTTTTTGCTTTTTTGGGCAATCGGGCGAAATATGACCTCTCGCGCCGCACGTCCAACAGTTGCAATCCTTGAAGCTTTCATTTGCACGAGTGTGAGCTCGTTTGAAAGTTCTTTTCCGGGTTGTTCCTCCTGCTGGCTTCCCTGTAGATCTAGATCCCTGTGAAGAAAACCTGGAAGGACCAGACTTTTGACCAAATTTGTAAGATCTAGCCTTTGATTTCGACCACCATGATCTTCCCTGTTTGGAAGGTCTCCTGTATGATCCTCCGGACTTAGATTGAAACCTTCCCTTGAAGTGTTTCTTTCTCTTTCCGTGTCTTTCGCGTTGTGGTTCTCCGATAATACTTGGAAAATCATTGTTGTCGCAACAAAGAGGGGTCTTTTTCACCATTCCTCTTAGTTTCTTCTTGTTCCTTTGTAGTGTCGCTTGTTGACACCATTCTCGTATACTGTCCTTGAAAAAGGACATCCTTCTGGCCACTGAATCGACACGACCTGTAGGTACCTTGTAGGTTTGCATTAGCATCTCCCTCCATGGACTGCAGATTTTTGCAAAGAATAAATCTGTTGCCACATTCCATGGTACATCTGCTTGGAAATAATATTTGCGGAACCAATATATATATTCATCCGCATAACATATATTTCTTAATTCGAGAGCAAACAGAGCTTGCGTGTACTCTCTTTTCTTCTCGTCTTTTCTTTCCTCAAAATATCCGTCCCCGAGGAAACATATTTTGAGCAGGTGACCCATCCTTTCGACAATTGTTATAACATTCTCGTTGGATAGGATCTCTTTTTGGAGAGAGGCTTCGGTCATCTCCCATGCCTTCTTGGCTGAACCTTGCAAACTATTTACCAGTATCTGGCAAAAATGATCGTTATCAACATCCAGTGTTGATGAAGCAACTTTCATGGATGACATCCACTCATCGATCAAAACTTCCATATTTCTGAAATCGATGATGTCTGTTGTGAGCATCACTCCAAACGGATGGGTTGGTTCAAGCATCGTTTTTGCCCAAGGGCTTTTTGATACTCCTTTAAACCTTCCCGGTCGGGTTTTGGCTTGTCGAGCTATGTACTCTTCATACTCAACCCCGTCTTGCCACCACTTTGGTTCGGGAGGAACCGGTACTTCAGGTACTGGTGCTTCCGGTACTGGCGTACTTGTGCTTTCCTCTTCCTTCTTTGGAATCGGCGGAATCGGCTCGTTCATCCTGAGATTTACCAGATCCACAATTCCGAGATTGGAAAGGGATTCGGTTAATTCTGCAAGATCTACTCTTGAGACTTCCATCCAACTTGTCTTATGAGATCAAGTAGGAGTTCGTCGTTGCTTTTAGGCTTCGAAACTTCCGTAGCCTTTCCTTTGGAAATGATTGGAATATCTCCGAACGAATTTTTCATACGTTCGTTCATTGATCTTCCCGTTCCTCTGGATGATCTTTTCTTCAGATCAACAATTTCTTGTTTCATATCTGAAACTTCTCTTTGGATCTCTGATAGAGATCGGACTATCTTCTCCATCTGTCCACCATAATAAATGATGGTCTTCTGGATCTCCCTAAGGTCTTGTGTAACCTTAGATGTGTCTGGAACAATTATGTTCCAATCTGAGCTGGATGTCATTACTGATATCCTGCACTTGTGTTATCTCGAAATATTTTCGGATACATTTTTCTTGATTTTCTCTTCCGTTAGGCACAAGAAAATAATATTGTTCAACATAATTTAATTTATTTCTTCAATAAAACCAGGCTCTGATACCAATTCTACGCATCGGATCTCAATAAATATAAGTCATGGAAAACATTTGATTATTTTTTGTTTTTTAGATAAAATTACTCAGTATCTGGCGTTGTTAGACCTTTCAGACCATATCACAAGTATAAATACAAGTGTTTTTTGGGGCACGAGAAAGGTTTCCATCCAAGATACCAAGATAATTATATCCGATCATAAACCTCAAGCTTAGCACAATTGGTTTGGAATTAAGAAATTTAGAGTGGAAATAGCATTGCACATGTAATGTCAAAGGGTATTTTGGTCTTTTACCAAAAATGGGTAAAAAAGTGTAATGTTATATGTTTTGGGGTATAAAAGAGTAGGTGTTATATTAATTAGGGTATTTGGAGTTATTCACCCTTAATTAAATGTATTGTATTTTCTTTGGAAGTTTTAAATTGATTGAGACTTGTGAAGGAATTTGATTTGAAGGCTTTCACTTCCAAATGTCGTCTCATATATTGGAGACAATGGATCTCTTATTTTTATCATTAGTGCTTCTCATATATCAAAAAAAAACTTTTATACAATTGATGCATGAATTTAGAATCCATGCATCTAACTCGATTCAACCCACACGTCACCACGCGTTTGGGTGGGTGCGCTCAAACCCATTCAAATTTACTCCAAATGCTAGACCTTTATGTTATGTTAAACATACATTTATGTTATGTTAGTCATACATTTAGGGCTTTTATATTATATTAAGCATACCTTTATGAAACGTTAATCATACATTTATGTTATGTTAAGCGTACATTTATGATTTTATGTTATGTTAAGCATATTTTTAGGATTTTTATGTTATATTAAACATACTTTTATGTTATGTTAAGCATACCTTTATAATTTTATATTATATTAAGCATACATTTATATTATATTAAACATACGTTTATGTTATGCTAGTCATACCTTTTAATTATGTTAGTTGTACCTTTATGTATTATATAAAAGTATGACTAATATTAATTAAAGATATGCATAATATTTACATAAAGGTATATATGTACAAATTAAGGTTCTTTTGTGTTGAAATTATAGTTTTCTCGTCAAAATTAGAGTTTTTTTTGCCAAAATTAAGGTTTTTTTTAAAAGTTAAAGTATGATATAAAAATATGATTAACATAATATAAAGGTATGACTAACACAATATAAAGATTAGGATAAAAAAAAAAGTGCGGATCCAGGTCGTATTCCACCCGACCCGACTCGCGTTGTATGGACCTAAAATCCATACAAGAAGCCTCACTCCTCGTATATATCTTGACTTAATCTCTATTTCTCTAGTCAAGATATGTTTCATTATCTTAAATAATCTTTTTATACAACTTAATTTAAAGTTTATGTCTAACTAAATTAGAAGATAAATCATTTTGTCTCTCTAATTTATTATTATGGATAAAAACCTGTATGAGAACTTGGCCTTACATCACAGATAGATATAAATTAAAATTATATAAGAGAAAATAAAATAAGAAGTGAATTAACACCAGCATGCTCCTAGAATCAAATTAATAAATGAATAAACTCATGAAAAAACAAGCATCGATCTCAAATGTTTGGTAGGAACTCAACATTATAGAGATCCTGGTGATCAATGAGCAATTGCAAGGTCCTGAGAATCCTGGTATTGAGCTTGGCATTAAGATGAGTGACATAAACATCAATCAATAGACGAGTGTAAGATCTCGTATTATACTCGGAGTAGGGAACACGTTCAGACTTCAAAGCACACGAATGAACAACTCCATTTTCAGTGTCGTGATGCAGAATTGTGATGGAAGGAAAAGCAACTGGTAACTCAAAAGGCTCTAAATCAGTGCGAGGAAACGACGATTGTGGAACTGACACTGATGGTTCAGAGCCCTTCCAAGCTTCATCTCTAACATCATATATCCCCTTAGAAGTGAAAACAAACTTGCTATTGATTGTTGGGAAATAGTCATCAATCCAAGAAAGGACGGATGCGTAACCAAGCTGATAATATTCCCACCCCTTTTCGAGTGAGTCAAGATCAAGAACAAACATATATCCGGAGCAGAGTCGGATGAAGAAGAGACGGTGGTCGAGAAAACTATATGCTGCAACGCTCCAGAATTCATGATTTCGAAGATGGAGATGGGAGGGTACTAATCGAGGGAGTTGCAGCCAGGAGTCAGCCCTAGGATCGTACAGCTCAAAATCAGTATCAGCTTCGTCTTCATCTTCATCTTCATAGACATGATCAAGGATTAATCGAGTCGAGAAAACGAGGATTCTTTTTCGATCAGGGGTGGGAATGGCACAAGGACTAAACTTGGAGGTATGCATGTCACACACTCTGTGATGGCAATCCTGATTCGGAAAAAGCTCGAATCGAAGTGCAGACTTTCCACGATTAACATAGCCATCAGAACGATAACGACCATGATATCCCTCAAAAATGAATAAGGTGGAAGCTAGTAAGCAAAGGGCTCTGGGCTTCTTAGGGAGATCAAATCGGAAAGTGGGAAGAACGTGGGTGTATTCACCTACAGCGCCGCCATCATCAGCGGTGGCTCCTGCGCCGCACACATTCAAATCCAACAAGTAGACTTTGTATTCAACACCATTTTCGTCCTCGTCCTGGGAACGGGAAACCAGACAAACATGACGTGGTATAGGCAATCGCTGCCTTTTCACTGAGCTTTCACCCATAATCATCATCAAATTAGGGTTAGGGCTAGGGTTTTACCTTGAAGCTAATTTGATGATCCGCAATGAATTAGGATTTTGTTAGGTTTAAAAGGGGCACATATATGGTAGGGTCAAGTTCAAAATTACCCCATTTCATAAGGCAATGAACTTTTTTATCCATTTTTTATCAAAATAACTTTTTTATTCATTTTTTTGTGTATTTTACCAAATACATTCCAATACTACCTTTTAACTATATTTAAATTTTAATTACTAAATGAAATTCAAACACACTATTTGAATACAACATTTAATATTTCAAAATACATAACCCAAATTTTTGAAAAGTTGAAAATTCATTTCTTCCCCCAACACGCTCCACCGAAACTCTATTGAAACCACCACTCCACTTCAATCATGGACTCCCTACACGATTAGAACCCCACCACTTCAATATCAATGGCGGATGAAAATTCTAGGACAAAACTCGAATTTTATTAGTGAATTTGAAGATATTTTGTTCTGCGATGGTCGGATTTGAGATGAAGATGAGGTTGCATGGAGATGGAAGAAACGACGACGATTCTCGTTAGAAAGGACAAAAGCGTGGTAGATGTCTGAATTTGAAGGTAGGGCAGCAAACTGTTCGAAGAGAGAGACAAGAGTTTGAGTTATAATTTTTTTTTTATTTTACAAATTTTGAGTTATGAAGTTATTTTGAATTTGATGATTTGAATGTTGCGTGAATAATTGTGAAATTTCTTGGATTTTTTGATTTTGTGAATAATTATCATCATAATCGTGTATGTACGTACACGAGTAGGAGAAAATCGTCGAAATCGTGTGCTATTTAATATTTTGATATATGTACACGATATGTATTTTACTACGTGTATACAATAATATTCTGATATATGTATATCGTGTACACGATGATTAAGATATGTACACAATATTATCTTACTGCGTGTACACGATAAATCATGTCTGGTTAATATTATGATATATATACATGATACATCGTGTACACGATACAGTATCGTGTACACGATACAGCGTGTACACAATTATCTGTTTAATATTATGATATATCGTGTACACGATACAATATCGTGTACACGATAATTATGATATGTACACGATATGTATCTTACAATGTGTACACAATAATTATAATCTAAGTTATGAATCGTGTACACGTTATGAATCGTGTACATGATACCTAAGTTATAATCGTGTACTTCATAAAATATACTAGTGTATAAAAAATCTAAAAATCTTATGGACAAGATCATGTTGAAATCTAAATCGATAGTATTTATATATTTATTAAATCATAATTATACCCACATATCTTTATACATAAATATAAAAAAAAATCATAGATGGATTTTGGTTGAAGGTTGAAGCGCAGATGGATTTTGGTTGAAGGCTGAAATGCAAAAAAATCTCAAATGATTTTCCTTAGATATGGGGTAGATGCTTTTCACAGATATGGGGTTTTCTTTGAATTTTTCAGATCTTCAAAATATTTTTCTCCAGATAAACATATCTTCACCGGATAAACATATCTTCGAAATTATTTTCTCTAAATAAACAGATCTTTAAAATGTATTGTGTTTGAAGAGCAATTGTTAGAAACTCATGTCTATCAAATACATTTGTAGAGAAATTGGATATAAAATATAATATAGTGTATTTAGATTTAAATTTTAAATAGATAGACATGAAATATATTGTTAAGTTATCTTGGGGACAAATTGGACATTTTACCACCTAAATTGGGTAAAAAAGTAGTAAATAAAAAGATGGGGTATAAAAGTAAGTTGACTTATGAAAATGGGTAAAGAGAGACATTTTCCCTATATGGTATATGGATTAAAGAAAATGCTCAAATATCCATTGTGGGCAACTCTTAATATGCGCATCGATGATATGTAATGATCTCATCATCTCCTTATATACAAAGTGAAATTAATAGATATTTTAGATTTTTGACACATCAGCAATAATAGGTAATGATCTCATCCTCTCGTTATATGTAAAATGAAATTAATAGATATCTTAAATTTTTATCACGTCAGCAGTAAATTGTGCCACATTGGATAAATGAGCAAAACTATATGGATTCAATTGTACATCACCATAACACCACGCCATATTTAATTGGACTTCCCTTCCCACTCCATATATAACTCTCTTTTTTTTTTTTTGAAAAATGGTAATGTTAAAGAGTTTTTTAATATGATCATAATCTTTATTGAAAATGAAATAATTTATGCATTTGAATAGATAATATTCTTTTTTTTTATAAATGATTCATTACAAAATAGGAAAAATGAAATAAAATAAAATTGTCTTTCTACAATTAATTTATGTACGATGCACGATTTAATATATATATATATATATATATATATATATATATTAAAATTGTCTTTCCAGATGAATAATATTTAATACAAATATTTCCAAAATAGAAATAACAAAATTCATACTTATCTATTTATATATCAAAACTCAGTATATAAATTAAAATTTATATTATAAATTTTAATATCTATGTTTTATTTAAATATCAAAATTTTAATATACTAATTTTATTATCAATAAATAAAATACTATATCACTTTTTTTTTAATGTACACTTGAACCCTTGATTTCTATATATATTTCTCACCGCATAATCTAGGTTGATCAAATGACAAATTTAATTCTCCATATGATGTATTCTCATTGTAGTGAGAACGCAAAACTTTTGATCAGTTGTTTTAGAAATAACTCTCAAGTGTAGAATGTCAAATCAAGAGTATGCATACCCTCAAATTCATTGATTTCATATGCATGGATATATTCTCAGTTAAGGAGTATTCACTTTTTCTTGTGTAATGTTAATTTTTAATTATATGATTTCCCACTGATATATCAACACAATTGATCTTCTATTATTATCTTTTATCTAATAATAATTAGAAATATCAATCTAGAAATATTTTAGGAGATTAGGTTATATTATAAACCTATTATTTATATATCAGAAATACACATTTTTATCATATTTTTAAACATGCAATAGTTGGGCCAAGCATTTGATAGATTTGTTAACTAAAATCGTTTCATTTAGGAAAAAAAAAATTAAGATGATATTAGAACAACGAAAATTAGATGTATGTTATAGTCAAGGACGAAAAAATCGGTATCGGTGAAAATATCGGTATCCTAATTTTACGGATATATCGGTATCAGTGGAAATATCGGACATTTTTAAAAAATATATTAAAATTTTCTAAAAAATTAAAAAATTATATCTACTAGTTTATAGATTATTATAACTGACATTAATACATATATTGATATATTTATATGATACTATTGATATGATACTATTTATTTAGATAATACTCCATTTGTTTTAAAATAATATCTTTAACAACTTTCTTATGTAATATATGTTTTCACATCAGATAAATTTGGACTAATATCAGCATGTCCGATAAAAAATACGGGTTACAATAAGAAGAGACAAAAACAGTTTTTGAAAACAAGAAATATATAAATATTATACAAAATATGAGACTAAAATACTCAAGGCCAAATAGAGAACTAATAAAAAAAATAAAAATTCCGAACTAATAATTCTAATAACAAGCTTTTACGCATTTATTTGGCCAACTATACCTTTTAAAACATTTTTATCTAGCAAAAACAACAAAATTAATAGTAATAATAATAATAATAATTCACATGAATATTATACTTAAAAAAAGATTTCATTACAACATTTACTATTATCTATAATGATTAAGTTAATGGTTAAGTTGCTAGGATCATCTTTCACTTTAACTATAATGGTTAAGTTATATTATGCATAATGTAGTCAAACTAAAAAAAAAGTCAAAAAACATCTTGAGTACCGATATTTTGATAAAATCGATATCGCTGATATATCAACGATATGACACGAGAAATACACTGGACACCACCGATATCGATATTGATATTTACCGATATATCGGTGATATTTTAATGAAAAAAAATTACTGTGGATATTTATATCGGTTTGGCAATTTTCACGATATTATATCGCCGAAATATCGCGATTTTTTGTTCCTTGGTTATAGTAGTATTATTTGTGTTTCAATAGTTGTATCCAATACAAAATTGATATATGTATATATAGATTTTGAAATATCAGTGATTTTCCATTACATGATCTTTAAAAATAAAATTAAAAAATATATTTAAAAAGTAATTTTATGAATTTTAGTGTTACAATAAGGGCCTTTACTAAAGCAGTAGACGAATGTAATTTGCAATGTCAATCAATATCAAACTATTTCTTCAAATTGTAATCATATGAGAGAGAGAGAGAGAGAGAGAGAGAGAGAGAGAGAGAGAGCAGTGGTTTCTTCAACAAGAATTTCTGATCTTTACCTTAATTACAGCAAGAATTTGAGCAAAAGGTTAAAACATTTAACAAGCTTGTATGAATCCGTGCATGTGTTCAACAAAGGCACATTATAAAGATTCTGGTACTTGTGCAATGGACTTCCATAATCAGCCAATTCACAAGCTCCAACTTTCCAACAAAATAGTATATGTACATTCATCAGATCAGCGCCTCACTAGTGTGATCAAACTACGTGATATAAGCAAAAGACGAACCGTTGAGTGGTGTTCGTTAGGACGCAAAAGGTCTGTCTACCTACTGCTCGTATTTTGCAATGATGCCTTCAAATATGCCATCTCTGAAACTAGTAGAAAGCAACCTTGGATCAACGGGGCCCGGTAAAGTGAAGAAGAGCTTGAAGGGTCCAGATGGGCATTGCTGCTGCACTTTCATTACAAAAACTCGAGAATGTCGCGTGATTGTGGTCCCACCAGTCGTTGTCACCCCTTCAACACATACTTTTCCGTCCTGTTGAATTTCACAGCAGAATTCGCCTGGTAAAAAGACTCATTAGTAAACTCATGGAAGCTAAGTACACAATGTTCGAGAATTGATATTATAAAGGAAACAATCTTCTCCAGCTAATCTGCATATTCAAGTTACACTTAATTATAAATGAGATCATGTGTTTTGACTCAACATGACATTCATGATACACATCAGCATATATCTGTAGCCGGTCACTATCATAATATCCAGTCATTCAGAAAATGCGGTGTGTTAAAAAGTCGAAATAACGTGCATTTAAGTAATGAAAATAGGTGAGTTTAATTACCAGGATCTTTCTTGACACCAGGAATAGCAATGCAAAAATAGTAGGCAGATTTGCTAACTCCAACATCAACAGCTCCAACTGGTGGTCCAGTCACCCCGCGACAAGCTGTTCCAGTCAAGGCAATAGACTTATCCAAGCACCACTCGTCCACCTTTCGAATGGGCAACACAGGCATCACGAATGGGTGGCTAAGATCGCACTTCTTCTCTTGCAAAGAATCACAACCCCGTCTTTTCTTCCCGTTGCTGGGATCCCCACTCTCTTCATCTTCATCCGGTCGAGTTCTACTTCTTTTCCAAATAATTCTCTTGATTTTCCCAGAATCCGACTTCTCCATGCTGCTGTTGAATTTTGCAGAGATCAGTAGAAAGAAACTACAGAGCAAAATAAGTAAGAACTAAGAAGACGGTGTGAACTAAAGCCCATCTTGTACCATGAGTAGATGTAATTTTGCAGTATCTCTTTCATCGGCATGTCCTGATTTCATATTCTACTTAATGTATTCCCATTAATATCTGTGATAGGTGAAGAAAAGAAATGGAAAGCTCATTCATGATTCAGAAACTTTCATGACAGCATTATTAACAATGACAATGATATTATCTGTCAGTATTCATTTTCTTGCCTAAAGAATTTATATGAGTCCCTTTGATTAATTAAGATTGTTATGCATTTCCTAATTCACATAAAAACTAGCATTATGGAAAAGATAGCTATATCAAATCAGGACATCCAGGAGATTGGTGATCATAAAAGTATAGAGAAAACGAACTACTTGACAAACCCCCTTGCAGTGCATTCATATAGATTGGGACGAATGAACGAACAAAGCTACTGAGATCAGATGTCACAAATGAGGTAGAGGTTCAAGAGACATGATACAAGGCACTTTATTGATGAATGAAATTCATGAGTGCTTCCATAAGCAATATCAATGAACTGTCACTCAAAATTCCATGGTTGAACTCAATGTTGAAACTTCAACAAGTTCAACTCGATCAAGTTATTCGCCTCATTCAAGCTAAGCACAGAAGAATTCAAAATCAATATCGACTTTATATGCTTAAACTCTAAAACAAAACCACCCTTAACTAACTCAACTACTCTAGCATCCTTACATATAACCCCACCGACATTACGATTTCCCAAAGGGCCCTCCGCCACATAACCAGTAATTAAATAAGTTAACGCAACGAAATTGTTGGGGCAAAACCTTCAAAAGAAATAATATTACATTTGTTGCATGTATCTAAGCTATTTACAAAATGGGCATCAAGAAACTACTTCACCTCATCTTAAAAAACACACCTTTGGCATAAAATCATTGCTATAATAAAAAAAAGTGATAACTTTAACGCATTATACAAGCTTCACAACCAAAGAGTGGCACCATTTATTATTCCACACTAACATCGAGAAGTCGAATTGATAAATAAACAAGCTCAAGAAATGAAGCTCAAAAAGCGAACACACTTACACACACGAAAGAAGGTAAGTAAACATCTATTGGTTAGAAATATACCTATAGAAGAGGTGAAAAATAGAGGGATTATTTGGTGAAAGCTCCACGGCGAAGATTTTGGTTGCTTTCTTTGTGTGTTCTACTTCTAAGGATTTGAAGAGGCAAACAAGAAAGGCCAAATCTGCCGTTTTAACTTTTAAGCACTCAATTTCACGTTTTTGTTAATTTAGCATTTCTATGTTGTTAAGCCCTTGTACAGTAAAATTTTAAGACCAATAATGTTTTTTCGTATCTATTCATTTCTTATGAATAATATATCATATTAAAAATGTGATTGTGAGTCGTAAACTGAGCGTATGGCGATGATTTTTACTTTTAAGACCATACTTGCTCTTAAAACTAAGATATTAAGTTGTTGTAAAAAAAAGAGCAGATCTTTTGAATGATTTGATGTAGTAATTGTTCATTACTGAATTGAAAGGACTTTTTTTTAGGTCATGGATTTTAGCATTTGTTGTAAGGCAATTCGAAGTGTTTTTCTTGCATATTCTTGATAAACAAATCCTCTTGTACTCAGTTTGCTGCCCAAATTCAGAAGAGGGGTTAACAATTGAACGAAATGTGTTATTACCACATGGAATTACATTCTTGGCATTAACAAAGAGGGAAATATAGAAGCCATTGGGAGTATAGAATCTAGAATCTCCAAATCGACAAAAAAAGAAAGAGATGAGATTCGGATTCCAAAGTATCCTGGATTGGATCTTAATGGACCCACTATTTGCCATCTCAATCCATAAACATGCCCTTTTTAGGCCCACCCCATTAAGTTCAAATCAGCTTTCATCCAGTGAATTAGTTTATTTTTCCCAACACTAATGTCATTTTCAATTAAAGTTAAATGGGTTAAGTAACACTAAAAAAATAAAACTCTATGGCCAAGTAATTAAAAAAAGAATACTAAAAATTTATTCACAAGATCCCATTTTTGGACCAATTAGCTGGAGTTTGTAATAATTGGACAATTATAAAGATTAAAATTCAAACAAAATAAAGAAAGTGATCAAAAGCTAGAAAAGCAGAGTTGGACCCGTCAAAGCCAAGCCAATCATTTGAAAAATAATGAAGACTCTCACTCACATTCTTTAGAGCAGGGATGGGGCAACCTCTGACGCTCGAGCTTTTGAGTCATGGATCCCTCATTTCGATATAACGGTTTCTTCTTCTCGATTTTTTTCGATTTCTTTGAGGAAAAGCAAAGCAAGAAAACTAAAGTAGATCAGTATTCACCTGGTTTTTATCAGAACAACCAAGGATCAAGATTCACTTTACTGTTTGTCCCCCTCCTTTTGTTCATGTATATATACACGCATTCCCTCTCGTTTCCAGTTCAGGAATTACGTGCTTTCATTCTCTTCTTCTCTCCTCCATTTTTCTCGTCATCAACTTCCATCTCTTTCTTGATGGAGGTACAGAAATTCACATACTTCATTTGGTGGAATGCATGTTAATTATCGTTCAATGAGTATGCTAACCTGTTTTCGATTTTGTCATGCAGACTACTGAGCTCAAGGTGGAGATGGTTGACATCCATGAGAAAAGATTGCGGAAATGCTTGTCCAAACTGAGAGGTATAAAAACGAAAAAATATAAAAATACAGATAAATAAAGAGCAAACATATATGATAGCGTTATATTTATCGGACGTATTTTTTCTAGCCAAACTGATATTTCTTCATACCATTTACCACAAGTAACATTGTAACATGGTTCGACTTTCTTGAAAATATTGTGCAGGGATAGAGAAAGTAGAAGTGGATGGCAATAGTCAGAAAGTGGCGGTAACGGGGTATGCACACAGAAACAAGATACTAAAGGCAGTGAGGAGGGCTGGTCTTAAAGCAGATTTCTGGTCTGCACATAATGAGCTTCTTAATGCATATGCTAGTTCTAGCTTCCAAAACATGAGATTCAATAACTTCAATTTCTTCTAGTTCTCGCCATGAAATTTTGCCCGAGTCTTCTTCTACTTCTAGTATCTACCTATACACCGACATGTTTGCTCACATGATACTTGTTTCTTTATCGTATTTCTAATTTTTTCTTAGTTTTGGTTGTTAGCAAAGGAATTGTGACAATGTCATGGATACATAGA
Organism: Scutellaria barbata; assembly: GCA_028654395.1. Lineage (NCBI taxonomy): Eukaryota > Viridiplantae > Streptophyta > Magnoliopsida > Lamiales > Lamiaceae > Scutellaria > Scutellaria barbata. The sequence goes on along the minus strand of CM053651.1, from coordinate 290,557 downwards.
AGGATGGGGAATTAGAACCACCCCGAGTTTTGATTCAGTACCAGTAGAAATATGTCCAGTGTAATGGCTTTCAGTTGAAAGAAATACATTTATCAGCTACCTAATAATAATATATTCTTTTACCTCGAGTAACATCACATGATTTAATGCTATTAAAAAGCCATGTATTCAAATTTGAATTATGATTTTGATATGAAATAGGTTTGGTATTATTACAAAAGGATAGATTTGGTTCCACAAGTAAAAGTTTAAGATAATATATTATTGCTCTGTCTTTTGCAGCATTTACAATCAGCTTTTTTTTAGTTAAAAATTGTCATAAAAATGAATTATTGATATATCCAAAGTTCAACAAAAATCCCACCTGGAATACTACATAACTCAATTGCAACTTAAAAGGCTACAGGCTGGTCATGTAAGAGTACCTGTAAATGAAGTGCTGGTGATTGTCAAAACTGGTTTAATTGTCTGGAAATCTACGATGTAATGACCATCTGGCTACGTTCGATCACTCATTTTTTCTTGAAATAATCAAAACTGCAATGAATAATCCTCTCAAGTCGCACCTCCCCCCGTTGGTATCAAGCACCTACAAAAATTTGTTAACCAAACATTAAGTATGTTTTATGTCCATCATAAGAATTCAATGCAAAATCTCAACAGTGACGTCTGTCCTAAAGGAAAATCGAACATCCGAAATGGAAAGAACAAGCATATGATTTCAGAGGATCACAAGAACTAAATTGGCTATCATAAGAGAGAGTACAGTAGGGTAAAGTAGAAGCTTACACTGGCTTTAGAGCACAAGCTACTTCTCTTGGCGGCTTCAGTTTAAACATCTGGAAGATACAGCAGTCATCCAAACGTATCAGAAAAAGAAGTCTTTGCATCCGTTAAGTAGGGTGCAGGAAGAACTACCACGCGAAAAGGTCAGCCATTTCCTTAATCGAGCTAACAATGTCGAGATATAAAAGAGGTTTGAGATTTACAAGTTCAATCTGGAATCTATCACAACTACTCAGCTAAATTAGCTGCAACCTCAACAAATACCATATACAGCAAATAAAACAGACAACATTACAAAATAGTGGATTATCAGGAACTAAAAAGCAGGACAAAAAGGTTAAAAACAAAGAAAGTACGAACCAACTGACAATAATGTTATACAACTACAACAGGCAGAAATAAAAACCAAAAGGATTAGTTGCTATTAACCTAACTCTACTAGGTGCATTCCCAATAGATTAAAGATGCAATGCAACCTTTGTCTTTGTTCCGGAAATAATATTACAACTCCGAAATGTCTTTATGTTACATAAATTTGTGAACTCTTCGTAACTAATTATTTCCAGGGCATGCCTGACATGCCATGCGGAATGTTGTTGAAAGCACCGGAGCTCAAATTCAGGGGACTGGCGGGGCCACCAGAGGACTCACTGAGAGTGCCACGTGATGGTGAACTGCTGGCACCAGCACCACCTCCTACATTCATCTTCAGTGGAACTGATGAAGGCTCCACATAACTTGTTGAAACTTCCTTGTAACCGTCAGGCAGAAAGCTCGCCACTATAACCTGAAGGGAGGGAAGAAAACAAGTTACTTCTTACAGTGGACAAAACCAGTTGAAATAGCATGTCCACATGCACACTGGAAATATGGATGAATAGAAGAATAGAAGAACTCTGGTTCAGAATAAAAGATAATATGTGTAAACACAGACAGAAGACACCAAACTAGGACCTGGATGTATTCAAAGGCCTAAAGTGGCACGGCTTGATCTGCCATTCTATTTTGGAGAGTTATTTTAGTTACCAATATTTTCATAACAGTAGTAACTAAACAAAAGACAAAGATTCAAGAATATTTAACCATTCCTTTGAGTAAGCAAAACAACCTGAGCAGGGGATGCAGCAATCAGTAAACCAGCCACAGAACCACCCAGTACACTTCCGTCCGGTCCAGCTAAAGCAACACTTAACCCGCCGGTTCTGCTTTTCTGACCAGCAACTTCAGTAAGCATAAATGACCCAGAGAGCGAAAGTATATCAAACCGACCCTACATAAAGGGGAAAAAAATTATAACCAAGAAATTAGAAACCAATTTAATAAATGCATAATCCATATTATGAGATACTGCCGTGCTGGTAACACACAATGCTTATCAAACATTTATGGGAAGAACTTAGAAAAAAAGGTAACATTAGCTAGATGAATTTGCGCATATTAATTGTTGAATATGTTGAATTAAATGTTAAATAATACAACTCTCCACTAGCTTAAGCTTTTGGATACGATGGTCATTCAACACAATATCAAAGCCAGCCTATGTTAAAATGATACACCTCTCTACCAACTTTAGCTTTAAGGAAATGAGGTATTGAGGTAGTTATAGCCTAGTTGGATTTGTACAACTGAAACATCACACATAGATCCAGACAATGTCATTCTTAAGTTGATTATTGGAGATAAAAGAAATAGAAACCGCAAGAAATTTAAATTGTTCATAATCTGGTACGCATGTCATCTTTAAGGATATAATGGACTTCAGATCAGAAATCCAAATTAAACCAGAGATACGGTATCCTTAAATGAAACAAGCATGAAAAGTGGAATACAGATCTAGCTTATACAGAATCAGGGGGGAAAACACCTCATACGTAGCCGTTCCACCAGATGTTGCAGCTTGGCGAAGGGTCACAGTTGATATAGTCCCGTTGGCAGAGAGAACGCAAACAGCCCTTGGTCCATTCTGACAGATGGCCATTATTTTTGAAGAGACATCCTGCAAAATTAGTAGCCAAAATTTACTAACAACTTAAGGTAATCTTTGTCATGAATGAGTTCAGAGCCATAGGACTGCCACAATCTTACTCATGAAAAAATTTCACTCGTATAACTATAGCCTAGAAAGACCAAAAAATCAATAGAGATTAGAGGGATCTACAGTTTTTGGAGGAGAAGAACAGGGTAGCACAAGAGCTCACATCATTGAAATAAGTTGGAATAATAAACGAAAAATAGCACTTAAATCAGATGATATGGAATATGAATTAGTGAGCTGAACTGGACTTTTTTTGAGAAATGACAAGAGATACACAGGCATGATTTACTTAAGTTGGCTATAATCAATTAAAGCACGACAATTATTATTATTATTATTATTATTATTATTATTATTATTACACAAAGAGAGAGAGAGAGAGAGAGAGATGATGATGAATTAATCATGAAAGATAAGGATTACAGGTGCGCGCGTATTTAATGGATGTCTCAAAGTGTGTAGAACCTAGACGTAGTTTACTCAAGGTCTATGTAACAGAGTATTAAGCCAATAAGATGTATGATATTAATGTTTATTAACTAACAAAGGTTCTACTCTAGCACTTTGAGAAAATGTTAGCAAACAAGTTCTCGATAACACACTACACTTTTTTTGGTTAGATATAACATATTAGGAAACAGTTCCTTCATGCATTACAACACATGGAGTCATTAATATCACTAAGTCAGGCCAATTGACTTAACTGGTGTTGCATGGAAGATAGGTTCCCCTCCCCCCTTCCAACCTAAACACCTCAGCTTTCGTATATTCCGAATAGTGTAATTGATAATACTATTGTCTAGTAATCCAAGGTGCTTTCTTCATAACTCAAGGTCCTTACTGCAAAATGTTTATTCTATACAAACTTCATATAATTATGGTTCAAGTACTACTGGAAAAGGTTTTACTATTCCCTGGCTTGCACATAATACTTGACTATCACATGGCCCAAACAGACAATAAGAAGTTGTGAAAGAATGAGGAGATGCCTCAACAACGTAGAAATTATTTCAACAAAATGGTCTGCTTCTTTTTAATTTGTGGTGAAGAGAAAAATCATTCACTACCAGATATATCCTTAAAGTTTTATAACAAAATAAAAACCCAACAAATGAGGAGAGAATCAATGAAGTTAGCATAATTCAGCACACAATTTTAGAATTAGAGAATAGTTTTTAAATTCTTGGGAGAACAGTTTTGTCGACTAAAGCATCACAGGGCACTCAACTATTCTTATACAAATTTTGAGTTTCAGAGAGAGAGAGAGAGAGATTGCCCTAATAAATGAGGTTCCATTGACTTAACAGAAAACAAACAAAATTAAAGATATATGACCTCTCCTGTATTCACATTGAGAACATGTGGCACGAATCCAATACCATTTGAACCTGCAAGCATACTTTCAGTCAGCATTTAGTAAAATGACAATAATTAGATTCAAGACAAGTTAGCAGGCTGTTTCGGCATAAAGAAAATGACATTAGAGAACAAATCAACAAACAAAAAATTCAAGTTAGGAAATGAAAATAAAAACAGAAAAGCCAATGTGTACATGCAAAAAGACAGCAGAACTACACTTTATTTTCTGTGTTATACTAAGATATTAACTAAGAATGGCTGAAAAAATCAAAATATATAAGATTTCTACATCTACATAAGCTTCAATAGCCAAAAAATAAAACAATAGGAAAAAAATGTTTTAACAATATTTAACAAATGACAACTGTAATCAGAATACTGCATGTTTTCGAGAAAGCAAGATACAAGTTGAACACACAAGGGCATGCTGGTAAAATTCCCTTAAATTAGATTCAACAGATCCAAGGTTGCCGATACAGTCACCCATTTCAAAATAGCATGTCATAAAACCCATTCACGTTACTATTTTATATATTCTACACCAAAGCCTATCCATAAAACATTTTCTATATATTAACAAACATAAAGTAAAACCAGAAAACAGAAACAACTGAATAAATAACAGACCCAGAAAAGAATAAGTGTGTGGTCCAAGCAACATAGAGCAAATAGAATCATGCATACATGCTCGCACATGGTGTCTGTAATATCCGAGAATCTTTGTCTAGAGGAAACAATATTATATAGCAAAGATGACTTTTTTTTAATTGGTAGACCCCCTTTAAATAACAGAAACTGGAAGCGTAAATTACCTAAAGCTTCGCTATGCTGCTTCTTATTTCTTGAACCACGGGGTCTGCCCCTGGACTTCTTCGTCGTGGGTGAGGCCGATCCATCCATCGGAGGATTGGTCTCCGTCTGCACAGCTGGCGCCGCCGCCGCCGCCGGGGAGAAAGCCTGCGGCATAGCAGCATTAACGGGTTGTTGTGGCGAAGTCATTGGTATGTTCATGCTGCCATCTGGACCGTACTTCCTGGGCCTGCCTCTCTTCCGCTTCTGATCGGCGGATACAGTGTGAGTTATCACGACGGCTCCGGGGGGCAATGATTGGTACTGTGGCGGCGGAGAACCTACTTGCCTAAACCCCGCGGCTCCGTCGGCGGTGTAGGCCATGTGCATTTGCTGTTCCAGTTGAGATTGTGAAGCCGCCGGATTCATCACCGGCGCCGGTGAGTTTAGGGTGAACGGCTCGCGGTTTTCCATGGCCGCTGTTGCTTCAGATGCGCCGGACATTTTCAGAAATTACCTGAGGAGACAGAAAACAGAGTGAGAAAGAAATTCAAGAAATTCGCAGATCTTCAGAAGCAAGAAGAAGCAGCTTCAGCTTAAAACCTTAACTAATAACCATTTCCAGTAAAAAAAATTCAAATTCAACTGAAACTTAAACACATGCATGAACTCGAAATCGAAAAGCCGTAAATATTCATTCTGAATAAAATCCAAAGAATTTCTAAAAATGGAGACCATAAAATTTGAAAATAGAAAGAAGACATTTTAAAATTAATTAAAAAAATTGAAAATGTAAAATTTGTTAGCAAAATAGAAATTATAAAATTAAAAGTAAAAAAAAAATACAGTGAAGGGAGTTGTAAAAAAGAAACATCTTTTTTTGATGTAAAACATCTAATATTCTGCAGAATTCACCAAATCACGAACGGATCAAACAAAAAACACCAAAAATATCACAAAATTAAGCTCAGGAAAAGAGAAATAGTTCCAGAAATTTCATATTTTTCGTCCATTTTACAGTTAAAAAACCCAAAATTCAGGCAAAAATTAAGAAAAAAACACGAAAAATAGGGAAAAATCATGAACAGCTTACCGAAAAATTACGAAAATTTTCTACACCAAAGGAAAATTAAGAAGATGAAAAGATGCAGGCAGAGGAATTTTCTACGGATTGTAGGTAAGAAATAAATTAGGGTTTTTGCAGATAATGCTTTTCGTAAATATTATGAAATCGTTAAATATATATATATATATATATATATATATATATTACTTTTACATTAATTCAAGAAATAATAAATCATCATTACGCTGTCGTTTAACTTATTTTTTAATTCGCTGCTACGCGCCGCTTTATCTTCAGTAGTTGTACTGTGAAGTACAGCTGGCGATCTACTAACGCGAGTATATATGATTTCCTTAGTCGCGCAAGAGAGCATACACACAAATTATTCTCTGTATTAATCATAATCATAATTAGTGGGGCTTAAATTGTGAATTATGCGTGGATTACAAATAATGAAAATAATTAATTACATTTTATTTTTTACGGCTTTTATGGTTTGTCAATAAATTTAGTGTCAATAATTCAAATTTCAGTATTTAGGTTTTTCAAAATGGTAATTTTATAAATAGTGTATTTAATATGACAGCTATTACGATTATATTTTTCTCCTTTTTGAGACTGTTATATTAAATATATATAGATATTATGATTTTTATACTTATATATATAATTTGAAAAAATAAGATAAATCTAAATAGAATCAGCATATATTTTTGGTAGAAATTCTAGATTTTTGACTAATAGATCATGTATTTGTTACTAATTAATTATATGTGATACGAATTGGATTACGTTGACTGCAAAATCTATATATATATATATATATATATATATATATATATATATAATGACGTAATGTAGTAATATGTATATGTATGAGTGTGTAGGAATTAATTATATATGTATACGAATATTTATAATTTAATGGAAATCAAAATTAAAAAGATTGTTTTATTGAATTCATTACTTTCGAATCGGATATGGCAAGGAAAAATAAAATATTGAAAATACCAATGAAGTTCATAAAACCTGAACACAAAAAAAAATTATATTATTACATAAACATTGCTATGTATTTCTATAGCATTCCAACTCATCTTTATAGTATTGAGACACCATCAAAATTTCATTTAGTCAAAATATACATAAAGAAAATAATAATTTTTCTTTTTAAATGATTTTTGTAAATTAATTCAACGGAAGACTTTTTACTAAACACAAGTATTCTTTTTTTTTTTATTACAAAAATCGAAATGCTTAGCATGTAAGAAACTAATCTGTGTTATATCCACATTTGTAAATCAAAACCTCGATATTTTTAAAACGTTTTTAGAAAGTTTACTTAAGCCAACATCGAAACATTAAACATATTAACTTTATACATATTAACACTATTAAAAACATATACTATATATGCTTCTAAAGAGGGGTCCGTCGGTTATACATCCGCTACGTCATTAGGGGGTTCTGAAACGTTTAAATATAGCAACATAAGATTTGAAAAATCTTAGTGGATAACTTTTATGAACTATTACGTTAAAGAGATTAATCAATACACTGAAACATAATCTTTCAATATCCAAAGACCTGGCATAAACATTCAAGATCCGAAGACTTGACATCCAAGGTTCTCAACATGGTATTCACCCGAACGTGTCATTTCATTTCATCATACTCAACATAAGAGTTATTCTAGTCAATGTAATTGTAAATAAATGTTACCCACTTTTGATGTTGATTCGAAAGTTGGGATAGCTCCTAAAGTATCAGGTTGCTCATACTGCATTCGATATGTTCATAAATTTTTAGTCTTTAAGTTGCATTTCAATTGTATCATACTTATCTAATTTATCATGCTTATCGTACATATAACATACATATATCACAAAAATATAATTGTTGATTTAGAAGAAATTTTAAAACATACTTTCAAACAAGCATCAATTGTACCTAAAGGGAATAAAAATCGTATTTTACATTTTAACTCATAAAATTCTAATTCATATGCTAAAGATTTAAACTATTTAACACTTCACACATAAACACACATATAATCACATAATATCAATTTTAAAATATGGTCAAATTGCATTCTTAAATCATAGATAAAATTTTAATCTTGAAGTTAGTAATATGTAGGAAAAAAAGACACTCTTTACCACAACAATTTTCATAATTTAAATGATCATCCAAAATTTATGAAAATAAATATTCATTTATATAACAACCCTCGGCTATCCATGCTAAAATATTATGGATAAATTCAAATTACAAAGGCTTTAATAAATTATAGTGTTCGAAAATGCTCTAAAACCAGTTTGTGTTATAAAATTCACCGTAAATTGTATATTTACTGAAATCTTCTGAAATTAATATTTTAAACTTCTAACATCATGTACTTAAACATAGTAAAACAGTTTTGAAAACGTATAATGGAATGATTTTATATATTTAATTTTCTAAGATCTACAGCTGTAGAATCTTAAATTCGAAACTGAACTTATTTTGAAAATTCATTATAATTTGTATACTACTTAAAATTGTAATTGATTGAATTTATAAAATTATTTTTCTAAGGTCTGAAACTACATAATTCCAACTCGAATTGAACGATCTTTAAAAAATCATCATAATTCATAAACTACTCCAAACATTACTAAATTTTAACCATAAACTCAACACTTCATGTAGTATAACATACTAAAACAGTTTTGAAAAACTCCATGTATATACTTTTATAAAAATTGATAAAGTGGACTGTCATTTCTAAAAAAATTCACAACTTGATTACACCTACCTACTTTCTTAATTAAAATGTAGATTCGACTTTTATAACTCTATTAACCTCAAATAAACCATTTTGACTCAATTTATCACACATGCAATAAGCTTAGACAAAATGATCAAACATATAAAGATTAAATCAACATACAGTTGCATAATCAACTTCTAAAAGTAATATATTTTAAAGATTAACCATATAAAACAAGATTTTGAACAAATTTTTTCACATTAGTAGAAAATCACCCTTGGATCATACATGCAATGTGTTTATGTAAAGAAATCAAATAGACAATGCTTAATCCAATATGCATTTGCTCAATCAACACTTAAAATGTCATATTTTTTAAGATCCACTACCTAAAACAAGGTATCTAACTATTTTATTACATTTGTAGGAAATCTCACTTAGATCTTACATACAACTTAAAATTAAAACTTAATCATACTCCTAAGGAAGAAGAATGGTGAGAATTTACAAAAATTACCTCTTGATTGCACAAACTATGTGCTTTTTAAACTTGCTTGGAAGGATATCTTAATTTGAGTTTAATTTCTCATCTTGTCTTGAAAGGATCTTGATTCTTCATTTAATTCTTGAAATGGGAGCTTGTTTGAAGATGTGAATGAAGATTTTTGAGGAAAAAGAAAGTGTAGAGAGAATGAGAAGCAAAATTAGCTAGAGAGAGAGTTTTGATAATATTGTGATCACATGATTATATATGTAGGTATGTTCAACTTAATATATCATATAAGTTATATAAGTATGTTTGAAAATATATTTAATTTAACACATCATAATAGTCACATACTTTATTGTACATAAACTATATAATAAAAATATACCTAACTATAATTAAACACATAAGTCACATTTTTTTATATTAATTATTAAAATTATTTTATGTATAACTTATCTCTCTTATTTTTTGTTCGTTCCATTGCTCGTACATGTTGAGTGCATTATGATAAAACTCAATCTTTTCAGGTAGCTATCTTGCAAGACTTTTAGACTTAAAAAAACATTAGCTCATACATTCTTGATAAATAGTAAAACTTGTCATAAAGGTCATTAACAACGAATTAGTTAAAAATAAAATTTAAATTTATTTATAAAAAAATTCTATTGACGTATTTTTCTATTACAAGTTCAATTATGCTAATTTTTTTTTAATATTTTATTATAACGAAAACGTTGAAATTGAAATATCAATAATATAGGGTTATGGACGGTAATAAATTGGACCTTGGGATTCATTGTCGGGCTTTCTAGCTGGATTTGTGAATTAGTTAATCATGGGCCCATGTGTATTCAACGATAATGGACCTAATTTATCCTGCCCCAAATTTTAGTATCCTTAGGTTGACCTTATAGCTATTAAATAAAAAAACACAATTTTCTCATTTTTGTATATGTTAGTCTATTAAAATTTTGATCCATATAGAACTTAAATCATCATTGAGATTTTAATAAATATAGGATTAAGGTCACAAATTTTAGTATGTAGGAAAATAAAGTTGTAAATTTGAATCTACAAATGGGAAGACAAACATCAACACGTGGCAAGACTCGTATATGCATTTTAAATCGTAGTAATGCAATGTCACAATTATAAATGATTGAATCAAATAATTCTGCATGGAAAACATAACATGCATGTTAAATATGTTGTAAATATTTATTTAAAGAAACATAAATACTAATTATGTAATAATATAACAAGTTAGAGTTGTTTTCTTCTAACACAAATGACATGATTAAGTAGATTATCGAATAAAATGCCCAATGTAATCTTACAATACCAAGAGTAGTGTCTTAATTTCCTTATTATTTTGCAAATTAATGACAATATCTAATGCGTTTTGAACTATGCTCAGCTGAAACTCATGTGAATTGTGTGGTGAGGAAATATAAGTTATTTGAAAATAAAGAATTGAGAAATATGTAACTAACTCTCTCTTTTGACATGATTTTTAGGATGTATATTGGTACTATAATAACTACTTTCGTATCTGTAATAAAACAAACTAGATATTTGTACGAATTGAATATTATTTTGATATGTGATTTAGATATATTAGGATATACTAATATTAATGAAATTCTATCAGAAATTAAATATGAAAGATTAAAAGTGTGCTAAAAATTCTATTTCAAACCAAATATTCAAGTCAGCAAGTTAGTAGATGACACTATTTAAAGTCTATTAAACAACAATAGAAATTTTAGAAAATAAAAATAAAAATAAAAATCCAATTAATATTTACAAATAAAGATATATGAATACAATAAAATAAAACAAAAATACAAAGTATTTAGTATTTCCTTTTATAATTTAAGTTTTTTTTTTTTTTCCTATTTTAGTTGGTCCAAAATTGCTACGGAATTGTGGGCCAATAGAACATGTGGTTATGAATAGTACGGACTGCATTGTTAACATCATGCAACCTTTTGTTGGATCCACTTAACGTGCTTGCGTTGATACTTCAGATATGTTCCTCATTATAAATATTTATAATGTGTATATTTCTATTTTAACAACAATCGTTCATCTTTATTATATAATTTTTTAAACCTTTTGTTGTAAAATGAGAAAAAATAAAAAGAATATTAATGTCTTTATAATGTACAAATAGACGAATCAAGTCAAACAATTAATAAATTGGATAAGAAATAATCAAAATAAAAGAAGAAATTGAATGAAATATGAGCTCACCTGCATAGTCGATCGGAATGGGCTGATTCTGGCTTGTCGAATCAATTTTTATTGTTGAAATCAGAAATAATAATATACTATAATACAATTAATTTGGATATATGTTTTTTTTTTAACGTCTTGTTTATAGGATTAGCTAAAGATTACATGAGTTGGGAAAATATAACGATTGACACGATTTTAAAAATTATATTAGATCAAATCGGATTTGATCATTCCTCGATTAGATTTGGTTTTATCTGGATTTGTTATTTTTTGTCGGATATTTTGGATTTTAATAGTTTTTCATAAGGTGAACTTCTTGAATCACTTTAAACTCTGTTGAGAGATTACGTGGGATCTGAGCATTGGCCGGATAATTCCTCGAGGCTCGAATTCTGGGCGACTCAACACTTATCGACCGAACTTAAATTTTAGCTCTCCAAGAGATTTAGTATTAGTCAGCTCGACCACTCCTGAACGGTTCGAAACTTCCAAGTTGGACCCAAATTTGAGCTCATTAGGAGATTCGAACTTGATCGACTCGACAACTTCTGATTGAACCCAACCATAGTTCGCCTCTAACTAGGTTGGCCTTGATTTGCTCTCTCGATCTAGTATTAGTATATACGAGTAATTAAACATAAATTTCTTAACCGACATATGGTGGTGCCACATGGTTGGCATTTGATGAGTTGGGAAGAAAATATTGGATTACAATTAAAAGTCAAACAATTTGATTATATGTATAGTATCATTTATTTGTTTACTTAATTTAGTCTCTTCCTACTCTTCAAACCCAACACACATTTTACCTAACATCTATAAAGAAATGATATAAAGTTTCTAAGGGCAGATTCAAAAGTTCCCCCAAATGAAGTTAGATAGATTTGCTTGGGAACAAAATTTGGCAACTTCCTCATCTTTCCTTTACGATTGCCAAATCATAATAAAGATTGCCACTTTTCTGGGATCAATTCTCATCCAACTTTTGAATTCAAGAAATATGTTTACATTTTTTTATTACATTTATGATGTTCATTAACTCATACAAACTTTTAATAATCGGTATAATAAATACCGATATTATGAAGTTTATTTCAATTTTCGATTCTACTTATATTTTATAGCAGCCATATGTCAGATGCGTGGACTAAAGTGTGAGATCCACGTATATTTACATTTTACTAAAGTGTGTATGCTAGTTAATTAAAGTTAATTTATTTTGTAATGACTATAAGGAAGATTATAATCTCTCTTTTATTTCGACATTTTGTTAATAACAATTTATTAGACATAGATTTAAAAATAATTAATATTCTCAATACAAAAAATTGATTATAATTTAAGTTATATGAAAATGAAAAAACAAATATAGATGGTACTATACGGTAGAGATGAACTATTTGGACTTCAATCCGATAAATATTTACTCCGAAATGTTTGTTAACCCTCATTAATCGAACTTGAGTCTGAACTTGTTAATGGAGGACCTTGTAAATATTTTGTTAGCTAAATTTTTGCTGAGTAGAACTCGAAATAATTATGAACTTGAGATTTTAAATCGTATTGTAGTCGAGTTTTATTTTTGAAGTTGGATTTAAACTTAAGTGGAACCCAAAACCTAAGACATATGTCGATATTCGGTTTGATTGGATTGGATTATATCTATATATGTATATATGTAATAAGAATTAGAAGGAGAGGAAAGAGACAAAGAAAAGCCAGCACACACACATTGCTCTCCACTATAAACAAACCACCTTCCGCAACCACCGCTCCTCCGCCCTACGCCTAACATAAACGCTCTTTCTTCCGTTCTTCCCTTCTCTATTCCCCAACCATGGATATTCGCCGGAGACCCATCGGACCTTCACCCAAGCCACCTCCTCCTTCCTCCGCCACTTCCGCTGTCGTGGATCACCAATCTTCGCCCCCCAAAGCCTCCGACGCTCTCCCACTTCCGCTCTACCTCACTAACGGCATTTTCTTTACCCTTTTCTTCTCCGTCGCCTATTTCCTGCTCCACCGTTGGCGCGACAAGATCCGTAATTCCACACCGCTTCACATTTTGACCCTTTCCGAGCTCGCCGGGATTGTTTGTTTGATAGCTTCCTTCATCTACCTGCTTGGATTCTTCGGCATCGATTTCGTGCAGTCCTTCATTTCGAGATCGGAAAGCGACGACGAGCATCAGAGGTTCATTCTCCACGAAGATCGGAACATTCATTGCCCTCTGCCGCCAAGATCGCCGGTTGTGTCGGCGGCGAAACCGGTCGTGGAACTGCCTCAGGACGATGAGGAACTCGTCGCTCGTGTGGTTAGCGGCGAAATCCCGTCGTATTCTCTGGAATCGCGGCTCGGGGACTGTTTCAAGGCGGCGAGAATCCGTCGCGAGGCGGTGCAGAGGCTCACGGGGAGGGTTGTGGATGGGTTGCCGTTGGAGGGGTTTGATTACGAGTCTATTTTGGGGCAATGCTGCGAGATGCCGGTGGGGTATGTGCAGATTCCAGTGGGGATTGCGGGGCCGTTGTTGCTGAACGGCTGCGAATACTCCGTGCCGATGGCGACGACTGAAGGGTGCTTGGTTGCGAGCACGAACAGAGGCTGTAAGGCAATCTATGCATCCGGTGGAGCAACGTGTGTGCTCCTCCGTGACGCCATGACCAGAGCTCCGGTGGTGAGGTTTTCGTCGGCGAAGAGGGCGACGGAGCTGAAGTTCTTCTTGGAAGATCCTATCAATTTCGACACTTTGTCTATCATTTTCAATAAGTAAGCATGTTATTCTAATTGAATACCGTTGATTTGGCTTAAACTAGATATGTAATATGATGTTGATTTGTGTTTGATGCTGCATCTTTTGAAGTTTCACATCAGCTGAATGGTTGGAATTATTAAGAAACAGACAGATTTTGATGTTTGCTCTAGTTTTCTTGATATTTAGGGTTAGTATCTGTCTCTTTATACGTTGTAAATCTTTGTACACAGGTCGAGTAGATTTGCAAGACTCCAAGGTATTCAATGTGGAATTGCTGGGAAAAATCTGTACATTAGATTTAGTTGCAGCACAGGCGATGCCATGGGGATGAACATGGTTTCAAAAGGGGTTCAAAATGTTCTCGACTTCATCCAGAACGATTTTCCCGATATGGATGTCATTGGCATCTCCGGTGAGTGCTTTTAACTTACTTCTAAAGTTTTCGGTGGGTATGAACATGTGTTTTTTTGTATCGCCTGAATTTTGAGAATCATACAGTTATTATGCATCGATTCTTACCAATTGCATTAGTCAATGCCTTTTGTCTTAGACTGGATGATTTTATGCAACAATATGATGCAACCAATATTGTTGTATTTCAGTCTGTGTTTGTCGTTTTGATAGCGTAGGCCGTGTGCTGTATGTATTCCGGGGACCATAATTTGTCTTGGTGCAGGTAATTACTGTTCTGATAAGAAGCCTTCAGCGATAAATTGGATTGAAGGGCGTGGGAAATCAGTTGTCTGTGAGGCCACAGTTAGTGGTGACGTGGTGTCGAAGGTATTGAAAACGACAGTACCTGCTCTAGTGGAGCTTAACATGCTCAAGAATCTCACTGGCTCTGCTGTTGCTGGTGCTCTTGGTGGGTTCAACGCACATGCTGCTAATATCGTCTCTGCTGTTTTTATTGCCACTGGCCAAGATCCAGCCCAGAACATCGAAAGTTCTCACTGTATTACAATGATGGAGGCTGTTAATGATGGCAAGGATCTTCATGTTTCTGTGACAATGCCATCCATCGAGGTATTTAATGTCCCAATTTGTATAGAGAATCATCTCAAATAATGTTATACGGAGAATATAAATGAGAAGATGTTTTTTTTTTGTTGCCGTTTAGGTTGGCACAGTTGGAGGTGGAACTCAATTGGCTTCACAATCGGCTTGCCTGAACCTTCTTGGTGTAAAGGGTGCGAGCAAAGAGTCTCCAGGGTCAAATTCTCGGCTCTTAGCCTCCATTGTAGCTGGTTCAGTCTTGGCAGGAGAGCTATCCCTAATGTCGGCAATTTCAGCTGGGCAGCTCGTTAAAAGTCACATGAAATACAACCGATCAAGCAGGGACATCACCAAAATCGGCTCCTAATGCCAGAAGAAGTTGATATGCAATGGCAGAGAGCTGGGAAGAAGGTTAAACTCATGAGGGGCTGAGAGAAAAGTTTGCAAGCACGCCAAGTTCATGGAATACTCAGTTCAGCCCTTCACTCCCGTGTTCGTCCTGCTTCTCCTTCTCCCTCTCCCTTGGTGTTTCTCTTATTAGTGAATCCAAGTTTTGTTGTTAGCTGTAATTCTAATCTGTTTGTGGGATCAGTTTAAAATGTTTGCAATGCACTGGTCTATCTACTTTCTAGTTTGTACAGATCATTGAATGTGGACATGTAAACTTTGCTTATTTGCTGTAACTTTAGACTTTGGATTCAACAAGCCAATTGCTTTCTACATCACTATATCCTTTCTCCATATTTTTTCATCTAAAGTCTTCCAATTTACCCAAATATTAAAAAATAGAAAAGAAGAAAAAGCAAGAAAAGTCTTGTCCTTTTATTTTGCCATCAATTTTGTTGTCTACTTGCTCATAATATATGTGTGGAGTGGAGATGATTCATTTGGTTATTTATGCTGTAAACTTGACATCTGTTACAAGGAAAAGAATGTTGGTGACTATTATTTATTAATTACTATAAATGGTGATGCAATTTCAGATCCTTCTTAACTAAAAGCAATCATCTGTTATAGATTTTTTGCAAACTGGTCCCCAGGCAAATCTCTTTTACAGTTTTACCAAGGACTAATTAGAATTATCAAGTAGATCCCAGAATTTATTTATTTATTTATAAAATGTTCACAAAAAGTTGAATTATATATGATATGATTAAGCTAGCCCCGATCCATGTGAAGCTGGCAATTGTTTCAATATGGTCCATTAATAAAACGCTGGCATCTCATTAATTTTCTCTTCAATAATTAAATTAGCATTTAGCCCACATTTAAGATATTAATAAAAATAATAATAAAATCTTTTTAAATCTCCATCTAATATACTTAATCTTCATTCTCCATCAGAAATTCAGATATTTAATGATGACAGATAGAGATCAGATATTGGAAATTCTTCATTCATTTCAAATGTTGTTCTGAAATTTTTGTTATAAATTAAAGAATATAAAAACTGGATAAATATACTCTTAATTAATAAATGAATTTAGAATTCAAAGTTGGAAAGATAACCAAATTAATTCCATAAAAAGTATCATATTAAATCTCTAAATTTTAGTTAAGAAATATTAATATGGATAATTTCGAAATAAAATTGTATTAAAATCTAAAACGACATTTAATTTGAATAAAATTTAAACTCTAGTACAACACTTATTTTGAAATACAATAAAACCTCTATAAATTAATAACTTTGGGACCATGAAATTTTATTAATTTAAAGAGATATTAATATATCGATAAATTAATATTTTATTAATTAAAAGAAAGACTTTTTAAATTCAGCAAATTTAGTACATATGTATTGAAAATAAATGAATTCATATACATGTTTCATTGATTATATTTATGCATCAACCAATTCTTTGTAACTAATTAAATATATTCATGTATAATATCAATTCATTGTATACAATTAACTATTATATTCATGGACACATGTATCGATTTATTGGAATTACTTAAATATACATGTTTATATTAATTCGTTGCACTTAAATAACTATTATAGCCAATTAAATATATTCATGCATGATGAATGAAACATATACCATATAAATCTCAATATGGAAATAAAATAATTCATAACACCCAATCATGTATTCTCAATATTTATGAATTATTAATTTAGAGTTTTAATGGGACCTAATATTTATAAAGGGATTTTCCGAAAAATTATTATTTTATTATCTTATCGAATTTGATGATTTTTTACAAAAGCCCAAATCGGGATCGAAGATTTTATTATTTTAAAAAATTTATTAATTTATAAAGATTTTACTGTAGATGGAATATCAGTGACTTAAATTCAGTTATTTAATGATGACTTAATGATCAAAACTTTGAGACATATATTATCGGTCACTAATTTGGACCTAATCTTATATTAGTGACCAAAATTTAGCTATTGAGTGTTCTATCTCCCAATTATTTCATCTCAATTCGTTGCTAATATACTTTGAAGACATGCATTTTGTGGCTAGTGATTTTTTTTTTTTAATGTTCGTAATCCTAATGTATTCTTGTAGTGTCATTTGCACACTATATATATAAAACATATTCCATTCATTGTAATATAAAACTAAATGAATCACATCTAGTCCAACATATATATTATCCATCATATTTGAATCATTATCGAGCTTTAAGATCTGTAATTAGCCTTAGTTTATTATCAATCTCCTTAACTTTATATTGATCAAGTTGGAGTTAGAGTTTTAAATTCTATAAATTATGATTATTTAATATTCTTATTATGGTGGGAATTATCTAAGTCTTGTGGGCCCACTTTCATGCTACAAGACTGTCACCCACATGATTAATTTTCTGGACCACGCTCCACTAACATGTTCTTGTCTTCACTAACCTTCAAAAATATTTTAATTTTTATACCTAAACTTTGGATCACTGCCTTTAATTTTTTTTTTGTTTTATTTAATTTCATTGGATACTAACAAGAAAAAGAAATATGGACTTAAGGCATAACACACCTTGATTTGAATCGAATTATTACCTCATTCATTTCAAAATAACTATAATTTTAGAAAATTGGGTTTGTTTCAATTTATCTGTCAAAATTTTTATTATCAGAAAGATTTAGGGATTTTTTTTTCTAACCTTATACATTGATTATACTTATTGTATGTTGATGTTATATAATCACTAGACTCCATGTACCAATTATTCCCTTCCAAAAAACAACTTAACATATTTGAGATACAAATATATGGTTTTGCTAAAATGCCCACCGTGGGCACTCTTAATATGCCCATCGATGACGTGTAATCATCTCATCCCCTCGTTATATGGAAAATAAAATTAATAGATGCTCTGAATTTTGACACATCAACCGTGGACACATTAACATGTGCCCACGGTGGGTAGGTTAGCAGGATTGTACAAATATAAGTGTAGGAATTGATTCTGCAATTTATTTTTTCTTTGGGATACAAATATAAGTGTAGGAACTGATTCAGAAATTTCCAATACTGAAAAAAATATAAAAAAATACCTTATTTCAAAGTGTTTGGTAGTCCTCTACAAGCTATGAAAATGAAGCTTTTGATATGGTTGTTTTATATTGACTTTGAAATCCATCACGAGTGACTACTTTAATGTTTTCACAAAATTTAATGATATTACTAACTTATGTGGAACAATGTCGTCTATATTCGGTCAATAATAAGAATTGATTAAATGCTTGATTTGGTCAATTAATATTACGATACTAAACAATTTAGTATTAATATCATATTAATGATATAAGAATGTAATTTAGAACCCGAGTTTGGTAATGTTTTATTTTTCCCTTATAATTTACTTTTGCTTACGACTTAGTTGTAGGATTATGCTTGGTTAGTTGGATTAAGTCAAAAGAAAAACACAACCTCTTTTCTTTTTATCAAAAATAAAAAAATCCACATTTTTATCAGGTACGTTCTATATGATTTTTTTGAGATAATTTTATAAATTTAATTTTGTGAGATGTATTAGTACAAATCTCATTTTAATTAACAAAATAGAGATTGACTTGTGAAAATAAATTTAATTAGTAAAATTTTAGTATTACCAAAATATATCTGTAAGACAATATGTTGTATAAGTTTTGGTGCTTTTATAAGGTTGAGAGGAAATAATTTTGGTTTGAAAGTTGCAAATTGTTAGGATTTTGAGAACAATTATAGAGAATTTGATATGAACGAAAAATAAGAGACAACGATTTGTTCACCCAGTTCGTCAATTGACTACATTTTGGGGCACTACCAAGCCAGGAGAATTTACTAATTTTCTTGTGTTGACAAATACAATGAGTCAAAGGGTTATTAACAGGGAAGTAGTCTTAATGTTTTTCTAACTAGGAATCTCAAGTCTAATCTGACTAGAAGTCCTAAAGTCTATCTAACTTAAACTCCATAACCAAACACAAATAAATATAAATTGAAAGTGCATGAATTTCTAAATAGGGAGGTGAAGAAAATAGTATAATGAAGAAAATTAGTTGCGTTGCTTTTCATTAAACTTCTGCGAAAATACATCCATCTCTCTCTCTATATATATATCACTCAAATGTATCATCTATTTAATCCATATAAATATACGACAACCAATATTTGAGTTGTGTTAAAATGTCAACTTCTTCGAAAAGCTTGTTAGGTCTTCTCCTAATTGCTTAGATTAGATACTCTCACACAAGATACAAAAATTAATATTAACTAAAATAATATCAATGTTTTAGACTTAAAGTGGTGATATATGTCCTTCCCTTAAAAGAGGATATTTTGATTTCCGAGTGTTTTTCCATCTAAAAATGATGTTGCAAGCGCCAATTTCCCTCATATTAAATGTGAAAAGAAGTACTAATTGGGACCAAAACTACAACAAATTTATTGAATGTTTTATGTTGGACTAAATCTGCAATTTATTTTTTCTTAGGGACAACAATGCAAGTGTGTGGAATAATTCGAAATGGCCTATACATGTTTTGTAGGGACTGATTCTGCAATTTCCTCACGGTTGAGCTGAAACTTATTTTTCACCAGTTAAAAAGTCAAAATTAATACTTCCAACCAATGACGAAGTCAGAAATTTTGTTTAGGGGATCCACTCACATATAGAAAAATTTAAAATAAGTATAAATTATATATATATATACTTTTTCATTTTACAGTAAACATATATTAACTTTAAATTTTTAATATTCTTTTAACAGTTTCGTATTAATGATTTAATACTAAAATGATAAAATTTATATATATATATAATATTATATGTATATATGTATAATATTTTAAAATTTGAGGGCCCAATACCCCTTGTCCCCCTTCCAACCCAAACTCAATAAATAGTTTTTCCTTTAAGATAAAAAAAGCACGTGTTGTGACCATTTAAAAATGACCGTATATATATAGTTGGATCAATTCTGCAATTTCCTTGCAATAGAGCCGCTAAATTTTTTTTGTTCTTTTTTTTTTTTCCCGCAAACTCACAAAGTTTCAGTGGTGAAAAAATTAAAATAAAAAGAAGTTTATTTCAAATATTTAATTATACAACACCTACGCCAATGAATGTTATTAATATCATGAGTCTCACGTACCACCTACCCGATTTAAAAACACACACCTACATCAATTAACAATAAAAATTAATATATTTCCTCTCTTCTCTCTTCCCTTTCATTCTCTCATACGCTATACGTATATTTCACAGGAAACACACAACACCTAAAAAAACACACACCTTAAAAAACATGTAAACAATAATTAACAAAAAAAAGTATTTTAGTAAAGAGATCAAATCTAAACCTACCCTTATTCCTTATATTTTTTTCCAAACTACTCTATCTTATAACAAAAGGTCCCCATATACCCTTTTTCATAATAAAATATCCCCAACTACCTCTTTTTTATGATAAAATACTATTTTACCCTTGTTGACTTTTTAAAACTTCCAAAAAATCATGCTTGCCATTAGCCATTTTTTCATTCTTCCACACTTATATTTATCATATCCGAATTAGCCCTCTGATCAATATCAGGCCCAACATGCTTCCGTAATAAAATAAAACTGAGTTTAAATCATACCTCGCCTTTGTCTCTTAAATTCCCTTGGACCTCGGTTCAGGTTTTACGGATCAAAGATCCAACCACTCGCCCGCAGTCTATGGTTCTGAAACCGATTTTCTTGGGAACCCAGATCGCAATCCTTCTCAACGGCCACCTGCCTTTAAGGAGATCACGGGGAGACTCACTGCTGGATGAATTTCACTCAAAATTATAGATTTATGGACAGAATGTCGGAAAGCAAAAGCCTTGTTTATTGAAGAAAATAAACTAAACTAATTTACAATATAAATTTTCTCCGCCATTGGAAGAGAAACTTGATTTAGCCTTTCATGGCTAATACTCGAGAAGGGGAAACCCCCATGAACAGGAAAGATGGAAAGCTAAACTATTAACTAGAGAGAAGATTTCTCGAAAACTATGCTAGAAAGAGGTGTTGTGTATTTTCGATGCCCCCCTTCTGAGGCTGAAGTCCTCCTTTTATAGGCATCAATATGCTCCTGTATGGATCTATTATTGTCTTGCCAGCTTGTATTCCACTTGGTTAGTGGGAATGGGCCAACCTTCTTTATTTCTCACCTACCGTTTGGTGAGTGTCTTCCACCATTTATTGTTGAGTTAGGTGGCCTCGTTGTCTTCTTGCGTCGGCAACGAATCTTCTACTTTAGTGGATGGGTCCTCCACGTTTTGTCTTTTGGCAAATCGCCTATCCTTGGTGCTGGATTCTTCAAAGGTGGGTCCTATCCATTACACCTTGTCTGGCGGGGATGCCATGTGCAAGAAAGAGCCAAGAAAGATCTCTTAGACCCTTTTGAACCCGTATAGAGTTGGTATTTGAACCCTTTATACTGCATTCCTATCTATTACATTTTTCAGAATACAATACAGCCTGTTTACCATCGAGTCTAATTAGACCCGCTTCCTTTTATTACATTTTTGGTTTTTATTTAAAAACCTTTTCCTTTCCCCTTTTTCTTCGGGTATTCGAGTTTTTCCTTTTTTACTTTGAAACCATATCCAAACAGCGGTTTCTCTTGTACTTGACAATAAGAGCATATTCGCTCTTCCCATCTTCCGATATGTATCATGTTACATATCTTCTTCCTTGTTTGTTCCGTCGCTGGAACCTTGTTTTCCCAAATTAACTTTCTCTTATTTTCGAAGAGGCCTTCAGCAAATCCGGTAGTTTTTTCTGTAATGGAATTTAACAAAAATGATCCGTTCACAGAATTATGAAATATTTTGAACGGATACTTCACTTTGTCCATTTCGGTGAGATAGACTCAAAGACCCCATGCTCGCCTGGTTGATATACCGTCTTCCGTAAGGACGACTACTAAGGGACTGTTTTCTGGGGGTGATTTGGCTCGGTTTATCGCCCCCATCTCAGATCTCTGTAGTTTTATGAATTGAAAAACTGGATGAGATCCTTTTCCTGTGATTTCCGGAGCAGCTGAAATAATCTTTTGCTCCAGTATATCTCCTCGACCCCAGTATGGGTTATTCTGCCATGAATCGTGCACAGCAGTGACTATTCAGTCCAGTAGTTTGGAAATCTCCGAAAAATTGGGTGCAGTAGTGAAAACTGAAGCAATTGCTTCAAAATCAAACCATTCCCGTACATCATGAGGGCTTTTACCCGAAAGCATCCAAAGTCTCGGATACTTACCAGACCAATCCACAGTAATCCTGTTTGGATTGATCCCATTTCTTGTAACTAATTTCTCCCATGTTCTTTGGTAGACCTGCAAAGGAGAAATTACTTGGTTAGTGTTAACCTGTCTAGGGCCAGTCTGGGGCCTTAGGTTAACCTCCCCCTCTTTAACCCCAGAGGTGCTGGGTTGACTCGGGTTGTCTGGAATTACTTCCTGGCTTTCCGAATTTATATTTTTATCGGAATCCGATAACACACTTGTCGTGGCTTTATCAGCCTTTTCACCAGTGTCTGATGAAAAACATTTATCAGCAGGATGTCCTGCTTCGGGTATAAATGTACTCTGTTTGTTCATCGATGATGAACCTTTCTCATGTATTTCTTTTTGGGTTACCGATGGTGAACCCGTTCGAATGCAAGACCCTTCCAACGCTTTCCATAAATGGAGTTGGGCCAATCGTGAAACTTGTATTGCTTCTTGGACTTTGACCAAATCTGCCTTTTGCACATATGAAGCTGCTTCGGCACGTACCCTAAGCAACTCGAATGTCTTGTGTAGTTCCTCAAGATTTTCCCTGAGGTGCCTTGATCTAACCGTGATGGAATCCGCTTCAAGGATGTCCATCTCTTGTTAGGAAATCTGCAAGAACATTCTCATTAGATTTCACAATAATAATATCAAATAAATAATATTGACATTCTACTTACCATCTGATAATACGGGCTTTTTCGATTTTTGATTCAAGTTTATTTTTCAAAAAAGCTTTGACATTTGTATTATCAACTTTTAAAATGAATTCTTTTGCTAATAAAAATAAAGACCATTTTTTAAATGTCTTCCAAACCGCAAAGAATTCTTTCTCATTAATATGCCAGACTCTAGCTTGTTGTTCTGTAAACAACCCTCCGGTATATCTACATGGTTCTTCACCCGTAGATGTCTTTCGCATGAGCACTGCTGCCCATCTGAAATCATTAGCGTCTGTGTAGACAATTAACTGATCTTCATCTTGAGGAATCGCGAGTTTTGGTAAATTACCACAAACCTGTTTTAACTGACGAATTTTTTGGGAATGAATGTCTTCCCATTTCCATTTGGTCTTCTCATCCTTCTTTAATAAAGGACGGAAATCTTTACGATATTTTGTTAAGTCCTTGATAAATGAACCTGCAAAATTGATTACTCCTAAGAAGCTCTGAAGATGCTTCTTATCTCTAAGAATATCTGGAAAATTGTGAATTTTCTCCACAATAGGTTTCTGCAGTTCCATTCCTGCATGGTCAATAATAACACCGAGAAACTCGATTTTATTAACCGCGATTATTGCTTTTTTTTCAGAGAGCACTAATCCTTCTTTATGACATGCTTATGAAAATATTTCAAGATGCTTTAAATGATCTTTCATATTTTTAGATGCAATCAGAATATCATCTATGTAAACAAACATAAACTCAAAATAATCTTTAAAAAGATTATCCATCTTTCGTTGGTATATTTGCGGTGCATTCGCAAGATCCATGGGCATTACGTTCCAGATATACTGACCTTGTGGTGTAGAAAAAGCAGTTAATTTCTTGGATTCCTTTTCTAACTTAATCTGGTAAAATCCAGACTTGCAATCAAACTTTGAAAACACTTTTGATCCCTTTAATACAATCAATTAAGTGTTCTCTACTTGGTATGTAATAACCATCAAATTCAGTAATCTTATTAATACCTTGATAGTTAATTACTAACCTTGTTTTTCCTCTCTTTATTTCGCCATGGTTTCTTACCAAAAATCCTGGGCTACTATGAGGAGAAATATCTGCTTCGATCAACTTGAGATCGATATGCTCTTTGATAATCTTTTGCATATCCTTTCGATCCTCAAGGTTCATCTGAATCGGCTTGTATCTGTAACATCCCCGACCAAAACATACACGTCATTAGGCATTCATTTCATGCATCATATGCATTTCGTATTATTTATATGTTTTTAGGTAATTAGTATTGAGAAACCCCTATTATAATTGATTGAGACTCGAATAATCTTTGAGCGCATAATATAAATTATTTGATTAATGATGATATAAATTATGTTGAATTTTGTAAAAAAAATAAATCTAATATATATATATATATAAACATAAACTATATATGTTAATATATATATATTTATATATATATAAGAGTTGCAGTAGCATATATAAATATATATAAGTATGCAAAAGTAAGTATAATATTATAATATATACATAAGTAATGCATGCAATTAGCAGCAGCATGCATATGTATATATATATATATGAAAGTTAAATAATAAAATAATATATAAGTATGTAGCATATGTACATATTATATGAAAAGCAAGTTATTATTATAATAATAAAGGAAAAGCAAGTTTAGCAAAAGTTGGTAAGGCGGCGGATTCTTAAGTAAGTAATAAAGGAAAAAAAAACAGACAGAAGAAAGTTACAGCGAAGAAAAAAAACAGAGAAACAGAGAGGGATGGAAAGAAAAAAAATAGAGGGAAAGAAAATAAAAACAGAGAAGGGTTTGTGATTTTGACTTCGTTTCTTCACCGATTTTCTTCAGAATTTGAGGGAAGCTCGTAGGGACGTGTTCTTCGATTTGATCGGAGTGAATTCTCAATATTTTTCCCGAAAGGAGCACGGGCTGTAGAACGAGAGGAGGAAGCAGAGTGACGAACAAATCGTTTATCCTAGGCGGGTGAGTGTAAACCATATATGTGACTTATATGTTATGTGATTTATACGCAATGAGATGCAATTTATATGCAATGTTGTTATGTGAGTTATATAAAGATGTGTATTTATATGGATTTATCATTGGATCAAATGATATATTGGCAAATGTATACGTGATCATATGTTCAGATGATTGATGTGTTGCATAACATATAACATGAAATTAAAAAGGTCTGTGACTGTCTTGCTATGGATCTGTATACACAGTGGAGACCTTCGGGTCATATTCATATTGGAGACCTACGGGTCATATTCACAGTGGAGACCTTCGGGTCAAATCATATTGGAGACCTACGGGTCTATATACACAATGGCATATTGGAAATCTCGGGACAGATCCAAGCTTGAGCAGTTCACAGAATAATAAATCGGACATAATGGCATTTGCACATGATGATTATATTGTTGATCAATGTTAATGATTGTTATTTGCTAGATATTTAATTAAAGTAATGGTTTATATTCACTGAGTTGCGACTCATAAAAATCGCATATTTATTTTTAAGTTCAATTATTTTTTGAAGTGGGTTTGTATATATAGACGCCACTCTATATCAGGTCGGCCGGCTGATGCTTCGGGCAACCTTCTCCTCCTCTGCATTTTGCATTTTGAACATGTGTGTCATAAGTTGTATTTAATATGAATTATGCTGGGATATGAGTTGCGTGTTTTAATCCTATATGATTTTAGTTTTTAAATAATGTTTTTATACCCATATGGATAAATGAAACGTCAGCATGATTTGCCTAAAAGATGAATATTTTATTATGAGATATACGTCATAGGGGTATAGGGTGTTACAGTTTGGTTTGGTATCAGAGCGGGGATATGATTCCTCGGTGTCAATATGTATTCATTAGTATTATATGTGATATATAATTGATATTGAAATTATATTAAATAGGAAACATGGACATTCATGAGCATGAATCATTGAGGAGAGAAGGATCAGCCGTGCCACATCAATCGATAGAGCCATCTCATACATTACATGCATCACATGAGCATGCACAACATTTACCTAGACGGGCAGAAGAAGAGGTACAGGGGCCAAGTATGGGTTCTAGAAGTAAAAATTTCAAGGAGCTCCGTAAATTAGGAGCAGTTGACTTTTATGGAACTACTGATCCTGTTGAAGCTGAAACATGGCTTAAAAGAACAGAGAAAGTTTTTGGAATGATGAGATGCACTGTAGAAGAACGGTTTGACTTTGCAGTGTCACTATTACAAGGGGATGCATATGATTGGTGGGAGACAGTTCCACATGCTACAGTACAACCGTCAATCCTTACTTGGGATGATTTTCTCACCGTGTTCAGAGATAGATACATGCCAGAGGTATACCGAGATAACAAACAATGAGAATTTCTATCTCTTAAACAGGGGAATATGTCAGTTGCTGAGTATGAAGTTAAATTTACTCAATTATCACATTATGTGGCTGCGATGGTTGCTACTGAGCGAGACAGATGTAGACGTTTTGAAGAGGGACTTTCATATAATATTCGAAGTAAGATTACACCTTGGGATCTCCATACTTATACGGATTTGCGTGCTGCAGCAGTTAGGGCTGAGATTTTGTTAAAGGAAAAACAAACATATTTTCAAAGACAAAAGAGAGAGTCGATGACTTATATTGGTGAGTCAAGTGAGAAGCCAACTAAACGTCAGAGTTTTTCCTCTCCAGCACAGACATTTAGCAAAGGTGGTCCATTCAGTCAGAGAGGTGGACGTGTACAATCTTTTAGTCGTGGAGGTAGCCG
The DNA here is from genome assembly GCA_028654395.1 of Scutellaria barbata. Lineage (NCBI taxonomy): Eukaryota > Viridiplantae > Streptophyta > Magnoliopsida > Lamiales > Lamiaceae > Scutellaria > Scutellaria barbata. The sequence goes on along the minus strand of CM053651.1, from coordinate 263,069 downwards.
ACAATACAGACACGACCTATGTGTCGGCACTGTGGTCGATATCATACAGGAGAGTGTCGATTGCTTACTGGAGGTTGTTATTACTGTGGACAACAAGGACATTTTTATAGGGAATGCCCAGTTAGATCTAATAGATCAAACATTGATAGAGCGGTATCAGAACCGACCGTGCAAAATATTCGACCAGCAACATCAATGACAAGTGTTGGTAGAGGTCGTGGTAGAGGTCAGACGTTAAGCTCTACTGCTAGTAGAGGAAGATCGGAGGCACCAGGAACACGATCACAGGGTCAGGCACGAGTTTTTGCTATGTCACAGCGGGAGGCAGCTATAACACCTGAGGTCATTACTGGTAAACTTTATTTAAATGATTTTGAAATACATGTATTGATAGATCCAGGATCCACTCATTCATTCATATCATCCACCATAGTATCGCATTTGTATAAAGAACCCGAACCACTAGATTACAACTTATGAGTACATACTCCATTGGGTGAAGTTATAATGGTGCATACGGTATATCAGAATTGTACACTGCGGGTTGATACAGTAGTGTTACCAGCTGATTTGATCCTGTTATTTCTACGTGAATTTGATGTTATATTGGGTATGGATTGGTTATCGAGACATCGTGCTAAAGTGGATTGTTATACTAAAGAAGTGGTGATGGATTCTCCTGAACAGACTAAAGTGATTTTCTATGGTGATCGACGGATTGTACCGACATGTTTGATTTCAGCAACAACAGTTTTCCGTATGATCAGAAATGGATGTGAGGCATATCTGGCACATGTTGTAGATTGTATAGCTACACATGATGAGATCAGAGATATTTCAATTGTTAAAGATTTTCCTGATGTTTTCCCAGAAGAGTTACCAAGACTACCGTCAGATAGAGAGACGGAGTTTACCATAGAGTTGATATCGGGTACCGCACCAATCTCTATTCCTCCATATCGGATGGCCCCATTGGAGTTATAGGAATTAAAGAAACAATTGAAGAAATTGTTAGAAAAAGGATATATACAGGCTAGTGTATCGCCTTGGGGTGCGCCAGTGCTTTTCGTGAAAAAGAAAGATGGTACATTACGACTGTGTATAGATTACCGAAAGTTGAATCAAGTAACAGTGAAGAACAAATACCCATTACCACGAATAGATGATTTATTTGATCAACTACAGGATGCGCAAGTATTTTCCAAGATAGATCTTCGATCTGGGTACCATCAGTTAAAGATAGCCAAAGATGATATTCCGAAGACAGCATTCAGAACTCGATATGGGCATTATGAATTTTTAGTGATGCCATTCGGGTTGACTAATGCACCAGCAGCATTCATGGCTTTAATGAATAAAGTGTTCCAATCTTTTCTTGATAGATTTGTCATTGTCTTCATTGATGATATACTGGTATATTCACAGAGTAAAGAGGAACACGCAGATCATTTACGAATAGTGTTACAAATCTTGCGAGAAAAACAATTATACGCAAAGTTGAGTAAATGTGAATTTTGGTTGGATCATGTGGTATTTTTGGGACATATAGTATCTGGACAAGGCATAGAGGTCGACTCTAAAAAGATTGAGGCAGTGATAAATTGGGAAGTACCAACGACAGTTTCGGAGGTTCGAAGTTTTCTTGGTATAGCCGGATACTACAGACGATTTGTCGAAGGGTTTTCCATTGTAGCAGCGCCACTCACAAAACTGCTACGAAAGAATGTTCCATTTCAATGTAATGACAGATGCCAACAGAGCTTTGATGAATTAAAGCACCGTTTAACTACAGCACCGATACTCACAATTCCTACAGGCACTGGGGGATTTGTCGTTTACAGTGACGCTTCACATCAAGGACTTGGTTGTGTCCTGATGCAGAATGGGAAAGTAATTGCTTATGCGTCACGACAATTACGACCACATGAAGTTTCCTATCTGGTTCATGATTTAGAATTGGCGACAGTGGTATTTGCTTTAAAAATCTGGCAGCATTATCTTTATGGGGAGACGTTCCAGATATTTACAGATTATAAAAGCTTGAAGTATTTGATGAGTCAGAGAGAATTGAATATGCGACAGAGACGGTGGATGGAACTATTGAAGGATTATGATTGCATGATAGAGTATCATCCGGGAAAAGCTAACGTTGTAGCTGATGCGTTAAGTCGGAAGTCCGATGGTACAGTGGCCCATATGCATTTGGCTTCATTTTCAGATTTGATTGCTTTACGAAGTTTGAACACAAGACTACAGTTAGATACAAGTGGAGTGTTGATTGCTACCTTGGAGATTCGTCCGATATTGAGACAACGAATACAAGATGCACAAAACAAGGATGAAAAATTGACAGAAATTATTGAACAGGTGCAGCAGGGTAAAGACATGCCATTTGATTTAAAAGATGGTACATTAATGTTTGGCACCAGGTTGTGTGTACCTGACGTTGATGATTTACGACGAGAAATTTTAGACGAAGCACACAATGCACCGTACGCGATGCATCCAGGTACAACAAAGATGTACCACACATTAAGACATCATTACTGGTGGCCAAAAATAAAGAAAGATTGCTGAATTTATTTCCAGATGTCTTACTTGTCAACAAGTTAAAGCAGAACATCAAGCACCTGCAGGTACACTGAAACCCTTATCTATTCCGATTTGGAAATGGGAACGGATTACGATGGATTTTGTTTTGGGATTACCAAGAACGCAATAAGGGAATAATGCTATTTGGGTAATTGTGGATAGATTGACTAAATCAGCACATTTCCTACCTTTACGTTGGGGTTGTTCATTAGATCAATTGGTAGAAAAGTACGTCAGAGAAATTGTACGACTCCATGGTATACCAGTGTCTATTGTTTCAGACAGAGATCCGAGATTTACTTCTCGATTTTGGAAAAGTTTTCAAACAGCTATGGGGACCAAATTACACTTTAGTACAGCTTTTCACCCTCAAACAGATGGTCAATCAGAAAGGACTATACAGACGTTAGAAGAGATGCTACGTGCTTGCGTTATTGAGTTTCAAGGTTCGTGGGATAAATATATTCCATTAATGGAATTTGCTTATAATAACCAATTTCACAGTAGCATTGGAATGGCACCGTATGAGGCGTTATATGGAAGAAAGTGCAGAAGTCCACTATATTGTGATAGGGAGGGTATAGAAATTCTAAAAGGGCCAGAAATTGTTCAGAACACAATTGACAAAGTCGATGTCATTAAAAGCAAATTGAAGGCTGTACAAGACCGACAAAAGAGCTACTTTGATCAGCATAGAAAAGAGATGGAATACCAGGTTGGTGATAAAGTATTTTTACGAGTTTCTCCTTGGAAAGGTGTTATGAGATTCGATAATAAAGGAAAGTTAAGTTCTCGATATATCGGGCCATATGATATCATCGGAAAAGTGGGACCATTGGCATACGAGTTAGCATTACCTCCAGAATTGGCTCAAATTCATAATGTTTTTCATGTTAGCATGCTGCGACGATATCGATCTGATCCTTCACATGTATTGCGGGATTCAGAGGTACAGATTGCAGAAAATTTAAGCTACATAGAAGAACCAGTCTCGATAGCAGATTTCAAAATCAAACAGTTGCGGAACAGAGAAATTCCAATGGTTAAAGTTATTTGGAGAAATCATGGTGTAGAGGAAGCTACCTGGGAGACAGAAGAAAAGATGAAAAAGTTATATCCGCATTTATTCACTGGTAACTGATCTTCTTATTGATACATTGCATAGAGGAATAACAAATTTTGAGGACAAAATTCTTATAGAGGGGGAGAATTGTAACATCCCCGACCAAAACATACACGTCATTAGGCATTCATTTCATGCATCATATGCATTTCGTATTATTTATATGTTTTTAGGTAATTAGTATTGAGAAACCCCTATTATAATTGATTGAGACTCGAATAATCTTTGAGCGCATAATATAAATTATTTGATTAATGATGATATAAATTATGATGAATTTTGTAAAAAAAATAAATCTAATATATATATATATATAAACATAAACTATATATGTTAATATATATATATATTTATATATATATAAGAGTTGCAGTAGCATATATAAATATATATAAGTATGCAAAAATAAGTATAATATTATAATATATACATAAGTAATGCATGCAATTAGCAGCAGCATGCATATGTATATATATATGAAAGTTAAATAATAAAATAATATATAAGTATGTAGCATATGTACATATTATATGAAAAGCAAGTTATTATTATAATAATAAAGGAAAAGCAAGTTTAGCAAAAGTTGGTAAGGCGGCGGATTCTTAAGTAAGTAATAAAGGAAAAAAAAACAGACAGAAGAAAGTTACAGCGAAGAAAAAAAACAGAGAAACAGAGAGGGATGGAAAGAAAAAAAATAGAGGGAAAGAAAATAAAAACAGAGAAGGGTTTGTGATTTTGACTTCGTTTCTTCACCGATTTTCTTCAGAATTTGAGGGGAGCTCGTAGGGACGTGTTCTTCGATTTGATCGGAGTGAATTCTCAATATTTTTCCCGAAAGGAGCACGGGCTGTAGAACGAGAGGAGGAAGCAGAGTGACGAACAAATCGTTTATCCTAGGCGGGTGAGTGTAAACCATATATGTGACTTATATGTTATGTGATTTATAAGCAATGAGATGCAATTTATATGCAATGTTGTTATGTGAGTTATATAAAGATGTGTATTTATATGGATTTATCATTGGATCAAATGATATATTGGCAAATGTATACGTGATCATATGTTCAGATGATTGATGTGTTGCATAACATATAGCATGAAATTAAAAAGGTTTGTGACTGTCTTGCTATGGATCTGTATACACAGTGGAGACCTTCGGGTCATATTCATATTGGAGACCTACGGGTCATATTCACAGTGGAGACCTTCGGGTCAAATCATATTGGAGACCTACGGGTCTATATACACAATGGCATATTGGAAATCCCGGGACAGATTCAAGCTTGAGCAGTTCACAGAATAATAAATCGGACATAATGGCATTTGCACATGATGATTATATTGTTGATCAATGTTAATGATTGTTATTTGCTAGATATTTAATTAAAGTAATGGTTTATATTCACTGAGTTGCGACTCATAAAAATCGCATATTTATTTTTAGGTTCAATTGTTTTTTGAAGTGAGTTTGTATATATAGACGCCACTTTATATCAGGTCGGCCGGCTGATGCTTCGGGCAACCTTCTCCTCCTCTACATTTTGCATTTTGAACACGTGTGTCATAAGTTGTATTTAATATGAATTATGCTGGGATATGAGTTGCGTGTTTTAATCCTATATGATTTTAGTTTTTAAATAATGTTTTTATACCCATATGGATAAATGAAACGTCAGCATGATTTGCCTAAAAGATGAATATTTTATTATGAGATATACGTCATAGGAGTATAGGGTGTTACAGTATCGAATCAACTCGTATCGGTATTGTTCTTTTACCTTTAACGTTGCTTCGATTTGGTTTTTGTCCCACCAGGCTAAGGGATTTTCATTGTAATTCCTCTGAATTAGCCTTTTAACATTTTCAAGGGAAAGTAGACTTTCCTCATCAATCTCAATTTGGGGTGGTCCTTCTTGTAAGGCATTTTTCAGAAACTGAATAGCTTCTTCGTGTGCCTCCTCCATTCCCTCTTGTCTATATGACAAAAGGGCTTTACCAAATTTTCTCTTATCCTGCATTTTAGGATGAGTTAACTTGGCTTCATTATCATCACGTTTACTGCGGAAATTAATAGACATTATCCTATTAAAGACCTTTTCTCACCTCAAAACCTGTATCATACTACCACAATTAGTAGTAAAGGTTAACAGGTTCTTGTGATTATCCTACTCATATTTTGCAAAAGTTTGGATAAAATTATTACCCAACAAAATATCAGCACCTGTATCATGAATATAAATGGGTGGCATTCTTACTTTATACCATGGGGTATCGAATGCGCCTCCAATCATTATTCTTGATTCTCGAATACCTTTATTGAGTATAAGGATTTTCTGGGAAAAATCCCTTCCTGCAATAATAGGTAGCTTTTCCACTGCTTCGCTGGGAAAAAGTCCTGGCTTTGCTGTGCAAATGCCTGAACCTGAGTCAATATAAGCTGCAAAATATTCTGTCTTATATTGATCATATAATATCCCTATAGATATATATATATATAGAGAAAATACTCGTCATTTAGAAATCGTCTGGATTGTTTGGATATATTCCTCTTTTCCAGCGTTTTAACATGTCTATTTGTGCGTTTATTTGATTAATTTTCAACACAGTCTCTTGTATCCTTATTACTTCTTGGATACTTCTTTGTTTTGGCAGATTTTGCTCCCGCAAAAATCTTAACAAAGCTCTCGTATGAATTCTTTGTATCTCGAGATTAGTAATCTCTTCATTGATCTGAATTCCTGGCATAATGAATTTATTCTACCCTGATTGTATGTCCATCAAGGTCGAACTCCATCCATTTTCCTTCTCTTCTCCAAGGCTTATGTTCCTCAAGGAAACTTAACCCTAGAGTCATAACTCCCTTGGTTATGCCTGCACTTCCTGTAACAGATATATAATAGCCTGCTATTTCTAACATGCCTTCATATCTATTAATACTTGGTTGTTGTAAATGATATATCTCCTCACAAGAAAACAAATTATCAGCTTTAGATATATCAAAAACAATATGGATTTCTTTCCATTCATCATTAAGGCATCTTATTTTTACATTTTTTACCCTAATCTTTTGTGGATACAAATCCTCACTTGGTTCTTTTCCTTTTAGGCTAATAATCCTATCTTCGGAAAAGGACAACCTGTTACTAATTTCAGAATCATATCTTAATGATCTACTGTTTAAAATAGGTTGATCTTTAATTAGTAAATTAACACCCCCTAACCTTGGTATCTGAATTAGGTCTGGTGTTCTAACCTTTGCAAATTCCTCGAAAATTCTTGGAATTTCTATATACTCTTTCCTAAGAAACATATCCGAATGATGTGTATTGGAAAGCGCATATGCAATTCTATACGTGATAGAATATGGTCTATTCCCTTCTTTCATAAGATCAGGTCTTTTAAAATCTTGATGAAGGGTTAAGACTCTACTGAAATCTTGGTCCGTTAGGTTATATGCAATCCTAGAATGAATGTCAAACATGAGTTTGCCAGCATATAAATTACCTACCATTGTACCAAGACAACTTTCTCTTAAATTATTGATTCTTCTATCCATCACAGATAAATGTAATTCAAAATCAATTCCTTCTTTGAAGGTAGCTTTGATCATAACTTCGATGGTTTCAATATGGATCCATTTCATCGTGATCGCTACTTCTTCTTTGATACGACTCAGTTCCTCAAGAATTTCTTCTTTTGGAATAAGTTGCATCTCAATTTTATTACCGGTTAATCCTATTGGGATAGAAAACTCACCTGAGTTCACCCGATAAATGATATGGTGCTTGCGTTGTCTTATTCCGATTTTATCACAAAATCGATTAAAACTTTCAATCTTAAATCCGTCGTAAGGACTTAAGGCTGAATCTTGCCGCATGATTCTTTCCATCGTCTTGTTTGAGATGGCCATTCTTGAAAAGAATCCTGATAGACTATCCGAGGTTTGGAGTCTATCTTTTTGTTCGCCGGAGCTACTTGTCTGATTCTGTAAATGATCCATCGGATCCTTCTGAATCAGATTCGAACTCTTCTTCATAGATGCTTTCATCTGAAGAGATGTCCTCGAACTTGTAAACTGGCACCAAATCACCATAAAAGACAGCATCACGGATGTCTTCTGTAGACTCGAACTGACGCACATCCTTCTCCTTCTGTGGGCAATCTGGCGAAATATGGTCTCTCGCACCGCACGTCCAATAGTTACAATCTTTGAAACTTTCATTGGTACGAGTGTGAGCTCGTTTGAAAGTTCTTTTCCTGGTTGTTCCTCCTGTTGTCTTCCATGTGGATTTAGATCCCTATGAAGAAAACCTGGAAGGACCAGACTTTTGACCAGATTTGTAAGATCTAGCTTTTGATTTGGACCACCAAGATCTCCCTAGTCTGGAAGGTCTTCTGTATGATCCTCCGGACTTAGATTAAAACCCTCTTTTGAAGTGTTTCTTTCTCTTTCCGTGTCTTTCTCGTTGTGGTTCTCCGATAATACTCGGAAAATCATTGTTGTCGCAACAAAAAGGGGTCTTTTTCATCATTCCTTTTAGTTTCTTCTTGTTTTTTAATAGCGTCGCTTGTTGACACAATTCTCTTATGCTATCCTTAAAAAATGACATCCTTCTGGCCACTGAATCAACTCGGCCTGGAGGTACCTTGTAAGTTTGTCTTAGCATTTCTCTCCATGGACTGCAGATTTTTACAAAGAATAACTCTGTTGCAACATTCCATGGTACATCGGCTTCAAAGTAATATTTGCGGAACCAATATATATATTCATTCGCATAACAAATATTACTCAATTCGAGAGCAAACAGAGCTTGAGTGTACTCTCACTACAAGAAAAATGCTAAACAACAACACCAATTTTACAACGGTTTTTCGAAAAACCGTTGTCGTAGACATCTTTTACAACGGTTTTCCGAAAAACCGTTGTCGTTGTGCGAAAAAAATGCATAACGACAACGGTTGGGACAACGGTTTTTTACAACGGTTATTAACCGTTGTCGTAGACATCTACGGCAACGGTTGGCACAACGGTTTTTTTGTACCGTTGTCGTATATATCTACGACAACGGTTAATAACCGTTGTAAAAAACCGTTGTCGTTGTGCGAATTTTTTCGCACAATGACAACGGTACAAAAAAAACCGTTGTTGTAGACATCTACGACAACGGTTAATAACCGTTGTAAAAAACCGTTGTAAAAAATGAGAATTTTTGAAAGAAGTTAATAAAAGTAATGCATGTAGAATTTTAGCACATAAACATTAGTGGCCAAGTGGTTTCAGCTCAAACAAGGGGTCGCGAGTTCAAACCTCAAGCAACGCAAATTTATTCGTGCTGACGTGGCAAGTGATGTGGCGTTGACCGATGATGTGGCAGGTGATGTGGCGTTGACCCGATGTCGTGGCAGGTGATGTGGAGGTGACGTGGCAGATGACATGGCGTTGACCTGATGACGTGGCGCTGGCGTGGCAGGTGACGTTGCAGATTGCAACGATACCATTTTCCACAACGATTGAAATCTGGCTACGACAACGGTTATTAACGATTGAAATCTGGCTACGACAACGGTTAATAACCGTTGTCGTTGTGCGTTTTTCTTGTTGTGTCTCTTTTCTTCTCGTCTTTTCTTTCCTCAAAATATCCATCCCCGAGGAAACATATTTTGAGCAGATGACCCATCCTTTCGATAATTGTTAAAATATTATCGTTGGATAAGATTTCTTGTTTGAGAGAGGCTTCAGTCATTTCTCATACCCTCTTGGCCGAACCTATCAAACTATTCACCAGTATCTGGCAAAAATGTTCATTATAAACGTCCAACGTTGATGAAGCAACTTTCATAGATGTCATCCATTCATCGATCAATATTTTCATATTTCTGAAATCGATGATGTCTGTTGTGAGCATCAATCCGAACGGATGTGTTGGTTCAAGCATCGTTTTTGCCCAAGGACTATTAGATACTCCTTTAACCCTTTCTGTTCGTCTCTTGGCTTGTCGAGCTATGTATTCTTCATAGTCGACCCCATCCTTCTTCCAAATGGGTTCGGGAGGAACAGGTACTTCAGGTACTGCCGTACTTGTGCTCTCTTCTTCCATTTTTGGAATAGGTTCATTCATCTTGAGGTTTACTAGATCCACAATTCCAAGATTGGAAAGGGATTCAGTTAACTCCGCAAGATCTACTCTTAAGACTTCCATCCGACTTGTCTGATGAGATCAAGTAGGAGTTCGTCGTTGCTTTTAAACTTCGGAACTTCCGTAGCCTTTCCTTTGGAAATGATTGGTATATCACCGAACGAGTCTTTCATACGTTCGTTCATGGATCTATCAGTTCCCTTTGATAACCGTCTTTTCAGATCTGAAATTTCTTGTCTTAGATCTGAAACTTCTCTTTGGAGATAGCCGAGATCGAAACATCTTCTCCATTTGTCCACTATAATAAATGATGGTCTTCTAAATCTCCCTAAGGTCTTGAGTGACCTTAGATGTGTGGAACAATTATGTTCCAATCATCGCTGGATGTCATTTAATGATATCCTGCACTTGTGTTATCTCGAAATATTTTCGAATACATTTTTCTTGATTTTCTCTTCCGTTAGGCACAAGAAAATAATATTGTACAATATAATTTAATTTATTTTTTCTATAAAACTTGGCTCTGATACCACTTCTCGCATCGGATCATAATAAATATAAATCATGGAAAAATTTAATTAATCTTTTTCTTCCGAATAATAATCGTTCAGTACATGACATTGTTATACCTTTCAGACCAGATCACAAGTATAAATACGAGTGTTTTTTGAGGCACGAGAAAGGTCTCCAGCCATAATACCAAGATAATTATATCCGGGTTTTAAACATGCATTTAACAAGATGGTTTGGAAAACCAAATTTGAGAGTGAAAATAGCATCTTGAATAGTGTATTTTTAGGGGTAAATTGGTTTTTGACCACATTTGAAGTATATTGAAATAATATTATAAAGATTGTGCCATTTTGAGTTTATTAAATAAGAAATTGGTGGCATTTGGAGGTATTATATCTTTTAGTAAATAGCACTCCTTCAAACATCAATGCAGATGCAAACGTGCACGAGCTGTGAAAAAGAGGCCATTGAAATGGTTGACTTTTGGAGACTTGGATGAGTGGTTACTATTCTTCAGATTCAAAGTTATATTATTTCAACTTGTGGTCGATAATAATATTATATGTGAATTGAGACGCGCAGAAGAATTGTATTAGGAAGAAAATTAGTTGCATTGAATTCATTGAACTTCTGTGAAAATACAGCTCCATACATATATATATATATATGCATATAAATACACCACCAACGTTTCACTTGTCATCAAAGCTAAGAGAGATATATGGCAGCTTCTTCCAAAAGGTTGTTAGCTCTTCTCCTGATTGTGTTACTACTTTTCTCTTGTCAGATTGCAGCTTCACATGCTCAAACAAGTAAGCCAATTTATAATTTTAAACATATATCAATTATAAACTCATTTACATATCATTGCATAACTCTTGTTTGTTGCTCCATCTTTTGACAGATGTAAGGTCGAGGCCCAGAAGAGGATGCTGCGTGTGGGTCCCGGGGCGAAGAGGATGCTGCCCATGACACGTGTCATCACTCCCTTCATCCACCTAAAACCATACTCATTTCTATTTAATTATTTCAACGGAAGATGTAATCAGTTTAGCTTTCATGAGATTACATGTCAGTGAACTTGTGAATACGCTTATCTTTCATTTATTACTCACTAAAGTATATAGGAAATCGGCCCCTGCCACCGCCGGAGTGAAGAAGCCCCACCGTTTCCGCCCTGGTACCGTCGCTCTCAGAGAAATCCCTAAGTACCAGAAGTCCACCGAGCTTTTGATCCGCAAGCTTCCGTTTCAAAGGCTTGTTCGTGAGATAGCGCAGGATTTCAAAACGGATCCGCCATGGCTGCGCTTCAGGAGGCGGCTGAAGCTTATCTTGTTGGTCTGTTTGAGGATACCAACCTCTGCGCCATCCATGCCAAGAGGGTTACGATTATGCCAAAGGATATCCAGCTGACGAGGAGAATTAGGGGTGAGAGAGCTTAATTGTAATCTTCATTTCAATGATTATTCTTGGTGATAGATTTGAAGGGGAAGTTCTGATTAAAGTAATAGCTGGTTTATCTGTTGTAGTCAACGGTTTGAACTTCCAATGATCTATTTAAGATTTTTTTTACTTCAAAAAAAAAAAGTATATACAATTAGTCAGTAATTACCTTCACATTTATTTACTTTTAATTGAGCTTTACTTTCTCATTTTAATTAGTTAACTCATCTAATTTACACCTATTTTTTATTTATGTTTTATGTATTTATTATTCTATATATATATATATTATAAATTTTTTGTTTAGTCAATTTATTTATTGTGGTTGATTTTTGTATTTTTTGTAAAAATGATGAAATAATTTATTATAGATAAAGTTTATTTGATTTAATTATCATGGTAGTTTTTCGCAAATGTCTTGCAAAAGTAATAAGTAATTTTTTAATGTTTTGCTTCCACTCGCACCTTTTGTGATGAATATGTTTTATTTCGTCTTTCCTATTAGGTATCCATTTCTCTTCTCTTTTTACATCATGGTTAAAATTTGCACACTTCCGTAAGATTAATTTTTTTTTCTCATTGGTAAATTCATCTGTATATTGTAGAGAAAATAATTATTATCTATGATGATATTTTTGTTGCTACTTATTATGGGTAAATTTGATAATGTTATCCCACAATGTTGAAGATGGTAAATTATATATTCAATATTGATCAATGAATTTATTTGGTACCTTTCATTTATCCGTGTAAAATATAACTGAACAACAATACAACTCAAACATGAAAACTTTATAATTTTAAAATTACCATTTAAATCCCTATAAATTGTCCATATATTGATCTTTTAATATAATCAAATTTGAAGTTTAAATCGAACAGGAGTAGAAGAACATCATAATACTTTATATAAATATAAAAATGTTGAAAACCAAAGATAAACAGTTGGTTCATTTCATCTTTTAATTCAGAATATTCATACCAAACTCTGATAACATAATACTAAGTTATGTAATTGGAAAAAAACTTATATTTTGACATGTTTAACTATAGATACTCTTAATATTCAATGAAGACATATACGCATGGCTTTGAAAATATTTATTGTACAATATATAATTTTCCATGCCTTTAAACAATAAATTAATTATGCGTTTTCAATATAATTGGTTTTGCTATTTTTAATTTACTCCTATTGTTTTGTCTTCGTATAATTTTCTTCTTACTTTGAAAAGATTAAATCTGAACCAAAATTAAAATAATGTGATTACAAATCTAAAAAAAGTTATGCATTGTGAAACCCAAATTTGCAAAAATTGGAAGTAAAATTAAACTTAATGTATTATTTAATGTATCCAAGTAAATCTAATATTTAGGTTTAGATTTATTAATAAGTTACAAATTATAATTAGGTATGTGATACCATATTCTGTGAGTTGACATGTAGAGTTTAAACCACATTTAGATTTTATTAATTCATTTTAAAATATACCAGATACATGACTGAAGTTCAAAAATAGGATACTAAGTATATTTAATACGTAAAAGATTTATTTCAAAATATTTATTTTTATTAGATAACTTCTTAAAAGTTAGTTTTTTATTTTACTGTAGTTAAATAAACTTCATATTTTACTTTGGGTGGCTAATTATTTTTCAAAATTTCATAATTGTAATATATATCTATTAATTTATTTTCTCATTTATTATTGATATTCTTAACCGCCTCTGTCAGAGATCATAAGATTATGCCATTGATGTGAAATAAATGAAATTATTTGTATATAAGCTTAAACAATTTTTTTCAAACCAAATCATTAGAAATTCACAATAATTTCATGATAATAATTTCAATTATAAAACAAATATAAATATACCTTCTCATCTAATAGTAGGAAATCAACACTCATCAATTGTCGATCTTGTTTGAAGTTTCATGCTTCCAATGAACGTAGCAAATGCACCCTAACATATCACATACCACTTTTCCAATTGATCTCAACTAAGGGTTTGTATGTAGGCATAATTTGCTTATCTTCGAAAGATTCTTTTTCCATGATTGCTTATATCACCTGCAGAACGATTAGATACAAAAGTGAAGTTGACAATAATGTTATCAATAGGTATGATTATCTGTGAAGAAAAGACTGTTTTGATTACCTATTTCAATTGGTTTTGTAAGAAGTTTATAAAAGAGGTTGGTTGAGAACCAATGAGTATTTGAAGATTTTTCTTTCATGTATACATTCAAAGGTGTTTATTATTATGTATTGAATATTGTTGTTATAATTTTTATTTTTTTAAATTTGAATGTAATGATGTAGTAGTTAAATATTATTTTCAAATCCCCAATTATTATTTAAAGATTTTTCTCTCATCTTTAAATTTAATATTGTTGTTACAAATTTTTTTTTTGAATTTAAATGTAATGAATTTATCCATTTTAATAATAATTATTACAAAGATGTTTTTTTTCCAATGTAATGGTGTTTTATTTGAATTTGAGTGTAATGATTGCTTATTTATTTTTGTTTTATTTTGTTTTGTTTTATTTTATTAAATTTTTAATCGTCTACAATCTTTTATCATATATTTGATAGAATTGCATTAGCATTTCTAAATTTGTTGTTGTTGTTGTTTTTTTTTTTTTGTTTCATCTTCATTTATCATTTATTTCATATTTTGCTTTAGTGGCTAAGGCTCAGAAGAAATCGGTAGAAGGATGGGTTATGCAAGATGGTACTCTATGGCCAGGGAACAACACTCGTGATCACCTTGGCATGATACAGGTTTAACAATGTTAATATATTGCTTATCAACTGGATGATTGCTAATCGATATTCAAAAGATTATGCGTAGTACAAATAACAAAAATCTTTTCGTGGTTGCAGATCTATCTGGGAAGTGAAGGTGCACTTGATATTATAGAAAAGAATGGTTTGCAAAAGTCTCAATTTATATAAGACGCAACACTTAATGTAAAAGACCACAATATTACCAAATTAACACTTAATGTAAAAGACCACAATAATTGTTTTCACAAACTATTTATTGAGAGTTGGAAATTGGTGCAGGTGCTAAATTGAGAAATTTGACTATTTCATATTGATGGAACTTCAAGTGGAGCTACCTTCATTTTTAGTATTCGTAACTTTTGTTGCATCAAATGGCTTGAGAAGATTGGAGCTTGCGTCTTTTGTTGTTTTCCATCTTTAGACCAATATGTGTATGATGTATACTCATGGTTTCTTTTTTTACTTCTTTGGTTGATGAGCTAGACTTATTTGCCACTTCTTCATTCTGCAAAATCATTGTAAAGCAAGCCAATTTAGATTGAGTAAATTGAATTTGCAATGGAAGAATGATCAAACAAATTTAATTTGGGTAACATGATGTAACTTTATAAAATAAAAATTATAATCGATATTACTTTTTCTATTTTTTTGTTGCTTGGGGCATCCACCTCGATGATTTCCTTATCTATTGATTCTTTATTTGGGGAAATAGTCTTCACCGTGTTATCATTTTCAGCGAATTCCAGCTTCAAAAACTCAAATTTAGGTAATGTTTGTTGGTTGTTTAACAGGTTGTCTACAACACATTATCCATTGGATATAGAGAAAATCCAAAATAATTTAAATTTTTACCTTTTACATTATTTGTTTGATGCTTTTGTTGTTGCCATCTTCCAAGATGTGTGTAACAGTGAAACTTTCATACCTAACTTTGAAATTGTAAGGTGTGATTTTGATTTTGAATTTAAATGTCTTGTCTACAATAGCTTGAATGTATTTTGGGGCAACTTTCTCCTGATCTTTATCTGATGCTTTATCTTCCTGCAAAATTTTAATGAATTTATTTCCTTCTTCAAACTATACCAAGTGATGCACATTCCATCATACAATAAAGTAAAGTTAAAAGAATATAAGATAATAATGAAGTAATGCATAAAGTGAGAAACTTAAGACGTCAAAATTGAATTCATAACATCAAGCATTTAACATCACCCACATCACAAATATATTTTTATTAGATACTAAGAACACTGCCAAATATCAAAGCAACATAATATAGCTTACAGCATATTGTCTGATCAATTGGAAGAATTAGTATAGAAAACCTCTTCATTAATATAGGCATAACTCAAAGCAATTTTAAATAGTGATCTCCTTTATTGTTGTGTTGGCACCTAAATCATGTTAAAAGGTTATTGTACATTTTAACAAATCAAATATGGAATACATAGAAGATTCAAACAGATACCTCGACATTAAAATTGAATTTGGTATAATATATATACCATCAGATAAATTAGAGAAACAATAATAACGATAACCGACTAACACTATTCACAAAAGTCACATAAAGCTCTAGGAATTTAGCTAAAAGCTTAAAATTACCTTTATATGCTAAGATTTGACAGCTGACTATGACTATGTTTTATCAGGTTGGAGAACACTCTCTCCCCAAGGATATGAGAATAGCATCTGATGCATCTATAAAGAATTAGAGAGAACACCACGATGGCTATAAATGATAAATAACTATGTTTGTCATGAAACTAATCTTTTTGAGAATTCTTTAAATTGTCTATGGATCAGATCATATCCATAATGAAGAAGAAAACATAATTATTTAACAAACTAAGAAGAATATATTTTCCATATCTCACATGCACTTATTTCTTGTTCCGAAGCAGATAACACCACTAAAGCATTTATAACATGAAATATCAAAGACATATCTAGTAGAAAATATGTATTGATACATGACAACTTCAAAAGATTATATGCATCATTTATCTTTGAGCTTATTTTTAAAGCCATGCGTATGTGTCTTCATTGAATATTAAGAGTATCTATAGCTAAATATGTCAAAATATAAGTTTTTACAATTACATAACTTAGTATTATGTGATCAGACTTGAGTATGAATATTCTGAATTGAAAGATGAAATTACAATTCTAGTAATGTTGTATGGTTTTCCTCATTGTAATCAACCGATTTCATCCTTCAACACATCTTTGCAAAACATATTAGGAAAATTTGTGGAAAACAGTTGGATCATGTTCTCACAGAACTTCAACTACAATTTTTCTCTTATTCTCGTACAATTCTCAATTTTCTTAAGGACAGTCATCTAATTATAAGACTCGAGCAACTTATACTTAAGTGGACATTAACATTCCTGGATTCAGATTTTTAATAGGTAAAACATTTATCGCAGACGGTAGATTTGCCTAAAACATTAGTACAAAACTCTGCAAATTAAAAATTCTAGCTTGAGATTCCATAAGCATATATTCTTCATGGTCTGAAGAACAGTGAAGGAAAACATAACTTAAACTCAACTCGGTAAGAAAGAGAATATGCAGTTCAGGTAATATAAAGTTGAGCACTTCATTACTCAACGAATGAGAGAAGACAGGGAAAAATCAAGGAATCAACAATATTCCACAAAATCACAAATATTTTGAGTTCCAACACAACAAAAGATACCAATCCTCACTGCTAAGGTAAAGGTTAACATGAAAAGGTGTAAGACACATGGCATTACAAAAAAATAGTGAAACATCTTTACTTAATATCCTTAACCCCTTTTGACCAAATAAGCAGCATTTAACAAAAAAAAAATTCGAATCATCATTGGATTTGAAATATACCAGATTAGTAATATCGAGACACACCTATAAAGAGCTTAAATGCAATCGACACACTTCTCCGCTGCGTAATCCAAAACACATCAGTATTTTTAGTCATGTACAACCCCGGATCAGTGATAACCGGCTTCGCCCTCTGGAACCTAAGCATAACATCATACCACAAAATCATGTATTAATTCCCCAAATCCCATATTTATATTGCATTGTTGAAAACAATTAGATCTTGTGGTTAAATATTACATACTATTTCCAACTAATGTTGCTAATATGATCAATGAAATTAAGATCCTGAGGCAAGAACGAAAACACGTGGAGCAGATCTGATCATCATCAACAAACCCAACAATCATCAAACTTAAAGCAACAGATCGCATCAAAATCAACATAAAAAGAAAAATAGAAACTATTACCATCTTAGTAACCAATGGATAATCAGAAGCACTGAGATTAATAAACCAATACCATTCCCCACCTTCCTTCAGCAAAATAGCAGCCATGTGTAGAGTGTTTGCCACCATTTTCGGTCCACGATAAGTTATCAAATTAGCCTTGGTAATCATCCGAACATTCTGGAATCTCTGAAATACCGAATGGGTATTTACGTAATTAAACAGATCGAGCCGCTCCTTGTCGGAAGACTCGGCATCGAGGTGCACAACATACTGATTATTGGGATGGTAGAGCGCCTCCATCGTACGGCGGAATTTATGGGAATGTGGAGGAGGGAAATAGATGTGGAAACTTTTGAAGCAGCAGCGTAAGGCTATAGAGTCTATCAATTGTTATATGCATCATTCATTTTTGAGCTACCGATTTTTATTGGTTTTCCATCGGACTCCATTTTACTAACTTAGGGATACTTTAAGAAATAGTGATTGAGGAAGATAAAGAATTGAAGAGGAAGATGAAAAGATGGAGAGAGTATAACACTTGATGAAGAGATAGAGAGAGGATTAAGAGGAAGAGGTAAGAGGACACATGGCGGCTCCACAATTCTTCTAAAGTGCTAAGGTGGCAGCTTAAGATTTCTCCAAAATGCTGATGTGACGGGCTATGAGAGAGCAAAAACCTTTTTTTTATAATAGATATAGATTTCATATACATGATTAAATCTATTTTCATATTCTCAAGTTGATAATTCTCACTAATGAGGCCCAAATTAGTTTCAAATTGGGCTATTATTGGGCCATTCGAACTGAAGGTTATGGGCCTTATAAACATGGGCCAATGGGGAATTATGAAGACAATATTTGGACACATAGCACAAATAGTAACCTCAATGTACAATGTCGTAATCCAATAAGTTCACGCCACGTTGACACAGTCAATTCAGCTACAATCTAATTCATCACATCAGATTCTACCTCCTTCCGACCCGATTCGCCGCTCTAACAGTGAATTGGGCAGCAAGAAATTCCAATCGAAGCCCGACTAGTTTTGCCCAAATGGCGAGCGGTTGGAGTAGAGCAATCGGAAACGCAAGGTCCTTCGTCGGAAATGCGATGGGCGGTCTCAGAGGCGGCAGCAGCTTAGCTTCGTGGGCCGTCGCCGGAACCCTAGCTTACTTCCTCTGGGTGCGCCCTTCGCAGCAGCTCAGGAGAGACCAAGAGGCAAAAGATTTCGTTTTTTTTTTTTTTTAGTAATTCGTTTACTTTTTTGTGTTTAATTTGATTTTTCGTTTTCTGAATTTGGTCCTGTTTGCAGGAAAGGGCGGCGCTGGCGGCGGCGTCCGATCCTTATAGATATGTTGAGAAGAGGAAACCGATTCCTGATCCTCAGGTTAATGATTTTCGAATTTGTATTTTTTTTTTTGGTGATTTTTTCACTTGATGGAAATAGGAATTCATACGAATTTGGTCCTTTTTTGCCAGGAAACTGGATTGGTGTATGGGAACAACAAAAATAGAGAGGAAAAACCTGAGTAAATTATTGGAGGATCAAAGTAAACTTATGAGTAAGTTTAGTTAGGTTGAAAAATTAGCTGAAATTTTGGTGTTGTGAAGTTAACTGTTTAACAAATCTATACTTGTATGTACATGTATTGGAAATAGCTATTGTCAGGCTACGTATATCTGAGTCGGAGTTTGAATAAACGGTAAAAGAATTTCCGTGTTGAAGTTATGCTATTTATAGTCATGCTCTCTCTGCCATCTTCGCTTGTTATGATCAGAAACTGTTGTAGAATACAGAGTTATTTATGTGATCATCATCATTGTAAGTTCTTTCCAGTTAAAATGCTTGCTATTCAATGATGTAGTCTTGAAGATTTTTTCGCATTTCGATTAAGATTACTGGAGAAGAATGTAGTTAAGTAAGATTTTGTGTGATTCATATGATCCCTGGTCCATGTTTCCTGAAATATTGCAAGTGTCCAGAATTCAGAAAGAAACATGGGAATTGGTTCTAAAGTTGTAGATTAAATAATTAAAACTTCACAGAGCTTCCTTTGTAAGATAAACGTGCAATTTGAATGGAAACATGGTGTAAAATCTGAAGATACTTGAGGCAATAACAATGGTGGCATCCTTTTCTGTCGTCAGCTATTTGTTTGGGCTTATAGAATCAAGAAATAACAAGTGGATTAAAAACTGTGGACTCTGGGTCAAGTTAATCCGAGGAAGTTCCAAATTGTACATAGTTCTTCCATCAGTAAGCCATCTACCATAACTTTTTTTTTTTTTCCTCAGTAAATGAATTCTAGTTTTAGCATTTTACTTTAGCTCATCAATTAACAGATATAGATATATATATTACTTCATAGTGAGAAGAATATTGCATATTGTACGTGATGCTTAGATTTATACATACAAGTTAAATAGTTTCATTTTCTGTGCTTTAGGAATGCACAATATGGTGCGCAATCTGGATTAGTTTAGCAATGGTGGCATCTTGTTTGCTGCAATAAGCTGTTCCTCATGTGGCTGTTTTTGGTTTGTGCTTTCATATAGATTCTGCATTATTGAAGTGTGAAGGTTAGAAATCAATTTGACTTAAAGCTGGAAAATTAGTGAATGAATTTTCAATTATGAACATGATGGGAGAGGGATTCAGTTGTAGATATTGCTACTTATGGTTTCTATTCTGAGAATGAATTGGCATATTGTCATAGAAACATTTGTTTGTAAGCTCAGTAGGGACTTAGTGGAATAAACTTGCTGTTTAATATCTGCAAAGTAACTTGTTTCGTGTGGAGTTTTCTCTTTTGTGTACTCTCTACTTTTTTTTTTTTTTAGCTACCTAACAAGCTGAGAGTTCATACCTGTTTGTTTAGAATTCATAGTTTCTAATTCTGCTGCTAGTAAGGGGTGTAGTGGGCATGTTGATGTAATGAAGAACTTTGCTTTAGTTATGTTGTTATTTTTTAGTAGCTATCGGTGTATTCTTCCTCCGATGTAAGGTTTCATGGTCGTCTTTTTCTCCATCTATGAAGTAGAAGGTGAAACATCGTTTACGTATAATTTGAGGACATATAAGTGTATACCTGTCCGTCTCTTGGATGTATTTTCATATGTTGCTCTAACTCTTTTGCTTTCCATTGTTTGTTATGCTAACGTGTATGTTGCTCAATTGTGCCAAGTGCAACTAAATAGGAGTGATGGATGCCATTGTACTGCTATATGGTTACATAGGCAATAGTTGTAGACATAATAGTTTGAAGAAGCTTGTACGTAACATAAGGATTGAATTCGAAAAATAAAAATGTTATTCTTTTGTTATTAAGATAGTAGCAATAATTGAAAATTAGAAATAGGTGTTTTGTTGAAGGTAGGAAGGAGGATTGATGAATGTGGATGGCCAACAAGCTTACCCCAATTGGAATAAAATGAGTGCAATATATAGTGTGGGATGTGATTGGAGGTAAAGTTGGATTGATGGTTAGATGCTTTGAACCTTCCATTTTAGAGATGGATTTTGGAGTGGCCCCATTTCCTATCATTTCTGGTTCCCTACTTTGAGTGCACCACCACTCTTTCTACTTTATTGTGCTTTCATAGTACCTTTCCACTTATGCTCCATTGCAAACAACATTCACTACCCTTTTTTTTTACTCTTGTTAATTTCCCATATCAACATATATTATCCATCAACTCTTCTTGTCTTACCTCTTGTTTCTTTTCTGTCTCTCATTCCATAACTCATTCCAATACCAATCTGATTGTTATATTATGCTTTTAGATCAAGATTAAAGTTCATTTAATATATGTAAGTTCTTAGCCCACAAAAAAGTAGGACCATGCTATACCATAGATGTTTGTTGAAATAAGTTAATATTGTGGATGGATAATGTTGTTGACTCAATCCCTGACCCGATTTCATTTACTCCTCAACAGTAGACATCGTGCATGAACCCTGAACCACATTTACCATTATTTGTCATACATTCATAAATGATCAACTAGCTTTTATTTCTGTACACATTCATATAGAATTTCTTTTTAAATTAATAAACTATATCTGTCACGAAAAATGTTTGCACTATCATCCATAATGTAAAGCTATTTTTAGACTTCCTAAAGTAAATGCAATTTTATTTCTAAGTGCAATTTCAAAAGCCAAGTTGTTATAATATGGACGCTAGTCGCATCTCTATTATCTAAACATGTAGAGTCCAATGAAATTAACAACCTTGTAATAATATATATTTATAACTCAACTAGACAACTTGTCCGTTGAAAACACTTTAAAAAACAATTTCTGTGGTCAAAAATCTAATTTTAATTTTAGTAAGTAAAAAATCATATGAAAATACCCTCTTTGCCTTAATAAGCATAATCTTGATTTTCTATGATATATGTATTTAAAATTATATCTCACAACTCATTATTTAATGATGTGATTTAGTATGCCATTTAGTGATGTCATTTAAATATATATGACATAAATAGTGATTATTTGAAAATATTAGATAAACATACGATTGAATATATATATATAGAAAATTATAACTTCCTCATTTCCATAAAGATGGACTTGCATTTTTTTTTTCGTTCGTCCAATAAAAATAGATTTATTATTATATTAATATGATTTTTAATTTATAATTACATATATATATACTCTTAAATAAATGTATATTAAAATCACCATACTTTAATTTCCTATTTATTATTTGAAAATAATTCATTTAATATTAGTCTTCAAGACAAAGGTATAATTGAAGCTTCTAATATTTTGTTTAACTTGTGAAAATATACATAGGTGCATATTTGTGGACCGAAGGTATAATAGTTTATTTATTTTGAATATGAGAAGTTGATAATAGCTAGCTTTTGAATATATTTGATTTGATTTGTTTGGTTAGTAAATGTGAGGTAATATGAATTTAGTGGGTAGGTATTAATTTTGTAGTAGTTGGTTGGTGGGGATAGGGTTGTCAAAATTTGTGTGGATGGGGGCAGTTTGGGGACACTATTGTGGGGTATTTCTGCATTTTCCTCTTTTCTTTTTTTGGGGGGGAATAAATAATAATATCACGCTTTTCTTTATTTTTATTCTCTTTTTAATTTGTTGGAATAAGGATACCAAGTTCCAATGACACATCTCCACATACTTCTGTTGACAGTTTGACCCTTTTTTCCATATATATTTTCTCAAATCTTTTTTTTTTAAATAATAATTTCTCCACTTGAAAATAAATTAGACTATTGATTTTAGACGCTAATGCAATAAGTGAATTGTTACCACAATAGTATTACCTATAATAAGTACTACCAAAACAAGCTAATATGAAATGAAATAAAAATTTTAAGATATATATCAATGCTTAACTTTAGGAACCAAGAATGGTTTTAAAATCTAAAACAATTTTATGATATTATAAGTTATAATTTTATTTTTATTAGAGAAAGTATAACAATTCTACGGCCTCATTAATCTGCACTAAGACTAAATTTGTATAAGAATAATTCTATTAATACCTTACTTTAGGTAAAAATTGGTGTACGGACCTTAAATTCGTGTACGGACCTTAAATTCGTACACCTAACCTAATTCGATCTACGCACTCTTCACACATTCATACACGTCTCCACACACTTGAGTGAGTGCGCTCAAACCCACCCATATTCGCTCTAGGTGTTAGCTATACATTTATGTTATATTAAGCACACATTTATATTATGTTAAGTATACATTTATGTTATGTTAGTCATACTTTAGGATCTTTATGTTATATTAAGTATATTTTTAAGATTTTTATGTTATGTTAAGCATACCTTTAGCCAAATTCGCTCCAGGTATTATATCTTTATGTTATATTAAACACACTTTTATGTTATGTTAGTCATACATTTAGGGTTTTTATGTTATATTAAGCATATATTTATGTTATGTTAAGTATATTTTTAGGGTTTTTATGTTATATTAAGTATACCTTTAAGGTTTTTATGTTATGTTAAACATACATTTATGTTATGTTTAGTCATACTTTTTAATTATGTTAGTTGTACCTTTATGTATTATATAAAGATATGACTAATATTACTTAAAAGAAATGCATAATGTAATATAAATGTATTTATGTACAAATTAGGGTTTTTTCGCAGAATTTAGGGTATTTTTTTGCCGAAATTAGGATTTATTTTTAAGTTAAAATTTTACATAAATATATGTTTAATATAACATAAATGTATGTTAAACATAATAAAAAAGTATGATTAAAACAACATAAAAATCAGAAAAACAACAACGCAGATATGGGTCGGATCGAACCCGACCCGACCCGTAGTGTATGAATTTAAGATTCACACAACAGTTGTACACAAATGCAACTCTTTGCTACAATATGAGTTTGGTGAGAACTTAAGTAAATTCATTAAATCTAACCATTACTAAGAAATTCAAAACGCATATATATTGCGTGTGTAAACTATTTATACATAAATTTATCAAAAAAAAATCCTATAATTGGTGTATAAACACTAAATTCGTGCAATTCGGATCGATTCGACCATCATAGCCCTCTACACCTACTAAATAGGGCGCCATACACTTAGTTTATTTTCTACATTTAAAAAAAAATATGAATACATTTTAGTTATAACTTTTATACCTTTATGTTATGACATTCATATATTTACATTTTTTTAGATAAACTTCAATATATTTTGTTAACGTTGGATTTTCCAACATAATAATTTTTCCTTTTTCATTATTTTCAAAATCATTTATTTTATTTAAAATGAGATTTGTTAGGGGTTTGAGTGTTTATAAGATTTGGTTGTTATTTAATTCCTTATCTTAAGGATTATTTTATCTAACCATTTATTCCTATCTTTTAGGATTTGTTTCTTTTTTATTTTATTTTATTATAGGATTCAAGAAAAAAAAAAGAACGTGATTTTCAAGAACGTGGAAAAGAACGTGAGAAGAAGAACGTGGAGAGAGAAAAGAGAGGGACGTGAAGTGAAGATCATGGAGTTGATTTCAAGAGAGTTGACACGTGAAGATCATGGAAGATCATGGAGTCTTCAACCATCTCTATAAATAGAAGGAA
This sequence comes from Scutellaria barbata, assembly GCA_028654395.1. Lineage (NCBI taxonomy): Eukaryota > Viridiplantae > Streptophyta > Magnoliopsida > Lamiales > Lamiaceae > Scutellaria > Scutellaria barbata. The sequence continues at coordinate 238,103 of CM053651.1, read as the reverse complement.
GCTCTTGAAGATTCATAGATCAAGAAAAACAGAGATTGAAGACCATAGATAAGAGAGCTTTCGAGTCTTATTATTTGAGTCTTCTTGTATCACATATTGTGATCTTTTAATTTTTTGTATACGTCCAATTGATCCTAGTATTAGGACGTATTGTTTTTCCTTCTCCTTGTACCAAAATTCTTATTATAAAGGAGCTTTTCGCCGTGTGGCAGTCCACGAGTATATTTGTACTCGTGGATAAATTTTATCTCTGTTCGTTTTCGTTTTTAATATTTATTCCGCTGTGTTTTCCTGGTGTTGCCCAACACTGCGACAACACCAGGTTATCTGATCGAATTTTTTCAGTTATATAATCCACGCAGGACTTTCATATTTTATATTTTTTAATTATGTTAACTGCACATTTATATCTTACATAATATATGACTATATTGATGTAAAAGTATAATAATATTACATAAATGAATGAGTATTATCACATAAAGATATATATGTACAAATTGTGTTGATTTTTTTTAAAGTTAAATATTATATAAAAATAAGGATGCTTCTACATAAAACTCGTATTAATATAATATAAAGATAATACTTATATAACATAAATGTAAAAAAAAAAAGCGCATGGATCTGAATCAAATTGGATCGACCTGATTGCACTATTGCACTATGCACCAATTACACCTGAGATTAACTCTAAATTTATAAATACTTGTATATAATTGTATAACTAGAATAATCCATTCTATAAAGAAATAAAAATGGATGAAATATTTATCAAGTATTAATTTACAATTAAAATTCACCTAAATTTCAAAAGAAACATAAACTAGAAAATCATGACAAATTTGAGTAGTTTTAATGCAAAATTATAGATTGATGTTTTTATGATGTCCGATCCATGTAGGAGACGACAAAGATGATAGAATAATTTTATCATAGAATTTTCTTACCCAAGAAAAAGGGTAAAGAATCAAGGAGTAAATTCATGGTGGAATGAGTAATTCGAGGAATTTTGTCTTGGTAATTGCCTGCTTTGCTACCTGTTTTACTGCACACACACTGTCTCTCCCTAAATCAAGAAATATACAGATATATATATATGTATGTATATGCATGCATATATATGATATTCTTTATTCCATTCCATTCTCTTCTACTCGTATATAATATTACACATTTATCTCTCTTCACTTTCTTTTTCATTCTTTATTCATTCAGGGTTTTCTCCTCACTTCACTGCAAAGTATCTCCTCTTTCAACACAAGTAATTTGACGTTTAAGTGCAGCTGAGAGAGAGAGAGAAGGGATCGTGGAATTATTTCCAAGAACTAAATTACGTGTTAGTGTTGCGTTTGACGATTTTATTTTGAATTTTCTTGGGTTGTTACAAAACAATGGAGAGAAGACCAGTGTGTTATCAGATTACAAAAGTGTTCAACGTTGATGAGTAGGTGGAGATTAAAATAATATATTTTTGTTTTGTTTTGTTTTGTTTTTGAATTTCTATAACTGATTGATGTCTAATCGGTTCTTGGATTCTGGCAATAGTTCCACTGTGGATCTCAAGACTAGATTTTTCTTTTCTTTTCTCTATCTCTCTATCTCTATCTTCATTCAATCTTGTTATTGTCAGCTGTTAGTACAACAAAATCCCTGATCATAAGAAGAATTTCTGTTTGATCTGTAATATTCTAGTGAGAGAGAGAGCTGCTATACAAGTGGTGGGAGAAGAATATAGATGTAGGATTAATGGCGGGTTACGAGCAGCAAGGCTATCATGTTCATCAGCTTCTCACTCAAAACCCTACTCAAATCGACCCTTCTGCCGATTCCAAGGATTCTCCGCCGGAGGAAACCGCCGCCACCACTAGCTCCGGGGGCACGCCGTCCAACAACCGCCGCCCCCGCGGCCGTCCTCCCGGATCCAAGAACAAGCCCAAGCCTCCGATCATCGTCACGCGCGACAGCCCCAATGCGCTCCGATCCCACGTTCTCGAGGTCTCCTCTGGAAACGACGTCGTCGAGAGCGTTTCCGTCTACGCGCGGCGGAGGGGGAGAGGAGTCTGCGTGCTCAGCGGCGGCGGCACGGTGACGAACGTGACTCTCCGCCAGCCCGGGGCGCCGGCTGGAGCCGTGGTGACGCTGCACGGCCGTTTTGAGATACTGTCGCTCTCCGGGACGGTGCTGCCGCCGCCTGCGCCACCGGGGGCCGGCGGGTTGTCTATTTTTCTGTCCGGCGGGCAGGGGCAGGTGGTCGGAGGGAGTGTGGTGGCGCCGCTGACGGCGTCGGGGCCGGTGGTTTTGATGGCGGCTTCCTTTGCGAATGCAGTTTTTGAACGCTTGCCGTTGGAGGAGGAGGAGGGCGGCGCCGGTGCAGCTCAGCCGCAGCAGAGTGCGTCGCAGTCGTCCGGTGTGACAGCTGGCGGTGGTCGCGGTGGTCATGTGAGTGAAGGTAGCGGAGGCGGCGGTGATGGTGCTTCATTTTTTAACTCAGGTGGTGGTGGAAGCACACCGGCGGCAGCGGGGAATTATCCGTTCTCGGCGGAGTTGTTTGGGTGGGGAAGCGGCAATGGCAGTTCTGCTAGACCACCATTCTGATTCTGATTAACACGATTACTATTTTCTTCTTAATTAGTCGTTTTAGCTTTATTTCATGTGCTTGTCTCAGCTTTGTTTTAATGGAAAATTATGAAACCATTTTCAGAGGTGACTAGGTTGAACTTCATGCTTGGATTGTAGTACCATATACTATTGGTGTGATTACAATACTTCGCACATTTTGTTGTTTAATCATTATTCTCAATTAATAATGGCATATCATAATCTATCTCTTGTTTGCTTTGGATATTCAATTTGTCTCATAAAATGCTCTCATTTGATGCATGGCATTGTCTCATCATCTCCTTTGCTATGCAAGATTTTGATATTGCATGCGGATTCTTGACTTTGAAGTGAAGTTATAAATCTGCAAAATACAGAGACTGAAATGTCATGTGTTTGTGTTTCCATTCTGCAAGTGCAACTAGGTGGGATCTGGCACACACTTCTATGTATGTATAATTCTGCATAATAATCTCATATAAATATATACACACACACACTTAACTTGCTCCACAATTTTCTTCTTCTTGGCTTAAAGAATCAATATCAATGGTGGTCCATTCATGTTGACAACCAGACAATTTCTTGTCTTTTCCTTCAATATTAAGTTTATATGATCATAAACGTTAAACCTCCTGTCATTTTATGCGTCACCACGAGCCTCCATCTTTCGTCTTCATCTTTTTTTTTTTTAATCATTTTCAGTTTACCTATAAAATCACTTCAGCGTCGACAAAATTGCATTCAAGCTTTTCTTGAATTGGACCAACACATCTTTTGGTTTTAGACGAAAAGGAAAGCACTAAATAGTATTGTTATAGTGGGTGCAGATATATCAATATCAATATCAATATCGATAAGAGAGGAAAATTATTATAAGAAAAAAGGAGTCTTATTAGTCGAATAAATGACACCGTTTTCGTCTACATTAAGGGACCTAAGCTAAGCAGAAAATTGTCCAGGGTAGGTTGTGCTCCGTTGTGACTAGTAGTAACTTAATCTAAAATTAGAAAAAGTTGAAAACCCTAATCTGGAAATGCAATGTCGCAAAAGCTACACATTCACAAAGCTAGAAATTCTTGTGGTTGCTATCTTCTGGTGTGATGAATAATGGTAAACGGTGTTTTAATTTTCATTCAAACATTTGAGAGCTCAAAAGGCACACGCACAAAGAGACGTCCATGCAGGCTCACCACAGCCGATGTCTGAAGTGGATCGATCCTACCAGGTAGGCTCACCACCTGATAATACAATCTTCTCCGTAAATCTTTATAACAAAACCAAACATGAGTGTGTATGTATGTTTATGTTCATGCAACGAAACAATCTAAGTGGTCGATAGGACAAACAAAGAGGTGGTACCTTTTTGAACGGAGTAATTCCCCAGGGATTATCAGTCTGCTCCGGCTGACCTGTTATAACCAATCGCCCAGCAGGATCCGACTGAACTCGCACCTAAGGACATATTTGTCACATTCTCTTAGTCTTCGTTCTCATATTAAAAATACCAACATACCTCAATATATTCCAATACACTTACAGATATATAAACCATAGTACTGACATTGACATACCTCTTCACGCAAAAGCCCTGGGACTAGGGCATAAACCTCAAAACAATCTTTCTGCACAGTTAAACCAACCAGTTGATTAGTTGTATGCATGTACTTGCATGGTGTACAGTGCAAAGTGAAAGGAAGAATTTGATCTAAATGTACCGTTTGGCGCACGTTGATCTTCACCCAATCAGCCGGAGGCCCAATATCAACAACTGATGTTACCAGCCTATAATAGTAAGCAGTTATGTGAAAAGAAAAAGTTAATAAAAGATGATAAAAAGACAATAATGTTATACCATCATGCATGACATATTATGATCATAACTAATTAAAGAAATAGTATGGGCTACGGGAATAAAGATAAAAAAAAAATTATGCAAAAGGCGACCATCTATATTTTAATACCAGCTTGCAGATTTATTTTTTTGTTCAGGCTCATAATTTAGGCAAAGAAGTGAATGACATGCTATGCCAGATATAGAAAGCAATTAGGAAGCAATACTTCACATGTTAAAAAAATTACAAAGTTCTGGTACATCTAGCTAAGGGATCCAAAATTTGTCAAATGTATGGCAAGCGTAATCTCCATTTTTGGTATTGATTGACTGCTAAACAGCCTCTCGAGTTGGATCACTTGCCAAACAGATCTCAATTTAACTATGAACCTTGCACTCAGATCCAACAATGTGGACATTCTAGTCCCTAGACCTGAACCCCCAATGGATACAAAATATCTGTACTTTATGAATGATGATATACATCTAAAAAGTGAATTTTATCTCAACTACAAGAATATAAACAAGACTTACTGCTTTGATGTCTCAGTTCGAGCAGCCTTGACTGAATGCTCCACTTCATTTGGTCTCTTTTGCTTGAGTGAACCTAATAAAAATTCAATTTAGAATAAACCAGCAAAAAAAAAAGATTGATATGATGATGAAGCATGCTTGAATCCGTTTCTACAATACTGGGGGGCTACTTGAAATTGGAGCATATACATTAGAATTGAACAGAAACTAGCTTACCAATGCTTTTCATGCTTTTCTCACGCTTTGCCATACTGTTGATGTTCTTGTCCTATCAAAGAATTGAAGAACATTGACTTAAAAAAAGAAAAAACAATTGCAGCATAAAGACAACAAGAATCAAAAAATGAGTTTTTACATTGAAAATTTTACGAACCTTTATAACAGGCTCACCAACCTCACCATTACCAAAGAGGCGTTGGACATGCCAACCTTGCATGGCACGAGAAGCAGCATCTCTTCGTGCCCTTCCTGATCCTGACCCTTGATAACCATTTCCCTATGTAATCATTGAAATAATCAAGATGTATGACAATCATTGTGTTTTATGGAACCACACACACGTATATGAATCTAAAAATCTGTATTGATGTGGACCACATGCAAGGGGATAAGGGTAGGTTTTCATGCACAAAAATAGGGCATACAAGTTGGTAGGTAGAGAGACTGAGGGGAGGCGAACAGGGGTTTAGTTACATACAAAGGAGAAACCCATCCAAGATTCCATGTCCTCTATCAGCACATAAAAGAATGGAAGACATCAAAAGCTATGGCAAAATCTGAATACTATAATGATGTTATAGAATACTATTAATCAAATAATTCCCTGCCACATTCAATAATAATCATGAAATTTCTAGACTTTACTCTGTTTGAGCAGGCAAAATTTTGGACTATATACACAACAATAAGCAGGAATGACTTTTTGAGGAAAAGTTGAAAATGAGTCACAAGAGAAGATTTACACTTCCACTCTCCATTTCTCCTCAAATAAAATAATTTCACAGGAGAAATTATACCATGATAAAGTTCAATGCATATGCAGCAAGATATACTGCACGGGGAGACAAGTAGAGTTAAACTAAAATCAATAATTAAATTCACAAGAATGCAACTTCACCTCACTATCAGCACCAGAAGCTTCAGGAAGCGTTGCTACTGGGAGTTGAAGATCGCCAATTTGTCTCTTATGTCTTTCATATTCTAGGAGAGACTAATGCATATAAATAAACAACTTGTCATTTAAATGCAAAAGAAGATAGGATAAAACTTTAATAAACAAAGAACAACACATACATAAAAGAGCACATGCTATAAGAATCCAAGGATTTTCGATTCTAACTGATCTCTTTCACAATTCTCAATCAATGAATACGCTATCCAGTTAATGTCATCTTTGCATGCAATCATCCAAACACAACAGAAAATTTAATCATCCAGGAAGAAAGAAGAAAATATCAAATAAAACTATCACTATCCTAAATGAAACCAAAATGTTGCAGAGTTAACACAATTTTCCCCAAAATAGGCCAAATTAGTCCTGGCAGAAGAATCCACATCTTAGGTAAGAGACGGAATTTCAACTATTAGAACGATAAAGGAAGTTGGGCTTCAATCGCTACCTTTTCATAGAAAATGCGGAATGTCCAAGAAACTGTTGTACAAGTCCTGCCCATGAAAAAACAAGTTCCCTGAATCAACTTGTAACACTTGAATAATTTATTTTTCAGAACTAGATCAGATGGTGATAAATCACAGGCTGTACATGAATAACTATTAAACAAAATAGATGAGGAGATGTGAATACTCCAAGAAAAAAAGAAATCAATGAAAGCCACATAAATATCCGATCTACAAACTGTAACTATCTTAACAAATTAACTAGATAAATTTATTTTATCATGCACTGATGAAACTAATCCACCAGGACACAAAATACAATAATTAAGGTAACAAATTCTTTTAGTTTTTGTTAGGCATTTAAGCTAGGGAGCCCTAACTTAACCCAAAACCATGGTTAAAGGTAAAGAGTTGACTCCCACTTATAAACCCTTCCACACTTTCACAAGGAACCGATGTGGGATATCGTAATATTTTTACATGTTCAAAGAAGCAATAACAAGGAAGATAGTTTTATAAGTTTCATAATGTGTCATCAACCCCACACGAATACTATTTAAAATGTTAATGTACGAAAAATACTCACAGTAAAAATCAAACAGTGGGAATGCTCAAATTTACAACTCCCTCACCCCTCAGGGATAAAAAAAAAAACACCCCTCAGGTTAAAAAAGAAAAAAAAGGAGGAAAAAAATACTTACTTTGGTGGATGAAATGACTCCCCCACCTGCCGCCACAACTTGGATCCAGTCACCTATCAGATATTCAAAAAGCCATAAATACAAAATAATAGCACAAAATATTGTTATCTAACATATTCCAAGGGAATTTCATAAACCCTCTCCTTCCAGATAATGAACTGATGTTAATTAATCCTCTACTCTCCAAAACCACTCAATCAACGTTGCAATTATGCAAGAGTAAAAGCAAGAGAAATGAGATGAGCTCATGTATGGTGGGGGGAAGGGGTAGATATCAATCAATCAATTGTAGAAAAACAAACACTGCACTTATAGCATTGTTCATATCAATATACAACTAGAGAAACAATTCTATCACCTTAACTGGTTCCGTGCATTAATATTTTAGACTTTTTGCCAAGAAATATTAAATTAGATAGAGGGTACTTATATGAAAAGAAGCATCACAAGTATAATGTCATGCATACCCTGTCATAGCCTCCCAATCTAATCACAGCTCTCCATAACCTAGAAGGTGACAAGGCAAATAAATAATCCATTACACGTTAACAAAGTAATAGCAAAACTAAATGCACACAATACTGACTTCAGGCAATTTAGTGGCTGGCCATAAAATTTTGGTGGTTTAAAGTCCATAGCTCTCTCGCGATAAAAACTTTCAAGTTCCCTCATGAATGCTGCTTGATCTTCTGGGATTCCATCATCACTCTCTCCCATCTATCAATGAAGAAAGACAATTAGTTAAAATGGAAATTATGATGCTTCTCCACTTCATGCTGAGCCTTTTGGGGGGGGGGGGGGGGGTGGGAATCCTAACCCCAGACAGCACAAACATTATGTGAAGTCGGGGTACCTAAACACCACAAGGGGTGATAACCTACGTTTTGACCTCTCACAATCATATAAGTTCTGTGAAACTATCTTTCAAGAGTTAATTATATTACCGGAGGTAGTGTGGCTTGAGTAAAAACAGTCTTGACTGTTTCTCCGCTGTGATCTCCACCAACATTTGCAGGTGAATATACGACAAGAGCATTGGGTGTAGCAGCTTCGTGCTGGTTTGGAAGACAAGAATCGTCACCTTCATGTTTGATTGCAGCCTCAACAGTCTTGGTATTCCCGTCAGTAACAGGGCTAGGGGGAAGTGTTTCCATGCAGTCTTGTTTTGGATCATCATTAACTGCTTTATCCTCATTCACATTAGCGGCATCTTGCATCTCTGTGTCACCACTCTGCGTAACCTCATCTAAGGTGACATTCTGAGCTTCAGGAGCTTCATTTGAAGATAATTCAGGTTGAAATTTCATATCTTCCTTCGGATCACTTCCACTATCAGCATTTTCATTTGCCATTTCCTTCCTTGCAACATGATTAACACAATCTACATCCTCCTTTTCAGAGCCTTTGGGCTTTTCCATTGCAACATCTTCGCTGGGATTTTCCTCAGAAACATTTTTAACAGGATTTCCTGCTTCCACACCATTCTCAGTAGAGTTCTCTTCTTCCAACCCACGATTGGCAGCACTCTGTTCAATCACTTCATTCTTGGAATCAGTTAGTTTGCCTGCTGTACTTCTAGCAGCAGTTTGTTCTTCAGCGTTATTTCCAACGTTGCTTCTCTCTTCACTCTCACTTTTGGAATTAATCTGTTCCCCTGTTGATATGTCACAATGTGTTGTCTTATTGATCTCACTTTCCTGGTTAATTTGGTTTTCCATCTCAGCGATCTGCTCTTTTGTTTCATTGCCTGATTTACTGATGTCTTCACTGCCACTTTCACTTTTCTTTGCATTCCCTGCTATAGTTACTGCGGAGGGAAATTCTTCTTCATTATTTTCAACCCTAGCATCCAACACTTTGCTCTCTGACTCTTCAAAATTATTTCCCAATTCATTATCCAGCTTTCGAGTATCCTCCATTTCTACATCATTGTTACCCATTTTGATATCTATTCAACACATTGCATCCATCAGAAATATAAATGAATAAAATTCCATTAATCGGGAAAAATTAAAAAGAAAAAAACACGTGTAAAATAGCATCCGCCCTTTCATTCCAAAATAACCACAAATTTGCATTGAATTTCATCCTCCACAGAAATCATCACAGTATTTTTAAACCCTAATTCTTTAAGAAAACAGAAACCAAAAAGATCCTATTTTTTTCCTTGCATGAATAGAACCGCATAAACAATTCAGTGAGCTCAAACTAAAAAATCGGTTAAAGAACAACATTCAGCTCATTCAATTCCCAGATTCACATGCAGTAACAAATTTAATATACATTCATAAAACATGCAGAGAAATGGGCGAAACACTTGCCTGAAACAACTAGCGGCGACGGAGGAGGCCAGAGCTCGCGAAGATTAGAATGGTTGTCCAAACAAATCTAGGGTTTGGCTTTCTTTGTCAGTTAGAGCAAAATGAGGAGAGAGTGTGCAAATTTCTGCGCGTGTATAATTCCAGTCCAAATTTTGTTTAAAAAGGGAAAATTTTAGGGAAAAAAAAAAAGAGAGAAGCTTTATTTATAAGGCAAGCAACACGTACATGTGTGTCACTCCGATACGGCGAAAGGTTAGGGCCCTGTAGAGAGAGAAAGTACCTTCAAATGCCGGGGAGAGAGAGAGAGAGAGAGAGAGAGCACGGCATAGAAAGGCCCTGCTTCTACGGTTGCCTAGTTCAAAAGAACGATGTAACAACACCTGGATTTGGACTGCCCATGTGAATTCTCTCTTTTGCCCCTCGTACAATCTCTATTTGTAACCGATTAATTTTTTTATGGATTTACGAAATAATTGTTCTACATATTTCAGAAAATTATCATTATTTATGTTATAATCTTCGAGATTATTGAAAAAAGTGAGACATTTCAGATTTCTTTATCACAATTGTGTAAATGAATATTATAGAAAATAAGATTGATGTGGATTTTTTCAGTTCTATGCAATATTATTATATATGGACTGTTGAGTGAGTAAATGTGAGTTTATTTTGAAGTTATCTTTCATATCACATATTGTTTTCATAATCATATACTAGATTTAGATTTATAAAATAGAAAATGAAATTTACTGCTATAAACTTTGAAAACGTGTTTTTTATCATCCACGTGTGTATTGACTATGATTAAATGATTGACTATTGAAAGATGATCTATATATTATTAATGAATAGTTATCTCATTGTAAAGTAAAAATCTAGTAATCATCTTTTTTCAATTACCTTTATTATTTATTGCTGTAAATATATGGTTGGTTGATTTAATTTTAAGATTTTCCATCAAGTCAAAGGGTAAAATCTCACTCTCTCTCAAAAAATCAATGTCTGGATTAATACATATCCAAAAAGTGTAAAATTGGTGTGAAATTAAACCTTTTTATGTTTATAGCAAATCTAATTTATTATTTGGTCCAGAGCACTTTTGTAGGCCAGCCCATCTTCATAGTTGGGCTTTTCCCTGCCACAATATATCGAGCCCATAAAATTTCCAGATTTCAGCCCAAACCAGCTGATCCACAAAGCTTAAGCCCAGTTCAATTTCCCCATGCAAATATAAAGCTTAAAATATAACATGTGAGTTTGTATTTTCTTTAATTTTTTTTTTCTTAAGAGCAAGTTATTCTTGATGTTATCACCAACACGACTTTAGTGTTAAAAATTAAAATTTATAGGTGACTAGATTTTGGAATATAAAACTCAAAATATTCCAAGATTTTATATTAACAAAAAAATCATTTTGAATTTAATCTAAACAATGATTTAATATATATAAAAATATTTATAAGGTGTTGATAAATTTACCTTATAAATTAAATTCATGAAATAATCTTACAAAATATTAGTCAAAACTTAAATTCATCATAAACTTGTATTTGTATATGAAATCGTATAAGCATGCACGTCATGTAAGTCGTATCTCAACAGAAAATGACAATAGCAAATTTGTGTTATTCCCATATATAACAATAAATACTAATAAAATATTTAATCAAGTAGAAAAAGTAGAACAAACGCCATCCCATTATAATAATTATTTAAATAACATTTAAGAATCATGTTTATTACCTAATTATAACAACATAACAATATTGCTGACGGCAGTGGAAACGAATTCATTCTTTAACTTATACGAAAGAATGTTTTAAAATTTAATAAAGTAAAACTGAAACTTGTGTTGTAGAGAAAAATGATGATATTGTTGCAATTTTATATAATTACTCCTAATTAAGTGTGTATAAAACCAATTTAAAATGGATTAATTTGTATATTTAGTTAGAGGACCAATTGATTGGTTAATTGATGAAAAAAGGCAATTAATCATGAAAAGATAGGTTGAAGAACAAATTGAATACGCCTCTTTGGCGTCGATTTTGACTATTTCTATCCTATTTATGCATTTTGAGGACTAAACAAATTACAACTTTATCACATAAGTAGAAACCAATTTTTTGGTATTTTCATCCCTATATATAACTTTAACCCCAAATTAAATTAAATTCCAAACATATACTAAAACTACCACATTCACATAAAAAAAAAATTCAATTAACTAATAACATTGAGCTAGAACATATATTTAAAATAACTAAATTCATTAGATTTTATGAGTAGATGAATGTAAAAGTTAAGTAGTACGACGAAATTTGTCTGCATGCGAAAAGGCGTGGTCGTATTGTTACGTGTGTATTTTTTTCTCTGATTTCTCAAATACATATAAATAAAAATATATATATAATATATAAATTATTTTTTCTTTTTTTGCTGAGAAACAGCTGCTGCTGCCAATCTACACGTCGCAACTATGTATGTATGGATGAGTATATATGTATGAGAAAAACAAACTTTTTATTTATTCGTAAAAGTTGCAGCTTTATCTATTTGTTTTTAAATAATTAAAAAGAAAATTATTCTTTAATATAGTTAATGCAGAATCCAACTGGAATTTTTTTTTTTTTTTGTGTGTGTTTATGAGAAGGGAAGCATTATTCGTGTAGTAAGGTTGAGTGAGATTAATTCTTCAACAACTGGTGAGTTTTTTTTTTTCTTTTTTAATACTTTATTTTTAACAAAAAATTGTGATTGATTTTGTTGGTTAACTGCATGTTAGTTTCGTGAAAGCCAATCATGATTTTATTTTTTTTACATATTTTTTCTGCGAAAGATTTATTTTTTCTGGGTTACAGGTTTTGCCCGGATCTAATCCCATATCTTTTGTTTGTTGTTTTCACCTCTGTCTCTGTCTAGAGTAGTTTTCATGGTGGTGGTGATTGATACATAAGTTATATTACCCCACTCTGAGTAGACAACTCGAACATCAAAAGAAAACAAAAGAAAATAGAGAAAAATTGGTACACAATCTCTTGGAGAAATTGATGATAAGTCAGTCGATTTTGGTGGTATCGAACTTTGACACATTCTCTGATCACTCTCATACAAACATGTCCTTTACGGCGTATTTTAGCACATAGATTCGAATTCTAGAGAATAAAGGGCCTTGTAAAGTTGTGTCAAGATGAGAAATATGATAAACGCTATGTTGATTCTTTTGTAGCTTTTTTTGTTTATGCTTTAGTGGCTTTACTTGATTAGCTAAAACATTGGTGGTTGAGACCAAAACATGGGGCTTTTGGATCTGTTTATCGCTTCGTCTATTCCTATTCTGAAAGTGCTTTTGGTCACCGGGTTGGGATCGTATCTTGCATTGGATCGTGTCAACATTTTGGGAGATGAAGCAAGGAAGCATTTGAACAATGTGAGTAGTTTAGCCATCATTCAGTCATTACTTTGTTGTTGTGTGTAACTAAGATTGGTGTGATGTTGTGTGTACAGATTACATTCTTTGTATTTAATCCAGCACTCGTGTCGAGCAACTTAGCTAAGACGATAACATATGAAAGCATGGTTGAAATGTAAGTATGTATAACTTGAATCTATGTATGGTGTAGTAGTCCTAATAGTGTGTGAATGTTTGCAGGTGGTTCATGCCGTTTAACATCCTAATAACGTTTATAATAGGTTCGGTTCTTGGTTGGGTGGTTGTGCAAATAACAAGAGCTCCTGCACATCTCAGAGGACTTATTATAGGTTGCTGTGCTGCTGGTACGATGAATGAATTTTATTTTTGATTTAGAGTTGAATACTCGAGTTGAAGATTGATGAGGAATTAAACAGGAAACTTGGGAAACATGCTTCTCATCATAATTCCAGCAATGTGTAAAGAGAAAGGAAGCCCCTTTGGTGATCCTGATGTTTGCCACACTTTTGGCATGGCCTATGCTTCTCTTTCAATGGCTGTAAGTTTCCTAATTCCTATTTAGCTACTCTACTCTACTACTTCGTATCTCACTTCTCGAATCATTGTTGTTCAACTTGTTCAGATTGGAGCAATTTATCTGTGGGCATATGTATATAACATTGTTAGAGTATCCTCGAGTAGGAGCTCTATGGAAGTCAAAATTATAGACTCTCCTACCCACAATTCATCTGCTGCTACGGCTTGGACTGATCCCCTACTTTCTTCTTCAAATGATCTTGAAGACCATGAAAATGGATTTAAGAATAAGCCAAAGGTAGGTTAGGAAGTTACGTTATTAGTTGTCTTCTTCTCATACTTGAGCAATGTAGGAGGTTATGGTTTCAATTGCAGGTTTCGTTTTTAGATAAAATGAAGCAACGGATAGAGACCCTCTTCGAGAAGATGAACCTGAAGAAGCTATTCGCTCCATCAACACTAGGAGCGGTACTCTTACATTGCTTACTTAAAAACACAGATCTATCTACATCTACTGTTCTAAATACTCGGTTTTCTATAGTTTGCTGGATTTTTTGTTGGACTTGTTCCTCAAATTCGGAACTTGTTAATCGGGGATGCAGCTCCTCTACGTGTAGTCCAAGATACTGCACTCTTGCTTGGGTACACAAACTGTCTTGTATATTTTCCTTGAACCACCTCTACAACTGTCTTATTTCTTCATCGATAACCATAATCTGTGGTCTTATAATCACAGGGATGGAGCTATTCCAGCAGTCACACTGATCATGGGTGGCAACCTTTTAAAAGGTTGGTACTAATTGAATGTAGTTTTAGAATTCCATGTACAAGAATTCAGATCAAGTTATGAATTTTGTTGCAGGATTAAAAGGTTCAGAAATTCATAAGTCCATTGTTTTGGGTATTGTTGGTGTTCGATACATTGCCCTGCCATTGATAGGGATTGGCGTTGTTAAAGGGGCAACCCGGTTGGGTTTAGTGCACGATAATCCATTGTATCAATTTGTTCTCTTGCTGCAGTTTGCACTTCCACCTGCTATGAACATTGGTACGTTAAACCTACCATTCATTTTTTCGAGTGATGAATTAGACAGCGTATAAAGTTGATTGATTATGTTTCAGGGACGATAACACAATTGTTCGGGGCTGGAGAGAGCGAATGCTCTGTGATTATGTTATGGTGTTATTTATTGGCTTCTGTGGCTCTCACCTTGTGGTCAACATTCTTCTTGTGGCTCGTCTCGTAGAATATAAAGCTTCTCACACATGACACAATCAGATATTCAGATTATTTCTCTTCCTACGCAACTACTAGCAAATTTGAAGGTGATTTATGTCTATTTTCATTATCAACGAAGCAACAGTGGTGTATACATTGCTTTTTACATGCTTCTTATCTCAAGTTTACGCGTTTATACGCTTCAAGTTTACGCGTTTATACGCTTCAAGCTTTCCACATGGATAAATATATTGAAAAAAGAAGTAACAGAGACCACCAAAAACTTGGACTGAACGAAGCGACTAATTAAAAGCAAATTCATTGTCAAATAGTAAGGTACAATAAAAGCTACCAGTTTGCTAGATGAAACTAGAGTATACTTCTCTTCGGAGAAATCAGCAAAAGTTAAGAAATGCTCGAGGGAAGCAAGCGAAATAATCCCAATAGATTCTAAGAAAGAACTTTTCAGAGATTGGACTTGTCCAGATCATCAAAATAGGGATGTTCCATAGCTTTCTTTGCCGAAATCCTCCTTGATGGTTCATAGTGCAGCATCTCCTGCAATTATCGACATATTCTCAGATGAGATTTGATTACGAAAGGACTAAATGTAATGTCATGGAGTTACAAATGAAGCAAGACTCACCGATAAAAGGTGAAGGCCATCTTTATCCAGACCAGGGACAGCTGAAGACAATGGCTTTGGACTCCATTGTGGGTATTCATGCCAGTTCACTAGCTTGCTAACCCCAGGCCAAACTTGTTCACTTGGAGTTCCCAACAATCTGCTTCCATCAAATATCCCTTTCAGTGAGTATAGATCATAGAAAAATGACTACAAATAATTAGAATGAGATTGTGTCTATCTTTCAATAACCTGAATATGTGCAGAAGCTGTTGCAGTTCAGAGTCTCCAGCAAAGAGGGCTTGATTTGTCACCAATTCAGCTGTGAGATTGAATTCAAGAAACTTGTTTAAGCTTTCAACACGACTTTCATTTTGTTTACTTTAAACAAGAAAATTGATTAGTTCATACCAAATATACACGCAACAGACCAAATGTCCACAGCAGGGGAGTAATGAGTAGCACCCAAAAGCACCTCAGGAGCTCTGTACCAGAGGGTCAATATCTGCGAAAATTGCAAACAATTAAGAATTTACTTGTTGAATAATATTCAAAAGATTTTGCAGTCAGGGAAAAGGGTAAGAAAAAAAGTACTTCGTGAGTGTATTTCTTAATGGGTACAGTGAAAGCTCTCGCTAATCCAAGATCAGCTATCTTAAGCATCATTGTCTTACGATCCATCAAAAGATTGTGAGGCTTTAGATCCCTAAACAACAGCATAACAAACTCAGGAACAAAGATGAAAACTAACAAGGCCATGAATGGAAAGGTGAAGGACATGGAGGATTACCTGTGCAAGACACCATGACCATGACAGAAAGCTACACCTTTGCATAGCTGGTACATTAAACCCTGCCATTGTAGACAACATAGGAGCATTGGAGCATGATTCGACAAAAAAAATATGTATTGAACCTCCTAGAAATCAATGAGTAGAATAGAAGTTGTACCTTGACAATTTTAGGTGGAATGTGTTCTCCGGTTTGCTTGAAGCTACGGATGTACTTTTTGAGATCGGTATCCATGTACTCGAAAACCAAGTAAAGAACCGTCTTGCCTTCCTTATTCTGGCCTTGTTTCACATCCATCAATCTGTACATTTGTAATTGAAACCAAATCAGAAAATGATAGTAAATGAGTTCAAAAAAGAAAAAAAGAACGCATTTTTAGAAGGATTTAATTTGATTACAACAACGAGATCATAGAGCAATTTTTTCCAAATTATCTATTCATAGTTTTTCTCAATGGATAATTCGGAAATAATCTGATTTTATCATAGAAACAAGAGCACCAAGAAATTAAAAAAAAAAAAAAAGACATCCAAAATTAAAAGACTAATGAAAGATATATCTTCAAACAAGAAATCAATCTCACGGTTCTCAGAAAAATCAAGCAAATCCTGAAGGAAATTCCTCAAGAAACCCAACAAATCAAGTAAAAATTCTAGATCCACAAATCATTGAAAAGTAACACCATAAAACCTAAATCAAAGCATTCGAATACGCAGAAATCGATCTATAAACTCAATAAATTGAAAATACAAGAATGATGTACCTGACAACATGGGGATCTCTGGAGAGCATTCTGAGCAGAGAAACCTCGCGAAGTGTAGTGGGTGGGACCCCTTCTTCGTCTTCGTGGAGACGGGTCTTCTTCAAAGCCACGATTTTGCCTGTGGCTTTCTCTCTTGCTCTGTACACTTTCCCGTACGTTCCCTCTCCCACTTTCTCAAGCTTCTCGAATGCCTCCATTGCTGATTTTGGTTTCTCATCCATTTCCTCTCTCTTCTTCACTATCTCTCGCTCTTCAATTCTTAGTGTGTGCGTGAAATTGCGCTACAAGATTTGACAAGAATGAAAATGGAGGAATTCTATATACATAACCCTAAAAGCATTACAACGGCAATATTTTTTGAAATTCAAAACCTCTTCGAATTCAAATGACACCATTTGGTGAAATACCAAAAATAACCCTGCAGGAGCGTTGTGTCTTTTTGCGAAGTAAATATTCCAAATCTTTTAATTTAAGCAACACTTAACATATTCTTTTTTTTTAAATAAATGCAATTTTCCCAATATAATTATTTTTGGCTATTAATTTTGCACTTCAAATACTATTTTATGACATGAATTTGGAGGATATTCTATACAAATAATCTTTCTTTAACAATACATCAAAATTTATTAATACAATCGACACAATTAAGATTCAACACACTCTTTTCAAAAAATAAACATACGACTATAATGTAATCAACTTAGATATAATTTCATCAATACATATGTCCGAGCTTCCTCCTTCGTCTATTGCCTCCTTTGCTAACACCCTCCAACGGGCCACGTTCTTCTTAATCTCATGTCCTCTTTCTCCTCCTACGATTTCCTCGATGCACATTCGTATATCATTAGTCAAACAAAATCCCATCTCATTGGTCTTAGGTTTGATCCCTACTTGCCAAACATGCTCCACAAAATGAGCATTAGTCATCTGGTCAATAAACTGAGGCATAGCCACCACAGGCACTCCCAAGGTTATTGCTTCCATAGTCGAGTTCCAACCACAATGCGACACGAAACATCCAACTGCATCGTGTGCTAAAACTGCCAACTGTGGACACCATTTTACCACCAATCCTCTGTCTAAAATGGCCTTAGTGAAATCGGTTGGGAGCTTATCTTCTTCGGATGGCTTCACCACCCACAAGAAGTTGTTGCCGATGCTCAAGAGGGCATCGGCTACTTCTGCAGTCTGTTCAGAGCTTAAATTGGCAGCACTTCCAAACGATACGTAGATGACTGATTCTTTGTCCTTTGAGTCGAGCCAGTTTAAGCAGGCATCTGTGTTTGGGTTGTAGATATTGAAGCCATAGTCGGTGTCATCTTTCACACGGTTATCTACATATAGGGAAGGTAGCGTAGGCCCAATCGTCATTACAGGCCAGAGACTTGACATCCAATTGATCACCTACATTCAACAATGTTGTCTTAAATCAATTCATAATGACATATCAAACTAAGTAGATTCTTAACTACTCTCTCTATATATAGAGCGAGATTACCTCATCTTCCAACTTATGAAAAGAATTGAAGAGAACCCAATCAGCTTTCTCACTATTGTCAAATTGGCTCAAGATGAAGCGAATAATGGGAGGGAACCGCCCCGTTTCAGTGCCAAGTGAAGGCAGATTTGGAAGGCGAAGCTCTGGCAAGCCGGACCTTGGGAGGAGGGGGAGTGATGGGGGCAGTCCCGAGAAGTCGCAATGCATGGGGTAGCAACTAGCAATGAAAGCACAAGACTGTGTGAAGAAGGAAGCTCTAGCAATGGCAAGCTCATTAGCCACATTTGAAGCCCAAGGTATATTAGCATCATAAATCAGGCATTTCACAGGGCTCTGATCTTGATATTTTCTGATGAGTTGGATCAAGTTTGCTGATCCAATGGCCTCAAACCTATCAAAAAAGCCTTTAAGTCCACCAGGCCCAGCCACCCCTCCTAGGGCCAGATCGTCGTAAATGGACTCGAAATGGATTGAAGAGGGAGCATCTTTCATGGCCATGGTATTAGAGAGTGTGGTGGTTACTGTCACTTTGATTCCTTTTGCAGCTAATCTCTTGGAAAACTGAACCATGGGATTTATGTGGCCTTGTCCATGATAAGCTAGCACCATGATATGAGCTCTACAACTTTCTTCCTTCTCCATCTCTCTCTCTCTCTGATATTTGCAAGAAATAAAAGAGCTAATTCACCTATATATATAATTCTTGAATATGAACTCACTAGATAGATCTTATAACATAGAGTTGTGATCAATTCTCATAGGATGAAGATATAAAAATTGTGAGGAACTAAGATAAGAGAGAATATCAAGAACTGCAGAGAAAACATAGTGAATAACTAAGAAGAAGAGAGATTACTCACTGGTTGCAGTTTTATCAGCTATTTTGCAGTTTTTGGATGAGGAAACCCAATTGTGTTCCTGTCAATAGTATTTATAAATGTATTTCATTTATCAAAACATATCTCGTGAAAGCATATGTTAAATGACAAGGCCGGCAGATTGCTAAATGACACGTATATATATTTGTTTTTGTTTTTTCTTAGTGATTAACAATTTAGGTAATGAGAAAAACAAAAAAAAATAGGGCAATTGCATATGAATCATATGTATGTCGTATATACCAAGACTTTAATATATAGTGGGCAATCATCTAACTTTTTAATCCAAAACGTAATCAAATTAATTCACATGCTCCAAGAAAAAAAAAATGCATTTTATTCACATTCACATCACATCAAAATTCATAATGCTACAACACAAAAATAAGGCCAAATAATAACAAAACAACACCACTCGAACTTGAATATCATTTGACTAAATGATCAATATATTTCAACCAAAATAGGAAATTACAATACAATATGAAATTCCATGACTTTAGGAAGTGTTTTTTTAGCTCCTTGCCAAAAAGTCATATATAGTTGAGCAACAAATTTTCCTTAACTGAATTTCTTCATCAGAGGATAAAATCTTGTTTTCTGGTTTTTAGTTCTCCATACCTGACCTGAGCAGTCTTGTTGGTGGTTTCTTCATGAGCAGCTCCAGCATTTTTGGACTCATTAAGACGATACAATAATCGAAACCAAGATTGTCTCAATTGAAAACAAGCATATCATCTTCGTTCACCAGTAATTACCACAAGAGCATTCACCATCCTTAAAATGATGAAACCTCTTCCCATCTCTTACAATGATCTCTCTCCCCTCAGCTTTGGACATGAACTTGATTGCATTGTGGCAGTCTCCACAAATACGGAGGTTCTTGAAGATTCTGATAGTGGCTCGACGAGGAAGTTTTAGGAGGCCATAAACAACTGCCAACTTCTCACTATGAGTAGACAAAGAATGTTCTTTTTGCTCCGATTCCATATCATGCAAGACATATTTAGTATCTGGAACATATCCCAATTTCCTTAACCTCAATACTAACTCCTTCAGATAATTGTATACTTCATGTACCTCAGGGTGAACAGCATCATCGACTAAAAATACATGGACCTTGTTTTCAACCTCAAGCCAGCTACAACCAGGCTCTTTCTTCACCCCTCGGTCCCTCATAAGCTTTCGCACCATTCCCACTTTATTCCATCGGCCTGCACTGGCGTACATATTTGCCAAAAGAATATATGTGCCATCATGTTGTGGAATCATCTCAAAGAGTTTTTCAGCAGCATGGACACCTAAATCCATGTTCCCGTGAAGCCGAGAGCCAGAAAGTAAAGCCTCCCAAATAGGTGCCCCTGGCTCAAAAGGCATAGTCTGAATTACATTTTTGGCTTCAGATAATTTCCCAGCTCTACACAATAAATCAATTAATCGAGCATAATGGTCTTCACCAGGAGTTATGCTGTATATTTCTTTCATCGATTTAAAGTATCGTTTTCCTTCTTCGACTAAACCTGCATGACTACATGCAGAGAGGACTGTGAGGAATGTTATCCGATCAGGCAGTATGTGCTCTTCCAACATCTCTTCAAAAAGTTCTAGTGCTTTCGAACCATGTCCATGTTGTCCAAAGGCTGCTATCATTGCATTCCATGACACGGGATCCAGACAAGGCATGGTAAGAAACACATTGTATGCAGCATCCAGAACACCACATCTTGCATACATTGTTATAAGAGCATTACCCGCTGAAAGGCTTGAATCAAAGCCAAGGCGTATAAGCTGACCATGGAGCTGGCGACCTTGTTCCAAAGCTGCAAGTACAGCACAAGAAGTAATGGCTCCTGAAAATGCATAGTCACATGGTTCAAGCCCACATGATTTCATCTTGTTGAAAAGTTTCAAAGCTTCTTCGCCAAAACCGTATTGTGCTAATCCTGATATCATAACCGTCCAGGATAAAATATTTTTTTCAGACATCTCATCGAAAATTGCTTTAGCCTCAATTACTTTCCCCACACTCACGTAAGCTGATAAAATCGCATTCCATGAAACAAGATCCTTGATGGCACTTCTATCAAAAATATTTCTAGCTTGGTCAATTTGACCACATTTCCAATATAATGTAATCAAAGCATTATTAACAGACACCAAAAAATCCCACAAGGGTTTTGCCTCTGTCCTTAGGATGTATGCATGAATCTGCTTACCATGAAGAAACAACCCAGCATCAGCACAAGCACTCAACACATTGGTATAGGTAAAATCATCATGTTTAATTCCCAAAGAATGCATATCTCTGAACATTTTAAACACTTCAAATACCATTCCCTCTTGCGCATACCCAGAGATCATAGAATTCCAAGCCACCACCAACTTTTCATCCATCCCATCGAAAACTTCTCTTGCTGCATCAAGATTTTTATTTTTCACATATCCTGTTATCATGGTGGTCCATGATAACTCATCTTTTACTGGTATCTCATCAAATAACTGCCTTGCTGAAGCAAGTAATGAATGCGAAAACACAAATGGCGATGATGCACACTTGACATAAACAGATAAGAGCGCATTCACAACTGAAGTGACCGACTTAGTCCCTGACTTGATCACAGCACAATGCAGCTGCTCACAGTGCTTCTCACGACTAGCTATAAGGCCCAAAGCTCCAAGCACACTTGTGTAAGTAAAATCATCAGGTTCGAAACTCTTTTCTCTCATATCATTAAAGAGTTGAATTGCAGCATGGCCATCATTATTATGCGAATAGCAAGTAATCATTGCATTATAGCAAACAGTATCGCGTATTCTTAACGGAGTATTTTCAAATATCTCTCTGGCCAACTTGGTTTTCCCAGAGGCAGAATAGGCGGCAACTAAAGTGGTTCTGGCGACAACATCTGGTTTGGGAATTTCATCGAACAATTTCTTTGCATAGTTAAAGTTGGAGGATTTACAGTAAATATCAATCAAACGGTTAAGAATATGGCCATGAGGCCTGAACCCAGAAGCAATCATGTTGGCATGGATACCGGCGGCGAGAGAGTAGCCGGAAGGGCTACGCTGGCAGCAGAGCTGAAGCTTGGCGGCGTAGTTGTTGGCCATTGCAGAGGTATCTGCCAATGGTCGGAGGTGATGAGGCGGGTATAATGATTTGGTGAAGACATTTTTCATATTGGTGATCACCGGACATCGGGATATCCAGTTTGCGGGGAGAAGAGGCCGCCGTTGATTAAAATACTGGTAATCTTGCACCTTCAACTGAAACTTGTGTTTTGAACCGCCATTGTACCTTCAGCTGAAATACTGATATCCAGGTGGTCAAAGGGTCTATATCTCTTTAATTAGCTTTGAACCTTCAAATTTTGGAATTATGTTATATGGGCTGAAGTTAATTTAGTTAGTACACAAGGCCCATTTACCTTAAAGCTTTTCTTATGTTATTTATAATATATATGTATGAGTTATAACACAAATTTAAGAAAACTGGCCCTTCCAATAAAGTCTAAAGATAATAACAAATGTATAGGTGATATTATAAAATAAGTAAAATATTGTCAAAAAAATGTGGCAATACGATGATGTTGAACAATGATGCAATGACTTAAGTTATCTTTTCATACACCGCGAGAGAATTCCACATGTCACAATTTCTCAAACTTTTACATGGAAGGCAACAAGAATCGAAAGCACAAAACAAAACTGGGCTTATTACCCGTCACTGTCTAATCCTTCTAAAAGCTTACATGGATCTCACAACTGAGTTAACAAAAGAGAGGAATGGGCAAAACAACAATGACATCCAAAATCTGAGTTTGGTGAGCAGTGGCTGTTGAACCAAGGCTTCATGTCGATGGCTAGATGGTGGAATTTCCACCAGAAGGTGTGGCCATCACGGTAAGAATGTCGGTCACAGAAGCCATAGCGCTCAGAGCAGCCTTAAGAACATCCTGTGAACATCCTGGTTTCACGATCGAACGAACCTGGAAAAGGAATAGACAGAATGACAGGAGAGATAGATAAGTTCACTGTTCAAGAAACAATGAAAAAATGGCTCTTAGGAGAGGAAAGGAGAGAACCTTGTCTAGGTACTCCTGCAACTCCTTAATCCGGCCCATGTAATCCTGATCTTCGACACACAGAGTTACGGGCTTTGCATCAGCACCGGGGCCATCAAACTGAAGAGGTCCTGGGTTTCTGTAGACATCATCCATCAAGAACTTGGTAGAGTTTTGTCTCAACAACCTAGCAAACAAAACAAACAAGTTCAAGAACCATTCAAAAGATTGCAAGTAATAAGCGAGTGAGAGAGAGAGAGAGAGGACATACTCATAGGATTTCCCCTTCAGATCAACAGTTGCTGGATGCAAAGCTGGTTTTCCAATGTTTGAAGCCCCGGGAACACGACTATAGTGCTTAACAGAAAGCATAGCCTGGAATTACAAGAAAAACATGGAAATTTCTTATGGTATTCATTACACTTTACTAAGATTGGGAAAAGAACAAAGAGCTGGATGAGGAAACATATTGTTAGTAATCATCAATGCAAGTTATTGCATGAGAGGATGGGAATAGGGAACATACTGTAATAGGAGCAGCACCACAACGCCACTTATTCGAAGGGTTCTTCAAATTGGTTACAGTTGCCATATAACCATTTAAACCAGCAGCTATTATGTGATAGCCAATATGACCAAGCACCTGAAATGAGAATATTGTTTTTAGATTTAAAGCTTTTTGGATGACAGGTAATTTTTTGTCGGAGAAGAAGAGTGGGCACAAAAACTCAAAAATGAATTAAATTAGTCAATGGAAAAACTTACATAGGCATAGTCACAATCGAATTTTGACGGTAATGAACCCCGAGCTTGATAACCAAAGAAATGGCAAATGGCATTAAATTTCTTACCCTTGTAGGTCCCTTCTTTCTGTAAAGAGATAGAGAGAGATGAATAAAAGTGCCAATGTGCAACTAAAGGAAATTGTTGAACAAAAAACTTCCAAAAGCACAAAAACTTGTGATTAGTTTGAACAAATGCAATGCATAATGTATCACTTTAAGATACACAAGGAATTAAGGTTTTCTAGACACATGAAAAAAAAAAAAAAAAGGGGGTAAAATTACAAAGAGTGAGATTTAGCCTGAGGGTCCGGAAAATCTTCAAAGATAAGAATGGCACAAGACTCCATTGATTTCAGTTGATCGAGTGACAAATAATTCAAACATGAAAATCATACAAAAAAACAAGAAGAGGATAGAATGTGAGTTAACCATGACAATGGAGGAGCAGATAGCATACCAGTCGCTTGTTCATTTCCTCTTCAACGAGATGAGCAAGAAGCTTTTCTGTCTCAATCTGTCAAGTTTAGAAAATTGTTAACAAAATTAAATAAATCTGAGTCAATCTTGCTGCAACATACAAATCACTATATAGTCAAAGTACCTGAGAAAGCTGTGCAGAGTCATCTGATTCCGGGTGGAGAAGGAGCTGCCACATAGTATTAAATACATGGTGAGAAAAATTATGCAAAGGAAACTATTTAAGGTTCTCAAACTAAAGAAAAGAACATTAGGAGCTACCTGTTTTCTTATAAATGGTGGCATGAAATCAAATAATGCAGATGCCCAAGGAGACAGCTGACCAGAAATTTTATCTGCAGACACGCCTTCCCTGAGCAAACGATGAATTTCCTGCAAGGTACAAATTTTGATACAGAAGGAACAAAAACATTTTGTTCAGTAATTTTATGAAGCTACCACACAAAACCACCTCTCAACATTCTAAGTTTCTTTCAAAGAAACCTAAGCTCAATGCCACTCTCTTTTGGACCTCAGAGGATAGTAACATAATGAGGTCTTTATATTTATTAGAGGGGTGGAGATGGGAAAAAGTATAAAGAATACAATACACAGCTAAACCAAATAATAAAAACATTTAACACCTGCAATAGAGCAAAGACTTCTGGAATGCTTTCTATCAGCCCCTCTGGCAAAAGGATGACACCATGGTGCTTATCTGAAGCAAAAATAAACTTATAAGAAGCAATACATCACCTGAATGACTGATAACAATAGGATCTCCTGACATGTTTTACCTTGTTCACCCCTGGCCTGCACTGCATCACATATTTGTTTTGTGATGTCAAAAAGTGTGAGCTTCAATGAAGCCACATCTTCAGCAAGAATGACCTGCAGAACGATCACACCTCTTTGAATTCATAATAACTTTCAAAAATGAATCTACTTAAGGGGTCAATATAAACCATATTGGGATGCGATTGGAGAGTGCATTCCAAAGCAACATGAGATGCCTTCCTCCCCATGAGTCGAATAAAATAATAATACTGCAAAATTGACAGAGAGTCAGAGAGTAGGTAAAAACAGGACAAATCAGAAAGTATTAAAAAAAACATTTGAACACGAGATAAAAGGTAGCAACTACTAGCATCTCTCTGTAAACCTCCAGAATAAAACCCCACAAAAGATATAGAAGTACATGCAAGGAACCACTCTACCTTCTCTGCAGACAGTGCGTCAGTGCAGACATTGCTAATGAGCTGGGAATTAACCTGAAATAATTAAATGAAGTACAAATCATTTCATTTCCTCAGAAACAAAAGATGATCATTTAGCACTTTTATTTTGAAGTAACGTCATTAAAAACCATAACGGGAAAAAGATAAAACTAATCCATCAAGATTGTAGCCAAAAAAAAAAAAAATTGGATATGGCTGTCAGACCATGCACAAAAGGGAATGAGGAAATATTTCTATATATCAAAGCTAAAACTGGCATCATGTTAACACGATAAATTGTTCAGAAATATCCATTAATAATGGGAAAATAGTAAATAGTCATACAAGTATCTTTCTTGTTTCCTATTAATTTATTTTATTGCCTTTTCTTTGTTTGTTGGGGGGGGGGGGGGGATAAAAAATACCTGACCCTGAAGAACAAATAGATAGAAAGTGGAAAAATAGGGGAAAACATCCATAAACAAGAAAAAGGAAGAGAAGTCCTTTACCTTGCATATTGTGTCAAATCCCACATTTGTCTCAACAAATTGGTTTTTAAGATCTCCATTCAAAGTAACAGGAATACCCACTACCTGCAGAAGTTTAACGAACAGTTTTTTTGAGCAATGCATTTAAATTATAATGGAAGAGAGGAAAAGCAGATCCCAAGGCAAGCAACAGAACATAGATCTCTAGAAGTTAGCTTACTCTGAAAAACATCAAAACAATAATGCATATCATCCACATAAACTTAACTTAAATGAATGAGACACAATAACCAACTAAAAGGTAAAAATTAACCAAGAAACAAGATTGATAAGCATGGAGACTAGGTGATATACCTTTGTAGGGCATTTTCTTTCTGCAAAAGTTTCCGCAAGTTGAGCAGCATCCGTATTTGATGTGACACCTTCACAAAAAAAGAAGGGGGGCAGGGGTGCATATCAGGAGACTATCAATATGGACATACTAGATTACCGTGAAACATGAAGACAACATGTTTGATACCTCCAATAATAACAAGAGCATCCAACTTTAGTGTTGTGCATGCATTTAGTGCTGCATTGACCTGTTCGATTGTTTTAATTTGATCTTTCGTCCGTCCCAGTAAATCATAACCGCCTTCAAAACAAAAGCCCGATAATGATAGCTTCAGGAAAATAAGTTGTATATCAAGACATGAACAGCATAATCCACACCTACCTTGATTTTTGTAGGTTGCAAGAATGTCATCTGTAATCTCAAGAGTTTTTTGGGCAAATAAACCATCAGAACCACCTGGCAAAGCATAACAGTGAATCTTTAGGATGTTAATCTTCTCTAAAGACAGCCCAACTCATGATTGGGAGGTGTCAAACCTCATCTTGCAAAATTGTATTAAGTAACATTTAACAATAATGAAATAACTAGATTACCCACCAACCATAACAACAAAGACTACTGACCACAAAAACCAATAAAATTAGTAAAATGGAATTTGGTGAGCAAACACATCAGTGATTAGAAAAGCAAGCGCAACATAATTATCGATTCCACCATAAATCTAAGATATTTGAATACTTACCGAGAAATCCAAGCAAAGTACTCCTGTGATTGTGAACTTTTAGCGCATCATGAAGACCCCAAATAACATTATGTCCTCCAGGAGACTGTCTACCACAGAAAACAACTCCAACCCTGAGAAAGAATAAGGAAGACTCAGTGCACGATCACATTAATTCATTGGATAAATACATGACTCAATCATTGTAAAGCTTAGAGGAAATTTTATTTTCAAATAAATACTGATATGCCAACATATGATCATCACATGCTATGAACTTGACTTCTATAGTCAAAGGGATGCATACCTAACTGCAGGAAGCTCAGTAATTATTTGAGCATCGGGAACCTTAGCAGTTGCCCTCAGGAAATGCGCTATAGGTTGACCATAAGTGAGAGGAAAAGTTCTACTTATGGTGTGAGCACCTAAGGGATCCGCAGCTGTGGTTACATCACCAAATTCTACACGAACAGCAGTTCCCTGTCCAAATCATATAAACAGCAGAGGTTAAGAGTATGGTCTATTCCTCAAAAAAAGAAAATTAAAAAGTAAATCAGCATGAGATGCTTATGGGCAAATATGAGGAATCGAGATTATAATTGACCATCTTGTTTCCTGACATAATGATATTAGCATATTCTAACTAACTCCACCCTACTTGAAAAGTATTTAATTAATATAAGAGGGTAAAAAGGATCTATCTAGCTATAGTTGGGGTGGAAGCTCATAATAACTTATACTAAAATGGATTCAGAAATCAAAAGCACCTTTTAGCCATAACTGTTTGAAAGTAATGGTATACTGGGAAAAAATTAGCACCTAATAAACGGAACGAAATCAAATTTCATAAGTATCATTCACTATAGAGTAGATATTATTTGTCCTGTCAACCATCTTCTTTTCCAAATTCCACACAAAAAAAGAAATGCTCACCCGTGTTGCAGAATTATATTATATGCCTACAGCATTCGATTGAAAAGTAACGTTCTCCAAAATCACAGAAAGAAAGAAGCAAGCCTATCCTTCTACCAAACACAAACAAATATTGACTGAAGCATATCTGAAACTCTCAGAACCATAATTCAACCACAGCACATAGATATCAAAGTCATTCTACAGAATATCCTATTTCTTCACCAAAAACAAAAGCTATTCACGGAGCATATGTAAAGCAAGAAAAACACTTTGCATGAAAAATACACGAATAAAAAAATAAAAATAAAAAGATGTAGCCCATCCTATCAGATCTATTTGCGCGGATCTCAGAATGCACGAAAACACAGTAAAATCACACTCACCATTGATTTATTTGCATCTCATTAGAATCTACGATACCTCATTATTCACTATAATCAATCCAGAAAAAAAAAACCATAATAACAGAAAGAGACCGGTTACAACATATGAACAACCAAATAGAGCAAGAAACTCAGAAGTGGAAGCATATTGAACAGAACAAATGAAAAGATAAATGAAAATTAGACCTGAAGGCAGGGAGGAAGTTCGGGTTGATACTGAGATCGAAGCTTTTGCAGATCAGAAAGTTCTCTTGCAACTCCGTAATCTGAATCCATTTGCTGCAATTTCTGAAAATGTCTGATGAACACTCACACCTGCTACTTCGCACACCTACTGTTCTCTCACACACTCTCTTTGTCTATAAATGGCTATTATATAATAATATATATATAGCGTGATGGGGAAGAGGCGATACTACCAACCAGGTTTTTCGTAGAATATACCATTATGCCCCTCTCCTAATTGATTTTAAAAAAAAAAAAAAAAAAACCAACATATTTTTGTATATAAATTTTTTATTGCAATTCAGAATTCATTACTTTAATTTTGAATTAAGTTTTGAACAATTTTAGTGATATGCTCTGTGTTGAATGGATTTGAATTTATTGTTCTCAAATGTTGTGTTTCAAATCATCAATCTAAACACTACCTAATGTAGCAAAATATAAAATAAAAAACCCAACATAGGGGCACTTTTAAGTGTTGTGTATATTAATTAATTACACCTGCAGAAGATTTTCATGTCCTTCTGCTATTAATAAAATTTTATCTGGAATGATTGTTTTGAAAATCCATTTCCTTTGATTAAGTCATTGCCTTTTCTGAATAAATGAAGAAAATGGGCTTGGCCATTAGCTAATCGACCATGAAGATGCTTGTCTTGTTTGAGTATCCCTATTGCTCAGTGTAAAGAGGATCATAGAATCCATAGGCCAGTATTTAAACCAATAGGATCTATGTAAATAATTGATCAAAACCACACATCTATTTATGATATACGGTTAATATGGAGCGTGCTACAACTTCCAACATAGAGGTATGAATTACGTAGCTTCCGAATTTCACATGTATACAACACAAAATCCATATGATATGATACTGTCTTATAGATATAAATTCTGTGATAAGGAGATTAAATATCAACGATTAAATTAAAGGAGATTAAAATACAAACCACGTCATACTAATAAGAAATACTCCATCCCTCTCTCCAGGACAAAAAAAGTCGTATTCCGTATTCATAAATACCAATCAATCTAAAAACAGAGAAAAAAAAAAAAGTCTCATTACTAGCAAAAACAGATTCTCAAAACCACCAAATATAATTCGGGAGCCAAAGGACATGAAAATCTGTAGGTGCAATTAGATAATACAGAACACTATACGGCTGTCAAATTCAAATGAGCAAATTGTTGAAGCTAACAACAGTTTCTGATAGAGACTCGTAGGCAGCTGGCCGGAGGACATAGATAGGCTTGCAGAAAAACGAGCACCACACAAAAGCAGTCTGCATAACACATCAGAAAATGAAGAATGTCAATATTGTTGATGCCAATAATATCTGTCACTGCTCAAGTAACCCATTGAAACTGATCTCATATTTCACAAACATGTATGAATATCATCAAAGGGGGGTGTCCGAGTATAAAAGCCATATGATAATGCCAAGTGCTTCACAATTACCTGAAGGAGAGGCTATGCTGGTTGTGAGAAAACAGGAGTTCAAAGAAATCTTTAAGACCAGGTTGTTTATCACCACACAAAAGTTGTCCGATAACTTTTTTTCATATCCAGTTTTAAATAATGTACATGACATTTTAAATGCATGAATAAATAATCCCAGGACAACAATCAGACAATTAACAATGACTTACATTAAGGCAATCATCCTCTTTATCTATCATTCCTCAAGGGCAGATGCCTCCTTCACGTCAATGGTGAAGTTGTACTCCTGATCGCAGCCTAGATAAGAATCACACATGAAGTATAGAGTATAACTCCTCTTTCCAGGTTCTGTAGGAGCAGTAAAATCAAGTTTCACCCTCGACTTCCTCTGAAGAGTAACCCTTTTAATGGCAAGCAATTGATTAGTTTTAGTGTCACCAACAACCAGCCACCATCCTTCTTCTTTCGATCTAGGATATCTAGGGGCATCCACAGGTCCAACCTCCGTCCTTCCTTCAAGATCCCGTTCTAGGGCTACTTGCACACTAATATCTTCACCAGTTCTAACATTATCATTATCCAACACATCATATGTCAAATCAATGTTTGGAAAACGATTACAAAATCGGGCGATATCCATCAACTGCGAGTCTGACATTTGCAGGAGCTCTCTCCTTTCATCATCCTCCATCTCCACCAGATCAAAAACAGTCTCGACATTTTTCCCAGGATTTTCCTGGCACCTTTTAGCCAATTCCTTGGTGAAGTGAGGAAGTTGGAGGAGCATGGAATCACGTTCCCACATTCCCTGAGTCACCATCTGACTTACTTCCATGGCAAGGAGGGCCAGGCTAAGCCAACCATTGCTGGAAATAACATCAACCATGGCCTGAAGAAGCCTGCATGAATAAATGAGCACCTCCTGCTGGTCAGAAGACAGATTACCACCAATTGTTTGTCTAGAGAAATGAGCTTGCAGTAGAGCATTTGCCTTAACATTTGGATCCGTGTACTTTGGGTTCTCAAATGAAAAGCGCTGGTGATTGATTAACCTTCGTATCAACTCCTCCTCTCCAGGTCTTACTGGAAGCTGTTCATACTCTGAAGCTGATGACAAAATCTCCAAGAGACCCTTCAACTTTGTTTTAGAAGTTAGAGATGAACTAAAACGCTCAATTGTTGTATAACTGATGTAGTAATAAGATGCAATCATGCCAAGATTCAAAGGTGACAGTAGATAGTCATCCTCAATAGCAACACATTTACTTGCTTCTAGATCACTGATAGTAATCTCCACAAGCTCTGAGAGATGATCTGAGAGGTGCCTGTGACTAACTCCCTGAAGATTATAGTAGTTTGGATTCTGAGTGAGCCTTCTGTACATAAATGTCCAAGTGAGGTAGTCCACTGCATCCTGTTTGTTTTGAATAACTCCAACCACCACCTCAGCGTTTAGATTATCGTGCAGATAGTGGTGCAAATGGCTTTCAACTGGAAAGGCTTCATACAGGAATTTCTTGTAGTATTCCTTGCGTGGTGCATGACAAAGGATGACACATTTTCCAGAGTTGTCTACAAGAGGTCGACTGGCATGACCCATCATCTGAAGTAAATCAGTGACGGGATAATCAGTATGAGCGTTTTCCCTGCCATCATAGTACTGTGTTCCCATGACCACCACCAGATGAGCAGACAATGGGACTCCCCAACACATGGAACTGCTCATCACACAGACTTGGATCCATCCTGTTTCAAACAACGTCTTCACTATATCTTGATCTGTGCTGCTTAGGCCCTCATGCAAGTAACCTACACCATATTTAATTGTCTCCTTCAACATAGGTTCCTTAATGGTAACAACAAAAGGCTCCAACTCCTCGGCAGACCGTAATAAAAACAAGGGTTTTTGTTCACTGTCCATACTTGAATACGTCATCAAGTCTACAGCAGTTAGACGGGTATGCTTCCTGGTAGGGGCAAAAATGATGGCAGGTTTTCCATTCTTAGCATGTTGCACAATTGCTGTGTATGTAGGTTTTGTCATGGCTTGCATCCTGGCTTCAAAATTAGCAATGTCAATACCCTGGATGTGAATTTCCAGAGGCACAGGCCTAACACCTGGAGGAAAATTGAAAAGACCATGAGATGTGGCCCCAATCCATTCTCCCAAATCTTTGGCATTTGCAAGAGAAGTTGATAGGGCCACAATACGAATGTTGTTCTCTAGCTGACTAGCAATGTACCGCATCCTAGAGACAATGATCTCCAAGACAGGGCCACCTGGACCCCCAATCAAATGAAGCTCATCAATAATGAAAAGGCTAACTTGTTGAACATGTTTGCGTTGTTTCCATCGTCGAGATAAAGCATCCCATTTCTCAGGAGTGCTGATAATTATTTGACCTTTCTCAAGAAGTTTCAAATCAGTTGCAGTCTCACCAGTTAACTCAACCACTCTCATTCCAAGGCCATCTCCAAATTTTCTCTTCCAATCATGATACCTTTCCTTTGCAAGAGCTTCAACAGGAGCAATATAGACAGCCCGCATTATACTGTCAGGCACTTTCTGATGATTCCTTAAAACGGCAAACTCAGCACATATGGTCTTCCCACTACCAGTCGGTGCAGCAACCAAAACATTGTCATCTGAATTATACAAGATGGTGAACACCTGGGTCTGGACAGGATTGAAATGCTTGAACTGTTGATAAAGGGCTTCGTATGCTGGATTCCTCAAGGCAGTCACAGGAAGGGGCTGCAAATCCAGTAACTCTGTTGGAGGAGGATACTTCTCAGGCAGAATGAGGTGCCTAAAAGAAACTGGCAGAACAGTCTGCGATCCCAACCATCTATCAGACACAACATTGATGAAGTACTGCGGAGGCAGTGGCTCATAAATTGGAACAGTGAAATTAAGAGTGTGGTCTTCATCTATATACTGTTTCTTTAACATGAAATATTCGTGATGAAGAATATATTCCCCATCATTATCCTCAACAATGATCCAAAAAGGCTCCACATAGCCATGTATCTTGTCATCCCACTGGAAGTCCGGCGTGATTGTCAGTTCAACTTTCAGAACAGATCGAGTAATTGGTTGAACGTGTGCATTCAGATTTAGCTTTGGAAACTGATGAATAAATTTGTGAAGTGTTCTTCCCATCTTAGGAAACCGAATAAGTTCTCCAATCTCTTGTGAAGAGAGATCATAATACCTTTCCCAAGCCAGATCTTTCTTTTCCAACTTCATCAAAATTTCATTTGGAATACCATGGAACTGACGTAGTGGTGTCTGCACACTCCACATCCTCTTGCCTATCATTTTACATAGTTTCAGAGCCTTCTCAGCTAATTGTGCCCATCCCCTCTTCAGAACTATCTCAAACAGTGCTCGCATGAGACGTCCAGCGCTCTGTAAATTAATTAAAACTTATCCAAATTAGGAGCAGCTACAAGAAAAACCTAGAACTTTAGACTAAAAGCAAGTTAAATAGAAAATTTGAGGCATCACAAACCTGAGTTATAAAAACCATGTCAGATGTCAACGACAGTCCTTCGAGCTTCAACTGTGAGATATAAGCTTGAAGCAGAACATTAATTTTGGCACTAGGTTCTTCAAGACTCTCTTTGATTGGTATAGGAACCCTGTCTAGAAGCTTGGCTAGCTCCATCTTCTCATCCTGCCTCACGCTTACGTATTTGAACTCTTCGCTAAGGGAGAACAGACGACAAAGCTCGATATCACCCATTGTTGGCTTTAAATGCTCATTGTACGTTGAAATAGTCCCATGAGTAATATAGTAATAGCTAGCAATGCGACCCAAGTCAGTGACCTGGAAATATCCACTTTTCCTATCATACTTTACCAGGTTGTTCTTATCCAATATTGATGCCGCTGAGTGGATCTGAAAAGGAAAAGGAATAATAATCGTTCAGGTTAAAAGAAGCCCTTTCATACAAATTTCAAGAACCCAACACAAAAAATATGCAGAAAAATCTTGAAATAAATTAAAACGAACCGTGTAGAATTCAAAGAGGAACTTTGATCTTTTTATTTTTGTTCACTGGGGGAGTTTATCAGTGTAAAGATGTGTCAAAAAGACCAGCAAAATGGCAAAACCACAATCAATATCACAACTTGAAGCACCGCGGTTGTTAGGATAGCAGGATTTGTGGATGATATAGGCTAAAAATCTAGAATAATGACCTAGCAAAGATTTAAATACAATTTCATACATAGAAGAGTCTAAATTTCAATGTGGCCACAGGCTGGTCAAGATGCTTAAATTGGAGAATATGAACCCCTAATAGAAACTCTGAGTCCTAGGAGAAGTATGCTCATTTCAAATTATAGTTTAGGATAGGAAAAAAAAAGGAGGGGCAATACCAAGCAGAAATACTCTCTTTGCGCACACACAGACACATCTCCAAAAACAAAACAAAAAAAGGAAACAAAAGAAAAGAAGGGGGGAGGGGATAAATATTTAAGAATCTTCACTTCATTTTTGTTATTTTCATTTTAAATCTGTGAATATAAAATAACTTGAACCCACAATTTAAAGCTACAAAGGTATTCACAAAATCTTTAAATGAGAGCAAATAGTATGTGAATGCTTACAAGATCAGCTCTTCTTTCCTCCAAGGTTTTATCAGATTTCAGAACATCGGATGCCAAACCATAAAGGGTAGGATTACGCATCATCCGCACAAACAGGTAAGTGTATAAGAGCCATTTGCAGGCTTCTCTAGCATTCTGCACAGTTCCAAGGACAATCTCTGCATTCAACTGGTCAGCCAATTTTGAAATGAACTGGCTTTCAATGGGAAGTTGTTGATTCATTAGAGACAGATAATATTGCAATTCACTATGCCCAGTTATAATTATTCCTTCACCATATGTGTCATATTGAGGCCTTCCAGCACGACCAAGCATCTGCATGACATCTAGAGGACTCAACTCTGTCCAAGCCCCCTTTTCAGGATTGTAGATTTGGGTGCCTTTGATAATAACAGTATGAGCAGGCAAATTAACACCCCAGGCTAGAGTCGCAGTGGATACCAAGACTTGTACATGCCCATCTGCAAAAAGCTCCTCAACAATTTGCCTATCTGCTCTAACCATCCCTGCATGATGAATTGCAAAGCCATATGGCAATAAGTCCTTAAGATCATTGCTCTTTACCAGCTCTGTGTGACTCTGGAGGATTTCACGACTGGCACTGTCCTCCTTCAAAAATTTACCAAGAGTATCATTAGTGAGCGCAGTTTCCCGAATTGCACGAGCAGTTTTGCTTGTCTCCTTCCTCGAGTGCACAAAAATCAGCACTTGATGCTTTCCAGCAACACCGATGACCTTGTCATAACATACATCGTTCATCAACTGGAATCTCTGTAGTGGCTTCTTTACTGTAATCCCGATGTACTGCTGAGCCAGAGGAACAGGCCTGTAGCTATTATCAAAGTGGAAGAGCCCCTTGTCCAAGTTAACTCGTAAAAATACCGCAACATCTTCATAATTTGGAAGTGTAGCAGATAATCCAACTAAGCGAATGTGCTCTTTTGTAGTTTCAATTTGCCGAACAGTTCTTGCAATAATACTTTCAAGGACAGGACCTCTATTATCATGGAGAAGATGGATCTCATCAATGATGAGAAGCTTTACAAGCTGTGTATACGTGCGATCACCAGACTTTCTTGTAATGATGTCCCACTTCTCAGGAGTTGTCACAATAATATGAGTTTCTTCAATCTGCTGACGAGTCAAGGATTGATCTCCACTTAGCTCTTTAACACTGACACCAAAAGGCTCCAAACGATTGGAAAGGTTACCTACCACCTCAGCAACCAGTGCCTTCATAGGTGCAACATACACAATCTTATAATTGTTATGACTGAATGACCCATCATCAGGATTCCTATACAACCCAATTTGCTGAAGTATGGTAAGCATAGCAACATTTGTTTTCCCAGCACCAGTAGGAGCACATAACAATATGTTGTCTGCAGTGAACAGTGCAGTATCATAAACCCTACTCTGGACCCTATTCAATTGGTTCATCCCTTTGAAAGCTGGTTGTGCCCAGTCAGGCAACTCAGATATCTTCACAAGTTTTTCATTAGCAGCCAACGGCATTGGCTTCAAAGCTGGCACATGAACTTCTTCATAGCCCTTCTTATGATTTCTGAATGAACCCACTGGAAGCTCACACTTTCTGTTTGCCATCAACAAACCACCTTGCTGAAAGGCAAGGCTGTCAAGGTCGAGAAGTTGCCGTTGCCCCTTCAACCAACCACCCTCAGCATCTCTATCAACTAGATCCCTACGTTCACGGCCGCCATCTCCACCAGATTCATCCTTCAGTCGTCTAGCCTCTTCCCTAATGCTTTTCTCCAAGTTCTTTTGTCTCTCCTTTGCAGATGCTCTAGTGGCATGCAACTGCTCCAGAATTGCAGCATGATCCGGTCCTAACCTCATCATTTCATCTTCAATTTCCTTTCTTTTTTCTTGGTCTTCAGCCCTTGCCAGGCGGGTGCACCACACTACTTTTAACCGGTTCCTCAATAAATATTTGATAAGACTAAATTTATCAAACTGCAGATGCACCAACAGCTTAGTCTCAACTTCACGATCATCACCTTCAGCAAGAATTTTAAGAACTTCTTCAGCAAGCTTCTGACTCTGCTGGGGATCAATATTCTGGTCATAAGCTTGTGAGATCTTCCTTTGAAGCCAATAAGCATCAATATCCTGCACATTCAATGTCATCCCCTCAATAGCTTCTCGCTCCTCATCGTCATCAATCCCACCCATCTGCATAGCCCCGGAACCATCTAATCCTGTCACATCATCTTCTTCATCTTCTTCCTCAGGTACCATATCTAGATCGCTCTCTTCCTCTTCCTCTTCATTCTCCTCAAACTCAACAGCAACACCAACATCATTATCGAGGCCATCATCTCCATTTACAGCAGCATCACCAGCATCACCAGCATCGTGATAATCAGTAATGAGCTTCCCGATGGAAACTAGCTGATCAAAAGTATGGTTTGGGATGGGGTTCAACAACTTCTCAATCTCCTTTTTCTTATCAGGATTCTTGATGGTATCATTCTTGAGAACAGCCAAAATCTCATCAGCAGCACCACTCACAATGTTTGGAGGCTGCCCACCCAATTGTTGCTGAATAACACTGAGCATAGCCTCATAAGCAGCTCTAGTTTCCTTCGTCTTGGGCTGGTAAACACCTTCCTCCGATGAGGTGAGGACACTCTCCTCCAGAAGGCGCCTCTTCTTACTCCTAGGTGGAGCAGCATCAAATGCAGGCTCCCTCTCTTTTTTCTTCTTAGATTTCTTGAGTTTCTCCTCCAACTCAGGGGGTTTATCTCTATAAGCACGGTCGCCAAAGGATTTTGGATCAATCTTCCCCCACAAAGACTCTGGCTCCCCAGTAGGCTCATGTGTGTCGCGAGGGCGAGAGTCAGTGGTAAGGACAAGGCTCGAATTAGCTCTATACTCATACTGCTTGAACCGAGCATGGGCCTCAGCACCACCGCCAGGGTGAGCCATGACGTCCACTCGACAGTTAGCAAAACTCCCTACACTACAACAAATCAAACCACTTTAATCAGTAACCATCCCAAAGCCAAACACAACCACCTTAGAAACGTGCAGTTTGATGCTACTTCGTGAGAAATCAACCTTATCGTAAACCTAGGTTTTGTAAATAAAAGGAAGAATGAAGTAAAAAATTATAACAATAATAATAATAATAAGAAGAAGAAGAAGAAGAACAAGTGTGCCCTAGATCAGTCCTCCGTACTTCAGAATCAAGAAAAACTGCAGAAAAAATCATGGAAACAAGTACAACAATGCAGATTGAATATAAACAACGAGAAAATCAATCACCAGAAAAGGGGAAACAAAAAACTACGAGAACAACTCACCCTAGATCAGCTAAATAGCTCCGTGCTCACTACGAAACAATGGAAAAATTTGGATTACTCAGAAACTCATATAAATACAAACACGAGCAAAATAAGTGTGGCGGCCAAGTATAAACCGCCTTCAATCGGTGGAAGGAAGCATACCCGCTCACTATAGAAGCTGAAGCATTTTTACGATTTGTCAGAATTACCCCTCGGCCTCGGGTATACAAAATTACATATCGGGCTTCTTTTTAAATTTATAACATACATGGCCCGTGTTTTTACAATTGGGCTGCTAATTAAATTAGTAGTTTATGGGCCGACAATATAAATATTTAGGGGAGTCCATAGGATTTCAAATAATCTAATAATAATTTGTAAATAAAAAAAAATTAAATATATATAATATTTTTTAGGGATAATTAAATTGATTCATTCATTTCATTTGCATAACCAACATAAATTTATATGAGACCGTCTTACGAATATAATATTGTTGAATGAAACTCTTTATCCACAACTTAGACTTATTATTACAACTAAATTTCTATTTTATAGATTTACTCGTTGGACAAAAATAGATTTATGACCCCATAAACGATAGAAAAACATATTAAGTTATGTGTATATCTATTATTTTTTTATGTTATTCTTTTTTGAATCTAATGTGCCAAAAGGGTGCAGACTAGTTATATATTTATACCTATTAACTGGATCGGTATCCTATGTAATTGGATAAGTATTAGTCTTGCTTGTAGCAATATTGTAACATATACAAACAAGCATGGTTTTCTAAATACCAATCTTAACGAAAATAAAGTGTGAGATAATTTTCGTAGATATCAGTATATTGTTGTTTTGTAAGATCATGGAAGAGATTAATCTCTCATTTTCAAATTTCTAATTTAAAATATAATTAAAATGTTGTTGGACCGTTCGATTCGAGTTCAACCCAAACACATGGTCTGATCGGATTATAAAAATTCATGGCCGTATAGAGCCCAAACAAGATAGCTCATCGAGTAGGCAACCGAATAACCCGATCAGAATAGTCTACCGGGCTAGCCAGGATCGATTCATGGTGGACCTGAAAGGGCATGCACCGACCAGGCTAGACTGTGGCTCAGAAGATTAGGAAATAAGTCCGGCCAAACTGTGGCTCAGAGAACCTAGTAGGATATTCCAGATTAATAGGGAATAATGGAGAGGACATTAACTTCCCACTTCCTAGAAAATAGGCGAAAAATAAGGGAGAAGTGGGCATGATTCCCACTAACTTGTGCTCTCCCTTAACCTATAAATAGTAGAATTTTTTAATTTAGAAAAGGTTAGAACTTTATTGTATTCAAGTACTATAGAGCTCATTTGTCTACTATATATTAAACACAATTCTGGCCGATACATAAAACCGATCAAAATTAGCCAACCTAATTTGTTCGAGTAGGCTCCGAGCACAGTGCTTTATACACTTTTCATTCAATTTCTTCATTCAAATTGGTTCACTTAAACCGAATTCACTTAATTTGAGTGTTTTAGGATGTAAAGAGCGAAACTATAAGATGTAGTCCCATAATTATATTTACACTCACATGCCTAATTTAATAATAAGTACATATATGAATTATATAAAATCACTAGTTGAAGTTTCAACACTATAGATAAACATCATCACTTGGTAGAATGAGTTTCGTTTAAGTTCAACCCATGCCAAACTAGCCACCATTTCCTTATATTATTAAGACAAACCACTTGTGTGATAAAATTGAATGTTGCATGGTGTCATGTTCTGACTTTTAAAGAAATGTTTGCCTACAAATTCTCTCATCTCAATTATTTTAGTAAATTCCATCTTTTGATACATTTTTTATTCAACATGTCACGAATTCCAATATCAATTTACTTCAATCCTTCTACCAAAGTAAAAATGAAATAGGCAATTAGATCTGGTAGTCATAAAATCACATTTGGTCATGTGATTATGTAGTCGATAGTTAATAAACAGTTGAAAACAATATTTGAATTGGTGGAAACACTCACCAAGTGTATGTTTCATAATATGGATTATGAGTTATTAAGATTAGTGGATTTTATTAGATCTGAAATTTCTTCATTGGATGAATTAATAAAATATTTGATATGGAATTCAAGATTCGTTTATTTTAATTGAATATAATTCGTATTTGATGTGCTAGTTATCTATTTGATTTATTATAAAATAAAGTTAAATTTTAAAATTTTGTAATGGTATCTTAAATGCAATTTTTTTAATTTGTATTTCTGCTACTCTACTCATCGTGAACATATTAATTTCACTTTTCATATAACGGAGATCAGCATTTTAACATTTTGCTTAAATCCCAAACCAAGTTCTTGTTCCGATTTATTCTTCTACTAAAGTCAAACTCTCATTTTTAATTAGCAAATCGAGCTGTCTTCCTGATCTAATTTTCAATATGGGGGAGAGGTTTTTTTTTTTTTTTTCTTTTCAAAATCGAAAGTAGTACATATATATTATTAATTATGAAATGTTATAAGAATATATCTGAAAAAAACTGAAAGCAGTACTTCTTATCATATTTTATTTCTGCTGTTTTTGTTTTATTTATATATATAAATTTAATATTTGTGAAATGGCTGTATATAAATTTTTATGAAATATGAGATGAACTCATTAAATATTATGAAAATAAAATTAATGTGTCCAAATATGTTTATACATAAAACCGCCTGTTATTGTGAAAGTTATGGAATTTTCTTTGCTAGCTGTCAATTCATTGCATTAATACCATTTATGCTATTTAGAATATAGATATTTTTTATCCATAGATTGAACAAAATAGTCAAACTACCAAATATATTCATTTTTTAAAAGGGTGAAAATGAATAAATATATTTTAGATGCATTGTATTATTATTATTTTTTTCCTAATGTGAAAATATAGCAGATCAAAAGTTAGGTAAAACGTCTGATTTCCTTTTTTTTTTTTTTTCCCTCTTGAAACCAGTTAGGTAAAAAGTGGATTATGACTCTGACGAAATCATCCCACAAATAAAATTTTGTGAAATTCTTTCAATTTATAATCCATAAAATAGAATTAACTTATAAAAATGTTATGGATTGTGGATGGTGAAGTTTTGTGAGTCTATTGGTATAGGTTTTTATATTATATATTTTATTTTATAGGTTTTGGAGATATATTTATATTTCACTACATTCTAAAGTATTTTTTAATATGAGTTATCATTGGTTAATGGTTTAGATTCTTTCACACAAATCCTCAATCGAATGCAACCATAAACAATTTGCATATATAATTCAATAATTTTTTTTAATGAAATAAAATTCATTCATTACTAAAATAGTGCCAAATCAAAGAAAGGACATGGATATT
Source organism: Scutellaria barbata (assembly GCA_028654395.1). Taxonomy (NCBI): domain Eukaryota; kingdom Viridiplantae; phylum Streptophyta; class Magnoliopsida; order Lamiales; family Lamiaceae; genus Scutellaria; species Scutellaria barbata. Next base: position 196,419 of record CM053651.1, on the reverse strand, counting down.
TTTTTCATATTTCTTGTGTTTAGTATATGTTGATGGATTTAGATACTTAAACTATATATATGCAACTATTTTTCATTCCTAAAATTATTTTTGTCAAACCAATAATTTCACTTTCTAACTAAATATATACTTATTTATTGAGTAATTTTAATATACATGAATCGATAATATGTTATATCATTTGAAATCCTTCTTTTATATTATTTCATTTAACAAAAATCATTTAATGAAATGGCAATATTAATTAAATTAGCCAGCATGCGCATGTAGTGCTCAATAACTTGGTGGATCCAGGTGGGCTGGCTTTATCAATTTTATTTTATTCAATTTTGAACACTGATCTGAACGACTTCTTATCAACCACTCATTTTCCTAATTACTGCCCTTAATTAATTCAATATGACAGCAATTGAGCAATATTTGAAAAAGGGTAACAAATTAAATCAAAAAACAATTTTTTAAATATGGATATCTTATATATGAGAGCATGACCCCTTGTATCATGTGACAACCACGTTGTACCTCAAATGATTTATATTTTTTAAAATAATTTTCTTTTATTTAAAATTATTTGATTATAAAACATAACATGCATAAAAAATTATGGACAAACTCCGCATTTTATTATGAAGTTTTACGAGTTTATTGATTTTTTTTAATTGCAAAATCTAAACAAATTGACTAGATAATGGAAAAGACATTTTCTCAAATTACTTATATATGTCGTATGAATATAAAAAGTGTGATCGTTTGTGATAGCACAGCCATTTTACTTCCCAAATTACTTATATATTTAAAATAATTTTGATTTAGTTAAAAAAAAAAAAAACAAAAAATGAATAAAATTAGTGGCCAATCGTGCTGAAACTCCGCATTTCAATTATGCAGTATTAAAAACTTATTGATGGTTTTCTTCTGAAAATTATATAGTGCTATGTTTATTGTATTATTCAACATTTTCACCATTATTTGAAGTTTGATTTTTATTGTTAAAGTGTAGAATAGTTCTTGAATATTTAATTCCAATTAAATGATAAAAAAATAAAAGTTAAGATTTCTAGTGGATTTCATAATTTATTTAAAACATATTTTTGTAAAAATTATTCAATTTCATTAATTATTATATTTGAACTTTTTTTTATCACCTTCATTTTATTTTTAGTCTTTTTATTTATTTATATTTTTGTCAAACTTTTTTAAAATAATCAAATTTTAAATATTTAACTAATTTCTTTATTTGAAATATAACATATGCTATTTTAAAAACTCTAACTAATTTTTTTAGATTATTTAGTAATGTTTCTCAAAAACATTAATTTAAAGTTATTAATTAGTCATATTAAAGGAAATTGTATTCAGATTTCATTTATTAAAGATTTTATTTTAATAAATTATTATTCTAAGAAATTTTGTGGGCTCGACATGTGACATGAATGGTTTTAATTTTATATATATAACGATTACATCAAATTAGTATAAAACTTGTACAATACATGTTTATTATTTTATTATTACATTTTGTAACGTTTTGAATGCCAATTTGATAAGTGCTTATAAGAAATTATTTCATTACTAGCAAACTTTTGATTGGAAAGTTGTATATTCAATCTGTCCTAAAATTTTATATTTATTTCATTTTATTTTTGTGAGCATATGTTTTGATTAAAATAGAATCAAACATATAGTACTACATTTGAAGATCACTCTAATTGTAACACATGCTCCCACATGCATACTTTTATACATAAGAAAGATAAAACTTCAAATTAAATACCCCTTAAAAATTTAAAAAATATATAAATAGTTTAACAATAAATCTTTTTTTTTATTGATATGTGTTGGAACCCGACCCGAGTAAGAACCAAGCACTTAACCTGGTCGGATTACAAATGTGGCCTTCAGGAGTCCAATTCAAATAACTCATTGAGCAGACACCCAGATGACCCGACCAGAATAGTGTACCTGGACGACAATAAGGAGTCCCGATCAGGATCAATTTTATGACGGGTCCAAAAGAACATTGCTGACCCGGCCAAGATGCAACCCGGCCGACCAAGCTGGAAACTCCTAACTTATAGGGAATAGTGGGGTGAAATAACTGCCCACTCCCTAGAAAATAGGCTAAAAATAAAGGAGTAGTGGACATGATCCCCATTACTCGAGCTCTTTCTTAGCTATAAATAGCAGTATTTTCAACTTGTAAAGGGTTTGAACATTTTGTATATTCAGCACTAAAAAACTCATTTCTCTAAGATAAATTACATAAGATTCTTTAGAGGACCAATTTGGAATTCGACCGACCAGAGATGGTCGAGCCGATCAGAGATAATTAGTCCGACCAAATATACAAAAACTTAAAAGGCCTGAAAATACTTAGCCGATCAGAGAATCGACAATTCATGTAAGTCATCTAAAGAATAGTTGAAGTCATGTGGAACTCAGATGATCAGAGAGCACAAAATCAATCTCATTTGAAAAGAGCTTATTGGACCCTCGATCCGAGCTCGACTAGGACATAAGACCTGACAGGTAATGGGGAAGAGCCAACTAGGACCAACTTAGTACCGGTTCCGAAATGACAATTACCGACTCTGCCAGGATTTGACGAGGAAGATTAGAAACATGGATACACAAGACTTTGAGAAGACCATTCTAACAACTATCCTATAAAACAGGAAGTAGGGGAAGCAAGTCAACTCCCCACTTCCTTGAAGATATGAGACATTTGAAGAAGAGATCGTGGAGAGGTGAATGTAATCTCCCATTACTTGTATTTTTTTATCTATAAATAGTAAAAATTAGAACTTAGAAAAGGGTTGGTTTTTTGGTTCGAACATTTTGTATTCAAGCACTAAAAAGCTCATTTCTCTAAGATAAATTACATAAGATTCTTTAGAGGACCAATTTGGGATTCGACTGACCAGAGATGGCCGAGCCGATCAGAGATAATTAGTCCGACCAAAGATACAAAAACTTAAAAGGCCTGAAAATACTTAGCCGATCAGAGAATCGACAATTCATGTAAGTCATCTAAACAATAGTTGAAGTCATGGGGAACTCAGATGATCAGAGAGCACAAAATCAATCTCATTTGAAAAGAGCTTATTGGACCCTCGATCCGAGCTCGACTAGGACATAAGACCTGACAGGTAATGGGGAAGAGTTAACTAGGATCAACTTAGTACCGGTTCCGAAATGACAATTACCGACTCTGCCAGGATTTGACGAGGAAGACTAGGAAAACGGATACACAAGACTCTGAGAAGACCATTCTAACAACTATCCTATAAAACAGGAAGTAGGGGAAGCAAGTCAACTCCCCACTTCCTTGAAGATATGAGACGTTTGAAGAAGAGATCGTGGAGAGGTGAATGTAATCTCCCATTACTTGTATTTTTTTATCTATAAATAGTAAAAATTAGAACTTAGAAAAGGGTTGGTTTTTTGGTTCGAACATTTTGTATTCAAGCACTAGAAAGCTCATTTCTCTAAGATAAATTACATAAGATTCTTTAAAGGACCAATTTGGGACTCGGCCGACCAAAGATGGCCGAGCCGATCAGAGATAATTAGTCCAACCAAAGATATAAAAACTTAAAAAGCCTGAAAATACTTAACCGATCAGAGAATCGACAATTCATGTAAGTCATCTAAAGAATAGTTGAAGCCATGGGGAACTCAGATGATTAGAGAGCACAAAATCAATCTCATTTGAAAAGAGCTCATTGGACCCTCGATCCGAGCTCGGCTAGGGCATAAGACCTGACAAGTAATGGGGAAGAGCCAACTAGGATCAACTTAGTACCGGTTCCGAAATGACAATTACCGACTCTGTCAGGATTTGACGAGGAAGACTAGGAAAACGGATAGACAAGACTCTGAAAAGACTATTCTAACAACTATCCTACAAAACAGGAAGTAGGGGGAGCAAGTCAACTCCCCACTTCCTTGAAGATATGAGACGTTTGAAGAAGAGATCGTGGAGAGGTGGATGTAAGCTCTCATTACTTGTATTTTTTATCTATAAATAGTAAAAATTAGAACTTAGAAAAGGGTTGGTTTTTTGGTTCGAACATTTTGTACTCAAGCATTACAGAGCTTATTTCTCTAAGATAAATTACATAAGATTCTGGCAAGCCATCACAAACCGACTAGGATTAGCCGATCAAATTCACTCGAGTAAGCTCCAGGTATAGTATTTTTCTGTACTTTTATTTGATTTTTTCATCCAAATTAGCTAATTTAGTTCGGATTCAATCAATTTAAGTGTTCGGCGATATTGTCGTTGCCTAATCGGCACCCCAATGGGAATATTAGGGGGTATCGAGCTAGAAGGGCCGACCTCTTCTACTACAACAAGGGCTGAGCTCTTAATAACCTCATCGTTAGAGGAGGTGGATCCTAAAGATAGCTCGTCTGAGCTGTACTCCAACTCCTCAGATGCGTCTTGGTCGTAGTCCCGGACTGACCTACTTCCAGATGATCTGTTTGATGACATGTTTGAGAAATGTAAGTTTACCTAGAGAATGTGGGGATGGTTGATTCTTCTCGATCTATTTGTCTCGATCAATTCTTCGCGGTTAGTTCAGCTCAGACTTCTTAAGCATTTCTCTAAGTTTTGAATTGGTGAAAAGAAAAATGAAGAGGAGGCGCTCCTATTTTTAAGGAGTGTGCGACTCTTCAACTTCCGCCCTGCTAGATACAGATACGTGGACGATCGAACGAACACAAAGCTGCGACCTTCCAACTTCCTCTCAACCTGATGATGACACGTGTGAGACCCGAGCCTCTCGTTTCCCTTTGACCAAAATAGTTCATGCATCGTATGCATACCTTATAGGTTATGTGTTATTTGTGACGTTGCATGATTATAATTTGCTTTTAAATATTGAATTATTTACATGCTCTTATATAATTAGTGTTGAGAAACCCTTATTATAATTGATTGAGACTCGAGTAAGTGTTGGGTGCATAATATAAATTATTTGATTAATGATAATATAAATTATGTTGAATTTCGTAGAGAAAATAAATTTAAATTATATATATATATATTAGTATATATATAATGCAAGTTGTAGCATGCATATATATATATGAAGTTAATAAATACTATAATATATATATATATATAAGTTAGCAGTATACATATATATATAATATAATAATAAGTTAAGTAAGGCAGTATGTATATATATAATATAATAATAAGTTAAGTAAAAGAAAGAGCAAGCTTTAAGTTAACTAAAAGAAAGAGTAAGCTTACGTGAGGCGGTGATTTTAGTTAATAAAAAGGAAAGATAGGACTGCAGAACGGAAAAACAGAGAAGAAAAGAATAGGGGAAAGAAAATAAAAAGGAAGGGTTTATTAATTTTGTTTCCGTTTCTTCACTGTTTTTCTTCAAAATTTGAGGGGGGAGCTCGTGGGGACGTACTCTTCGATTTGATCGGAGTGAATTCTCATGATTTTCACGAAAGGTATAAAACAATTAGTGAATTATATATGTTTCTAGTTATTGTTATTCATCGAATGTTTTGGTAGCTTGGTTAGTCGAACTAGGTAAAGCTTAAAACATGAAAGTTATAGCCCTATCTCTAAGCTAAACTCAGGAGCAAACCGTTGATGTTTCAGTTGAATATTGAATGAGATAATGTCAAAATTGTAGGGCTTGTTTTATAACGGTTCGGTTCGAAAACGGTTAATTATGCTGTGTTTGGAGTCTCATTTTATGCAGGTTGGAAACTGAATTAGGAAAAACTTAAAACATGAACGTTATAGCCCTATCTCTTAACTAAACTTCAAAGCAAACTGTGGATGCTTCGGTTAAATATTGAGTGAGATAATGTCAAAATTAGAGGGCTTGGTCTATAATGACCCGATTTGAAAACTGTTAATTATGCTGCGTTTGTAGCCTAATTTTATGCTGATTGGAGACTAAATTAGGAAAAGTGTTAAACATGAAAGTTGTAGAGCTATATGTTAAGTTTCTACCGATTCTTACCCTGTTAGATTCGGAATTTTATAACTCAAGTTATAGGGAAAGTAATGAATATGGTTAATAAAACATACATGTATTGCATTTCATTGCATAATGGGAATTAAGAAAAGTGGAGAGGGAAAAACTTTTGACAGGCGGTGACTAGAAATAGAAGACATATAACTCTCATTTTAAGAATAACAGAGAGGACGTCATTCAGTATCCAGACATGCACTCATTTAGTTATAAAAAAAATAGAAAATTTTTGTGTTTAAATTCTAATGCTTAATCGAAGGAGTATTATAAGATTTTCTATTAATAACGTTCAGGTGGTGAATTAGAAGTTGATACAGTCAGAATCTTTGGAATTTCAGGTAAGTAGAAATTTATTTGCAACTACAATGTATGAATATAATATTTCGTGTTGTATATTGATTAAGTGATTTTATGTGATTTTATGTATCTTTGAGAATTAACGTACTTGATTGATGCTGTGGTGAAATATATGGATTGCATTATCATTCACGAGCATCAACACGTGCATATGTAAATGATGAAGGTTATTGCATTCTACATGCACGGAGTGATTTGAAGAAAAATATTTTATTGACCACTACTAGTGCATCGAGGCATGTAAATCATGCTTATGATATACTATATGGTTAGCCGGTGGCATGTGAGACATGGATAGGCTGGATGTATTCCGTCGGTGGCATGTGAGACATGGATATGGCTATTAATGATATATGCTTAGCCGGTGGCATGTGAGACATGGATATGACTTGATTTGTTCAGCCGGGGACATGTGAGACATGTATATGGCTATGATGAATGATGTTATGTTGAGCTCTATCCGGTGCCTAGTAGATGGTGGTCAAGGGCCCGATGAAGGAAAATATTTTCGAAATAAATGTTTTCATTCATGAACATGTATCATTAATGTTGTTTCGTATTATTCATGTTATGTGCATAATTTCTGCTTACTGAGCTTTTTAGCTCATATAGTTCATGCATTGTAGGTGAACCTGGTGATGCATAAGCTCATGGACTTTCTGATAATGTTGTTGAGTTCCTACGGGTTCGGAGACGGTGTACATGGATGACGACCTATTGGGCTAGGCTATGGGCTTATTTTGCTGTAAACAATATTTTGATAAATTACATGGACTTCTATGTTTTCCTCGTACTCTGATATACATAAATATGTAAATATACAGGTGAGTGTGGTTTTCAATATGGTACATGCTTCGATGCATGTTATAAAGTTTTGAACGAGTTTCATGCAACAAGGTTCTTGTGTGTAAGAAAAGTGTTTATGTTATTTAAGTTTTAAAAAAAATTCACACACTATCTTACAGGTCTTTTAATACGAAAATCTATATAAGTCTAGCTATGTGTTTTGAAATGAGGGCGTGACAACACGTGTCCGATCTAATGAGTGGCCTACATCACCTGACTGATTCATATTTAGCTCGGCTTGGTTGGTGAAGTTCGATTAGGTCCCGACAAAACAAGTTTTTCTCACGACTTAAGGGGTTATTGTTGGACCTCCGACCTGAGCTAAAACCAAACACTTAGCCTGGCCGGATTACAGAGATGGCCTTCAGGAGTCGAATTAGAATAACTCATTGAGCAGACACCTAGATGACCTAACCAGAATAGTGTATCTGGACGGTGACAAGGCGACTTGGCCAGGATCAATTTCATGACGGGTCCAAAGGGACATTACCGACCGGGCCAGGATGCAGCCCGACAGACCAAACTGGAAACTCCTAACTTATAGGGAATAGTGGGGTGAAATAACCGCCCACTCCCTATAAAATAGGCTAAAAGTAAGGAAATAGTGGGCATGATCCCCACTACTCGAGCTCTTTCTTAGCTATAAATAGCAGAATTTTCAACTTGTAAATGGTTCGAACATTTTGTGTATTCAAGCACTAGAGAGCTCATTTCTCTAAGATAAATTACATAAGATTCTGGTTGGCCACATAAAATTAATAAGGATCAGCCGACCAAATTCGCCCAAATAGGTTCCGGACACAATGTTTTCTGCACTTTTATACACTTTTTTCATCCGATTTTACTTATTTAATCTGAATTTGATCAATTTGAGTGTTAGATTAGGAATTGAATCATTAAAACAAATTTTAACATCAACAATATGCATCTTATAGATTTTATTATTGTTGATACTAGCTACCGATAAAACTATATATATTTTATGATTAATTCTTATATGGAATTTTAAATAATAAACATATATTTTTTATGAGATTGTCATATAGATTTAGGGATGAACCATCCCATAAATATCATAATCCATAAAATTATAGAAATTAATTTGTGAAAATTATTGATAATGTGGGTGGTGAAATTATTTCTCTCCAAATTATATTTATTAGGTCTCATGAAAGTATTTCTAAAATGATAGTTATATCATCATGATTATAAAGATTCTACGATTACTGATTTAATTGATCATATTATAACCAAGATATAAAATTTAAGAAAACTTTGTATCCACAACATGATATCAAGGTGATGACAATCGAGAGGGCTTATCATTTCCAAATTAAAGTTAGAATAATTTAATAATTAATACTTTTAAATTTAGAACAAATGATAAATCACGATAATTGTATAATTCTAGATAAATATAAATTGATCGATCATCAATTTAAAATTTATAATTTGGATTGATAGTTATAGATTTTTTACAATAAGATTTCATTATATAATGGATAAAGAGACACGTGTTTCACATGACAACTCATGCAAAATTATGTTTATTATAAGTATTTAGAATTGAAATATAAATAAATATACAGATCGTATTACATTGATCTTACTTATTAAAGTCGTATAGATTCTTCTAACTTATCGTTTACTTAAGTATGATTGTCATTGTTGGAAAACTCTATCATTTATTGACTTCAAATAATTCTTTTTTAACACACGTCCCATAACTCTCAATATTTATATTATATATACGACTATTATGAACATCTGAACCTAATTACTTAATTAATAGGTGGTAGAATACGACATTACTACATCTTATTATATTGAAATTACAGAGTGATATCAACATATAACTCATTGTTGACTTCAATAATATTATCTTTATCGGAGAACTCTAATCATAATCTCTAATTTTAGGTAAAATAAATTTTACACCTATCCTGTGGATCCCATATTAAAATTTTACTAGTATGATGAAGATATAATTCTAATTACCTAATTAATAGGTAGAAATACAACATTAATACACCTTTTCCGCATCCAAAAGAAGAAAAAAGTCAATCAAGAAGGTGTAAGAAATTAAAATAGTGAGATGATATGTCCTTAAAATGCAAATAAATATGTCATTGTAGTATCCAGCAAAACCCTCCAATATATATATAACACACTATTAGATCTAGTTTCAGCAATCACATAATTCTCATTCACACCACCGCTCTCCTGCTTCCGGCGCCCCTCTCTCTCTCTCACACTCTTGTGGATGTTGTGTGGTTGTGTGGTTGTGTGGTTGTGTATAGAGGATGAGAGATTAATTATACATTTAATTTAATTTACGTAAGTTAAATTGAATCAAATTCAAAACTCAATCCCCATTGGCGGCGGTGATTTGCTGATCCTGATCTGCGGATTCGAATTCTTCGTCGGATCTGGATTCGTCGCACCTGGATCGTACATTTTCCGGTGAGTCAGTCACATTCATTTTTCTGCATCTTCTGATTCATGCTCAGTCACATTCATTTTTCTGCATCTTCTGATTCATGCAATCTTCAAAAAAATTCCCTCTCTACAAATCTCATTTCTGTGTGTTATTTATTTTATGCTGTTCATCTGATTTGCTTCTTAATTGTGAGTTTAATGCTGTAATTATGTGCTTATGCGATTATTTGCAATAGTTGCGATCACTGGCATTTTTGTTGCTTAAAATCTTTCACCGATATGTTTATCCATAACCATCGTCGTCATCATCTCCTTCTTCTAAATTTGGCATCATCTATGGCTATACCCAGAGCAGCTATTAAAAGCTGGAAACATTCATTTATAAATTTGGTGGGCCTGTGGATTTGTAGCCTTTCCGTTAAAAAGGCTGACTAAAATAATCGGGTGGAGTAGGGCCCATCCATTTTATGATTTATCCCATAGAAACGCGTAAATTTTTTTAGACAGTTAATCTAAATTTATAAATATCACATTTGTCAAAGAAACAATTCTGTATATTTAATGTTGCCGGATATTTTTAGATTTTAATTAGCTGCAGAAAATAGAGTGTAAATAGAATTAATTAGCTTTAATAGGTATTGATATTTTATTTAAATCAGTTCCATTCTTTGACCAAATCTGAAAGTCATGAGTATTTTTATTTAGAAAAAACAGAGCGGATTGGCGGTGGGAAAAACTCGTGAAAGTATTGGGCCCCACACAAATGTCTGCTCTTTTCCCATTTCCTTTATAATTTCGTGGGGTTGCTGCTAAAAGATATTTGATTTGTTTTCACGTTTTTTATGTTTTGTGCTCAAATTCGTTCAAATTTAAATTTTTTGGAGCTTGACTCAATAACTAATTCAATAAATTCTCAAATTAAAAAAATATTTTCAAATCAATTAAAAAGATCTGACATTTATTCAGTAATTCAATACATTCATGTTTGATTCAATTGTAGAGAATATTTGGAAATTAATTAAAAATACTTGATGAATCTTAGCTTTAATATCATAAATATATCTAAATCATACTCACCATAATCTTAATTAAGTGTTGGATGTTAATTTATTTTAAATTATTTGTTACTTCAGAATTTTATATAATTTTATTCCAATATTATGCCTATTATCATTGCTCAACTAAGATTTAAGAATTTGATGGAATTTTTTTTGGAATTAGTTATAAATATTTCGATTAATTATAAATATATTTATTAAATTTTTATGTTAAACACATAATTGGATTAAAATATATTTGAGTGGGGCATCATCAATATAGCAGATAAGTCACGGATGAGAATTTTTAAAATTTCTTTACAAATATATTTTTAATTGAAAGTGTTTAAGTCATATAACAGACCACTGGTTTGGAATCTGAATCCAACGGAGAGGCCAAAAATTCAAGGTTTTAAATTTTAAATAATTATATCTATATATATAAATATATTTTTAATTGAAAGTGTTTAAGTCATATAACAGACCACTGGTTTGGAATCTGAATCCAACGGAGAGTCCAAAAATTCAAGGTTTTTAATTTCAAATAATTATATCTATATATATATATATTAAAGAGTGAAATAATAAATATTTCACTCTTAATTTGGATTGCACTTTTATAATAAAATTGTTGAAGAATTAAATGGAATAAATCAAATCAACTAATAAATGTGAAGTGTTGATTATTTATAAAAGGTCGCGTACATTATAGAAAATTAATTATTTCTTTAGGACGTGGGAGTAAAAACATTGAAAAGTTCAATATGGATCTTTATTTTGTTGAATTATAATTGAGGGACTTGAATTTTAAAATGTTATTCAAGTGCATTCCTTAAATGGTGTACTTCATGTTTATTCATCCAATATGCTACCATTTAAACATATTAAAACTACTAAGAAAATAGAATGCAATGAGATAGATGAGTAGCAGTTAAAAAATCAAAAATAAAATTTTACTGAAATTATTAACCGTGTGATTTGATCGCAAATTTATGGTTACCGACAAAATTAGGTTTGGGTAGATTTGTTTGATTAGAGCTGCTGGATGTGATGAAGCAGGTTTAGTTCACATGTATAAATAAGAAAATTAAATGCTGTTCTTTAATATATCCTTTTTAAATATGTAAGATCCATTTGCTTTACTGGAAAAAGCAGAATTAGGAAAAATTGGATAAAATTTCTTTTCTTTTGTCGATAATCATCTTTGCTTCTAAATACACACCAATGGTGAAAATAAAAAGGAAAATTAAAGGAGAGAGATAGAGAGTAAAATGTGAAAAACCTCAACGGAGGGCGTCGGCTTCAAAATTATCGAAGATATTAGAAATATAAATATAAATAAATAAATAAGTGTTGCGAATCTGAGTTTCGGTCTTTCGCGGTTAGTATTGCTGATTCTGGTTCTGCTTATTTGAATATCAGTTGGATCTTTGCATTGTTTTTTACATTTGTAGGTCATGTTGTGAATCTGTTCTATAATGCATTCTTCTTTTACAGTTGATTCTGTTTCGCCATTGGGAAATTCATAAAATAATGGCCGAAACTGAGGTTTCGAACGGGGAATCTAAGATGGTTGCAATTGAAGAGAAATGTGGATTGGATGTGACCTCTTACCAGGATTTACCCAAGCCTGATTGTAATGGGACCAACCATCACAATCAAGCCCATGATCTTGATAATTCATATGTTTTTGTTTCTGGGGATGATGGCCTCGTTGATGATGTGGATAATAAGAATGTGGAGGCTAATGATCTGACTGATCTGCCTGAATCTGGTGCTGCTGGAGTTGAGGATCAAAGGCCAGAATTGCATTCCCAAATTAAAAAAATTGATGCTGATAGTGGAGAATTTCAGCCCCTGAATGAGGTGGAGAGCAGGAATGTTGAGCTGAGCAATGATGATTCTCCCTTAGTGAATGAGGTGGAGAGCAGGAATGTTGAGCTGAGCAATGATGATTCTCCCTTAGTGAATGAGGTGGAGAATAGGAATGTTGAACTGAGCAATGATGATTCTCCCTTAGTGAATGAGGTGGAGAATAGGAATGTTGAGTTGAGCAATGAGGATTCTCCGTTAGTAAATGCTGACAGTAAGGATGTGGAGGCTGAGGGCTTGAGTGTTCTGCCTGAATCTGATGCTGTGGGAGTTGAGGACCAAGGTTTAGAATTCCATTCCCAAATTGAAAAAAATGATGCAGTTAGTGGGGAATTTCAGCCCCTGAATGAGGCGGAGAGTAGGAATGTTGAGCCGAGCGATGGGGGTTCTCCCTTAGTAAATGTTGAGCCAAGCGATGGGGGTTCTCCCTTAGTAAATGTTGGTAATAAGGATGTGGAGGCTGAGAGCTCCAGTGTTCTTATCGAATCCAACACTGCTGATGTTAAGGATCAAGGGGCAGATTTGGATTCCCAAAATAAAAATATTGATGCAATTACTGGGAAATTTCAGCACCCGACTGAGGCGGAAAATATGAATGTTGAGCAGAGCAACGGGGATCCTCCCTTAGTAAATGTCAATAATAACAATGTGGAGGCTGAGGATTCGAGTGTTGTTCCTGAATCTGATGTTGGGGGAGTTGAGCATCAAGAGTTAGAATTGCATTCCCAAATTGAGAAAAATGATGCAGTTAGTGGGGACTTCCAACCCCTGAATGAGGCAGAGAATAGGAATGTGGAACCGAGCAATAGGGAACATCCCTTAGTAAATGGCGATGTTGAGGATGTGGTGTCTGAGGGTTCAAATGTTCTGCGTGAATCTGTCGCTGTGAGAGTTGAGGATCAAGGGTTAGAATTGCATTCCCAAATTGAAAAAATTGATGATGTTAGTGGGGAATTTCAGTCCCTGAATGAGGCAGAGAATAGGAATGTTGAGCTGAGAAATGGGGATCCTCATATAGTAATTGCCAATAATAAGGATGTGGAAGCTGAGGATTTGAGTGTTCTGCCTGAATCTGACATTGCTGAAGTTAAGGATCAAGAGGTAGAATTGGGTTCCCATAATGAAAAGTTTTCTACAGTTAGCATGGAATGTCAGCCCCTGAAAGAGGTGGGAAATAGGAATGTAGAGCAGAGCAATGGGGATCCTACCCCAGTTAATGGTAGCACCTCAAAGCATGATAGTTCCCATGATGAGGGAGAGGGGATCCAAGTTTCTCTTGATGATTCTATGGAGGAGCATACTTTGAAAACAGAAAGTCCAGCAGAAGCTGAAGTAAAACAAGTTCAGGATCAAGATGGAAATTTTGAGAACTTGGCGGAAGCGGACATAGAGAAGGCTATGGATCAAAATGGAAAGAATGGGGAGTCAAATAATATTTTGTTGCATACCAGTAGTTCTCACAGTGCCAGCAAGGATCAAAGTGACTTGAGCGTATCTGAAGCATTGCGAGCATGTCAAGGATCTCAAGACACAGTTGTACAAGTAGTTGCGTGTGAATTGCAAGATGTGACTCTTGATGCTGAGGATGAGGAAAAATCAGTGGCAGGAAAGGTAGAAACAGTAGAAAGTAAAGTTTCATCTTCAACTTCCTTCAATTTGGATTTGGAGTTGCATCCTGTTCATAGCAAGGACGAGACACTTGAGCAGGAGGCAAAGACAACATTTTGTTCGATTGTACATGAAAATCAACAGGGTGATACTGCAATTGGGAACTATGTGCAAGCTGCGGTGGGTCAGATGGATGAATCAAATATTGTGGTGAGTAGTACTGAGAGTCATCTGCAAAATGTTAGCAACATGGTTTTGGAAGGAAAAAATGAGGCTTTTTGTGTATCTGAAGCAGACAATGGTGTTCAGTATCCTGAACAAGCTGATAAACAACCTGATCTCAGTGGAATGTCTCAAGATACTATGCCATCTGATACCAAGACTGAGGCCTCTTTGCAAACTCAGAATTATCCAGCTGTAAGTGCTCTTGCATATCATAGAGAAATTGAGATTTCTGGAAAGGAACCAGTTTTTCATGGTGGTAAGGCCCAAGCTGAAACTGAAGTTTCAAGAGGGGATACCGAAGTTGCAGATTGTGCACCCGTAACTGTTGATGTGAAAGTGGAACCTGAAGTTCATAGTGATGGTGTTCCTGCCACAAGCAGAAGAGAAAAGACAGATGATGCGGCTGTCTTGTGTGAAACAGAAGTTTCAGATAGCTTTATAGTTAATAAAGAAGCAGCTAACATTGTGCTGGACTCAGAAGGTAATGAAGACATTGAAGAGCAGTTGGATCGTGTTGCAGGAAACAGTAATGAGGACTTGGTCGTTCTTGAAAATGAAGGCACTGGAAAATCTCAAAGCAATGAAATAACTGTAGCTTCAGCAGCAGGGGGTTCCAGTGTGAATATGAGTGGAGAAGAAAATATTAAGATTAAAACAAAGCCATTCAACTTTTTAATCAGGATTCCAAGATTTGATGATGAAAATCTTAGAGAACAAATCAGACTTTCAAAGCTACTTGTTGATGAGAAGACAAAACTCAGGGATGCTATTCAAATTCAAATCCAAGAGAAAAGAGTAAGATACTGGTGCATTAATTTTTTCTTAATTTGGTTTCAATGACAAAGCACATATGTTAAATTTCTCCACTATGCAGGCCAACAGTCAGATTCATGGTATTGATTACGAATATGCCAAGAATGAAGCCCGAAGTGCGCGGAAGTTGGTTAGGTCAAAACGCATGGAAATAGATTCTCTTCAGTCTGTGATCAACAAAGCAAAGAATGCATTATCTATTGAGGATATTGATAGCCAGGTAAGGATTCTCCTTCCGGTGCTTTTGTGTATTGTATATTCTCTTACAGTTGCCACTTGCACGTAAGAACATCAGTTTTCAAATAAATGATAATTTTCCTTTTCAGAACAACATATTTGTTTTTATAAATGACGAACTGTGCTGTCTGCAGATATTGAATTTGGAACATATGATACAACATGAGACCCTTCCCTTGAAGGAAGAAAAGCAATTCATTCGGGAAATCAAACAATTGAAACAACTCCGAGAACAATTGTCTTCTAACATAGGCAGCCAAGATGAGATCAAGCAGGCTCTTGAACAGAGGGAGGAGGTTGAAGATCGTTTAAAGGTTTGAATACCTCATTAATTATGCAAATGCAAATAAGTTTCATGGACTCCTTGTTACAATATTGAACTTTCATCCCTCAAAAAAGTTTAGTATGCAATGTAATGGAGGGAGTATTAGTAGAGTGGAGAGGCTGTTCACACTGAAAGACATAGCACGCTTTGCGTTTTTAATGTGAACTGTATTTGTGGCAGGTCCTGCGGAAGGAGCTTGATGTCCTAAAACATAGAGTCTTACAAGCTGAAGCCACTGCTGCAGAAGCGGAGAAGAAATATGACGATGAAAACAAAAAGGTTAAGGAAATTCAAGCCCAGTTTAGAGCTGCTGATGATGTTCGCCAAGCAGCATATGCTCAGTGGCAGAATTTTAGAAAAGAACTTTCAAAGAAGGTATTGACTTGTTTACTTATTTTAGCATGAGAAAGGTGCCTGTTTATTGCTTATGGACATGCCACTTGGAGATTAATGATAGAAGGATATGTTAAGTTAGACATTGTAAATACCAAAAAGGCACATGCTTTTATTGAACATCAAATTCTGAATTCAAACTTGGATGAAGATAATCAGCTAAATAATATCATGAAATTATATGTGGATCAAATTAGGTTTAGAATCTTTTCAATAAAACTGAGAACTCAAAAAGTATACACTAATATGAATCTTAGCATAAACAGAAAGAATATAAAACAAATAGTTACATAAGGATGAGCAAATAGGCGGTGTAGTTTAAGCATAATTAGTCAAATGGTCATTGATATTGAACTGATTCTCTCTCGAGCTTCCTATAATAACCTGAAATTGTCTTCTTGATTTCTGTTATTTGATGACAATGATCCAAATCATATTCTTTGAAAATATCGAATAATGTGAACTTATGTTTCAAAAATTTGTGTTGGTTGGCAAAAAATTGGAAGATGGTCAATTGGATTTAGCGGTGAAACTTGAAGATGTGATTGTTAACGTGTACCCTAGGATACACACAACACATAATAACTATATATAGCTTAGTGATCCTAAAAAAGAAACATAAAGCAGTGAAAGCATGAGAGTGTATGTAAGGGTCAGTAAAGCTGAAGCACATATGAAACTCTTTATATGTAATTATGATATGAGAAACTGGGAACCTGGTTGATGGGGAGCGAAAATGAGATGTGTGTGTATATATATAGACTTAATTAATTGGATCTATTCTCATAAAGCAATGTCAAAGGGACTTCAATGTTTGACCGAATAGTATATCTTTTTAGAATAAAATATTTTAAAAATAATAGGTAACGTGACTAAGCTTAATTCAATTACTGAAATTGCAGAGCAAACACTTTTTCAAGTACAAGGATGACGCTGCTGTTGCCAGCAATTGTGCATTTAGCAGGGATACAGAGGCGCTCTATCGCTTGTGCATGAACCAGGTAAGGATTGTTAGGATTTTCTCCAGTTGTTGATGTTAGGGAATCAATCTCCCAACTTATGCACATGTCCTGGTTCTATAGGTGGAAAATTTTATGGAACTCTGGAACACAAATGACGAGTTCCGAAGAGACTATGTCAAATTCAATGCTAGGAGTACTGTCAGGAGATTTGGGACTTTGGATGGTCGTCCACTTGGTCCTGATGAGGAGCCACCTCAACTACCCAGTTATGGTGATGAGAGAGCTAGAAGGATGGCCTCAGCACCTGTAAAGGTCAATCTAGCATCACAAGTTCCAAGTCCGGAGGTAAAGCCACAAGAAACAAGTAATGAAAATGTTGTCAGATTAGATGATAAATCGATGAAGAAAATGATGGAATCCAAGAATCAGAAAGTGACAAAAGGACCTACTGCCATTACTATACAAGCCAATGTCTCGGATACTCTTTCTGGTAGGGACCAACTCATTGACGAGGAGCCTGTAAAATCAAGGGAAGAGATAGAGTCAGTAAGGAAGGAGGAAGAAAAGAGAAGATTGGAGGCTGAAGCTAAGTTGAAAGAGCAACGTCGGTTGGAGGCCTTGGCCAAGGCTCATGAGGCACGTGAGAGGAAGAAACGGCAAGCGGAGAAATTGCAGATGAGGGCAGAATTGAAAACACAGAAAGAAGCAGAACAGAGAGAAAAGGTCCTTTCTCCATTTCTCCCATCCTTCTTCTTCTTCTTCCTCCCATCCCTATGTCTTAACAATGATATGAATATGAATTTAAATTATGCAGGAGAGGGAGAAAAGACTGAGAAAGAAGGAAAGGAAGAAGGGCGTTGTAACAGATGGTAACAACGACGTCAACAACAATTGGGAAACAGGTCCAAGCTCCGAAAGTGCAGCAGAAAACGGCAAGGACACAGAAGTCAAGGACATGCCTCTGGTGGCACCTAAAAAGACTAAAAAACCATGGTTGTTTGCAAAGCAGAGTAAGGCAAAATCTATCCCTCCACCCCTCCGTAATCGAAACAAGAAAAAATTGCAACAATGGATGTGGGTTGCCATTACATGCTTGATTATTGTAGTTCTATTTTGGCTGGGAAATATAGGCGTGTTTTCTAAAGTGGCTCTTAAACGAAGAGGCCCTCCTGTTCACTGACGACACTTTCTTCTCTAGCTTTGGGAATATACTCAACAATACAATGGTGGCTTGTTTTGAGATCCATATATATATATATAGAGGGTAATATATCCATTCCCTACTCAGATGTTGTTTATTTATATTGTTTATGATTATTATACTAGTTGATTAACTTTGGCTTTGAGCTCATATACAGGGGTTGATAGAGAGAAATTTTTCTTATCTTAATTTGTATGGTTTTAGAGGATCAGAACATTCAAATAGTGGTGTTGTTTTGAAGGGTATAATTCTATGATATGATTGCTTGTTCATTGGCTCCGTCTTCTTGTTTATTGGCTTTCAAGTTTGAATCTCATTTCTCTATGAATATATTCATACAAAAATATTAATACTTGTGTTTTGAGTAAAATATGAGGTTCATTTGGATAGAGTGATTTGAAACTCCTGATTTCAAATGAATGGATTGTAAATTCACGCAAGTTGATGTGTTTTTGAAATCCATCAAAATGATTTCAAAATTAGTTAAAAATGAAAGTGATGGATTTTTGAATTCACATCTATCCAAACATCACCTATAAATTTGTTATCATATATTGTAAATCTCTCTTCAAATCCAATTCAAATTCTCATAGGTGAATTTGCTATCATGAATTTTAAATGCACAGTTAAATTCACATTTTGTACATTATCAGAGCTTGAGTTTCGTGGACGTTATACCTTGTGAAGCAAATAAAGTACTGTATGACTTCAAGGATCCTACGCTTTTTTATAAGTTCATCAACTTTTAAGATATTTTTACCCAATATCCGCAAATTATTCATAGACAGTTTTCACTTTTTTTTTTCTTTTTACAATATATATATATATAATTATGGAGTAGTGTTTGTGTGCACCAACATGGGTTATGATCCATGCAACTGGACATACGGGTCGGGTCGGATCCGGTTTAACCCGGATCCGTGTCCTTTTTTTTTTTTAATAATTTATGTCATAATCTTTATGTTGTAATAATATAACCTTTATATTGTAATAGTATAACCTTTATGTAGAGATTTCATAACCTTTTCACTGAATGACTTATACTTTTTTCACTATAAAAATTCATGCAATATAACCCAAACATTTATATTGTAATAATATAACCTTTATGTTGTAATAGTATAACCTTTATGTACAGATTTCATAACTTTTTCAATAAATAACTTATAGTTTTTTCACTATAAAAATTTAATATAGCCGAAACCTTTATGTTGTAATGATATAACCTTTATACTGTAATACTATAACCTTTATGTACAAATTTCATAACCTTTTCAGTGAATAACTTATACTTTTTTCACTACTCAACATTGTAAAAGGTTATGTGCATATAACTAAAATGTTATAAGGATATAACTAAAATGTTAAGTTCGCTAAATTAAAAGGTTATGTCAATATACAGTAGAATTAGAATTTGAGTTAGGGTTTGGGCGTGTGGGGGCACGTAAGGGGCGTATGGGATGCGTGAAAGACACTTTGGGTCGGATTGACCCGGTTGCACAGATCCTAGATCCGTGCACCTGGTGTATAAAAACAATTGTGATAACTATGTATCCATGATGTCATCCCAAGAAATATAGAAAGAAATGAAGAAATTTATGATCATCGAGATTTAAAACATAACATATCCTATCATGTTATTACATACCAAAAGAGATGTAGATTGTCATATCTCATCCTTTCATATTACACATCCTCAGGTGTCACTCTTTGATAGCATGCATTAAACTTTTGTTTACCACCTTAAATCTTTTATTCTATATCGTGGTTTACTTAATATTTTAAAATATTCAATATAAATTATGTTAATATCATTAACTAACACATGTATATTAAAATTTATATAATATAAATGCAATATTAAATATAATACAAGATTCCGAACAAATGTTTACTATGTCATTATGGTTAGAACACTTTTAATATTTAAAACTTAATCTATAAATAATTTTATATAAAAATCTAAAGTATATACGATATGCTTCTAACAAATAAGTATGCTATATTAAATTACTTTTAATTGTCCTTGAACCCAATCGTTCCTAATTCCTATGAGTATGTCTCTTGTACACTTAGTGTACATACAATCTGGGTCGATCCGAATTAGTACATTTTTGAATTTTTTTTTTTTTTAGCTTTCAGGTCAAAACCTTTATATACAAAGTTGATGATCTTTATATACAAATTGTGTGACCTTTATATATAAATTCTGTGACCTTTATGTTAAATAACTTAGAAAAAAATGAAGGATTTCAGCAAAATTTGTACATAAATACCTTTATGTTATATTCATATGACTCTTATGTATATTTATATGACTTTTATGTATAAATTTTTATACCTTTATATTAACGTGTAACCGCACTGTCGCGACGTGATAAAAGTAATTAATTTCCTTCATAACCTTACTAATTAGTAGTTAGGGCAAGTCGGAGTCGATCCCACGAGGAGTGTAGAAATAGCTATGTCATCTATGCTCAATTCAATAAAATAACAAATTATGGGGATTTTCAAATTGATATATTATCACTATATCAACTAGTAACCTAAAAAATAATTAAATAACAAGAAATCAATATAAAAAAATTCCAATTAACAGTTCAATTATCCCCCATTATCAATTATTCCATAATCAATGTAACATCCCTCCCTCAAATTATCATGAAATTATTATTCCTAGTCTAATAATAAATTCTGTTAAACTGAATTGTCTCTTAAAATTAGTCAAAATTAGGATAAGTTCACTAATTAACTCTATTTAATTGAATAACCTATAAGCTCTCTAAATTTAATTTATCAAATGCATTAATCACCAAGATGATATGATGAACTAGACTCCAAATACATAAATTCGATTCGATAATTTAGGATTATACTACCCTAGAGATGCACGACCTCTAGTTTACTACCAATGAAAACTAAATCACAACAATTATGATTCATGATCTAGAATTCTAGCAATCAATTATTAACACTTAACCTAGGTGATCAATCTAAATCAAGTAATACTAATCGAAAATAATATTCACAGATAGCATAATCAATTTCAATTAAATATCGAGAGGAAGTTACGAGATTAATTAGAATATAAAAGATAAACGGGTTTAAATATTCCTACTAAGCGGAATTACGAATTAGCCGAGCATTCTTAAAATCAAATCCACAAAAGTAATCGAAGAATTCATTCTAAAAGTTAATCTCGATAAAATAATATTCCAACTCTCTTTCTCTCTCTCCTAATCTCTGTCTACGGAAATTGTCCTTTGACTTGGGAAGAACGGAATTATATATATATATATATATATATATATATATATATATATATATATATATGTTCCCCAAAGCTGTAAAATGGTGTGTCCTATTTCCTTTAATTTAATCGACCCATTTCTTTCTTATTTCTTCGATAAATGTCCAAACTCATTGTCTCTTCTATATAAGGCCCATAGAATTGATGTGTTTAACTTGAAAGTTCTCAAAAACCCTAAAATAGATAAGAAAATGATATGAGAAGTATTTGAAGACACAAAATACATATATGTAGGAAAACAATACATTCAATCTTATAAAAGATTATAAAATCTCACATTAATTCACAATAAAATATACCAATTTCCTACCTATCAAATCTCCACATACTTAAACCATTATTTGTCTTCAAACAACAAAAAGAATTACAACATATAGGGATTGAAATAAGAGAGAATGTCACTTGCTCAGATCTTCACCAATACTCAAAAGAATTCAAATCTATGTCGGAAACAAGACACAAAAGCACATTGGACTAAATGTATTATCTAAAAAAAAATCACAAGTTTTGGAAGGGCATTTGAAATCAAACTTCTCATAGACAATTTATCAACTCATTCCACTACTTATATTAATCAACACACTTCAACTCCTTTTACGATATCCTTCATCTAAATTAAAATTTATTAATTTAACACTTCAACTTCTCAATTTTCTTCAACTCAACACCTTTTTTCTCCAACACATCATTCTTTTCCAACTAAGGAGGTTAATCAAAAGTGATCAACTTTCACAAGTTCCAATTTAAACTACTTCCATCAAGGAATTAAAAAACATATCTCAAGACACAAGTAGGTAAAACAAATCAACTTAAAGTCAAACATCAATTCTCAAGCCAATATTATCCTTCCTAACAACAATTTTCCAAGACACATTCAACAATTTTAACCAACAAAAATCATGCTCAACACCTTTCCCAACACATAAACGAATTCCCAAATAACAAAAATAAACAACACTTGGATCATCGTTGCAAGCTCCTTTACTCAACATTTTTTTTAATGCAAATACAAACATAAAATCAACATGTTAAAGCAAGTACACGTACTAACTAACTAAGATAAAATAAAAACAATCTATATGCAACTACATGAGTTTAAATGCAACAATATGCAAGATATGTGATCTACTCCACACTTCATCAATTATGCAACATTTCTCCATCTCCCCACACTTAAATCTTGCTTGTCCTCAAACAATTCATCATCAAAACACAAGATAAATAGACTGCAAGATTCAATTATGCAAAGAAATTGAAGAAATAAAAGAAGTATGAAATAGATATCACCTGGTCATCAATAATAACGATGACAATTCTAGACACCAAAGAGGTTTTGGAATTGGCCTCAAAGAAGGCACATCAGAAACTGTCATATCCTCTGCTTTATTGATCTTTATCCTTTTTATTGTTTTAAACTTTGAGAATTTGATGAGAAGTTTTTCAAAAAGTGTATAGATTTCATCCAAATTGAATATTTCTTCAACATGCTTTCTTTTATCCTCCAAGTTATTCACCCTACAAGAAAGATGAAGATGATCAATATTAAAGGGAACATAAATTAACTATTTTATTAGATTCTTGCGGGCTAACAATTCGACATTGGATGTCAGTTTCACTCTAGATAATCCAGTGTCCACCTGGCCAGCGAGTTTTTCTTCCTTATCATTTTCCACCACATACTTGGGCTTTTTAGGCTCTCAAGCTACACATCACTCCTTGAAGTTGTTGCATTGTCATTCCATGGATTTATGCCACTGTTTTGAGTTTTTAGGTGATTAAAATCATCGTCAGCTGTCACGCCCACATTTTTAAGCATAGCTAAACTTATATAGATTTTCGTATTAAAAGACCTGTAAGTGAGTGTGTGAATTTTTTTTTAAACATAAATAACATAAAAACCTTTCTTGCATATGAGAACCTTGTTGCATGAAACTCATTAAAAAATTTATAACATGCATCGAAGCATGTACCATACTGCAAATCACACTCACCCGTATATTTATATATTTATACATATCAGAGTACGAAAACAAAACAAAAGTCCATGTACTTTATCAAAATATTATTTAAAATAAAATAAGCCCATAGCGTAGTCCAACAGGTCGTCATCCTTATACACCATCTCCGAACCCGTAGGAACTCAACAACACTATCAGTAAGTCCATGAGCTTATGCATTACCAGGTTCACCTACAATGCATGAACTATATGAGCTAAAAGGGCTCAGTAAGCAGAAATTATGCACATAACATGAATAACACGAAATAACTTCAATGATGCATGTTCATGAATAAAAACATTTATTTCGAAAGCATTTTCCTTCATCGGGCCCTTGACCACCATCTACTAGGCACCGGATAGAGCTCAACATAACATCGTTCATCATAGTCATATCCATGTCTCACATGCCACCGACTGAACAAATCAAGTCATATACATGTCTCACATGCCACCGACTGAACAAATCAAGTCATATACATGTCTCACATGCCACCGACTGAACAAATCAAGTCATATCCATGTCTCACATGCCACCAGCTAAGCATATATCATTAATAGCCATATCCATGTCTCACATGCCACCAGCTAAGCATATATCATTAATAGCCATATGCATATCTCACATGCCACCGGCAGAACGAATAAAGTTATTTTCATGTCTCACATACCACCGACTAACCATATAGTTTATCATTAGCATGATTTACATGTCTCGGTGCACTAGTAGTGGTCAATGAAATATTTTTTTTCTTCAAATCACTTCGTGCATGTAGAATGCAATAACTTTCATCATTTACATATGCACGTGATGATATTCATGAACGATATTCTTAATACAACTCGAAATTTCACATAACATCACTCAAACACGTCAATTCTCAAGGAGATATAAAATCACATAATATCACTCAATATATAACATAAAATATTATATTCATACATTGTAGTTGCAAATAAATTTCTACTTGCATTGTCTCCAAAAATTGGTATCCTACACTCAAAAGATGAGACACTTCTCCTTATATATCTGATATACACGAAGTAAATTCCAACTCAAAAGTGAGTGTCTGCAAATTCCTTTTTTTTCATGTAAACTGCAATTAATTAGAATGATAAATATAAATAAATCAAATTAATAACTTTTTTTTAACTCTTAACATATTTTATCAATTTGATTAATTACACCAATTGTTAGATATAACATTACAATCAATAACTTTAATAACAGATTATAGAATAAATTATAACCACTAAGAATCATAATTTTAATATTATAAGTATATATAATTACTTAGGTTATTGAATTTACTAATCATCAAAACTTAGTTACTAATAACAATAACAGTAACTATACTTTTAATTAATAATTAATTTTCCATTAAATTGTGAATTCTATTATTAAATTTTATTTTTCATAAATATAAATACGCACATATATTTGAACTGATATAGGTAATCTCATATTACTAATTATACGAACTGATGTATGAAATCTCAAATTACTAATTATATCATAATCCATTATTCTTAAAACGTGAATATTCGATTAAGAGATTAATTATTTATTAATTCATGAAATTATTCTAACTATGAAGAAGATAATCATAAATCTCTACCTTAATTATTCATATTAAAATGTATGAAAAGAATACCTGTACTTCTCCACTTTCGTCATCTTATTCCCTCATTTATTTATTGTTATATTTCTTACATATGAATGCATTCTTATTAATAAGATATATTGTCTTTCTATTTTGATGTAAATTATGCACCACGTAGCATATGTAAATATGCCACTAATCCACTATTCCTCGTATCGATTCCTGTGCAATATAAAAGATTGCAACATTTTTATTGGGGGACTATCCGCACCCCGACATTTTCTAAGCACACCCCAAATGCTATTCACACCCCATAAAATAAAATAAAATTTGTATAAAACTTTAAACACACCCCACTCTTTTACAATTTTACCCTTTGCCCTAAAATTAAAAAACAAACCCCACTCCACTCACACCCCATTACACCCACTCCACTTTGGAACAAAAATACTAAACACACCCCATCATCCCCAACACACTAGGGCAAAGTGAAGTAGAAGGTGAGGAGACTCACACCCCCGTCGGCCACGAGAATCGAACACAAGGTTTAGGGTTCATACCAAAAGAATCGAACATCTTCAATGGACTCCCAAGGTAAGTGGTAATTCTTACCCTTTGTTGTTGTAGTTGAAGGAAGGTACATACATGTTTAGATATGTTTTTAGTTGCAAATTTTGTGTACAACATGAACCACTTTGCGCATTTGTGTATGTATGTAGATATGTGCGTCGAGTAAGTGTGAAAAATCGAGGTTAGAATCGAAATTTTTCGGAGCATTTTGTAGAAATCAGTAACTTCCGTTCGAATCTGGTTTGTCGCGTGAATTGTAGGGCGTTCGACCACTAGGGTCGAACGGGCTTAGTAGGAGTCGGCTTCGGTGGTCGAACGGTTAGTAATTGGTTCGACTTTTCTGGCCGAACGTCCTCTCATGTGTTCGACGTTTTGGGTCGAACTGTTTACAACGTGTTCGAATTAGGCGGTCGAACGGGGCTTGATTTATTCGGCTTCACCTGGTCGAACGAGCTGAGCCTTGTTCGACTTGCTTGGGTCGAACGGTATGTGTTGTGTTCGAATTCAATGGGTCGAACGGTGCATCTTTTGAGTCGAATTCTTAAGTCGGTTTGTGGAAATCATGCATAATAGTGTTTTTCATAGTTTACTCCTTCTGATGTATTTTTTCGTTTCTATGCAGGTAAGATATATAGGAGGCGACCAACGGCCTCAGAAAGAAAGCGACGAGCTGAAGAAGGACAATCTTCCGAGATGCCACCAAATCCTTGGATTGCACAGGCCTCGAAACCGCTGCAAGAGCAGCAATTTGAGGCGAATATGGAAGAGACACCGAGCCATGGATTGGACATTGTTGAGTTGTCTGTTGTTGATGAACCAGTCGGTCCTAATGTGATGGAAGTGGATGTAGATGAAGAGGTGGCAGAGGAGCCTGCAGAGGCAGAAGAGGAGGAGATTTTGACGGGGCCATTTCCTGGGGGGCCCGTTAACCCAGTCTTGATCCCGAGCTTCAAATGTCATGTGGCGGCGAAAATTTGGTTGAATGAAGAACGCGACGTTCTAAAGTTTTGGTGCCACACTACAAAGTTGGAGTCGTGGAAGTTGGAAGTTGAGCCGGATGATTGGTTGAGATGGATGAACCGCTCGAAGATCTATGATTTGCGGTTCATATCGTACAAGAACCCGAATAAGAACCTGCTATGTGCCTTCGTGGAGCGTTGGCATCCAGAGACCAATAGTTTCCACATGCCGTTCGGGGAGATGACCATCACCCTAGATGACGTTGCCTAGATAACGGGTCTTCCAGTGACGGGGCATCATGTTGTGTTGCCTGATGAGCCACCAGTTCCCACCCCAGTGTTGATCTCCACCTTCCTTGGTATAGATGTAGGAGACGCTGAGAGGGCGTTGGATGGTTCTAGAGGTTCTTCGGTCAGGCTTGAGTGGCTCCGATCACGGTTTAGTGGAGATGTCACTTCAGAGGACGAGGCGACAAGAAGATGCACAGCGAGAGCATATTTGTAGTATGTGCTTGGTTGCACCGTCTTTTCTGATAAGAGCGGCTCCAGAGTGTCGATGAATATTTTGAGATTGTTGGGCAATGTGCGTCGAGTGTACACTTATGCTTGGGGCACCGTTGCACTTGCATATCTATATCGGCAGTTGGGCCTGGCTTCGCGTTACGGGGTGAGGCAGATGGCTGGGTACTTGACATTGTTGGAGGTATATTTGAAACACATTTTGCAATTTAAACGTTTGTTAGTTTGTCATTCGTTTTGACAATTGCTTTTTCTGATGCAGGCATGGATATACGAGTACTTCCCGGTGACGAGGCCAACGCACAATGTAGCTTTTGGTACCGGAATGTGTTTGGCCGGCAGATGGGCCCAACAAACCTCACCGGGGCCATCCATAGACCGTGTAGTCGTCTGGAGGGAGATATTGGATGATTATTCGGCAAGTAATGTAAGCATTTTGATAATTGTAGTTCAAATTTAAGTGAGTCTACTTGATACCGTTCAAATTTCGATCATGTTGACATCTTGCAGGTTGTATGGACTCCTTATGCTGGGATGCGAGATGATTATCCCCGAGAAGATGTCGCGTTCTACGTCGGATGCATTCGTGCCTTCGACATAGTGGAGCCTTACCATCCCGACCGGGTCTTGCGACAGTTTGGGTTCGTTCAAACTATTTCTGAAAACCCTCTCATCCCAAGCAGAATAAGGAGAGGTAGTACGGGTGCACAATACAGACTTGCGTTTCACCTATTGGGGAACTACTTCCGACAATGGAGTAGTCATTTGTTGTCTGATGAGCATCTCGGCCAAAATGCTCATCCTGCCTGGGAGTGCTCGCCCGACTATATGGACTAGTTTACTACTCACTCACATCCGAGGGTTCAGAACCCTGCTTTTGCTTCGAGGGGACGTGCCCATGCCTCCAGCGCATCCCAAGGTGCTCAACCTTGGGAGATGATTCATATGGCACGCGCTCATATCCACCCGTTGGTCGAAGTGTGGAGGGTTCAAGATCCCCAACTGTCTTTGGAGTACGCGATGCCATTGGTCCAGCAAGCATACGAAACCCTGACACTAAACGAGCCGGCCGAGCCAGAACCATCTGGACGAGCACGAGTTAGGCGTCGCAGGGACCGTAGGGCATAGTTGATTGAGTTGATTGTACTTAGGACCTGTTTTGAAAACAATTATGTATCTTGATTGTGTTGGTCTTCTTCATGCACATTCGTTCAGACGTAGTTTATTTTTCTTTCGAACTATTCTTGTATGGATTGGTTATCTTAATTATTTCAGATGGCATTATCTTGAGTTGTGAATCGGTTTACGTAGTCATTTTCACTCGTTTTATGACGTACTGCTATGCTGACAGGATATTTTCGGATTGGGGTCATCCCGTTTCTCCATTTTGCCACTGTTCGACTTAATGGATCGAACAAATGGAGGCCTGTTCGACCACCTGGGCCGAACACACGGCATCCGGCGTGTCGACTCGAGTCGAACACTCTTCACACTGTTCGACCAAGTGGATCGAACACTCTGAGACCCATTCGACCAAATGGGTCGAACACATTGAAGCTTGTTCGGTTGTTAGGGTCGAACACGGACTAGATAGTTCGACTATTAGGGTCGAACAGTGGGAAAATGAAGAAACGAGATGACCCGATTTCGAAAATATCATGTCGGCATAACAGTATGACATAAAACGAACGAAAATACAAACGTAAACCACTTCACAACTCAAGATAATGCCATCTGAAAGAATTAAGATAACCGGCGAGTGTACCCAACACCAATATGAACGTTAGTTTCACCTAATCAACATGACATTGTTCATAGAGGAGCACCGAAAAATAAATACAAATCGGTTACTAGAAAATGTAACTGTAATGTTCGTAGTGCAAGCGTACAAACAACAAATGTGGATCCTCACGCGCTCAATCATCATCAAGTGTAATACTTGCGACCCGGGCATTCGTTGAGTCTTGTGCTGTCAGATTATGGTAGGTCGCTAGTTGTTGTTGATGAATGACCGCCCACCCCTCAGCACAAGAGTAGTGGTAACCGTATCATGTTGTGCTTATAGGTGGTAGTGGTGCACCATCTACCAAATTCACCTGCATCCACACAAATAACAGATGTTAAACCATAATCAAGGTAATGTATACACGTAAACACACATTTGGAGTTAATTACCCTAATGAAATGATTATTTCCTACAAGTGCCATGCACACGATCTGAGGATTCATCGCTACGGCAGTCCTGAGCGGAAGAACGATGAGGCACTGTTGCGGCGAGATATGCACGAAGGTCATATTGTACACTGATGTAGCTAAATTGTACATCTCGGGATAGACAAACCAATACTTGCTGTCGTAGATCTCATCTTTAAAACATCTCAACATGACCAACATCTGCTCAACTCGGGATTGGTCGAGCCACACACTAGCATACAAAGACGAGTATTCTTCCAACTCTCGAATCAAGTCATTGCGCACCTTCGGCCACGAATGTTCACCCAACCCAAGTGCATCGGCCACACACCGAAACCTACAATGACTGTCGCCTTTAACATTTATTGTGCTACTGATGTAAGGTCTCCAGAAGGTGGGGATGAGTTCAATAAGGGGTGTGTCGGACGTCGAACGGGTTGATCTTCGTTGTACAGGCTGCTTTTGTCGTTTGGACTTCGTAGAGGAAGGCTCAATCGAGGGTGGACCTGAAACTTCAGTGCTTTGGTCAACCGGCGAACAACTGTCGATGATCGACTCGACATACTCAAATGCACTTTTGTCACGCTTGGTTGATTTCAGGGCACGAGTTTTTGCCTTGCTAGGTCTGCCCCGAACACGCGTCTTCACCTCGGGTTCCATCAAGGACGAAGTGGATGACAAAGAGATCTCTCGGAGTCGTTTCAGCAAAAGTAAGCGTTGGGATTCAGACGAGGACTCGAACATGTTGTTAATGCAGCCCACTGTCTTTTGCCACCGACTACCAAGCTCTTCACCAATATTGACGTCACACTTCGAGGGCTCACAGTCAAGCTTTCTCCAAAAGTTGTGAACCATGTCCAGCGTGATGGGTGCCCCGATTCGAGTCAATTCTGCCAGCTCATGCGCACACGACAACCCACAGGTTCTCCTCAAAACACACCCACACAAGAGGGAATCCACGCCGCATGTGTTCACTCCTTTAAGCTCCTCAAAAATCTTGTGCAACGCAGCATGTGACACCAATCCTCGGATTATCTTGAAGAGAGGGGACTTGTATCGATGATGGGTGATATGCAAACTTTTCTCGAATGATGCTTTGATTGTGTTGTGAGACACAATCAAAAGTCCGTGAATCATCTCCCACGAGATTTCAAAATTTGATTGGCTGGTTCCCAATTGTTTCTTCAATTTTGAATGAGCACTTTCCGCCCTACCAAACAAATCGAAGCAATTTTCCATAAGATAATGTCACCATACAAATGACATAACCAAAATGTAATGACAATTTAATACAATTACGTACGTACCGACTACTGGTGGTGTTATCGAAATGCATAATGTTGTTGGTCCAGCATGAAACAAACTTTTCCTTGTAAGGTGTAATCCAATTATCAACAACGTAATTGACGGCCTCTGGATAGTCGGCATAATCATCTCTCAACCTCCGCAACAACTCGTTGAATTTAGGCAAATCCTCAGCAACCATCAACGAGTGGAATGAGTTATTAAATGAATCTCACTTCTCTTTCTTCGGGCCCAACATTGGTCTACACTTGGCCAGAACATTCTTGCTGATATGCCACCGGCACAACAAATGTTTAGCGGTAGGAAATGTAACTTCGATGGCATTCATCAGTGCGATCTCCCAATCAGTGACAATCACACTCGGTAGTGTTGATTGATCCATTAAACCCTTCAGAATTGTGAGCGCCCAAATATAGTGCTCTTGTCGTTCGGACTCCAAATATACACAAC
This sequence comes from Scutellaria barbata, assembly GCA_028654395.1. NCBI lineage: Eukaryota > Viridiplantae > Streptophyta > Magnoliopsida > Lamiales > Lamiaceae > Scutellaria > Scutellaria barbata. Next base: position 165,183 of record CM053651.1, on the reverse strand, counting down.
AATTGAGAAGGTGATATCGGTGGATGTGATACCAACAATCTCCAAAAGAAGCATCTTATACCGATTGGTTTTATACGTGCAGTCCATCAAGATGACGTTCGGAAATGTACGCAACAACTCGACACTGGTAGGGTGAGCATAAAACAAATTTTGAACCCGATCGGTTTGCTCGCATCGCTTGTCGAGATAATAGTACTTATGGTGGCTCAATTTCTCCAACAGATATTGCATCTGCGAACGACCTTCATGCTCAACTACACGGTGCTTGTGACGGGCATTGTATATGGTCTTCAGTGTCGACTAATTATCAACAAATGTTTCTTTCAAACTGCTCAAGATATCCTTGGGCTTCGTGTTATTCTTCGTCAAGTCGTACACATAACGATCTTCCAAATCTATCAATCGATCGGCATACGAGTGCCCCACCAAATACGCCCCCATCGGGTGATTATGAGATCCACATACAACGGTTATACACCATTCACCGGCATTATTGATTTGGAAGCCCTTCAACAAAAAAGGACAATCACATTTCTTCGTACCAGTAACTCTCCCTCTAGAGCTCTTTATAGGCACGCCCTCACCTTCGGCACCCAAATTTGGTCTTTTTGTCCTTGGCTTAGTTGGGCGGTATGTCCCACTCCTTTCACAACATAGATAAACTCTAAGCCGCCTACCACTAGCCACCCCGTCTGATCGCTTCACCAACACCACCATATTAAGTCTATGTCCGACTCCTTTTGCCCAATCTACCATAGTCGTTCGATCTTAAAAAACTAAATCAGTCGTAAACTCCTCCGTATAATCAACTTGTTCATACAGTGGATCCATCACAGCCACATCACGAACGTATTCCTCTCCGGTATTTACCACACTCAATTCCGTCGATTTCGAACCATTTTCCTATTAATCAATGAACAAGTAAAATGGAGAATGTTAAATTATACTCTGAACAAATACGATTAACAAATCACATTGAGTTCGACCAAAACGGCTATGCAAAGCATGACCCGTTCGACCAAAACGAAAGAAACTACAGGATTCGTTCTACCGAAATGGTTGAACACTTAGTGCTGCGTTCAACCGTCAAGGTCGAACACAATGAGCTGCGTTCAACCGAGTCGGTCGGACACTTCATGCGGCGTTCTAACGTACGGGTCGAACGGCTAGGCTTTGGTTCGGCTGCTTCAGGTTGAACACTCTTTGTTTTGTTCGGCCTGAATCGGTCGAACGCAACTTCCAGCAGGAATTTTGAAGCTTAATCCTAAAGTTCGATTTAAAAAAAAACGCTACAAACTGTAAAAAATGAACTTATCCACTTATATTGCTCACTTCGCAAGTATCTTCACGTTTCATTGACATTTTCTTTGACAAAATCTGCTTGCTCCACCAAATTTTTTTCTTGCAAGGTTTGGAAATGGAAGGGGGAAATGGAGATGGGAGTTTGGGTGGGGTGAGATATGCACTTGGGGTGTGTTTAGTGATTACGGGGTGTGCTTAGAAATATGTATCTTAATATTAGTATACAAGGGCTTTTTAGACATTTTGTAAATAATTACTTTTCATTTAATTTATTATGAGGTGTGCTTAGAAAAAGGTGGGGTGCGGATAGTCCCACCCTTTTTATTTCTCTTTTTTTTATTGCTTATAAATATATACATAAAATTAAATAATAATTGTTTGAACTCTAATTGATATGCTATTAATTTTCTAGATTATACTACATTGTGATTTCTAAATCTCAATTTCTGTAGAATACTATGTCTTTGATTGAATTTCTTAAGTTAGTTATTTTTATGACACGATTAACGTGTATATAATACTAATTTCATTCAACCCTTTTCCTAATAATCTGTCGATTATTCTCATTCTACCCCCACACTTCTACATACGTCATATCATCATAAAAAAACATACATGTAATTTCCATTTATTTAATTGAAATTTTCATGATCCAGGTTGATGGTCCTTAACTACTAATATTAATACAGACACTCGAAAGATTAAATATATATACATATATATATACACATATAAATTTAATAAATGTTAAATTCAAGTATCACATAATAATCAACATGCAAAAATTCATAAAATGCATGGATGCATGAACTATATTGGTCAAAGAGTAACGAAGGGCTCGGATCTCACATCCTCCCCACCTTATAAATATTTCGTCCTCGAAATTTAATCTACCTGAAAAGTTCTGGATATTTAGACCTCATATCTTCCTCCCGTTCCCAAGTGGCTTCTTCTACAAGCTGATTTCTCCATAACACTTTGACCAAAGGAATTTTCTTATTTCTAAGTTCTTTTTCCTCTTGTAGCAAAATTTTCACTGGTCTTTCGTCATAACTTAAATCTGTCTTCATTTCAGCTGGTTAATTCTTCAGGACATGAGATGGGTTCGCTACATATTTTCTCAACATTGAGACGTGAAACACGTTGTGTATTTGAGACATTGATGCTGGTAAGTCAAGTTTATAGGCAACTTCATCAATTTTCTCTATAATAGGAAATGAGCCAACATACCTCGGACTAAGTTTCCCTTTCTTACCAAATCGTATTATTCCTTTCATTGGGGCAACCTTTAAGAACACCTTATCACCCAATGAAAATTCTAGTGCCCTTATTCTTTATCAGCATAACTTTTCTATCGACTCTGAGAAGTTTTCATTCTTTCTCGAATCCGTACTATCATTTCTGCCATTTCCCATATCATATCTGGGCCCAAAAGTTTTCTTTCACCAACCTCATCCCAATGCACTAGGGATCGACACACAAGCTCATCCCAATTGTGGACTGAAAACTATTGTTATATGAAAATCCAACACACAAGCTCTAAGCATATCCTCTAGAGTTTGTATTGTTCTTTCTGATTGTCCATCCGTTTGTGAATGATACGCTGTACTGAAGGATAACTGAGTTCCCAAGGCTTTATGCAAACTCTTTCAAAAAGTAGATAAAAATCTTGAATCTCTATTAGAAACAATGGATAGGGGCACACCATGAAGTCTAACAATATCCTGTATGTATATTTGAGCGTATCGATTCATAGAATAAGTAGAGCAAATAGGAAGAAAGTGAGCAGATTTAGTTAACCGATCCACAATAACCCAGATAACATCATGATCTTTAACTGTTTTTGGCAATCCCGTTACAAAATCCATAGTAATTCTCTCCCACTTCCATTTTGGAACAAGCAAAAGTTGTAAAGTTCCTGCTGGTCTTTGATGTTCTGCTTTTATCTATTGACAAATTAAACATTGTTCTACATACTTGGTAATATCTCTTTTCATACCTGGCCATCAGTAATACTGTTTCAAATCTCTATACATTTTAGTAGCTCCCGGATGTACCGAGTAGGGTGTTGTGTGTGCCTCTGCCATGACTTCTTCACGAATGTTATCTACATTAGGCACACATAATCGGCCCTTAAATCGAAAAACACCAGTACTTGATAGCTGAAAATCAAACAATGCTCCTAAAGTGATGTTTTTCTCTATATCAGCCAAGTATTTATCAGTCTTTTGTCCTTGTTGGATCCTATCATTTAAAGTGGGTTGAAGAGTCAAAGCTGCCAGCTTAACCTCCACCAATCCCTACTGAATAATTTCAATGTTCAACTTTTGCAGATCTACTAGTATTTGCTTCTATATCGAATTTATAGCTGTCATAGTTTGCGTAGATTTTCTACTCAATGCATCCGCAACAACATTAACTTTACCAGGATGATAATTGATGATACAATCATAGTCCTTTACCAATTCTAACCATCTTATTTGCCTCATATTTAACTCTTTTTGGGTGAAGAAATACTTCAAACTTTTGTGATCAGTGTAGATTTCACATCGCTCTCCATAAAGATAATGTCTCCAGATTTTTAGTGTAAACACAACTGCAGCCAATTCTAAATCATGTGTAGGATAATTCTTTTCATACTCTTTCAGTTGTCTTGATGCATACGCAATCACCTTACCATCCTGCATTAGTACACAACCCAACCCATTCTTTGAAGCATCACTATAGACTAAGAAACCTCCGGTACTCGATGGAATAGAGAAAATGGGTGCTGATGTTAATCGCTTCTTAAGTTCCTGAAAACTCTTTTCACAAGCATCTGTTCATTTGAAGGCCACAGTCTTCCTTGTCAACTGTGTCAATGGAGAAGCAATCTTGGAGAACCCTTCTACAAATCTGCGATAGTATCCTGCTAAACCAAGAAAACTTCGTACGTCTGTGGGACTTGTAGGTTGTGGCCAATTGGTAATCGCTTCAACTTTATTTGGATCTACTGAAATTCCTGCTCCTGATACGACGTGACCATGAAACACCACTTGGTCCAACCAAAACTCACGTTTCTTAAATTTAGCATACAATTGTTTCTTCTTTAAAACTTCTAACACTTCCCTCAAATGCATAGAATGCTCTTCTTTAGTCTTGGAGTAAATAAGGATATCATCAATAAAAATGATGACAAACTTATCCAGGAAGTCACTGAATATCCGATTCATTAAATCCATGAATGCTGCTGGAGCATTTGTCAAACCAAAAGACATCACCAAAAACTTATAGTGTCCATATCTCGTGCTAAAAGCTGTCTTGGCTATATCTTCTTCTTTTATTTTCAATTGGTGGTACCCCGACCGTAAATCAATTTTTAAAAATATAGCTGCTCCCTGAAGCTGATCAAACAAATCATCTATTCTAGGTAAAGGATATTTATTCTTGATAGTAACTTTGTTCAAATCTCAGTAATCTATACACATCCTCATTGTACCAATGAACATGTATACTCGATATATGTTTCTTTAATTTATCAATGGGTGAGATTTATTTATGAAATCAATAAGCTCGGTAAATTGGGATACATTGTTGTTTATATGGTGTGCTGTTGATTATATAATGAAACCGTGTCCTAATTATTTAAGATGATGATGTCCCTTGAGGAGCTCATAATGATTATCATGTAAACCATGCAGGTGGATTTATTCCTACATGATAATAAAGTTGAGTGGTACTACTTTTGGAATTAAATGTTAATTAATTGAATTGTCAGTAATTCATTTAATTAACGAACATTCAATATCTTAAACATGGGGAGATAAACGCGCACATAATAAATAAGAGCCCATATTTAATATGGATTTGGGACGGCAGTTCAATAATATCTCTTTAGTGGATCGAAATATTATTGATAGGCTTAAGAAGTATATTCAGATCGAATTTAGGACTCCTAAACCTATCAGGAGACCGATTCCTAATCTTCCTCAAGGTCCCTGTTGTAGTCTATAAATAAGCCTCAAGTCAGTCGTTTCTATACACACGAAATCTGAGATACGATTTAGTAAAAGGCGGCTGAAAGTCTCGATAGCTCGTTGCCTACACAACGTTCGAGAAAAATGTGAGGAATACAGCAGAAGATCGTGAGGTCCAAGCTCCATCGATTCCTCGATCTACAGTTCTGACCTTAGAACTAATATCGGTGCAAAAGGTATGATTCGTTTATCCACTGCGCGTTAATCATATTTACATGGACTCCGATTCGGATAATCGTATAGGGTCGGCGATCTGTCGACTCTAACACCATATGTTCCACGAACCTAGATAACTGCTCAAATTTTACGGATATAATCTGAAACAGTCATTCTTCCTTGCCTTAACTATATAAATTCATTCATCTTCATTATACGCACTGGAGCTGTAAAGTATTTATTTCTAAAAAGCTCTTTAAATCTATCTCAACTCATAGTCTCAACATTTTCAATACTCTTTATCATATCCCACCAATGTCCTGTACTTCCTCGCAACATAAAAGACGCGCATACTACCATTTCCTCATTCGGAACCCTACTACACTGAAACATATTTTCAATAGTTCTAAACCAGTCTTCTGCAGCAGTGGGGTCGATAGCATTCTCAAACATTGGTGGATTCAACTTTCTAAATCTTTCTCCAACCACTTCTACATATTATGTTCGATGTGGTGGTTGATTCATTTCACCCCCTAATTGTCCATTCGTATTTCGTTGTTGGACGAGTTGTAGGATCTGTTGGGACTGTCGTTCTATTAACTCAGTCAGCCTAGTAATGACAACATCACGGTCATTACCTACTCCTCCAGTGGATGCCTATTATTCTTGAGATCTATCTATTCTACTACTCTCACCTCGGGTTCTTACCATGGTTTACAACTACTATATGAAATCCTAGATCATATGACCAATAGAAATCACGAAACATATGAATGCAAAGCAAAATAAAATAAAACAAAACTTACTGACAATGCGTTGCGCCCCAAGTTCTAAGATCATGTACATGAACAGTCTACAGGATCATCAGTTGGGCTCTGATACCATTCTATCATGCCCACATTTTTAAGCATAGCTAAACTTATATAAATTTTCGTATTAAAAAACCTGTAAGTGAGTGTGTGAATTTTTTTTTAAAACATAAATAACATAAAAACCTTTCTTGCATATGAGAACCTTGTTGCATGAGGATATAAATAGCCAAGTATAAATTCTCATTTCCTCTTCACATCTGCAATGCTGCATATAGCATTCTCTCCAGCAGTATCTTATTTCTATAGTTGTACTTGCACACAAGAGAATGATCTACTATTGCTAGTCTTTTGTTTTTCTTTTTCACATTACAAAGTATTTGTTTCTGAAATGGTGAAATTTGTGCCTCATGGCAGATACGCAACATGAATTATCAGATACAACACAAGACCATTACTTTGAAGGAAGAAAAACAGCTCATTCATGTAATCAAGCAGCTGAAGCAACTCTGTCAACAACTGTCTTCTAAGATGGGTAGCCAAGATGAAATCAAGCGGGCTCTTGAACAGAGAGAGGAGGCTAAAGATTGTTTAAAGGTTTGAATATCTCATTGTTCGTTCAATGAGTTTAGTAAACTAGTTTAGTTAGTAGAGTGGAAAGACTGCTAACATGCTTTGAGTATTTTATCTGGGACTTGGTATGTGCAGATTCTAAGGAAGGATCTTAATGTCCTTAGAAATAGTCTCTTCAAAGCTGAAGCGATTGCTGCAGAAGCTAAGAAGAAATATGATGACGAAAATCAGAATGTTAGGGAACTTCAAGCTCAGTGTAGAGCTGCTGATGGCGTTTGCTAAGCAGCATATGTTCAGTGGCAGAAATTGAGAAAAGAGCTTTCAAAGAAGGTAACGATAAAAGTATACTAAAAAAAGATTATGCTTTCGTCTGAAACCAAGCAGTTCAAGTAAAACTAAAAAAAGATGGCATGCATATCTATTGAGAAGAAAAATATTCTGAAAATATTGGTAAATTGTGTATGCTTAACTATTTAACTGAAATATCAGAGCAAGCAGTTTTTCGAGTACAAGGATGATGTCGCCATTGCCAGCGATTATGCAGTCCGTAGGAATACGGAGGCACTCTATCCTTTGTGCATGAATCAGGTAAGAATTATTGTTGATCTTCTAATTGTCAGATGTTCAACTGAACCTCTTTAACTTTATACATGTGTGTTTGTCGTATAGGTGGAAAGTTTCATGAAACATTGGAACACGAATGAAGAACACCGTAGAGATTATGCTAGATTCAACGTGAGAAGTACATTGAGGAGATTTGGGAGTTTGGATTCTTCTCCCGAATAGGATGGCCTCTACACAACTTAAGATTGATGTAGCATCGACTCAAATTCCAAACAAAGAAAAAGTGAGCTTAGATGGTAAATCATTGAAGAAGGCGATAGATGAGAAAGTTAGAAAGGGTGGTTCTGAGGCAATTGCTATTCCAGCGGATGAGGTTGAGTCATTGAGGAAGGAGGAGGTGGTCAAGGCGAACGAGGCACGTGAGAGGAAGAAACGGCAAGCCCAGAAGTTGCAGACAAGGCAGGAATGGAAAGCACAGAAAGAAGCCGAGGAGAGAGAGAAGCTGAAGCAACGAGTTTCATTTTCTTTCTACAATGTCATATATATATATATATTATGCTAATGCATATTATTAATTACAGAAAAGGGAGAAGAGACGGAAAGACAAGGAAAAACACAAGAAAGATGATGAAACAGAAAGTGGTTATGCGAAAGAGGAGCCTTGTAAAAGAAGGATCATATTCATGTGGGAATGTCTACCCATCATAACCTTCTTTATATTTCCTTTTCTACTCTCTCTTAACCACCCAACCACTTTTCAATAATTTGCACATTAATTCTTCTTTTTAATATACTTTTCAAATTTAACTCTCTCTCTCTCTTTCCCCACTATATAAGATTACATTCTTCAATTTAAACTTATAGTATCGTAGTAATTATATATATATATATATATATATATATATATATATAACGAAAATTGTGTTAAGTTTATAACAAAATAGACAAAAAGTTGAATCAGAAATCTTGGAAACAAGATAAATTTTATTTCAATTTTTTTTAATGAGAATCTTATATTTTACTTACTCTGAAACTAAGGGGTGTATTGGATTAGGATTTTAAAAGATTTTTTAAGCTGAAAAAAGTCATGTGGATTTAAAAGACTTTGCAGGATTTTTATGACTTTGCAAGATTTACTTTTTAATCAGGATTTTAATGGATTCTGTAGGATTTTGTGGACTTTGCAGAACTTTATGGATTTATGATATACGATAAGAGTTCAAGATTTTTTTCATACATTCGAATTTAAAAAGAGTTAAAGAAAATAATAATAATAATAATAATAATAATAATTCTCCATAATATGATGTCCTCCTAAATAGCATTCATCCATATATCCATAGCTAGAGTAGATATCATATCCTCCTAAATAACATTCATCCACATATCCATAGCTAGAATAGTGTTTATGCGCACCAGATGCATGGGTCATGATCCATAGCTAGAGTAGATATCATATCCTCCTAAATAGCATTCATCCACATATCCATAGCTAGAGTAGTGTTTGTGTGCACCAGATGCATGGGTCATGATCCATGCAACTGGGCATACGGGTCGGGTCCGGTTTAACCCGGATCCGCACCCTTTTTTTTATAATTTATGTCATAACCTTTATGTTGTAATAATATAACATTTATGTTGTAATAGTGTAACCTTTATATACAGATTTCATAACCTTTTCACTGAATGACTTATACTTTTTTCACTATAAAAATTCATGTAATATAACCCAAACTTTTATGTTGTAATAATATAACCTTTATGTTGTAATAGTATAACCTTTATGTACATATTTCATAACTTTTTCAATAAATAACTTATAGTTTTTTCACTATAAAATTCAATATAGCCGAAACATTTATGTTGTAATGATATAATCTTTATACTGTAATACTATAACCTTTATGTACAAATTTCATAACCTTTTCAGTGAATAACTTATATTTTTTTCACTACTCAGCACTGTAAAAAGTTATGTGCATATAACTAAAAGTTTATAAGGATAGAATTAAAAGGTTAAGTTCGCTAAACTAAAAGGTTATGTCAATATACAGCAGAACTAGAATTTGAGTTAGAGTTTGGACTAAGATTTGGGCTGAGGGGCGCGGGGGACGCGTGAAAGGCACTTTGGGTCGGGTTGACCCCTAGATCCGTGCACCTGATGTATAGAAATAATTGTGCCATAGCTAGTTAGGGTTTGGGCTAGGGTTTGGCGCGTGGTGGCACATGAGGCGTGCGTGGGGATGCGTGAAAGACACTTTGGGTCGGGTTGACCCCTAGATCCGTGCACCTGGTGTATAGAAATAATTGTGCCATAGCTATACTAGTCCTATAATTTGTATTTATTCGACATTTTATCTATTTTCTATATCATATTATCGATATTTATATCGTGAATATATCGGCATCGGTGAAAATATCAGTACAGATAATTATCAATATTTACTAATATTTTTCTATATTCTATCAATATTTATTGATATTTTTCTATTTTTTTCCCCAATTTTCATGATATTATCGATATTTCTCCAACATTTCATCTATTTTCAATATCCATATTATCGATATTTATGATTTTTTTTTGTCGTTATTTATTGTGTCGATATTTTTTTTTTCAATATTATTTTTTTTCAATATCCATATTATCGATATTTTTTCCGATATTTCACTTATTTTTCTACTACCATGAATATTCCATCAATACTTTTCCTATTTTTTTTCACAAATTTTCTTATAATTTATTGGATGTGCCGTAGAGATAAGAATCGTGAAAAAAAGTACAGGGAGTATATACATGAAAATCATTAACAAATATAAAGACATGAGAGTGATTGATTTTTATATATACATAAAAAGATATGGATAAACCATTAACAAGTATTACTCAATACAAACAAAGAGATACAATATATACATGAAAACTCAAATAGCATCTCCTAATCCAATATAGCTCACCTATTTATACATGAATACAAACAAAGAAATACAGTATATACATGAAAACTCAAATAACATCTCCTAATCCAATATAGCTCATCTATTCATATATGAATACAAACAAAAAGATACAGTATATACACACACTATACATATCACAATTTTTTTTATTTTTTTTCATTGAATTGACAAAGGTGAAGAGACATTACACAGTCACTTCAAGAGTCATTGCTTGGATGAGATTGTTGGTATTTATGGATACCACTAAAAATCCTTCAAAATCCATGTAACACAACAATCCTGTAAAGTCCTTATATTTTTGAATATCAATGGATTATTTTTAAATAATAAAAAGTGTTGCATGATTTTTTAAAAAATCTTGAAAATCCAGATTGAATACCAGTGGATTGTTTTTAAGTGACATAAAATCCTAATTGAATACCAACAGATTTTTTTACAAAAAAAAAAAATCTTTTAAAATCTTGTGAAATTTTAAACCAATACACCCCTAAGTGATTTTCGTGAAAACATCAAAACCAACAATTACTTCTTATAGAATTTTATTATTATATTTTCATTTGTGCTATAAATTTACCTCTTCTTCTCATAAATATAAAGTTTTGGAGGATGCTTAACGTCTCAAGGAAAAAGACCACGGCCTAGTTATAAAATTTGTTACAAAATGTAGATGTAGGTAGATACATTTATAATTTGTTTGTTTCAGATGTGAACAAAACCATTAATGATATTTTTTTTTGAGTTTCATAATTAAAATGAGAAAAATTCAAAGACGAATACCAATTTTTATTCCAAAATGTAAGTACGTACATGTGGTCACATGTATGGTTTGCTAAGTCCTCCGTTACGAATAATATTATAATCTTTTGTTTTAATTATTAATACTATTATGATTATGATTAGTACCATCATCAACACATAGTTGACATTGCTTATAATTTTGATTTAGTAACAGGGAATGGACATAATATTTGGGATGAATATAGCCAAGTAGGATCCGTTTGTCTTTTTAATGGAATTTTCTTTTCATTAACATGACACAAATTGTCAAATTTATATAGATATTGCTATTTTATCTGCTAAATATTGAAATGTTGAACAACAGATAATTTAATATTTTTAAATATTAAAGAAATACCAAGAAATATTTTACAAAGTACAAATTTCTTGAGAAGCTTTATGTGTCACAAATATTGTATAAATTAGCGTTTCTATTTCATAGATGTTATACTAATAAAATACAGTAAATGCAATTTTCATTGTTATTTTTATAAATGTATATATTCGGATATGTGTTTAAATTTATATACAAATAGCTATATGCTATTGTAACATTTACAAATTTTCAATTAATGTTTTGGCACTATGAAGTACAATTAGGTGGTTTTGATAGTGACGCATTCAATTAAAGACTAGGTTCATGCACCTACACCAAACAAACATATGTGAAAATTTATTGAAGAGTTATTATTATCATTTAAAAAAGTGTTCATTGGAATAAAATATTATCTCAATTTTATAGAATTCTTTAAAATAATGTAATTTATGATAAATTAGGAATTTCGCTAAATTAAGAAAGAAAACAATTTGAAATCCAACAGGCTTACAAATATTTATGTACTCTTAAAAAAATTATATAAAATCGTGATTTAACTCGAATTTATTTTGACAAAGTAAATTAGTGAAATGTTCTTACAAATTTTTTTTTTAATAAAGTAGAAAAACGGAGTTGACATAATAAGTGAGAAATTAAATAAAAATAAAAAAAAGGAATAAAGATGAAAAGGGAAAGGTTATGGTGGTGGATAATTTCTCCATGGGTCCGAATCGGCGGCGGCTGCGTTTTCACAGAGATGAGTGAATATTTCTGCATGAATTGACTGAGGAAGTAGAAAGTGAAGAAGATAAAACTGGGAGAGAGAGAGAGAGAGAGAGAGAGAGAGTTGGTTCAAAGAAAGGACGGAGAAAAGTTAAAGATAGTTGTGCACGAGAGAGAGAGAGTATTGGGTCCTTTCATTCCATTTCTTATTCTATTTCTTTATTGCTTCTATTTGTTTTTTCAATTCTTCTGCCGTAGATCTCTCCTTACTACTTTAATTTTCGCCTGAGTTATTGGGAATTAGTCTATCCAATCATGTGTTGTCGTTGAAATTCTGTCCATTTTTCGTAATTTGTGATCTTGAGAAAGAAGAAGAAGGAGCTGGAATCTGAAGATCAGCTTCAAGGTTGGGCATCAACTAGTTGTACATGAGAGGGTTATTGAAGCTGAGCTTTTGGGGATGAAATTTGTTGACTTATAAAGGTGCCCTTTTTACCATTTTTTTTCTCTATTAATTTGATATTAGTTTGTAGGGTAATTGATTATTTCTTGAGCTGATGATTTATGGAGTGATTAGACTCTGAAGCTCGCTCTTAATTACTGTGAAAAGATTAAACTTTTAGCAATAATATGGTATAGCTATTGAAGAAAGATGATTGTTTTACCAATGTTTTCTTTTTTGAATATATGTTTTTGGATTTTATTTATTTTTGTTCTCCTCCATCCTTCGATTTTCTTGTGGTTAAGATTAAACTTTTAGCAATAATATGGTGTAGCTATTGAAGAAAGATGATTGTTTTACCAATGTTTTCTTTTTTGAATATATGTTTTTGGATTTTATTTATTTTTGTTCTCCTCCATCCTTCGATTTTCTTGTGGTTTTGTGTTGAAACAGTCTTCTCTACTTTTTGAAGAAAAAAACTCATAATTCTCCCTAGAGCAATTTGTTATGAGCGGCCTCAAGAAAAGGGGGAAAACATAAAAGTTGTTCTGAGAAAGCCTTATATTCCAAGATTTCCTATTTTCAATGTTCAGGTGTTTTTCTATTTTCTGGGTAACCACAAACTCTTTATCTTGGAGTGATGGAGGAGGCAGGTGCCCAAGTAGTTGCTCCTGTGGTCATGCACCAGCATCTGGCCGCAAGATATTGTGATTCATATTCGATGGCTAAGAAACGTGCTCTACCTTTTCATTCCTCGAGCTTTCTGCAGCAGAACGCTTCTGATAACTGGAATCCTAAGTCCTGGAATTGGGACAGTGCGAGGTTTGTTGCCAAACCATTGCAATGTGACGGTATCCAAGTGGGAAGGGGTGAAGAGGTTCAGCCAGTCTTGCCAGGGAGAAACGAAGCACATAATAGTGCTTCATATTCTAGAAAGTCTGCTCGTGCTGGAGAAGATGTTGAAAATCTTCTAGTGAAACTTGGAAATGGAGATGGGAGTGGTAGCAGAGGTAACAATGGCGGTGTTAATGTGGTAGAGCCACAACCTGTGTCTAGGCCCAACAAAAGAGTAAGATCTGGATCACCTGGTGGTTCTAACTATCCCGTGTGTCAAGTGGATAATTGTAATGAAGATCTGTCGACTGCCAAGGACTATCACCGGAGGCACAAGGTGTGTGAGGTTCACAGTAAAGCCGGTAACACTTTAGTGGGGAAACAACCACAAAGGTTCTGCCAGCAGTGCAGCAGGTTAGTATGTTCTGTTCTATTATTTTAGGGTTTCTACTCTTTTACATCAGGTTGGTATATTCAATTGCCATGGTAAGATAATATTGTCTCTGGGTTTGCCACAAGTCACTTGTGCATCATTGTGGGCTTGCAGCGAGCAGTTATATCTGATTTGATTTTAATTAGAAAACAGTAACCACATTTGAAGGTGGTCATATAAAAAAAAATGCACCATACACAACTAATTTGAACCCTATGACTGTAATTCGATAGGGTTAAGAAAATTATTATTAGCATGATACATAAAATTATGTAATTATTAAGATCATTGTTGTTCTTTATAAGTTCTCTAAGCATTAGCTATGTTATATTCATGAATAAATTCAAAACTCTGCTTATGAAGATGTGAAGTTAATTATAATTGGTTACAATCATAATTTCATATTTTCAATTTGATAGTAAAAACTGACAAAAATTTAGTTTTGATGTATGCTAATAAAAGTAGTGTTTAAAACAGGAGCATATGTATGTTAAAAACAATATATTAGAAAGACAAAGCATTCAATAATACATGGCTTAACAAATTGCGCTAACTTCTATGATTGTCCAAAAATCTAGTACAGTTTTTACCTTTTGACAGTCTCTGCTGCAGTATTTCTCTCTTGGTATGGAATAACATATGCATTAGAAATATACCTACTTCACCAAGTTTCGATGAGTTATTGGAATTTTCTCATACCTTGAATTGAATTTTACATGATAAAAATTATTCTATTTGAATAACTAGAAGCCAAGACGGCCATGTTTACTATTAAAGTCAATAGAAATTGGCCCTCTCTAGCATTTTCTTTATTTTTTGTGTGCCCTAATGTGATTGTGATCTTTGTTTCAACCTTCATGTACCTTCTTGTTCTTTTGTTTGCTAATATAACTGATCAAAACATTTCAAGTAAAACATAGTTCTTACTTGATAGATAGGGCTTTAATTGATTGTTTGATGCTAAGTTTGGTTTTGTGTGTGATGTGATGAGTTATTCGTAGTAGCAGTAATAAAGAATAGATATCGTTGTGGAATCATGAAGTAGTGGATGATGATTCTCTTTATTAACCATCCATACATGCTATTTTCACCTATTTTCCTTAGTATGGGATGTCTATCTCAAACAAGAGAATATGAACTTTTTGTACTTATACATGAAGATTCCATTTATTAATCCTCATGTCGACCCTGTACTTAGCATGAATTGGTCCTATTTTGTCAGGTTCCACCCTCTTTCAGAATTTGACGAAGGAAAGAGAAGTTGTAGGCGCAGACTTGCTGGGCATAACAGGAGGAGGAGGAAAACTCAGCCTGAAGATACCACTCCACAGGTGGTACTTCCTGGTATCCATGACAACAATGTCAGTAAAAATGACATCATCAATATATTGGCAGCGCTAACTCGTCCACAAGGTACAAAACTAGCTAATTAATTGTTTAAGCCACTACCAGTAGAAAGTATTCAAATGTTTTTGCTAATCGAAAATGATTTCTAGCTGGTATGTTGTCCTTGTTTACATTATGCAAATATTAGTGGTAGATTAAACCAGTTTTTCCCAAAATTAAAGAGTGAGATAATATGCAACTTCAAAAGGTCTGTGATATGCAAACTCAAACATGAGTTATCTACCTTTTCCTCTTCACATATGCACATTCTACATCTTCCTAATTGCTATTTTTTGGTAATATTAGGGAACACTGTGGAAAATTTCCCACCGATACCCGACAAAGATCAGATCATACAAATTCTGAGTAAAATAAATTCATTGCCGTTGCCAGAAAACTTAGCAGCCAAGCTGGATGAGAGTAATCTAAAACATGTAGCCTCTGAAAACCAGAACCAAATCGCTTCTTCCACATCAACTAGGGACCTGCTTGCTGTTCTTTCAGCAACTCCAGGGGCTCCCTCTTCGGACACATGGGAAATTCAATCTCCACCGAGCACTGAAGGAAGTGACTCTGAAAAAAGTAAGTCACTTTGTGTTGACCAAGGTGCATGTCTTAATATGCATGGAGGACCAATGACAGAATATCAGGGGACCTCGCCAAGTCTATCTTTGCAGCTGTTTAGTCCCTCACCTGAAGATTATAGGTCAACGAAATTGCCATCAGATATAAATTTTCCTTCGTCTGGGAGCAGTTATCCATCGGAAGAGAGATCACCTCTATCGTCACCACCTGTTGAACATAATCTCTTCCCAATGCAGACTTCAAGAGGAAAACTGAAGGATGACCATCTGTCAAATAGTGAAGGTGAAATTGCATTTGTAGAAGCAGCGATGACCAATGGGTGCGGTACATCACTTCAGCTTTTCGGAGGTTCAATTGGAGCTACTGAAAATGTTTCAATTCATAGTTCTCCATTCCGAGTTGGATATACATCGTCTTCTGGGTCTGATTATTCACCATCCAGTCAGAATTCTGATACTCAGGTAGTACTTCTGCATCATATTACTGCAGTATATGAGCACATTGTAAAATGGATATTATGTATCCTAGTTTCCGTTGGATAGTTTGAATAAATTTGACTTATTTTTTGCTCCTAGGATCGTACTGGTCGTATAATTTTCAAATTGTTTGACAAGGATCCCAGCCATTTGCCTGGGTCACTACGTACTCAGGTCAGTGTTGATATCATTGCTTTGTATTCTTTTTGCTTCTCCGGGTTAATTACTGAGGTTGATCCTATTTTCTTTTCCCAGATATTCAATTGGCTTTCTAACAGTCCATCAGAAATGGAAAGTTTCATCAGGCCTGGTTGTGTAGTTCTATCCCTGTATTTGTCAATGCCATCTTTTGCCTGGGATCAAGTGAGTGCTCTTCCATACAATTACTCTTTGCTTCTATATTTTTTGATTCACTGTCTTATTTGCCTTTTCTGTCTTTTGCAGCTTGAGCAAAACCTTCTTAGATATGTGAATTCTTTAGTCCGAGATATTGATGTTGACTTTTGGGGTAATGGGAGATTTTTGGTTCATACGAACAAACAAATGGCTTCCCATAAAAAGGGTAAGAACTGCTGTGTTTGTTATTAATAATCTGTGGGTCATTTATTGATGACGTTGCTCTTTTTCCAAACCTCATGGTGTTTCCTAAGAAGTGTATTGAATAATCACGTTTTGAATTCTATGAATGCATCCACTTCTTAAGATTCCTTTTTGTACTTTCTAATCTCCTTCAATGTAATTGATCTTCAGGAAAGGTTCATCTCTGCAAATCTTGGAGAGATTGGGTTACACCATACCTGATCTCTGTCTCACCTGTGGCAGTTGTTGGTGGACAAGAGACCTCTCTTCTGTTGAGGGGAAGAAATTTGAAAGCTCCAGGCACCAGGTATGCCCTTGCCTTGATATTTTAAGCAAAGCAAACTCTTCCATGCCGTTGGTTTATTATTGAGGAAAACTTCTTTGTTTATCACATAGGATACATTGCACACATGCAACCGGCTATAACATAAGGGAAGTAAATTCATCGTCGTGCCAAAAGACTGCATATGATGAGGTTGTCCTGGATAACTTTAAGGTCAATGGGGCGGCATCTGGTGTACTTGGTCGTTGTTTCATTGAGGTAGAACTTCATCGAACTATAAACTTTGAAATTTTGTGTGAATTTTGGAGCTTTGATATATTTTCTCTATTCACAGGTTGAAAGTAGTTTTAGAGGGGCTAGTTTTCCAGTAATTATAGCAGATAGCACCATCTGCCAAGAATTGAGACTCCTTGAGCCTGAGATAAATGGAACTACTGAAGTATGCCATGGTATTCCAACTGATTATATTCAGAAAACAGGGTCGCCAAAGTCCAGGGAAGAAGTCTTGCGTTTTTTCGATGAACTTGGATGGTTGTTTCAAAGAAAGTATAACTCATGCTTGTTTGAGATCCCAGACTATAGGCTTGCTCGGTTCAAATTTCTTTTCGTGTTCACCGTTGAGCGTGACTTCTGTGCATTAGTCAAAACGCTCCTGGACATTTTGTTAGAACTAAATTTGGGTAGAAAAGGATTAGAGAAGGAGTCTCTTGACATGCTATCAGAAATTCACCTCTTGAACAGGGCTGTCAAAAGGAAGTCTCGGAAAATGGTTGACTTGCTAATTCATTACTCTATCATTGATTCTACTGACTCCTCTGAGAAATTTATTTTTGTTCCCAACATGGATGGACCTGGTGGTGTCACACCTTTACATTTGGCTGCTAGCACATCATCTTCAGATGATATTATTGATGCTCTTACAAGTGATCCACAGGAGGTAACCTTTTCCCATTATAGATTTGCCTCTGAAGTTTCATAAATTTTGTGTTATTAACTCGTCTTCCTTTCTTTGTCTAGGTTGGGTTGCACAGTTGGAATTCAGTTCTTGATGCAAATGGGCTTTCTCCATATGCATATGCCGTGATGAGGAATAATCATTCATACAACACACTTGTTGCCTGGAAGCTTGGCGATCGGAGAAATGGTCAAGTCTCTGTATCAATTGAAGATGAGATTAAGGTGGAGGTAGATAAGGACAGAAAGACTCCATTCCACATCAATCAAGGGCAAAAATCTTGTTCGAGATGTGCAACAGTTGCAGCAGTTGGATACAGCAAAAGGTTTCCAGGTGCGAAAGGATTACTTCAGCGTCCATACATCCATTCGATGCTTCTCGTTGCTGCTGTTTGTGTTTGTGTCTGTTTGTTCTTAAGAGGACACCCCTATGTTGGTTGTGTTTCCCCATTTGCGTGGGAGAACTTGGGCTACGGAACAATTTAACTATTACATGAAGAGTGTTCTTCAAGATGGAGGGTGACACCTTCCTAACTTCTTAATGAAAGTCCTTTGAAATTCAAAGAGTGAAAAGTTATAGAAGAAAAGTGTTGGTTTGGTTGGAAACTCCAAGAATTTACAGTTTGGTCTTTATCGATCCATTGACCTTGAAGAGTAACTTGGATCTTTTTGGACGCGCAATACTGGTCTGATATTAGTAACCTACTTCAAAAACCTGATTGGTTGAGGCCAATATATGGATTTAAGCGAAGTAAGCTTATATCCATGAATGGTTGTTGATTTCAGATTATTATCGCGGTCATTCGTGTGACCAGTTATGCTAGCTAGGGTTAAGTAATTACTCACTCATCTATTTTGTTACTGTAAAAAATAGGTCTTCAAACATTACATTATAGATAGTTGAAGAGATACATATATATATGCAATAAGAGAATATAGGCTGTTTATTTTGGTATTAGCTGAAAGTTTCCTGTGTTATGTACTGTCCTGTTTACTGATCAATTCTTGTATAAATTCTACTGTATATTTTATTCTTGCAATAATTTGAGTTAAAGAGATATCTTGTTACTCTCATACACACATGTAAGCAGGATAATGGACAAATTCATTTCATCAAAAGTGCCAATGAACATATTACAGAGCCCAAATTTTGGTTGATACATTACATGATTTTAGTTGATACAATATGTATATTTCAGATTAATCAATGGATTGCAGGCAAATAATATTGTCATTCTTGTATTCTTCTTCTGCTAATGCACCTACCTCTTGCAATATTCTGAACGAGGGCCTCTCCCATTCCTTCTCCAATGCCCTCGATGAGGCCTCCGATGAACTCAATGACCACCTGAGAAGCCAGTCGAGCTGCAGTTCCCAGGGCACTCGGCTTCTCAGGCGGGGGTATCCCTATCCCATTTGCTTGGAGGCCATTAATGGAGCTCTTAGCACATACTGCATGAAGATGGTACTCACACACTGTGCAACGATACATTCTCCCCGATCTTCTCTTGTTGCACGCCCCACAGTTGGTTGCATTGGAAGCACCTGTATTTACTGCCGGCAACAATCTTATGAGATGAGGGTGGGCCGGAAAGATGATCTCAGCAGAGAGCAAGGCACAGCAAGGGTGAATCTGGAAATTGCAGGCTCTGCATCTGAAGCTAAATCCTCTTGTGGATTTCCCACAAACATCACACCTTGGCCAAGAAATTCCACCCGTTTTGGGCTTAGAGTGGAAGACAAGCTGGTGTTGTCCGTGAAAAGGATGGTTCTTTAAGACGGGCGGGGAGAAGGCGCAGAACTCATGCAGCTGGAACTCACACTGCTGACATGCAAATCTCTTACCAGCACCATACTCCTTGCACCCTGAGCAGGTGAAGAGTTCAGACACAGTTACTTCTGCTAGGGGGTGTTTGGAGTGAGTGTAGTGTGTGATCTCTTCTCCAGCAATGGATTGAGGTGATGCTGGAAATTCCATTGAGGAAGAAGATCTTTTCATAGCTAAAGATGTCTGGGATTTCATGGAAGATTTTCTTCTCATCTTTTTTACACAAGTGATGATGGTTGGATTTGGCAATGGGGGAATGTTATATATGCTTCATGTCAAATAAAGTGATCACTTTCTTAGCAATACTTGCAAAAGATGTATGGTGCATGGTGCTAAGTACGCTACAAAGATATGCCTTCCTTGCAAAATTTGTACACCCAATTAAGCATTTTGTGTACAATAGCTTTGCACCTCATGAAGTTGCAATACTTTAGATCACTACTTGTGCAGGTGTTGTAAAACATGTAGTATGAATTAAAAGTAGTGGAATACGAGACAAAATAGACTGATAGATATGAATCGTAATAGATTAATTTAGATACGACATTAATTATTAACAACTTACGTAGATTATTGGATATGAGCTTTCCCTGACAATCTCTTGTTGGGGAAACAATAGAAAGTGATGGGGTCCAAAGATGCCTATGTTTGATTCTCTTACATAGGTTGTCATCTGCAAAACAAGAGGAGTTAGTGTCCAAAAGCACATGCAAGAAGAAATTATAGACACATGTGCTCCAAAGTCAAGGTTTATCTTTTTGCTTTAAGAAGTTAATTGGAATGTAACCAATGAGAATTAGTAAAATTTCGTGTTTAGTATCCTTGTAATTAACTAAGGATAGAAAAGGATCCAAATCATCAAGGAGGGTTCTTATTCGATTGTAAGTGGAAGCCCAAAGAGAAATTTTTGCAGCCTTTTTATGTGGTGTTTAAAGAAAAGCCAAGATTCATCAGCATCAAAGTGGGACTTTTGGGTCATTTCTACTACTCGTTTTCATCTTTTATCTTGATACTTTTATTATGTAAGTCTACATTCCAGATGTCATCCAAAATATACGATCTCATTTCCAATTTTTGACTCTAATTTTTCTCTAAAGCAATCTACACAGTAAAACCCATTCAATGATAGTATGAACCTAAATATATTTTCTACTATTCCATCTTTGAAATTAAACTCCAAAATTGATTCTCCAGTCCCACCGTTGTGACTTCTCTCTTCGATCACATTATGATCAAAAAATAATCTTCTTTCTATATAAAAAAGGAATAATTTATTCTTCAAGCATATTTGAATTATTATCAAACTGTAACAATTCATTATATACATCAGGTGCACGAATCTTAAATTCGTGCAATTGGGTAAATTTGATTTGGGGTTGAATTTCACGCGACCCACCCACACTTGAGTCCACTTGAGTCCCGCGCGCTTAACTTTTCCGTTATATTTACGTAACTTTTATATTATGTTAGTTTAACTTTTATATTATATTACAAACATATAATATATTTTAAATATTTATGTTATAATATTATAATCAACCCAGATCGGTAATCAAACCGGCTTAAGCAACGGTTCAAGGTTCAATCGATTGGACCAGTTCAACCAGAAGGTTCAACCGTTTAGATGAAGTTTTAATAGTTTTTTTAATAAAATTTTGTCATATTATGTAATATTTTATAAAGTTGTAGATGATGATGATGATAAAAATAGTAATAATAATAATAATACAAAAAAAATCTTATTAGTAATAGTGATAATAATAATGAAAAATTCAAGTTCTTTGTTAATAGAATTTACATTATTATTTAAAATAATACAACACATAAAATTGCATATATATATATATATATATATATATATATAATGGAACATCAAAATTATAGCTCCTCAATTTTTTAAAAACTAAGAAAACTCATTAAGATTATTTATCAAAATTCTCTGAAAAGATGAATATGTTTTTAATCTCTTATAACATATTTAGAATATAATATTAGGAAGGTGTTGGATATTGAAAAAAGGAAAAGAAAACAAAGAAAGTATGAGAGGTTTAAAATATATAAGTTTTGTATTTAAAGTTGTTTTGCATTAAAAAAATACTAAAAAAAACTAGGAGGGGTTGTGGTATAAAGTTGAGAGTTTTGTCCCACATTGATACCCAACTAATGAAATCACCCATTATAAATATTGCAAATTTATAAGTTTGCCTCACATTTGTTGGAATTAAAGTAGTATTGAGGTCATGCATTACAAATAATGCTTAGTGCTTAGAAGAATTATCCAATGTTTTTTCTAGTTGAAAAAATATAAAAAAAATTTGTATTTTATAAAAAAGTTAAAAATTTTAAATTTTCAATTTGATCGATTTTATTATCGATTTTGACTGGTTTAATCGATTTTAAGCGGTGAAGCCGCAAACTGATTTTTCATGTGTAAAGGAACTGGACTCATGATCGGTTCACGGTTGAATCGGCAGACCCGCAGACCGATCAATCTGATACCATAAATAGTAATTATAATTTTTATGTTTATAATAATTTAACATTTATATTATAATAATATAATTTTTTTTAAGTTAACATTTCGAATATAACTTAAAGGTATAACTATATTACATGAATTTTTATGTACAAAGAAAAATATAAGTAATATCACTTAAATGTATGATATTTGTACATAAATATTATATTAATATAACATAAATATTAAATTATTAATAACATAAATATATAATTGTATTATATGAATTTTTATATTGAAAAAAGTATAGTAATATAATATAAATATTATATTAATATAATATAAAGGTTACCCTATATTGATTGAATGCGGATTCGGGTGGGATTATATCATAGAATTGGCTATTCTTATTTATAACTAAGTTTAGTTTGGCTTTCAATTGAATCTAAGTTTGAAAGAGTTTAAATTAAAAAAAAATATTAATCAACCTTAATATTTTCACTTTATTTTATTTTTTTTACCCATCGAACTCAAATTCCAAAACTAGTCAAATATAAAAGTATATTGAAATTAAGGTAGTGTTTGTATGCACTAAATGCATGGGTCATAATCTATATAGATCGGGTCGGGTCGGGTCCGGTTTAATCCGGATCCGCACCCAATTTTTTTTTTAATTTATATTATAAGCTTTATATTGTAATAATATAACCTTTATATATAGATTTCATAATCTTTTCAATGCATAACTTATATTTTTTTACTATAAAAATTCATGTAATATAGCCAAAATTTTTATGTTGTAATAATGTAACCTTTATGTTGTAATAGTATAATCTTTATGTATAGAATTAATAACTTTTTCAATGAATAACTTATATTTTTTTCACTATAAAAATTTAATATAGCCGAAACCTTTATATTGTAATGATATAATCTTTATGTTGTAATAATATAACTTTTATGTACAAATTTCATAATTTTTTAATTGAATAACTTATACTTTTTTCACTACCAGCACTGTAAAAGATTATGTGCATATAACTAAAAGGTTATAAGGATAGAACTAAAATGTTACTTTCGCTAAATTAAAAAGTTATGTCAATATAATAGTAGAATTAAGAATTGGATTAGGGTTTGGACACGTGGAGACGCATATAGGCGCATGAGGTGTATGTGAAACGTGTGAAATGCATTTTCGAGTCAAGTCAATCCAATTGAAGCCCCAATTATTCAAACTTTTGATCATCTATTTATGTTGGACCGGTTAAGTTAAAATGGGCCTATTGGACTTTCAGCTTTCTCAGTTCATCGCTTTAACACTTTAATAGGCTCTTCTTTTCTTGATTGGTTTACTCAAATCAAAGGATTTGGGCTTTCCACATTATCTGACATTTTTTATTCTATAATATTTATGTTTTTATAGAAGTGTAGAATTCTCTTGTGAGATTGATGTTTCTAAGAGAGAGAATGAGTGCAGGGAGAGAGTGGGCCCTAATACATTTTTTTTATAGCAAAAACTTATATGCCTTGATATTAATTATATATTTATATGGTATTTTTATATAATTAAAATATATCAATTATATATTTATATTATATTAATTATTTATTTATAAAATATTTACTTGTATAATTGAAATATTAATTTAAAATATTATTTGTTTCATATAAACATATTAATAATATTATTTAAGGTATTAGAATTGGGATTGAAATACACAAAAAAACACATAAACCCTGCTATATTTTTAACTTTTCTATTGTATTATATTATTATATTAATTACACAATGCGTCAGAATTGTTGGGGTGTCCTTAGGCCAATTTCAATTTTCTAATTACAAAATAAGTTAATTATCATCTATAAAATATAAATTAATTTATAAAATTTAGTTTGGATTATAGACGGTGGAATAACGTTACATAAAACTACAGTATAAAAGTTTTTGTCAAAAATTTAATTATTATGGGATGCAATGATTTCACTTTGTTTTAAAATAGAACCAAATGTAGCTTACATTCGGACTTCAAATTAATTTTGTAAATTTAAAGAAGTAGTGACGAAAACTAAATAATAAAGAAGCTCATTAGCAATCAATTATCATATAATAACATATGTAATATGATTAGTCTAAAAGATCTAAATGTTAGATTTAATAGGAGAGGTGTAGGTGTCCCTGGAGTTGTACGGTGCACACGTACACCTTATCCATCTACTATCATACACCAATTAATTTTTAATTTATTACTTTCTTTAATTAGAAAACTCATTTCTACGATTAGTCAACATAAACTAGATGAGAAATGCCTCAAATTATCATTTTTTTATATTTTGGCTTTAATTATCACAAAATATAAAAGATAGTCCATATTTATTATATTTGTTATAATTTAAGTCTCATATATCATATTTTTGAATAAGTTAAACATAATGATAATACATGTCTTCACTTCAATCAATTAAATAATAATAAAATAATTAATGTTACAATATCAATTTTTTTTATTAATTTCGTGTAAGAAAAAAAATAAAAATAAAAAATCTTTTAATTTTAATTTTAATTTTTTTATTTTTTTTACTTACACGAAATCGTGTAAGAAAAAAAATTTAAAATTTTATTTTATTTTTTTCTTACACGAAATTAATGAAAAAATATTGATACTGTAACATTTTCATGTAACAATTGATAGTGTGTGCATTAATTATTTTATTATTATTTAATTGATTGAAGTGAATTCATGTTCCATCATTGTATTTGACATATTAAAAAATATGGTGTATGGAGCCTAAATTATAATAAATGTGGTAAATGTGAACTACCTTTTATATTTTGTGGTAATTGGGGTCAAAAAATAGAGAAAATTGGTAATTTGGGGTCATTTTCTCTAAACTAGATCCTTCATTTTAAATCACAAAAACTTTTATGTAATTGGTGCACAAATCTAGAATTCATGCAACTGATCTGACCCGATTCACGCGTCATTCCACACACCTTACACTCACGCGTACTTGTTCGTACGCGCCTGGGTGGGTGTGCTCAACCCCACCCAAATTCCCCCTAAATGTTATATATTTATGTTATGTTAAATATACATTTATGTTATGTTAGTCATATTTTTGGAGCTTTTATGTTATGTTAAACATACATTTATGATTTTATGTTATATTAAATATATTTTTATGGTTTTATGTTATGTTAAGCATACCTTTAAAGTTTTTATGTTATGTTAAGTATACATTTATGTTATGTTAAATATACATTTATGTTATGTTAGTCATATCTTTTAATTATATTAGTTGTACTTTTATGTATTATATAAAAATATAACTAATATTACTTAAAGGTATGCGTAATATTACATAAATGTATATATGTACAAATTATGATTTTTTTTTTGTTGAAATTAAGATTTTTTGGTTGAAATTAGGGTTTTTTTTTGTCAAAATTAAGATTTTTTTTAGTTAAAGTATTATATAAAGATATGTTTAACACAATATAAAAGTATGCTTAAGATAATATAAATGTATGATTAACACAATATAAAAAATCAGGATAAAAAAATGAGCGGATTCGGGTCGGATTCGACTCGATCCGATTGCACATAAGTGCAGCTCATTTTAAATATATGTTTCATATTTTATGTCACGTTTATGTAATCTTTAGATTAACCGATAAATATAGCTCTTATTTTTGAAAAAATAGATCAAAAATTTATTATATTAGAGATATTATTCTATAATTTGAGAATAAAATTCTGACCAATCATAATTGATTGATCAGGATCAGCTGAGCCCAATTAACATTGTAGGTTTCTGAGCTCAATTTTAATTTTTTTTGATTTCTCATTTGATTTATATTGTTGTTTGACTCTACATTTGTATGACTTTACCTATTAACAAAGCATATAATCGTACTGTCGTGACGCGATAAAATTAATTAATTTCATTTCTAATCTTGTTAATTAGTAGTTAAGGTAAGTTGGGATCGATTCCATAAGGAGTGTGAAATTAATTATATCACTTGTATCCAATTCAATAAAATCATAAATAATGAGAGATTTCAGATTAATTAACTTTCACTAAATAAACTAAAAATCTAAAAAATAATTAAATAATGAGAATTCGATATAAAAGAATATTTCAGTAAACAATTCAGTTATCCCCCCATTATCAATTATTTCTTAATCAATGTAACATCTCTCTCAAATTGAAATTATCACCTCTAATCTAACAACAAACTCTATTAGAGATTAGTTAAATTAGATTAAGATCGCTGATTAGTCCTATTCAATTGAATAACCTAGAATAAGCTCTCTAAATTTAATTCATTGAATACATTAATCATTAAAACGCTAGGATGAACTAGACCTCAAATATATAAGCTTAATTTGGTAACCCTAGGATTATGCTACCTAAAGATGCTCTAATTTACTACTAATGAAAAATAAATCACAACACTTAGGATTCATGATTTAAGATTTTAGTAATCAATTATCAACACTTGAAAACGATATTCACAGATAGCATAATCAATTTCAATCAAATATCGAGGAAAAATTACGAGATTAATTAAAAAATAAAAAATAAACGGGTTGAAACATTCCTACTAACCGGAATTACGGACTTAGCCGAGCATTCTCAAAATCGAAATAATAAAAGCAATTGGAAAATCCATCGAACTAACTAATAAAATATCTGCGTGAATAGTGTTGCGTGAATAGTGACATGAATAGTGTTCTGTGGTGGAAGATGAGTGACATGAATATTGTTCTGTGGTGGAAGATGATCTTCAATTGCGTGATTCGGAGGCTTTAAATAGATATCGGATATTTCCTTGCCATATTTCCTTTCTTTAGGAAATAGACTCATTCTCCTTCTAGACTTAGGAGTTATCTTTCTTTACTCCAAATTTTTACTTCTAATCCAAATCCTTGATATCTTTATTTTGAAAACTCTCCAAACTACCTAAAATAGATAAGAAAATAATATATAAAGTATTTGGAAATACAAAACACATAGATGTAGAAAACCGATTCATTTAATATAATAAAAGATTATAAAATCTTACATTAATTCACAATAAAATGCATTAATTTTCTACCTATCACCATATATAAGTTAATGAGAAAGTATCACTTTGTATGAAAATTATATCAAAAATTTATTAATTTCATGTCGCTAAATTATATCAATAAAACGCTCTCTTACGAGTTTTATATTAACTGGGTGATGAAAACTTTATATTTCATAGTGTTGTGAAAATGTAGCAAGAAAACATTGAGAACAAGTTGCAGAAAGATAAGAGAAAAAAGAAAATAAAAGAAAAGTTAAAATAAAAAAAGAAATAGAGCCAAAAATAAAAAAAGAAATAGAGCCCTTACATTTTTTCTTTTTTCTTTTTTTCTTTTGATAATTATCGAATGGGTTCGTACATTTCGGATAAGCATTTGCCGTTGCTACTCTAGGCGGCGCCTCATTTGGCTTACTTTTCTCTGATTAAATGACATGGCAATGCCAAAGGCAATTGCTACTATGGATAGAATTTCTATTCTTCATCTTAATATTTCAATATAATATAATAATTATACATCATCTATATTAAATATATCGACATGACTACTTATACACTATATGCATATTATTAAAAAATATGAAACAAATTAAAACATAAGAGAGTGGATTGATGATATGAATAATGGAATGAGATTCATGCATCTCTAGCAATGGCTACAAACAAAATAATCCATAATTGACAACGACTTGACTTAAGGTCGAGGCCTTTCACCATTTGTATTTTATGTTGTGTTTTTATATTATGTTATTTTTGAATATTGGTTTTAATGGATTTCAAAATAATATAAAACGTCAAATTCATTAGATATATAATAAATCACATAATAATCAACAATGAATTCAAATTAGAATTATGACTCCCCGTCAAAATAGATATATAGAATAACATAAATTCTTTTGTACATCAAATGTGTATATATAGATCAAAATTTCATACAATCAGGATTAATCTTATCTGAATCCGTGACTTTTTATTATTATTGACTTTTATGTTATAAATGTGTAACTTTATAATTTATTAATATGAACTTTATATACAAATAACCTGATTTTTATGTACTCTAACTTAGAAGAAAAAAGAAAATTTTTAACACAATTTGTACATATATATCTTTATCTGATATTCATCAGCTTCCAATTCTTTGTGTCGTTGATGTCTAAGAACTCTATTAAATCGTGTGATAAAATCCGTCAATGATTTTTGACCGAAATATATCTTTTGAAAAAAGAATGACAACTCTCAACTCTTTGACTACTAAAAACTCCAGCACTAAATATATGTTTAACATAAACAGGAAATCATTTACTACGCAACTCATATATGTGGTTGAGCCATTCATTATTTTTCAGAGTGGAATATGTTACCATTTACTACGCAACTCATATATGTGGTTAAGCCATTCACTATTTTTCAGCGTGGAATATGTCATGATCTCCATCCAGTAAATTCGGAGTTCATAACTACATCATTCAAACGGTAATAATCATCTCGATTTTTCACCACATTAATCTTTTTTGAGAATTTATTAAGAATATGCCAAATATCGGTAATAATCATCTCGATTTGTCACCACATTAATCTTTTTTGAGAATTTATTAAGAATATGCCAAATACAATACCGATACAGGGTGGTTGGAAACACTTGTGCAATTGCTTTGATCATTATAGGATCTTGGTCTGTAACAATAACAAAATGATGACTATCTGGCATAGCCTGAAGCCATTTATTAAATAACCAAATAAATGAATCTGCTTTCTCATTACTTAAAAATCCACATCCAAGTATGATTGTTTGGCAATGATGGTTGATCCCGGTTACCGGAGCAAAAATCATGCTATATTTATTTGTGTGACTTGGATGTTTGTCCATGATTGTTGATCCGATTATTGGAGCAAAAATCATGTTATACTTATTTGTGTTATATATTGTATCAAATATTATAACATCACCAAAGTAATTGTAAGACCTTCTCGCTATAGCATCTTTATGAGTTTGTTCTCCATGTCTAGTTCAAAGTCGAAGAAAAATGAAGGATTTTTCTCTTTCTCTAATCAGAAAGACTCAAATAATGTTTCGGCGTTCATTCCTTTTTATTCCTATTGTAAATGTCTTCTATAATTTCTAATGTCTCGTTCAATACATCCAACATGTTCTGGATCACCAGATTCAATTTTCATCAATCTCAATAGTTGGCATGTTGGTATATTTGCTTCAGATAATTGTTCAGTCAACGCTTTCTTTGCCATCAACACATGACAAGGTCGTCGACACATGACGATGCGACCTCAACATGTATACCTTCAATTTTCATCAATCTCAATAGTTGGCATATTGATATATTTGCTTCAGATAATTGTTCAGTCAACGCTTTCTTTGCCATCAACACATGACAAGGTCGTCGACACATGACGATGCGACCTCAACATGTATACCTTTCTTGGAGTTGTAAGTCCATGATTGTGATTCTCAATAAATATACTCACGGCCCAATTTGGTCCAGTTTCTCTCTTTGCAATTGCTAACTTAGCTTTGCAACCAACTCGATCTATTCCCTATTTGATTCATTTTTTTAACCTTCCTTACAACATACAAATGATTTTCATATTATTTCACATGTCTCCTTTTTTCTTTTACTGTTGTGCAATCTTGTACTAAATCCTATTTTCTTTACATAAACATTATAAAATTCAAATGTGTCTTCGATTGTGAGAAATTCCTGTCCAATTTTAACTTTATGTTCCTCCAAAACTTGCGGGATAAATAGATTATTTGGAGAATCTTATTCCATACAAAATCAAATTAGTTAATGCTGAAAATCTTAAAATTTCAACTAATTGCTCACCTAAATTAATAGATAACATAAAAAAAATGATAATGAAATTTAGAAAAAATATTGACGAAAGTTCTCAGGGACGATGAGAGAGAAAGTCCCACCTTTAAAAGGTGTAGATGGTGGGGTGCATGAGAATTGGGAAGAAGTGTATGATTGATGTGTGAGATAAAAATATTTGAGATAAAAATTGATAAGAAAATCCCTATGTGAAGTGGTAGCGTGAAAAAATGATTTTGTGCATAATATAAAATATAAAAAATTTAAAAAAGGAATTTGAGATAAGAATTGATAAGAAAAAATCCATATGTGAAGTGGTAGCGTGAAAAAATGATTCTGTGTATAATATAAAATACAAAAAATTAAAAAAATGAATCTTAAAAAAATACGCACGGTGCGTATTAGCGTGAAAAAATGATTTTGTATATAATATAAAATATAAAAAATTAAAAAAAGGAATCTTAAAAAAGTATGCACGGTGCGCATTCTTCAGGTGCATGTCTGATTAAAACTGTATATATATATATATATATATATATATATATATAACTTTCATGTTTCAATTTTATGATATATTTAACATCTTGTGTATTAATTAGTAATGTTTAAGGAAAATGCTAAAATGTTTACTGTAGATAATTTTTAATATGTTCACTGATGACATATAATGATCGCATCTTCATGTTATATGAAAAGTGAAATTAATAAATTTATTAAATTTTTAATATATCAATCATTAATATATAAATGGTGGATAAAATAGCAGGATTGTGTTGTTCAATATTAAGGTCTACATTTTTTTTTTCAAATATTATCAATCAGTCAACCAAAGATTCATATATAACTTTTCTCTATTCTATTATTTTATTTAGGTTACAATTAGTATTTTTAGATAAACTTCGTGGATATTATACATGATTAATTAATATTGATGGATACAATTGTCACTATGTTCGTCCACTAAATCATACACATAACTAAATTAGGAACCCGTGTAACTCACGGGCTTCTATTCTTTTTTTTTTTTTTCATATTATTTGTATGTTTTTATTTTATATTTTTTTGTTATATATATATTAATGAAAAAGTTAGTAGAAGATAATTTTATTTCTTAATTATATTAAAGTGTATAATGTTTAAATCACGAATTCAATATATTTTTGATAAAATAAATATAATTCTTATATGAATATATTAATTATAGTGAATTGAAAACAATATCGAGTTAAATTGTACTTCAATATACAAATAAAATAGTCAATTGCATAAAGAAAATCCAAAAGAATAAAAGATCAATGAAACACATTAATTATCTTTCAATTCGTTCAACAAACTAAACTAATGTCAAAGAACCAAATTACTCATATATATAGCTATATATATAATATATTTTTATATAGTCTTTTTTATAAATTAGATTAAAACAAAAAGAAAATATAGAGAAGTATTCTTATAAATATTATTGTTGACGAGAATCTTGAATCTATACTTCAACCCAATATTTTACATTTTACAATAAGAGTAAAAATATTTTTTTTTAATAAATATAGTAAAATTATTTTCCTATATTTTAATAGATTACTTATATACCCTACCCAATCCAAAGGATTCTTAACCGAATCTTTGTGCGATTGTTATTACTCTTTACTAGTTGGTTGAAAGTCGATACTTGAAAAATGAATTGTGAAATCTATTGATTTTGACAATAGTGGGTGTAACATTTAGAGAAAACTCATTTTTCTTACTTCATAAATCAATCAAATCCCTAGGATAATAAAAATAACTCATATTTATACTAACATAAACCTAAGATCCTAAAATATAAAATCAATCATAAAGTTATTAATTATAATAAAATCTATCAAAATTTTCATCAAATATATCTAATATCTATCTCCATCACAATCAAGTTATATTAATATTGATAACTCCTTATAATTTCCCTTAAATTGGTTTTTCTTCAATTTCATCAGTTTCTGTTTTCAAAGTCATAAAACTTAAAGAAAAATCAAATCTCGTCAGAATTTGGGAAAATTGTAGTGACATATTTGGAGAGTGCCACTTGATAACATTTAAAAGAGACAAAATCTTCTTTATATATAAAAATTATTATTTAGAGAATTTGGAAAAATTGAGGTGACATCTTTAGAGAATGTCACTTGTCAATATTTAAGAGAACCAAAACCTTCTTTTATATACATATAGATTTCTGTTATAATTTTTTAGATGCAACATAAATACGGGTCATTCTATAGTACACCAGTGGTATTAATACACCAGTGGTTTTAACCATTAGATCTTCCATCATTGCATCTTGACCATTCATTTTCAATTTACCTTTTTTACCTTACTTCAAAAGTTACTGCAGTAAATTATAAAAATTCCCCCAAATAGTCTAATTTCACAAGATAATGAGTCTATATCCACCTTCTCAAATAATTGTATTTATCCATCAATAACAACCATAAAAACACAATTAAATCTTCTTGTATTATGGAGCATGTGATGACGAATCATTTGAGACCCATATTCGATATATTTTATTTTGTGTAGATGTAATTCTCTTATTAACAAAATAGTTATGAACATAACACCTAAAGTCATTGCAACCATGATTTTGTATGCACAATTAACTTTAAAAAAAAATATGCATTTCGATTTAAATAATAATATTAAATATTAAAATAAATTATAACATTTATGTTTAATTTAATTTCATATTTAATATTAGTAGTGTTGTTTAATTTAATTAAATACTACAGTAAAACCTCTATAAATTAATACTCTAGAAATTAATAAACTCTCTAAAATAATAAAATTTTCCGGTCCCGACTTGGGTCTTTATAAAAAGTCATCAAATTCGATAAAATAATAAGATAATAATTTTTTGAAAAATCCTTTTATAAATATTAGGTCCCATTAAAATTCTAAATTAATAATTTATAAATATTACAATTATAAATATTATGGTAATTTGCTAAAATATGAATCTATTGTTACTTGATTTTTCTTAAAATTTAAGTGCAACAAATTAATGTAAACATGTATATTTAAGTAATTCAAATGAATTGATACATGCATCCATGAATATAATAGTTAATTGTATACAATGAATTGATATTATACATGAATATATTTAATTAGTTACAAAGAATTGGTTGATGTATGAATATAATCAATGAAACATGTATATGAATTCATTTATTTTCAATACATATGTACTAAATTTGCTGAATTTAAAAAGTCTCTCTTTTAATTAATAAAATATTAATTTATCGATATATTTATATCTCTTTAAATTAATATAATTTCATGGTCCCAAGGTTATTAATTTATAGAGGTTTTACTGTACATTACAAATATTAATTTGATTCGAAACAAATATTAATTATCTTGATCACACCACTAATTTAAAGTAAATACTAAATTATAAAATATTTAATTTATAGCACCATTGTATAATCTATATGAAATTTCATATGTGAAGTCAATTTTTGATTTGATATAATGTCTTAATACACGATTAACATAAAGAAAATATATACATTTCGATTTAAATAATAATATTAAATATTCAAATAAATTTTAATGTTTCAATTTAATTTAATTTTATATTTAATAATAATATTTAAATTAATCATATTGCTTAATTTAATTAAATACTACATTACAAATATTAATTTAATTAAATACTATATTATAAATATTAATTTTAGCCAAAACAAATATTAATTATTTTGATCATGCCACTAGTTTAAAGTAAATACTAAATTATAAAATATTTGATTTATAGCCGAAACAAATATTAAATGTTATTTAATTGTATATTATTTGCATCCTATTACGGTGTTGTGTGATAATTATTTTTAATTCAGTTGATTTCATGTTATGTCATAAATATTGGTTGGTTGGTTGATGTTGTGTGGTTACTTGATAATGTTTATTATTAATTGACTTGTCATACTAGGTCACTGTATCGACAACATGCTGGGTCATCGATATTGGTTAGTTGAATGTTATTTCATTGCATGTCGTGTCATCAAGATTGGTTGGTTGCATGCTATTTAATTGGATATTTGTTGCATTTTACTTGTATATGATTAATTAGTAATATCACAATCTTTTAATTATAAAGATTACGATTTGGATATATCTTCATCCATTGTATAAGTTTAGTGTATAAGTTTAGTGTGGTAGGTATGTTGGATTAATTTTAATCGATTTCACGTATCTCTTCATTTATACGTAGTCAGATGAATTTTAATATAAATAAATCATTTAGATTTAGATGAACTTTCGTATGTTAAACAATTTTTAAATTTGAGGTGATGTCTTAATACACGATTAACATTAAAAAAAAATACGTTTCCATTTAAATGTCAATATTAAATATTGAAATAAATTTTTGCATTTAATATTAAAAAAATATGTCTTAATTTTACATTTAATATTACTATTTAAATTAAAAGGAGAGTGTGATTAATTAATTAAATATTAGATTACAAGTATTAATTTAATTTCATATTTAATATTAGTATTAAAATTAATCATGTTGATTAATTAATTAAATACTAAATTATAATTATTAATTATCTTGATAACACTACTGATTTAAATTAAATACTAATTTAAATATATTTAATTAATATAAATATAAAATTAATTATGTGGTTTAATTTAATACTTACAATTGTTGGTGTCATATGATTTAATCAAAATCAAATACATATAGCAAGAAAGAGTCTATGTACATTTGAGTTTATGTGCATTTGAGTCTAGTAAAGAGGCCCAATACAACCCACAAGACCACAATATACAGCCCAGCCCAAAAGTCAAAAATTACCTTAATTTTATTTACCATAGTAAAAAAAGCTGGTGTATTAATACCACTGGTGTATAGCAGAATTACCCCATAAATACATAGTGGATATAAATTATATCCAAAACGAAAATTTCAAACTCCTTCAATGGTAAGGCAATTAAGTCAGATTAATATATATATATATATATATATATATATATATATATATATATATAAAAAGAAAAAAAATCAAAAGTTATGTTGAGAAGTTATACGATGCAAGCTTTCATATGGTGGTATTAAACGGGCACTTCCGTCAATCCCACGTAACGAGTTACTGCTAATTTAATTAGTGTTCATAATTATACTTATAATACAAACATTTTTTATTTTTATAATTAGTAAGTAAATTGCATCTCTGGCAAGTCATGTAAATGTAACCTCATTTAGTGGAAGATTAGAACTGTAATAAGACACCCCACAAATTTAGTTCTATAAGACAAACAAAACAAAGTTTGACTTAGTAAAATGAATTTGAACTGTTGATAGTTGATCCTGTCATATAAAATTGTATTCATGAAATAATTTTTATATAAGTTTTTGTGTTAATATAAGTGTTATCTATCATGTTGTTTGATTTTATTTGTGACATTCATTGAAAAATGGATGCTAAATAAGATTGAAGAAGGGGGGAAAAAGGAAATATTATAAACAAAAAACTTTTTAAAAATCGTTTTAATTGTAGATGTATGGTCAATTTGATTACTTTTAGCTAATGTAGCTAAGCAAAATAGAATGTCATCCATACTTTTTAACGATGTATATGTTTATAGATTTAATAAAATTAGAGGGATTGGATTGGTGTGTTTTAAATCTTGTATTATAATTTTATAATATCCATAAATATGAATAATAAAAAAAGAATTATGTTACTTATATATTCTGAACTTATCTAAATTATACATGTTTTTACATGATAAATTAATACACATGCTGTAATTACTCGTAAAATACATGACAAATTATACTCTATTTAATAAACATTTTAATGTATTCAAATAATATTTAACAATAATAAAAATTATATTATAATATATATATATATATATATATATATATATATTACAACATTTATTTAAAAACTTTAAACACTAAAATACTCATCTAATATATGTTAGGAATATACATATTAAATAATTATATTCTCACTCAAAACTTAAAATTTATATAAAATTTCCCAAGTGTCATAAAAGCTACCAAAAAGTCTTCAAGATAGAAAATAAATAAATTTCAAATTAATTTTTAATCATGTGTGAAATAAGAATATTGTTTATAGTTAAAAAAAATCTTTCATAATATTCTAACCAAGGGAATTTTTGGAACACTCTTAATTTTTATTTTATGTACATTTGCTCCAGTTCTACCAACAACACTTGGATCATTTTACTCTACCAATGAAAGCAAATTTTTACATCTACATCGACTCATATCGTAAGGCTCAAAATGTCTATCCTAGCTCACAACTAAACGAAATGATTGATAAAGGATAATTTTTTTAATTGTGGTTATATGATATAAAAAAGTATTTGGCTAAATTTGGGGTTTAAAATAAAATTGTGGATAAATAAATAAATAAATAAATAGAATGGGAGGAGTTTGAGTGTTTTGAGTTTAGGTTTTTTTTTTTTTTTTTTCTTAAATGAGTTATATATATAAAGAGGAAATACCCAAAATAACAAAAAATATTTAATTTTAAATCGAAATATCCAAAAATATTTAAGTTATTCTCAAATCTACGCAAGTCATTATAGTTTTACCTTAATATACCTAAAAGTACACATGCAAGTCAACCACAACTCTGTTTGATGAGATGAATCTGAATTCTGTCAGATGTAAGGTTACACGAAATAATGACTATAGGGCTGTAAGGTCACACGAAATTTTCTTTATAGGGCTACACGAAATTTGGGATATAGGGCTACACGAAATTCCAAAATAGAGCTACACGAAATATCCTCTATAGGGTTACATGAAATTTCCAATATAGGACTACACGAATTTAGGCTTGAAGGATTTAGGGCTATACGAAATTAATACTATAGGGCTACACAAAATTACTAATATAGGGCTACACGAAAATTCGTGTAAGCCTACGCTGGACTTATTTCGTGTAAGCCTAATTGAAGTGATATTTCGTGTAAGGCCAAAAAATGAAATATTTCGTGTAAGACCAAAAATTTGCTATTTCGTGTAAGGTTCAATTTTGATATTTCGTGTAAGGTTCTAGTTTGTTATTTCGTGTAAAGTTCAATTTTGCTATTTCGTGTAAGGTTTTAGTTCGCTATTTCGTGTAAGTTCAATTCAGGCCAAATTTCATGTAAGTCTAGAACTACCAATTTCGTGTAAGTTTGAACATGAAGATGTCATTTTTGTGTAGGGTCTAACTTAATTACAGAGTCTAATTCGTATAAACCTACCCATATACGATATGAAAATAGACACAAAATATGGCTACACGAATTTGTAGTCAAAAGAGGCAATTAATGAACCCATTAACTTTAATGAGCCAGAAGATGTTGATAGGTGTTAGTGGAGGGGGATGATTTCACAAAAAAATGAATAGTTTGAATATTTAATATATATATATATATATATATATATAATTGGATAAATTGAGAATACTTATAGTCAATTTAGATATAATGTATACCCACTATTTCAAAATGAGTAATTTTAGTTGCTCCCCCTATATGTAAACCTATTTATGTGTGCAATCACATAAGCCAATCAATTGGACTCTTGGAGCCCATGATATATGTATTATTAGGGATACCATGATATATGTATTATTAGGGATATCAATTAAGTATATTTAAAATCGTATTAAATTATTTTATGTAATATAATAAAATAATTATCTATTTATATGACTAATTATATTCACAGTCCTGCTCACCTATCCATAGACACATTAATATATATTTACGGTTGATGTGTCAAAAATTTAGAACATCTATTAATTTTATTTTTTATATAACAAGATGAGATAATTATACGTCATCGATCAAAAGTTGCCTATAATTGGTATTTGAGCAAAAACAACTACGATAATGCCAACAGTAGCGACGGTCACTCCATTGCAAAAAAAAAAAAAGCAATAAGCACAAAAAAATAAACTAAATTAAAAGGGATTGAGAGAGAACGTAAATTGTGTGAAAGAGAGAGAAAGTTTGATGAAGCAAAGTACGGAGAAAAGTAAAAGACAGTTGTTCAGAATTAGAGAGAGAGAGAGAGTATTGAGACTTGAGAGTCTTCTCATTTCATTTGTCACCCCCTTTTTTCTTGTGTTCTTTTGCCGTAGATCTCTTCCTATTCTCTTCACTTTTCCAGATTCAATTTGTCCTTTCTTATTCCGCCGTTGAAATCCCACCGGAATTTCTCCTGTTAACCCTCGAATAACTTACTCAATTGTGTTCAGAGGTAGAAGAAGAAGACGGCTTTCTGAGGGCTTGAAATCTGGACTGTACCTTTGGAGCTTCGTCTCTGAGTCTACTGGTTAGATGAGTCTTATCCAAATCGACAACTTTGGTGATGAAGTCGTTTGATTTTTAAAGGTCACTTATTTTCTTTCATATATTGTATGTATACAATTTTCTTTCATTGTTTGTGAACCTCATAACTTATCTAGTAATTAGAACTTCTAGCTGAATTTGCTGTTGCCCTGTAATTTCGGGGGAAAGAACTGATCTTTTAGCAAGAATAAGGCAAAATTACAGTGAAAAAGGGTAAATTACAGGCCTTTAGTCGAAGTTTCTGTTTTTAACTTTGCATTTGGCCAGAGTTGGGGGTTGATGAGATGTGTGGCAATTTTGACTTGATAATATACTTTATTTGGCTATAATTTATAAAAGCTAATGTAGATCATAGAACATGTAGAGAAGTGTATGGTAGGCAGAACATGGTACAGTTTTTTCGAAGTTTTGTTTTGAAAAATTCCTGAAGTAACACCATTCTACTGTCATGAGTTATGAGAACTAGCTGAAGTCTGCATTTGAGGGCTCATTTTTGATCCATAACATCTAACTTGACTGATTCTTCCCATTGTTGAGCTATTATTTCTTTCTAAGAGATATCTGAGGAACCCAGCTTTCTTACTAGTCAAAACATGGTGTATCTGTATAGCATGTCACCTCTCGAACTGTTGACTAAGGCCATGTGCATAAGTACCTCATGTCATATAACTAGCATGTGAAAAAGGTAACATTTAGAGAGGTAACAAGTTCAAATATTAAGCTCGAATAGAATTGCATACGCTGGTAATAGAACTACAAGTTTATTTAAGAAAGTTCAAGTCAGGTATATTTTTTCTGAGACTGGCATTTCCCCGATTATATCATCCACAAGGCTAGCACAAGCCTAGGATGATTCTATTATATATACCTGATCAAGTTTAAACTGAAATTACTCAATATTTTATGACATAGTAATTGGGAGATAGGAGGTATACAAATATATGGTCATGAAAGATGTGCAATCCATTAAGTTTGACAGTTCAACTGTCAACCCATTAACCTTATCCCAGTGTCTGCCATTACTTCCCTTTGGCAGTGAAAGACCATTCGAACTCAAATTTCAATCCCGGGACCCCTCCATTTGCCATACCAATGAGCTGTAGTCCTAGGTTTGCTTCTAATAGATAGACCTTTTTTTTTTTTTTTTTTTGTCCTTTACTATATGTGGGTGCAGATGTTGGGAGAATATTGCCTCCAACTTCCTGGTGTTTTTTTTCTTTTTTTTCTTTTTAAGCAGTACAATTTACATTTTGAAGTTATGCAAATCTGGATATTAAGTAGTTTTTTAATCTCGATCAGATGGAAGATGTAGGTGCCCAAGTAGCTTCTCCTATTGTCATCCACCAAACACTAGCCCAAAGATTTTGCAATACGCATCCAATGGCCAAAAAACGCAGTCTACCTTTTC
Source organism: Scutellaria barbata (assembly GCA_028654395.1). Taxonomy (NCBI): domain Eukaryota; kingdom Viridiplantae; phylum Streptophyta; class Magnoliopsida; order Lamiales; family Lamiaceae; genus Scutellaria; species Scutellaria barbata. Next base: position 125,045 of record CM053651.1, on the reverse strand, counting down.
ACTCTTCGAGTTTTGTTAATCAGAATCCATCTGATAACTGGAATCCTAAATCCTGGGATTGGGATAGTTCAAGGTTTGTTGCCAAACCATTGCAATGTGATGGAATCCGAGTGAGAAGCGGCTCACAGATTCCACCAAACTTGCCAAGGAGCAAGGAAGTTCAAAGTGGGGGTCCAAATCATACAAAGCCTGATCATACAGGAAAAGATGATGAAAATCTCCGACTGAAGCTGGGAGGTGAAGAGCGAGCTGTAACCAACAGTGGCAGCATGGATTCAGTAGAAGAGCCACAGCCTCAGCCTTTGTCGAGGCCCAATAAGAGAGTAAGATCTGGATCACCTGGAGCTGCTAACTATCCTATGTGTCAAGTAGATGATTGCAAGGAAGATCTCTCTACTGCCAAGGACTATCATCGGCGGCACAAGGTGTGTGAGGTTCACAGCAAAGCCGGGAAAGCCTTAGTGGGGAAACAGATGCAGAGGTTCTGCCAGCAGTGCAGCAGGTTGGTAACATTCAACATTTTGATTAAGCGCTGTTTGTTTTTACTTTCTCTTCACTTTCCTGCGAGTGTTGAACTTCTGGGATTTTTCCTAGGTGTACACATGAAACTTTCGCAGTAAGTGTTGTCCCTTGTGTTATTTCTTTTGCTAATTTCTGTGGTAATGCACAACCTGGACCATCAGTTTAGCATTTAAATTCTTTTTATCTTGTTAGATTCCACCCGCTGTCTGAGTTTGATGATGGAAAGAGAAGCTGTAGGCGCAGACTTGCTGGACATAACAGGAGGAGGAGGAAAACTCAGCCAGAGGATACTATTCCACGACCTTCAGTTCCTGGTGGCACTCACAACAATATTAATTGTGATGTGGATGTCATCAATTTACTGGCAGCACTAGCTCGTCCTCAAGGTATAAAGTTAGCAAATGAAAAGGCTTTTGACTGTAGCAAGCATGACTTGAAGTATTCTTAACATTTTGCTAATCTAAGATGAATAGCTTTTATGTTGTCCTTGGAAGTATACATACAGATGTGCCAAAAATTTGGCTAATTGCTAATTTCTATAATTATAGGGAGCACTGAGGACAGGAATGGAAAATTCTCATCAATACCTGAAAAAGATCAGCTGGTTCAAATTCTTAGTAAAATAAATTCATTGCCCTTGCCAGCAATCCTAGCAGCCAAGCTGCCTCATTTGAAAACTACAAGTGGAAGTGTTTCCGATCATGCACATTCTGAAAATCAGAACCAGATGAGTGGCAATGCTTCATCCCGATCGACTATGGATTTGCTTGCTGGTCTTTCAGCAACTCCAGGGGCGCCTTCTGATACATTAGAGATACAATCTCAACCAAGCACGGAGGGGAGTAACTCCGAGAAAAATAAGTCACCTTATGGTGACCATTCTGCACGTCTTGATTTGCAGAAAGGATCTATCATGGAGTTTCAGTCTGTTGGAGGTGAGAGAAGCAGTACAAGTTGTTACCATTGTCCCATGGAAGAAGTGGATTTTCATGTCCAAGAGACATCCCCAAGTCTACATCTACAGCTGTTTAGGTCCTCACCTGAAGATAGTAGTGCAAGAAAATTGCCATTGAGTGGAAACTACCTTTCATCTAACAGTAGTAATCCTTCACAAGAGGTGTCACCTGCTTCTTCACCACCACTTGCACATGATCTGTTTCCAATGCAGGCTTCAAGAGAAACCATAAGGGATGATCATTTGTCCAATGGTGAAGATGAACGAGCATATGTGAAATCGGCCATCAGCAATGGGTGCAGTACATCTCTTCGTCTTTTTGGAGGCTCAATTCAAGCTCCTGAAAATGGTTCGATTCAAAGTTCTCCATACCAAGCAGGTTATACCTCTTCCTCCGGGTCTGATCATTCACCATCTAGCCTGAATTCTGATTCCCAGGTACCTTTGGACTTTTCTACTGTTTTACCAAACTTCTTCCCGTAATGTTACTCTTGCCATCCCTTTCTAGATTTTTTTTTCCTTGTTTCCACAGCATAATTTTAACACCACTTTTTTGTACTAGGATCGTACTGGACGTATAAGTTTCAAATTATTTGACAAGGATCCAAGCCATTTGCCTGGTTCTTTACGTACTCAGGTTAGTATTTTGGTGGTTTGAGTGGATCATCTTGATGATTTCTTGGCTTCTAGGCGAGACCTGATGGCATATGGTGGCCTTTATTTCAGATCTTCAATTGGCTTTCTAACAGTCCAACCGAAATGGAAAGCTACATCAGGCCTGGTTGCATAGTTCTGTCCCTGTATTTATCAATGCCATTTTTCTCCTGGGATCGAGTGAGTGCTGTTCTGTTTTTTGGAAGTATGCATGCTTGGCTAATGTTGCTTTTCATTGACCATACTTCTGTCCTTTTCGCAGCTAGAAGAAAATCTCCTTAATTATGTGAATTCTTTAGTTAAAGATATTGATGTTGGCTTCTGGGGAAACACAAGATTTTTTGTTTGTACAGATAGACAAATGGTTTTTCATAAAAGAGGTTAGTCTTGTTTGTGTAGTTTATCATTTTCATTGTGTTTCTTTGAAGAATTTAGCTAGCGGTGAATTTCTTAATACCATAATGCTCTCGTTAAATTTGAAGTATTTCCTCTTAATACTTCTTGTCTCCCTTTATGCATCTTCAGGGAAGATTCGCCTCCACAAAACATGGGGAGCCTGGAGTATACCAGAATTGATCTCAGTGTCTCCTGTTGCTGTTGTTGCTGGGCAAGATACCTCTCTTCTATTGAGGGGTAAATGTTTGACAGCTCCAGGGACCAAGTACGTAATTGTTATTTGAATGAACGGGAAATTATTCATTCATGAGTTTCTTCTGTGTTTGAAAACATTATTTGTATATACAGGATACACTGCACACATGCAGATGGATACAATATAAAAGAAGTTCCAGCATCTTCTTGCCAAGATACCACACATGATGAAATAAGCTTGGATGGCTTTAAGATCAGTGCAACGGCATCTAACATGCTTGGTCGATGTTTTATTGAGGTAGTGCTTTGGCAAGCTATTATTCTTCTTCTTTTTCCTTTAAAATTGAAGTTGATTAGGATCATACGTCCTGAATGTTTACAGGTTGAGAATAGTTCTAGAGGCACTAGTTTCCCAGTAATTATAGCTGATAAGACCATCTGCCATGAATTGAGACTCCTAGAGCCTCGGATCAATGACACTGCTGAAGTTGGTGATGATGTTCCAACCGATCATCGTCAGAATGTGGGGAGGTCCTGGTCCAGGGAAGACATCCTGCATTTCTTGGATGAACTTGGATGGTTGTTTCAAAGAAAGAGTAACTCTTCTTTGTTTGGGGTCCCAGAATATAGACTTAACCGTTTCCAGTTTCTTCTTATATTTTCTCTCGAGCACGACTTTTGTATGTTGGTCAAAACCCTCCTGGACATTCTGCTAGAACTAAATTTGGGCAGAGAAGGATTAGTAAGGGAGTCTATGGCAATGCTATTGGAAATCCACCCCTTGAACAGGGCTGTCAGGAGGAGGTGTCGGAGGATGGTTGATTTGCTTGTTCATTACTCTATAGTTGACTCTGCTGATGCTTCTGAGAGGTACATATTCACACCTAATTTGCCTGGACCTGGTGGTGTCACACCTCTACACTTGGCTGCTTGTACTTCTTCTTCAGATGATATGGTTGATGCTCTAACAAGTGACCCTCTGGAGGTATAAATATATTTATATGTATGTATATGTGTGTCTCTGAGCATGTCCTTTTGAGCTTTGAATCTTTACTACATCTTCAAATGGACAAATCTTTAGAAACTCAAATCATTGGTTCACTTGGTTTTTTTTGTGGAATCCTTTTGAGTTAGGTTTTACATATTAATTCACTAGAGTTTTGACATTCCAGGAATACCATTCTAACATTAAGATATCTCTTATGTCTGTGTAGGTTGGGTTGCAGAGTTGGAACTCAGTGCTTGATGCAAATGGACTGTCTCCATATGCATATGCCTTGATGAGGAACAATCACTCGTACAATGCCCTTGTGGCTCGGAAACTTGCTGATAGGGAAAATGGTGAGGTCTCCATATCAATTGCGAATGAGATCAAAGAGTTCCACATAGAGGGGGAGAGTGACAAGAAGACCAATGTCAACTCCAAAAAATCTTGTCCCAGGTGTGCAGTTGCAGCCTATAGATGCAATAAAAGTTTCCCAGGTTCGCAAGGATTGCTTCAGCGCCCTTACATCCATTCCATGCTCGTTATTGCTGCTGTATGCGTTTGTGTATGCGTTTTCCTAAGAGGGCATCCATATGTGGGCTGCGTTTCTCCATTCGCATGGGAGAACCTCGACTATGGCACAATTTAATCAGCATATTTATATACATAGATTTACAGAGAGGGAACAGAGACATAAAAGCTTTGACATATAAGAGTTGGTCAAAAACATAGGCGAGTAGGATCATCTGGTGTGCTTCAATCAATGGACGTCGATAATGTACCTCCGATAACTTTTTTATAGCGTCATTCAATTCATTAATAGTAGAGTATTGGCTTGGGTTTGTAGGATAAACCTTTGGTTCCCACTTCTTAACTTAGCTGGGAAAGATAATGATGTAGTAGTATTACTCTGTTTGGCTAGTAGGACCTCCTACTCTTTTCATTTATGATCGAAAAAGTTTGCTGCATAATGACATGGAAGAAAATTGTGATTTGTTATTAATTGATAATTATTATAGGTTACAAGAGTCGTGGTCTGAATCTTATGCTACATTTTGATAGGATTGTTTATTTAGATTGTAAATTTAGGATTTTAAGAATAAGTTGCAGTCCAATGATTGTTATGCCAACTATTAGATTTCTGGATTCACATGCTGAATTCATGGCGCACTCTTCGGGCTGCCATTCAGAATTTGGTTGGACCATGATTTTGTCCCCTCCCCTTCAAATCAAATCATTTTAGGCTCTGAAGAAGGTGTGCACTAAAGGTTGGTTAATCGATATAATTCTTTATTTTTTTTTAAATTATTTTGATCAGAATAATGGTATTAAATTTAAATATAATATAAAAGTCTGTTATAGAGTTTCAAAACAATAACAAGATTCCTCGAATATAAGACAAACCTGGCCTAGTACCAACCCATTCCCTGTCCAACTCAGTACGATGGTATGTGACTGTTTATATTTTTCCTTTTTTAATAAAAGGTATTATTACATGGGTAAAAAAGAAACAAGGAAGAAAAACTTTATTCTTTTGTATAATCTTTTGGGGTAGAAAGCGTAGTTGAATCACTCTACTTTTCTTCCATGAGAATTCTATATTTGAGCTTTTAGGTTAACATTAAAATTGAGTCCTTATTATATTTTAAAATGTCAATATTGATTTGATGTAATTTTTATTAACATTGAAACTGGTCTATAAGAGATTGCGTAATGGATAATAAATATGTAGGATATATGTATTTACAACTTTGATATATACATAAAAGACATACCCGTGGATGAAAGTATGTATTATTAAAAATAAGACAAGGAAATAAGTTGCATTGTCGGTTCAACGCGCATCTCTAATATTATACTATACTTTTGTTCCATCTCTCTCTCTCTCTCTCTCTCTCTCTACTTATATGCAGCAATCATGTATGTATGTTTATGTGTTGCAATTCTATTATTTGTTCATGTCTTTTTCTTTTTGTAAGAGTGAAGGCCAAGACATTATGATTTCTGCCCATCTCTTTAATTTACTATATTATTTATTTTACCAACAGGTAAATTATTTATGGTGTGTGGAATTATTAGTTGAGTCCAGCATATTTTTATTGTAACAAATTTCTCTTCAGCGAAAAAATAGCTGTAAAGCTAATATAACATTTTTAATACCTTGTTTATCAATAAATAAATATCGATTTATTGCATACATCTAAAGAATTATATGATTTGGGAAACTAGTCAGCTTAGAGTTTATTGATTATTAATAAATGAAAGTACATAATTAATTAATAAACGACCATTGTATGCTAATTTTGTAACATCTAGTTTAGACATATACGTGCTCCGTGTTAACAGAGATAACTACTAAATTGTGAATTTTCCCATTAATATTTATTATCATTAAAAATTATACAAGAGTGTGTTAATCTCTGAATTTTAAGTTACGAATTATGGGTTGATCTCTTTCATAAATTTAATTTTGTATGATTATTTCATAAGAGTGGTATTCCCTAACCTTTTTTTTTTTTTTTTTTTGTGATTTTCTTTTATTGACTATACTTAAATTTTCCATACTATATAGATCGCTTATCCTGCTGGAAATGGCTAATTACCACAAAGAGTATCACCTAATTTTAATTGGTAATTTATGTCAAAAATAGATTATTGATTTTGTGTCTTTAAGACATAAATTTGCTAAATAGAACATAATAGCATATGTATATACATACATACACATCGTAAGGCATTTCAAATAAAAAAAACACTACTTGCCCTCTAATGATTCTCTACTGATTTTTCTTTTCCCTAATTTACTTGGAAAATCAAATGGGCTCCAAATGCTATATATCCAAGTTTAAAGCAAAATTATCTGAATTAGCATAACATGAGGCTGTAAACGGACCAAAAATTCAAATTAACATTCGACTTATAAGCTACTTATACATAAAAAATAAAAATAAAAAGTTTAATATATATAATGTTTAATTATCTAAGTTTAGCAATTTATATGATTGTGGATTAAACTGATTTAGCAAAAGTGCATTTCTGTAAAAACGGAAAGATCAAAGGGCCTAGTTGTGAAGGCATAACTGGAGGAGGTAGCTAGGAAATTAAAATAAGCAAAAAGAAAAGGCAAAACATATAATAAAGAAATAAATGCCTCAAAATGTTTAATAATCAATTCACCCTCTCCCTCTCCCCTCACTCTCACTCTCACATAAAGCTTGTCGGTCATCAGAGCGGTGGTCAAACCCAGAAGACTGTTGTCGGCCCAATGAGGAAGGACGGAGCGCCGCCTCCTGCTGCCGTGAACCCCGTCGGAAAGCTCTTCCTCTGCTTCGAAACCAAGTCCTTCGTCGCCACATTGTTGGCCCTCACTTTTGTCACGGTGGTTTGGAACCTCCAGCCCTACTACGAGAACATCCTCTCCACGTCCCGCTGCTCCGCCTCCGCCGCCGCCGCCGCCGCCCAATCTCTGCCCATCAAATCCGCCGGTGTCTCGCCTCTTGCGGAGAAGAAGCTGATTGCAGACCCCTACAAACGAACCTTCCAAGCCTACGGCAGCGCCGCCGCTTTGTTCGTCCAAATGGGCGCCTACCGCGGCGGCCCCCGCACGTTCGCGGTGGTGGGCCTCGCCTCTAAACCCATTCACGTCTTCAGCAAGCCATGGTACAAATGCGAGTGGATCCCCAACAATGGCAACTCCTCCGTCAGAGCCAAGGCCTACAAGATACTTCCCGACTGGGGGTACGGCCGCGTCTACACCGTCGTCGTTGTCAACTGCACCTTCTCCGACAACCCCAACGCCGACAACAGCGGCGGGAAGCTGATGCTCTACGCCTACTACGGGGAATCGCCGCGTAAGTACGAGAAGTTCACCGCCCTTGAGGAGGCGGCGGGTTCCTACGACGAGGCGAAGTTCCGGCCGCCGTACAAGTACGAGTATCTCTACTGCGGGTCATCCCTGTACGGGAACTTGAGCGCCGTTAGAATTAGAGAGTGGATGGCGTACCACGCCTGGTTCTTCGGCGGCAGCTCCCATTTCGTGTTCCACGACGCCGGAGGAGTATCGGCTGCGGTGAGGGCGGTGCTGGAGCCGTGGATTAAGGCGGGGAGGGTGACATTGCAGGATATAAGAGGACAGGCGGAGTATGATGGATACTACTACAACCAGTTCCTGGTGGTGAACGATTGCCTCCACCGGTACCGCCACGCCGCGAACTGGACTTTCTATTTCGATGTGGATGAGTATATGTATATTCCCGGCGGCAATACTCTTGAGTCGGTGTTGCGAGATTTCTCAAATAACACACAGTTCACGATTGAGCAGAATGCCATGTCCAGTGTTGTTTGCTTGAATGATTCTACTCAGGATTATCCCAGGTACAACCTATATATATTTATTTATTTTGCTATCTTCTTGTTAATTAATTAGTAACAACTCAAGTTGAACTGTTGATCGATCAGGCAATGGGGGTTTGAAAAGCTTGTATTCAGAGACTCAAGAAGCAAGATAAGGAGAGATCGCAAGTACGCAATACAAGCGAAGAATGCATACGCAACGGGGGTTCACATGTCGGAAAACGTGGTGGGAGGAACGCTCCACCAAACGGAGGCCAAAATCCGATACTACCATTACCACAACTCCATCACCGTGCACGAGGAGCTCTGCCGCCATCTCCTCCCTCGCTCCGCCACCACCTGGCTCGATAAAATCCCTTACGTCGTAGACGAAAACATGAAGAAGCTCGCTCCCATCGTCAAGCAATTCGAACGCGACACTATCGGACTGCATTCCTGATGTTATATATATATTCTTTTGATCAATATAATTTGTTATTGATTAATTTGTATACAAAAGAAAAAGTTGCCATCTTTTATTTCTTCTTCAATCCCTTTTTTGCTTTATTCCTGATCACCACCACCGACACAATCATCAAATGATTCGGGACACTACGGTGAAATTCTTCGACTTGTGACCGGGGCATTTTGGTCAGGCTACATTTATTTACATATGGATGATTAAATTATTGAGTGATCCAGTGCACGGTCACGGTTGCGCCACCGCGGGTGGGCGGTGGCCCACATAACATTCCCCACCACCACTGGCACCCGGTTGTGAGGAGGAAAGAGGATGGGTGGGTGCACATACGGTACAAGTATTTTTTATTACAGGCGGAAATGAATAGATTTGGGAAGGCAGGGGCCCCACATGGTCCCCCATTGGATTTGTCTGTCTGCAAATCGGGCCCCACATCCCCTTTTTTGAATTTATTTATATTTATTGAATTAATTAATGTTGTGTTTAATGTTTCCTATTATTAATTTACTTAATTGTGGGATTAAACTATTGAAATCAGATTAGTGTGGTGGCATATGCTTTAATGATTGATGCAACTGGCTATTATTCCTACTTTTTTGGTTATGATATGATGGAGGCACATGCCCTTTTCATTATTTGTAGAAATTCTCATCAATTTTTTTAATGGTTAGAATAAAGTTCAAAATTTAATTAATTGTATGGTTAGCAGTGTGGTAAAATCGAGTTAGTATTAGGCTTCAATCTTGGTTATTTATTTTTCTACAATTACTGAGTAAAATGATCAAGTATTAATTGGGATATTCTATTTTCATAAATAGAGATGAAGTCAAGCTCATCCAAGGTTTTAATAGAGTTGGAATCGATGAGTTTGTTTTAGGCATACAAAGCAAACTCGAACAGCAGCATTCACTCATAGCATCCTACACAGAATCATATATTTTCCTTAACCGACAAAACATTCACTTATAGCCGTTTGACAATAATTTACTTGCTACATTTGTGTACTGTTCAATCTTGAAAGTGACACTTTGTAACGGTGTAATACGTAATTCATCTCCTTTACTTTCGTTATTATATGTACATTCATAAATTATAGATTATAAGAAAATTAACTCCTATATTTTATATTTTGACACATCAATAATCATATATTAATATGTGTAGATTAATAAGCTCGAAATTGTGTCGTTTAAAAGAAGCCCAATGGATCATAGTTTCGAAGCCAAATTAGTTACATTTTGGGCTGATAGTTTAAGATTTTTGGTTTGGGCTTCTCTGGCAGCCTTCCAATGAACATTCTTTTTTTTTTTTTTTTTTATTTCACTCGTTTCCGCATTGTTTGGAGATGTTAGTCAAGTTTATTACTCGATTCCTTGCAAATATAAAGAGTTTTATTTATAGCTTCAATTATTTTTAAAGAAGAAATTGTGTACATGTGAGATGTATACTTACATATTTGATATAATAATTGTATGCTCATATAAGATCTACAATTTACTTTAAATCATTGAATCTATTTTGACAAATATATATGGATGGATCGTAAGCCGAGAACTCAAACATCAGATAAGGATTAGATTAATTTTCAGTTAATTGGAGTTTTGTACATATGATTAAAGGTTTAATAATGTCACTGGAAATAACAGTTATGCTAACAAGTGTGATATATAAGTAATGAAATTTAAAAACCATATATAAAAATGGAAATTGCTAGTAAAACAATAGATAAAGTATAATTATAAAATAAAATGTAGTAGATAGTAGAAAGTAAAAAGATGAAAAAGTCATGGATCCATCACCCATCTTAGAGCATCTCCAATGAAGAAAACTACACTACAACAAAATTCAAATTACATTAAATTCATCTCCAATCGTCAACGAATATCACTACATTTACTATTCTTATTTTTTATTGATTTAAAATTTATACAAATTTAAACTTAATAATTTCATGATATTTTTATTTTTGTTTTATATTTGTGATTTAATGTAATATTTTACTTTATTTAGCCTAAAAAAATACTTTTATATTATACGCATGTAGTAAATAATAATTTTTTTCATAAACAATAATATTGCTTCATGAAATGATGAAATGCAAATTCTATTAAAAATAAATTATGAAATTAAAATTATATTAAAAAAATTAAAAAATAAAAATAAAAATGTAATGTGGTGCAATAGTGTCCACTACATGTAGTGGTGCACTATTCATTTCTATAGTGTAGGGGGAAATGTAATGCATGGTTGGAGCTATATTTCACACTACATTTAGAGGTAGTGTGAAATGTAGTGCTTCATTGGATATGTTCTTATTAAAAGTGTTCGGATGCTCATATGCTAAAGATAAACTAACAGAGTCACAATGGTGTCTCTGGTGTTGACAACACTGACAATAACACAGCGGAATTAATAGGTTTAAAGAGGTACAAAGAAATTTCCACAAGTATTTTTTATACTTGTGGGAGGCCAGTAGGGCAAAAAATCTTATTAGATGAATATTTGAAGTACAAAAGAAAACACAAAGAGATCTTATGAAAAGACTCTCTTTGAAACACTCATAAAAACAATCTTAACCACTCAACTAACTTCGCTCGCTAGAAATGTTACAGTGAATGTGGTTAATATCAAGAGCAACACTACTAAACTGGATAGACTTTGTGACTGTATAATGTATGCTCCTGCTTTCCTTCTCTCTGATTCGACGCACTGATCTTGAAGGTGTTGTGCTGCTTTTAAAGATCACTTCAGCATCATGATCAATCCACGTTCACCACTTCAAGAATGCTACATGATCTCCTCCATGATCCCCAACTTCCCTTGTCCACTAAGAGTGCAACTTGTAACAAACATTCCTATAAAATAGGAATGTTTATTTGACCTCAATCTTCTCCATGTCAATTTGCAAAAACATGTGGGAAAGAAAGAGAGAGAAACACAAGGTAATATCTTATGTTACTTAAATCCCTAGAAAATCTCTAACAAGAAAATATCAATCAACTTGATTTAGTTTAAGAAAAAGGAAAAATTTAAACGTGTTGAAATCTCAACACTAACAATCTCCCCCTTTTTTGCTTTTTCTACTCAAAACACTAAATCAAACATCTTCCCCTCAAATCTGCAATCAAAGCAAATCAAATGCAGACAACAAACATCATCAAATCATTAATCATAAAATATAAACTAAATTTCAAAAGATTTGATAATATCCACACAATCAAACACTCAGAAATTGTTTCTCCCCCTGAACAGAATAATAACAACTCAAAACTGATCAACAAAGACTGATCATCACAGCAAGGATAGTCAAGCAGAACCACCTTCTCCAGCATCACCATACGGTGCCTCCGCACCTCTTTCACCTTCTCCCCTTTTTTGAGTAGAAAGAAGGGCTTCAATAGAATTTTGGAGACGAATCAACCCATCGATGTGCTCATCAAGCTGGTGCAGATAGTGATCAAGTGTGCTGACTGGAATGGTACGCGGAATGTTGCCAATTGGAGGGGCAACATTCGGCAGAAATGGTAAATCAAGCACCCTGTTGCCAGAGAGTAGAGCCTTGGCGATAGTCAGTGGAGGGACTTCAGGACTAAGGACATCTGTCTTCCTCCTCTGGAACCCTTGGGACTGAAGTACAAGGTATATAAGGGATGGGTATGGCAGAATCCCACTTTCACTAAACTTCCCTATAAAACGAACCATATTCGTTAGGATTAAACGACCAAACTTGATAGGAAGTCGTTTACCAATACGATACAGGAGTGAAGCTTGCTCCTCAGTGACTGAAGTGGAATTTGTAGTCGGAAGCCAATTGTTCACACAAATTTTATGGAGAACTGAATACAGAGAGGTGAGAGATGAAGCGTGAAACTTCTTGGTCCATTTTTGTTGCAAACCTCCTGTAATTTCCGAAGCTACAGCATGCATATCCATCACAACAGCTTCTTCATCACAATCCTCCAACCCAAGCACAGAATTAATGTCCGAAGATTTGAACGAATAAACCCTCTCTCTCACAAACATACAACCATACTTCATATCATATGCAACCACCAAAGATTTGTGCATGGTCGCATAGAATTCATAAATCACAGATGCAGGGTAAGCTTGTGCATATGAGACAGACTGCATCAATTGACTGTCATCCAAGTACGCAATAAGGTGAAACTCAGCAAAAAATCCCATATGAATCTTCTTCTCAGGCAGAATTGTTCAATCGCATAAAGTAGACCATGATGCAGGTGGGATACCGAAGTAAAATTTGGGAGTTCTTGCTGAATTTACCTGGAATGGGGAGCCCTTAGGAGAAATCACCAAATCAGGTTCTAAATCAGATGCAGCCCGTGCATTGGAAGGGGAGATCTTCTTTTTGGTCGGAGAGGTCCTCTTTTGCTTCGAACTTGTGCCGGCTGATGTTGCCCTTTTGGTGGTAACATCAGCTCCAATAATCTTTTGTTGCTTCAATGACTCAAGGACATCAGAAATAGTCCTATCCACCTCTTCTTCAGATGGATCAGACTCATGACCCTCCTTCTCAGCAGTGAAGTCTTTATCTGATTCATCATCAAATTCGGAGGTGGAGTCCGATTCTCCCTCAGGATGGGAGGATTCATCCTCTGACTCATCCACAAGATGTCTACTCTGCAGTGGCACCGGGGGAACTTCAATTGATGACGGCTCTATGAACGCCGGAGGAACTGGTAGGGATGTCTTTGTCTTCTTTGAGGCCGAGAAAGACCCATGGTCTAAAACGCACTTCGATCGGTGAGTCTATCCAGAACCACCTTGATACGCAGCAGCCGGAGAAGGGTCGGGATAGTCGTCGACGGCGATTGGATTCAGCGGTTGAAAATCTGGAGGATATACAGTCTTGAGAGGCAGCAGAGAAATCACCGATGTTGCCTCTTCAGTTGCAACATTTGGGGCAACATCGGTGTCAACAGCCTGATCAGCGGCTGGGGATTCATCGATAGCAGGGAGGTCCGGCTCAGACCCCGGAGCAGAAGATCCAGGTTCAGACATAGGAGTATTGATCTGGGGTTTTTCCGATGGGAGATTTTCAGTGGGTGTCGATTCAGATGGGGTGGAGATCAGCGCTCCCATGGCCGGAAGAAGGGTCTGGATTTGGCTCAGGAGTTCAGAGAGTTTTTGCTGGTTAGGATCCATGAGTGATCGGAGATGAAGAGCTGCTGAAAAAACGGTGAGAAGTAATGGGGAAGAGAAAGTGCACGAAAATCGAGGGATGCAAGTGGGATGTGCCCTTTAACCTTTGAAGACATGTGCCTTATATGGTTGAATTTGAATCCTTAAACCCTAAAAATTAGGGATAATCTTATCCAAATTATGTAACAAACAACCCTAAAAATAAGGTGTCAATTTCATTCGAAAATTTTCAAATGAGAGTCAACATAAAATCTTTTGAAATTCTGTATCCACAAAAATCTCATTAGATTTTATTCATGCAGAAAATTTAGAACAAACACAAATATAATATGCGGATTGCCTGGAAAAAGTTTTCTACAATGTTGAGAACATTCGAAACAACATATCCAATCTCACATGCTTGAAAATAGTGTACAGCACATGTTAATCCCAACTAACCTTTTGAAAGAGAGCATCGTCGTAGCGAGCGACGTGCTTGTGCTTACTCAGTTGTGGGACTAACTTTTTATGGTGGTCTGTGGTATCTCCAAACACGTTTTGATAAGGAAGCATCGTCATAGCGAGTGTCGTGCCTCGAGTACTTAGTGTTTGGTCACACAGAACCTTTTTTCATTTCACAATATATTACTAGGCTGCCTGAAAAGCATCGTCGCAATGAACGCCGTACTCCAAGTGTTTCGTAACAACAACAAATGTACACTTTAAAGTCAAGAACCAATTTTAGATCTTAAGATATGTTTTGAACAAATATTCTCGTAAAGTATTACCTTTTTCCAGTCAATTGCACATTAGGAACACTGTTCAAAGGCAGTAAATATGGATGTTATGAAAAATGTGAACAACATAAGGCGCAACATCCGTAAACTGTGTAAATGCGATTAAACAACACACAATCCGAGAGACTTCTTCAAAGAAGAAAATCTCTCAAAGTCTAGAGCCTTAGTAAAAATGTCAGCATACTGATTTTCAGTGGATACATATTCAATATGAACAATGTTTTTCTCAACTAAGTCTCGAATGAAATGATGCCTAATGTCTATGTGTTTAGTTCGTGAGTGCTGAACAGGATTTTTCGAGATATTTATAGCACTTGAATTATCACAAAATAGGCACAAAGATTCAAATTCAAACCCATAATCACTCAACATTTGTTTTAACCAAAGTAATTGAGTACATCCACTACCTGCCGCAACGTATTCGGACTCGGCTGTAGAAAGAGAGACACAATTTTGTTTTCGACTATGCCAAGAAACAAGATTATTACCCAAATATAAGCAGCCACCACTTGTGCTCTTTCGATCATCGATGTCTCCAACCCAATCCGAGTCAGAATATCCAACCAAGGTCAAATTTGTGTCCTTAGTATACCAAATCCCTAGGTCGATCGTACCTGCAACGTACCTAATAATGCGCTTCATGGCTTGAAGATGCGACGTCTTTGGTTGAGATTGATACCTTGCACAAACACCTACACTGAACAAAATGTCAGGTCGACTACCTATCATAGATCTATATAGAGTGTCGTCGACATTGTTGCCAACATCGTCTCTACACATCTTCTGAGTTGTTCCCATAGGTGTCCTCATTGGTTTTGCATCCTTCAATCCAAAGCGTGACACCAGATTCTTAGCATACTTGCTTTGAGAGACAAAGATTCCATCGTTGAGTTGCTTTACCTGCAAACCTAGAAGATAGGTTAATTCACCAATCATGCTCATTTCGAATGTAGAAGACATAGCATTCACAAATTCATCAAGGTCCACTTTTGAGGTAGCACCAAAAATAATATCATCTACATAGATTTGAGCAATCACAAAATCATGTTCATTTGATTTTATAAAAAGAGTGCGATTGACTTCTCCCCTAATAAAACCAAATTCAAGCAAAAATGTCGTTAAGCGACCATACCAAGCTCGAGAAGCTTGTTTTAATCCATACAAAGCCTTTTTGAGTTTGTAAACATGATTTGGAAAGAATGGATCCTCAAACCCTTTAGGTTGTTCAACAAAAACTTCTTCATTCAAAATTCCATTCATGAAAGCTCCTTTCACATCCATTTGATGTAAGGTAATTTTGAGATGACAAGCAATTGCAAGAAATAACCTAATCGATTCAATTCTAGCCACGGGTGCAAATGTTTCATCATAGTCGATTCCTTCGATTTGTGTGTACCCTTGGGCTACTAGACGTGACTTGTTCCTTATCACTTTCCCGGACTCATCCGATTTATTTTTGAAAATCCATTTCGTACCAATTACGTTTGTATCGGATGGTCTAGGGACAAAGAACCAAACATCGTTCCTAGTGAATTGTTCAAGTTCTTCATGCATTGCTTGTATCCAAAAATTATCTTTTAATGCTTCATTTATGTTCTTGGGCTCAAAGAGAGACACAAAACAGTAAGAATTTACCTGAGCGTATGTAGTTGACATACATACGTGCCTTACCATTTCTTTGTAGTTTATTGGCTCTTTCTTAAGTGTTCTAATGCCCTCGTTTACTCCCCCTATCACCTGAGTGGTAGGGTGATTCTTCCTGATGCAAGAAGGTGGGTCTCTCCTTACTGGATTCTGAGCTTCATCATTGATGTCTTCAGAATCTGTATCAACTGCAGATGTTTCCTCGAATGTGCCAACATTCGGGGCCACATCCTCTATACTGGAATCGGTGACAGGCTATTCCACCAAATCAGTTGTAGCATCCTTGTAGGTTTACCTGTAAGATCAGAAAAATCATCAAACACTACATTTACAGATTCTTGAATATTTTTCTTTCTCAAATTATATAACCGATATGATCGACTATTTGAGGAATATCAAAGAAAAACAGCCTTATCACTCTTCGAATCAAACTTTGCAAGTTGATCTCGATCATTTAAAACATAAAAAATACAACCAAATACATGAAAATACATCAGATTTGATTTCCTACCCTTCATAATTTCGTACGAAGTCATTTTGCTTCCGGGTCTAAGATAGACTCGGTTGCCAATATAACATGCTGTATTTAACGCCTCAGCCCAAAAACGTTTATACAAATGTTTTGAACTTAGCATAACCCTAGCCATTTCTTGCAAAGTGTGATTTTTCCTTTCGGCAATCCCATTTTGTTGAGGAGTTTTAGGAGCCAAATATTCATGAAAAATACCTTTCTTCTCACAAAAAGAATCAAACAAGTTGTTTTCAAATTCCTTTCCATGGTCAGTTCTAATCCCCAAAATTCTTGAATCAAAAGAGGTTTTAATTCTTTTGTACAATATTTTGAAATATTTGAAAGTTTCAGATTTTTCACTCAAGAAATAAATCCATGTATATCTTGAAAAATCATCAACAATGACAAAAGAATACCTCTTACCGCCCATGCTTTCAACCTCTACTGGACCCATAAGATCCATATATAGAAGCTGAAAACAGTGAGTAATACCTGAATGTTGTCCCTGATGTGAAACAACATTATGGGAAACACGGGTCTGTTTACCTTTCAAACAATCCTCACAGACAACGTTACCCTTATGATTTAACAATGGTAAGCCGTTAACTGCTTCAAACTTGTTCAGCTTTTCAAGAGATCGAAAGTTCACATGTCCTAATTTTTGATGCCACAAAATCATGTCATCAAATTGAGATTTGTTGCATGTGACTTTTTCACCTACTAGGTAGCAATCATCCTGCAATCGAGTACCTGTCATAACGCACACATTAGATTTATCAAAAATTTCACAAGAATCTTTATTGAATTTTACCTCCAAATCATCGTCACACAATTAGCTTATGCTAATTAGATTAGCTATAACTCCATCTACAAGAAGTACATTCTTCAGTTTCGGAAAATCAGAGACATTCAGGGTTCCCTTACCAACAATTTTACCTTTTGCTCCACCTCCGTAAGTCACACACCTATCACTAAGTGGTATAAAAATCCTTAAGTAGGTTTTTGGTTCCTGTCATATGACGTGAACACCCACTATCGAAGTACCACGAACCTGCAGTGTTAGTCTTCAAAGCAGTGTAAACCACATTACAGAGGATAGGTGTTTTTGGAACCCAAATTTGCTTCTGAATTTTCCTGGGCGGAATGTTATCTCCAATGTTGGACGACATTAGGGGTAACATTTTGCTACTGGAATTTTCACTTTTCAATTTATGGCAAAATGGTCTGATATGTCCTGGTCTAAAACAATGATGACACACATACTTCCATTTTCTCGGACTTTTTTTGGGGTATTCAAATATTTTTTAACAAAAACGGTTTTTGATTTTTCATCAAAGAGATTAGGAAAAACAGTTTCAGCAGATTTAAGAAATCCAATACCTGTTTTATCCATACTACCTGCATTCAGTGACTCATTCAATTTGGCTGAACTCGTGTTCCATTTATCAATAGTCACTTTGTTCAAGTCCAATTGATGTTGAGTCTTTTCAAGTTTCATATCCTTTTATGTGAGTGTTGTTTCCAATTTTGCCATCGAGTATTTCAGAACATCATTCTCTTTAGACAGAACTTCAACTTGCTTGCATTGCTTCTTCCATTCTTTAAGAAGTGATGTATATAGATCTTGAAGTTCTTCTATCACTGCATCCTTGTCCAGATTATCATCATCTCTTAACTCTGCATCCTTATCAACCACAACATTTAAACATGTTAGTGAAATGAAATTGAACAGATCATACCTCTCTGATGTGTCGGTTAATGTGGCCGTATTATCGACCACATCAGTGACAATATCGGAGTCAACATTTGCGAACAGCAAGGTTTGATCTTCAGTCTCTTCTGCTGCTTCTTCTGTCTCATCTTCGTCATCACTCAGGAATACCCAGAAGTTCTTCTTCCCATACTTCCTTAGGGTATTGGCACATTCGTTCACATAATGGCCCCATCCCGAGCAAGCACGACATTGGATTGAGTCAAGATGTTTGAGATCGTTTCTGCCACGATCAGAACTTGATCTTCCCAATGGTTTCGATGTAGTTCCAGGAGGTTTCCATTGAGGACGATCAGCAACCTTAAACTGCTCATTGTCTTTTGTAACAAATTTTTTCTTGTTTATTTTCCTCACCATCGAATTGAATTTCTTTGTGATCAAAGTAACATCCAGTCCTTCTTGAATCTCCTCCAGTGGTTCATCATTGTCGGAGCTATCACCGTCGGGTTGAGCTTGAAAGGCAATGTTATTTTCCTTTTGCACAACCTTTTGGTTCCACAAGTTCAACTCGAAGGTTTGTAAGATACTTTGGAGCGTATCAAAATCCATTGTAGCCAAGTTATGAGCTTCCTCGACCGCCGAAACTTTCATGTTATACTTTGGAGTTAGCGTGCAAATTGCCTTAGACACCATTTGTTTCCTACTAATTGGATCACCAAGAACTTCACTTTGGTTTGAAATATCACGTAGCCTTTCAAAGTAGGTTCCAATGTCTTCATTTTCTTCCATTCTCATAGTCTCGAATTGAGACATGATGAGACGAAGCCTTGTTTCCCTTACGCAGCTATCTCCTTTGAATTGCCTTTCGAGAATTTCCCAAGTTTGTTTGGCTGTTGTGCATGTCTGGATCAACTTGAAAATCTTGATGTCTACAGCACCAAAAATGACATTAATAGCCCTCTCATTGAAGTTTGAATTGGAAATTTTGTCGGCCGTCCATTCACCCGGTGGTTTAAGAACAACGTCTCCATCTGAAATCTTCTTCGGAGGATCAAAACCTCTGACAACGACTTCCCATGCTCGTGAGTCGATGGACTTGATTTGTGTGCGTGTACGGATCTTCCAATATGCGTAATTAGATCCATCAAGGACAGATAACTTTCCTTGAGAATTGCACCAATCCATGCCTAGCATGAGCAACATAACCAACCACTTTGTATCAAGTGGGTGGCTCTGATACAAATTGAAAGTGTCCGGATGCTCCTATGCTAAAGATAAACTAACAGAGTCACAATGTTGTCTTTGGTGTTGACAACACTGACAATAACACAGCGGAATTAATAGGTTTAAAGAGGCACAAAGAAATTTCCACAAGTATAAAAAATACTTGTGGGACGCCAGCAGGACAAAAAATCTTATTAGATGAATATTCGAAGTACAAAAGAAAACACAAAGAGACATTATGAAAAGACTCTCTTTGAAACACTCATAAAAACAATCTTAACCACTCAACTAACTTCGCTCACTAGAAATGTTACAGTGAATGTGGTTAATATCAAGATCAACACTACTAAACTGGATAGACTTTGTGACTATATAATGTATGCTCCTGCTTTCCTTCTCTTTGATTCGACACACTGATCTTGAAGGTGTTGTGCTGCTTTTAAAGATCATTTCAACATCATGATCAATCCACGTTCACCACTTCAAGAATGCTACATGATCTCCTCCGTGATCCTCAACTTCCCTTGTCCACTAAGAGTGCAACTTGTAACAAACATTCCTATAAAATAGGAATGTTTATTTGACCCCAATCTTCTCCATGTCAATCTGCAAAAACATGTGAGAAAGAAAGAGAGAAAAACACAAAATAATATCTTATATTACTTAAATTCCTAGAAAATCTCTAACAAGAAAATATCAATCAAATTGATTTAGTTTATGAAAAATTTAACCGTGTTGAAATCTCAACACTAACACTTATGAAGTAATTAAGAAAACTAGCATGATTAATTAATTAATAATCAAGCATTTTCAACGTTATAAGGCGGCTACATAGCATTATTTGTAAAATCAATGGGATTTATGATCATCTAATTGTTTCTGGTGTCAATTATACTATTACTGTTTAAATATCAATTAATACCCAAGTTAATCTATATGAGAAGATGAAATGGTTCTAATTAATCACCCTAAATAATATGTTATGTAAATATTTATAGCTCCATTTGACTTTAGAATAGTTCTCTTGTGAAAATGTTATCGAAATCTAACTTTATAAAAGAGATAAATTTATAATTCATTCATACACAAGAGATTGAATTTTAAAAATGAGAATGCATTACAAACTTTTTTATACATATGAGAATTTATATTTCCTGAAATGAAATATTTGCAGATATTGTTCCATCGATCTCTTATTTCTAAGTGACCTTCATAAATCAAGTTTACCTATATTAATATAAAAAGAGGATAGTTGGGAAAAAATTATAAAAATATCATTTTTCTTCTGAAATCTATCACTATTATAATAAATTAAAAATTATATATTATGTATTCATGAAAATTGGGTTTACCTTGTATAATTGGGCTTTAATAGTAATTAATAAAATCTCATATCCTCTTAATTAAACATAATTTTAGTGAAAAAAACCATAATAATTTGAATAACTCTTTTTTAAATATAACCATTTCATATAATTAAATTGTAAGATTTAAATATCAAAATTATAAAAAAAATTAAAATAATAACATTAAAATTTTCATAATAAATAATCAGAAAAGTTATTTTAAATATCTACACATAAACAAGTGAAATCTTAAAAAAGTTTTACAAAATTATAAATTCTTGGGATATAATGAAATTAAAAAATTATGATCTAATTATTTATTATTGTTGTTTCTTAGTTTTATATTTATGTATTAATATTAACTATATTCATAATTTTATTTATGTATCAATTAATGTTGAATATAAAAAAGTTTTGTGAGTTTTGTAATTATTATATTTTAGTTATTATTATAGATATTATTTATTTTATATTATATTGGGTTTTTTTATAACTTAACAAATATAAAATTTTAAATTCATTAATATTATAATTTTTAAAATCAACTATAAATATTATAATGCGTGCAACGTACCATGAGAAAATACTAGTTAAATTAAATATCACTAAAAGTGTGTTAAAAAAAAACTTGAATGTCATTCAATTATAATATTATTTTAAGGTGCATGGCGTACCAAATCCACCACGTAGAAAAGTTGAAGAATTCAGACCATCCATGTCAGTCCCAATTGACGGCTAAGATGAAGGCGCGTAAACCCAGAAGCGTGAGGGCTGACGCACATAATTGTTTCTTTGTGTTTTTTCAGAAAATAAAATAATAATAATAGGGTGTGGTGTGGATAATAATAATAAAAAGAGAATCGAGAAGTGTGTCTCTGTGTCCTAATTTCTCATTTTGGAATGCGTGCGTGGCAGATGTATTCGCCGTGTAATTTAATCCCCTTTGGCACGTTTCCTTCCCTACATATTTTCTCTTATTTATCACTTTTTCATATATATTCTTTTATTATTTAGTTTAGATTCATTGAATAAAAAAATCGTCTTTTTTTTTTCCTCAAAAATGCAATTCGATCCTAACCTTTTCAATTTACTTTAAAAAAAATTAAAAAAATATGTTTTATATTTTTACACAATTCAAAAAATAATTTAAATCGAAAGTTAAGAATATATGTTTTTTTTTTTTTTTGGTAGGAATTAAACGTTGAATAAATTTATTTAGATTTATATTCTCAAAATTGCGACCGCCTTGAAAATTTCTTTCGACGGTCATTGTCCTTCTAGTTCCTCCCTCACCGGCTTTCCATACATATAGCTACACAGACACTTAGATTTTTGCTTATTAATTTTGTATTACCAGATTCTTGCTCTGTTCGTTTGCAGCAGCCGGAGACTTGAGAGTTAATAAAATCATGGTATTGTCCTTCACTCTCTTTCTGAAATATATATATATATATATATATATATATATATATATATATATATATATATATATGGGGTTATATGGAACAGAGGGAGATAAGAGTAGCTCCTAGTAATAAATGATATGCCTTTGTGTGTTGATTTAGAGTAATTTAATTGCAGGTGAGCCCGATAGAGGTTGAGGAGAGTGGACCTCCATGGCTGATTCCAATGTTGAAAGCTGATTACTTCGTTCCCTGTTCACTCCATTTGGAGTCGAATAAAAGTGAATGCAATATGTTCTGCTTGGATTGCATGGGCAATGCCTTGTGCTCTTACTGTTTGAATAAACACAAGCATCATTCTCTTCTTCAGATACGACGATCTTCATATCATAATGTGGTGAGGGTGAATGAAATAGGCAAGTATATAGACATATCGTGCATTCAAACATACGTGATCAACAGCGCGAAGATCGTGTTTCTGAATGAACGGCCCCAGCCCCGGCCTGGGAAGGGAATCACCTTTACTTGTGAAGTCTGTGCCCGGGGACTGCCTGATTCTTTCAGATTCTGTTCTCTAGCCTGCAAGGTTGGTTGCTTTCTAATTTCAATATGGTTTGAATTGAATTGAGTTGAGATGAATTGAATTGGATTGGATTGGATGTATGTATATAGCTGAATGGGATGAAGAGAGGTGAGAATGAGCTGACATTCTCGCTGAAGAAGAAGAAGAAGAGCGATTCAGATGATGATGATGAAGAATCATTTACGCCAAGAAAGATGCATAGGAGAGGTAATGATGACGATGATGATGTGTCAATGTATTGTTCCTCCGGAGACGAGACCATATCCCCCTCCACTCCTCCGCCGTTCAACCATACCAACTCCAGCCGCAGGAAAGGCGTTCCCCACCGTGCTCCTTTCTGATCTCATCATCTTCCTTTCCTTTGCTTCTCTTCTCTATACATACATATATATATGTATACTTCAAAATGTATACCATTGTATATCCTTCCTTTTTCTTTATTTCTACCTGTACATATACACACATCATACATACACACTACTCTATTTTACGAATGATATACAGGTTTAATTGCCTAGTTCTATTTCATGATTTTGCATTCTAGTTATTTTGGTGTTGATTAGAAAAATTAATACGGACAAATCTCATACTCTAGTTCTAATGTTTGAACAAGATCCAAACACGAGATCGAAACAGTATTCCTATTTCGTTATAAGATTCAGAAAGACGTGGAGTTGAATGTTTGGATATGGGAAAAAAAGTGGGGAGGAAATGGTTGGAAGAACACGGATGAGGTGTGGTGAAAGACAAGTGTTGGTGTGAGTGTGTGTGTTTGGCTTTAATTAATTAAGGTGGACTAATCCTAACTCAACTTGTCCAAACCTCAATACCTGATTGATGTTCATCCCTAAGACTTTTGTTTTTTTTAATTATTATTATTCATTTGGGTGGTGTATGATCATGGGAATTTCATGTCAATTAGAAGCTTAGGGGACACGTAATACCCCCCACCGTGGACAGTGACTTCGAAAATGACACCCCATATCTATTTGGTCCTCTTCCTTTTTTTAATTTTTTTTTTCCTTTGGGTTTATTATTACTAACATTAATTAATTATTGTTACACCACCATTATATCTTTCCATTTTTCGTCGTTTTTTGGAATAAAGATGTTAGTTTCGTTATCGGAATTAATAGAGAAGGGGGTCAGTTGTTAGAATATTATCATTCCTAAAACAAGTGGAGAGCAGATGCGTGAGGAATCTGCAATCGTTGGCGTTTTATATTTTTTATTTTTATTTTTAATTTCATTGAAATCCCAATGCTCTACCTCCTATATTTTTTTAGTCGACATGGTTTAGAAAAATGTTTTTACACCGTTTGTATTTGTGGAATTTGTTGTTTATCTATATTTTGCTGCAACCGGCCCAATTTACGTGAGGTAAAATTATATATATATATATATATATATATATATATATATATATATATATATTACACCATTGTTATTATTTAATTTGACTCAAATTAATTATTGTTAGGATTTAAACACCAAAATCCACCAATTACACACCAAAAAACTATTTATGAATCTGTGATGAATGGCTCTCGATCAAAACTAAAAAAAAATGAATTATAAAACATAAAAGAACATACAAGGATTTAAGTGGTTTGACCTTTATGAAAGGTCTGCGTCCACTGAAAACAAGAATCAACGTATTTCACTAAAAATCGAGAAAAAATTGAGTTATAAAGATGAGAAGCAGATTAGGGTTTTCACTAGTTAAATCTAGAGTTCTAAACTCTCTTTATCTTACTGATTTTTATATATAAAATAAAAACCCCAAGGTAATTTTAAGAAACGGTTGAAGGATTGGAACG
This sequence comes from Scutellaria barbata, assembly GCA_028654395.1. Taxonomy (NCBI): domain Eukaryota; kingdom Viridiplantae; phylum Streptophyta; class Magnoliopsida; order Lamiales; family Lamiaceae; genus Scutellaria; species Scutellaria barbata. Next base: position 100,344 of record CM053651.1, on the reverse strand, counting down.
AATTTCTATCACAAAATCAGTTTCTGCACCGAAACTCTGCTGCTCAAATGAGCATAACAAAAAAAAACTGTCAAGATTCAGTTTGAACACTGATTTTAACACGTCTGATTCGATCCTTTTCCTACCAATTCTGAGCTCCCTTAAATGATTCCGTAATCTGTGATATATTTTCGAGTTGAATCCACAATTATAAATACTCATTTATCACTTAGATATTTTTGGTTTACTTAGGATTAGTAGGTAAAAGTTACCAAGTAGTAAATTGGGCTATGATATATTTTTATTTTATTTTTCAAAATATAGGTGGTGGATCAACGAGAATCAAGATAACCTGGTGACCGGGCAGGTTGTCCAGCATCAGCATACCCTTTAAATTTAAAATTAGAAATGCAAAAAATATATTTTGAAAAAAAAAATATGTAAAAAAAGTAATTTTTAAAAAATTGGCACATATTTTAATAAGAGTAGGTCTTGTGCGAGACTGTTTTATGGATCCTATTTCGTGAGACAGGTCGGATTGAATCGAACATAATAAATTATGTAATACTTTTAAGTGTATTAGGTAATACTTTTATATTATATTATGTAATATATGTAAATGATATAAAAGTATTACCTAATATACACAAAATATTACATGTTGCGCGAGATAGAAGAGCACTCAAAAGTCCTAGGATCAGCTCATTTTTATAAGATCCGATCCGACCCAATTCGGATTATGTATCCTATAATACAAAAATATCATCTCATACACAAAAAAGTATTATCTGATACCCCTAGAAATATTATATATTTTTTTATAATCTGACTCAAATTAACAAAATTAATTTTCGAAAAACTAATATTAACTATAATATTAATATATTATAGTGTGTGTTATTACTAATATAATTTTTTCGAACATTATTTTCACCTATTAATACAATTGTTCGAAAATTCATTAATAGGTGAATATTAGTACAATTGTTAATCAATTTCACCTATGAGTACAATTGTTCGAAAATCATTAATAATTGATTTTCGAACAATTGTACTAATACTAATAGGTACAATTGCATTACTAAAATGAATTTTCGAACAATGCATACTAATTAATTTTCGAACAATTGTACTAATATGCGAAAATGAATTTTAGTGAATGAATTCATTTTCGAACAATTGTACTACAATTCATTTTCGAAAATCATTAATAATTGATTTTCGAACAGTTGTATTAATAGGTAAAAAAATTTCGAACAATTGATTAGTAATATGTGAGAGTTAATTTTCGAAAAAGTAGGCGAAAGTTAATGATTAGTAATAGGCGAAAATAATGTTCGAAAATTTCACAAATAATTATATATAACTTGTATTATACTAGTTAATGTTCGAAAATAGTAATTAACTAATTAATGTTCGAAGATTAGTATGACACATAATTTTCAGCAATAGTTTTCGAAAATGATGTAATCAATAGTTTTTCGAACATTATTAAATCTTCAGCAATAGTTTTGGAAAATGATGTAATGCATAGTTTAATCTTCAGCAATAAAATATTATTAAATCTCCATGTCCAAATTTTCGAAAACTATGACACTATGACATAATATTTTATTAATATTATAATAGTGTCATACTAACATTTTTCAAAGATTAATATAATATGAATATTTTTCTAATTGGTGAAAGACAGTAATTTTTGAAAATACTGACTCGGATACAAATTCAATGTGAGTCAGTCTGACAGGGCCCGCATATCAGTTGACTTTGAAAGAAAATGGGTATTTGGGATCAAAACTTATATTTAGGATCATTTTGGGCTGTGATATTATATTAAGGGTAAATTGGGATCAATATTTAAAAAAATGGATATTTTGGGCCATTTTCCCCAAAAAAGTATTACCTGATACCCCTAGAAATATTACATATTTTTTTATAATCTGACTCAACTCAAAACGCATCCTATAATACAAAAAGTATCACATGATATACATAAAAATATTATCTCATATACATAAAAGTATTACATATTTTTATGTGTATCATGTTATACTTTTAAAAAGTATTATATGATATATATTAAAGTATTATCTATTGTTTTATTTTCATAATATAATACTTTCATGTGTATCATGTAATACTTTTATGTATGTCATGCGATAAAGTATCACATGACATACATAAATGTATTACATGGTGATATTTCAAAAAATATTACATTTTACTTTATTCTCATAATGTAATACTTTTATATGTATCATGTAATACTTTTATGTGTATCATGTGATATTTTTAAAAATATCACATGATATACATAAAATTATTACATGATGTTTTATTTTCATAATGTAATATTTTTATGTATATCATGTAATATTTTTGTGTGCATCGTGTAATGCTTTCAAAAACTATTACCTAATATACATAAAAAATATTATATTTGACTTTTGTTGACTAATTGACCCGTTGACCGTTGACTTTGATCTATTAACAGTTAATCGAATTATTGATTGGGTCAAACCCCAACCCATCTTATAGAATAGAATCCGTAAAGCTGTTTTACGCACAATTTTGCCTATCAATAATTCGATACAAAAGATTAAAAAAAAGAAAAAGACTGGTTTGGTATATAATATTTTGGCATTGCTTAATAATTGCTTGTCCTTGGGTTATTAAAGTACTGAAAACCAATGGATATTAGTATATTGTATATATATAGTAAGTGTGAAAGAGGAAGGAATGGTTGGCATATTTGTGTGGAGTGTGACAGGCAGATGTAGTATTGGGATTGACACGTTTCTGCTTTCTATATATGCTCAACTCTCTCTCCCACCGCCCCTTAACTCATCTCACTATTATCTTTTTTCTACTCTTATATTCCTCCAAAAATTCTAGCTACTTTTATTTAATCCTTTAATTATACATATGTGTTTTCGTTGATGTGTTAAAAATTTAATAAATTTATTTTTAATATAATGAGGAGATAGATTATTACATTCATTGGTGGACATATTAAAAGTTAATATTTTCGTTTTTAGTCCTATAATTATTACAATTTGTGATTTTGGTCTTTTCACGTTTTTGTAAAATTTGAGATCTAAATTGGAGAAACGAAAATTAGGAAAGTGTATAAAATAGAGCACTAAAATTGAAATTAGAACTCATATATGCTGTGAGATTGGGCCAGCTTGTATTTGTATATAAATGGACCGGGAGTTTAACTAGTAGTTGGTAGTGGACCCATTCTGTTTCTAGTTTTGGACTCCAAAGAAAAATGCACACTCAATCCCATGGACACCTATGTCCATTCAATACCTTTGGATCCAAAAAGATAAAACAAAGATATTTACGTCATTAATTTGAGAGAGATATAAACTAATCGTTTCATCACTGTTTTTTTTTTTTTGACAAGTCCGTCTTAACCTTCTTCACGGTAGGTTTGAGAAAAAAACAATCTCATGTGGTTAAGAAGCTCATTGACCGACTTATGATCGATAACCAGAAAAACCTTTCATTCTGTACTAAATTTGATTTCATGATGTTTTTATCCATTATAATGGGATGAGACAGATCAGTGTTCGGAAAGACTATGAAGGTAGATTTGTAGCTCATCAAGCTAGTTAGTTTTCCATTAATGCGTAAAGAATGAAGCATTTTATTGGCTTTTGGGTTGGAAGATACGATCATTTTATTACAACTATACGTCGAGTTTGAAAAAAATTCAAAGGGATACTATCACAATTTTTTAAAATTTCGTGTTAGAAGATGTTTTGGGGCGGTATTCGATTGTCTTGATTAATTGAAGCCTTAAACATATATTTGAGAAAAAACTAACATCATCTGTTTAGAAAGTCCTGTGAAATATGTTATGATTGATATCTCGAAATCTCTCATTCTGTCCAAGATATGATTTCATGATGGGTTGTTATCACTATGTTGGGAAGAGAATTTGAAAAGATTTTTAAAGGGACATTTGTAGTTTGTCGTGTTAGTTTTCCAACGCATTAAGAATAAATTTTTTTAATTTTTTGGTTCAAAGTTACAATCATTTTATTAAGCTTATTGAAAATTAAAGGATTACCATCACAATTTAAAAAAATATATATATGGTGAAAGAATTTTTGTGGTGGTGAAAGAGTTTTTGTGGTTATATTGGAAGACATAATTGAAGCCCTAAACATTAGATTTGACAAAAAAAAAAAACACGCATGTGATTAGAAAGATCGTGGAGTGAGTTTTGACCGATACAATGAAATCTCTCATTTCATTTAGCATTTGATTTCATGACGTTTTTATACTATATTAGCTCGTCAAGTTAGTTTTCGACACATTAATAATGAAGTTAATTTGCCTTTAGGGCATAGTCAAGTTGGTAAGGTTTGTGGTAATATCGGGAGAAATCCTCCGGCATCGCAAATTTAAACCCCACGTGGTACAGATTTCCATGGAAATATTATGGAGGTATATTGTGGAGGTTTGTCCTGGAGCACATGGGACAGATTTCCACTGAAATATTGTGGAAGTGGAGGTTTGTCATGGATTTGGCTCATGTGGGCATATTTCTGAAATGTTGTGGGCATATTTCTGAAATGTTGTGGAAGTGGCAGATTCTTCCCTGGAGCGCATGGGGTACTCTATTTGACTTGCTCCCATATGTGTATGTCATTTAAATACATTCCTTGATTTACATATCATCAGTTGGATGAGGGAGTTCATAATGTATCCCTAATTTTAATTAAAAAAAAGTTAGTTGAATTTTTGGGTTTTGTAAAGACCGCGCGGCCTGCACATTGAAAACTCAAAGTGCCATGTCAAAATATGTCATTATAAGATAAAGAGAATTTCATGGATTAACATTATAAAACACAATGTCTTTTGTAAAACGACAAATAAAATTGAATGAAGATAGTCCAATTGTCAATTAGCAGCGAAATGTATGAAAATTTAGACAAATGTAAACGTGATCAAAGATTTAATTTGAATTTATATGGATATAGCAAATGTGAAACAGTTAAAGCTTTGACTTCAATTTAGGTGGGCAAAATATGTGAGACGTGCCTCCAAAGAAACTTAAAATTCTTTCATGGGCGGTCTTCTTTTGGACAATTTTCTAAACAAATATACTAAAATAAAACATCAAACTAGAGGATTAACTACAAAATGTTTATTTTTAATCACAAATTCTCCTGTGCACCTGGTGTACGGATCTAAGATCCGTGCAATCCGGGTCAACCCGACCCGGATCCAGCGAATTTTTTATTTTTTTTTTATAAATTTTATATCTTGACCTTTATATACAAATTTGGTGACTTTTATGTACAAATGTTGTGACCTTTATGTATAACTGCTGTGACCTTTATGCATTGTAACTTAGAAAAAAAAGGAAGAATTTCAGCAAAATTTGTACATAGATACGTTTATGTAATATTCATGTGACTCTTATATATATTTCATATGACCTTTATGTACAAATATGCATACCTTTATGTAATATATAAATGTATGAATATTTATACATAAAAGTCACATAAACATACATAAGGGTCATATAAATATAACATAAATGTATCTATGTATAAATTTTGCTAAAATTCTTCATTTTTTTCTAAGTTATTTAACATAAAGGTCACAGAATTTATGCATAAAGGTCACAGAATTTGTATGTAAAGGTCACCAACTTTGTACATAAAGGTTTTGGCCTGTAACAAAAAAATCAAAAAAAAAAAAAAAAAAGGTAAAAGTGCGCGGATCCGGGTCGACCCGGGTCAACCCGAATTGTATGTACACCAAGTGTACAAGAGAACTACTCATTTTTAATATATATTAATGATAGATTTGAGATAATCACTACATATTTGGAATATAGAAAATGTCTTTAAATTTAATAATCAAATTTGCATCATTATTATTATTCTATTTTCGTTTTGTCATACGAATGTTAAAGATCAATAAATTTTAATTTATATCTTTAATTAAATAAAATCGTGTAATGATATATATATATATATATATATATATATATATATATATATATATATATATATATATATATATGGCGAACTACTATCATTATCATAAGCACTTAACGGGTGTGGATATTACTTATTTATATTGGCTTGTTAATTCGAGCAATTATATATATGTTATGAAGGAATACTTTAGATTGTAGTACATTCTCTTGCATGGACATCAACCGACCACCACCAAGTTTAAATTATAAAATGAACTCTAAAATAACAACAAATCCCCACGCACGGCTCATTCATTAGTTGATTAATAATTGAATCTCGATATTCATTAATTTACACTTGATAATCAAGAATTTGTTGCTTAATTATTAGAAACTTATTTTTGAAATGTTTAATTAATATGGGTTTATGTTAGAAATGGTATTAGTATTAGCGTGGAATTGAGAGGGGTTCTGAATTGAACGTTGACTCTCTCCCTTATCAAAAACCAGCGGCATTTCTCTCTCTTGATTTTTCTTTCATTTAAAAACGTCTTTTCCCATCGTCCATTCTCATTCCTTCTCTCCCTCTCTCTCCTCTTCACACCTCCATAATCACCATCGTCCATTCTCATTCCTTCTCTCCCTCTCTCTCCTCTTCACACCTCCATAATCAACGCTACCAGCTATTCTCATTTTCACTCACACCACCAACAGGAATATCGATCGAAATGGGTGGTTGTGTGTCTTCTGAATCCATCGTCGATCAGAAGCCATCTGCAAATGTTGTTTCGATCACCGGAGAAATGCGCCAGTTTTCTCTTCCGACGACCGTCTCCGATGTTCTTCAATCCCTAACCCTAGCTTCCGATTCCTTCTTCCTCTGCAACTCCGATCGCCTGTATTTCGACGACTACATACCATCTCTCCATCCCCACGACGACCTCGAGTCCGCTCAGATCTACTTCGTGCTCCCCAACGCCAAGCTTCAGCATCGGCTCGCCGCATCCGACATGGCGGCTTTAGCCGTGAAGGCCAGCGTCGCACTCGAGCAAATCAACGCCTCCATGAATCGGCGCGGTCGCAGGAAGAGGAAAACTCGGATTTCCCCCGTTTTGGCGTCGGAGGAGGATCCACAATCAAATCACACCATTAATTACAGAAAGAGTTACTACTCCGTTGCCGCAAAGTCTCCGACACCATTAGGAGTATCGAGATCCAATTCCGTGAAGAAGTTAACGAAATATTCTTCACAACGAGCTAAATTGGCCGTTAGATCATTCAAGCTCAAGCTTACCACAATATATGAAGGATCTGTGCTCCACCCAAGTTTGTGAAGAACTAAATCGCTTTGATTTTATTTTTTTATTTTTTTGCCCATTCACAACAATATATTCGGTCTTGATCTTAGAGATTGTAAATCATTTATGTACATCTATCTATTTATTATAGATATATATAATAATAGAAGTTATTCTATAACCGTTTTTTTAAAGATTTTTAATTTTTTTTAAATCGAAAATTTAGTTTTCTTAGAAAACTGTTTTCTTAGAAAACTGTTTTCTGATTATTTTAATATATTTTATTAGTAATGAAAATAATGTATATCAAATAAAATTTTGAGTGCTACTATAATTATTGAGGATATTATTGATTATTGATTGAATATTTATTAAATCAACAAAATTTATTGAGGATATTTATTAAATCAACAAAGTTTATTAAGTTTTAATATATTTTTATTAGTAATAAAAATAATACATAACTAACAAAATTTCGAGTGTTACTATAATTATTGAAGATATTATTGATTATTGATTGAATATTTATTAAACCAACAAAATTTATTGAGAATATTAATTAGATCGACAAAATTTATTGAGTTTTAATATATTTTTATTTGTAATGAAAATAATGTATATCGAACAAAATTTCGAGTGCTACTATAATTATTGAGGATATTATTGATTATTGATTGAATATTTATTAAATGAACAAAATTTATTGAGGATATTTATTAAATCAACAAAGTTTATTAAGTTTTAATATATTTATATTAGTAATGAAAACAATGTATATCGAACAAAATTTCAAGTGTTATTATAATTATTGAAAATATTATTGATTGAATATTTATTAAATTAACAAATTTATTGAGGATATTTATTAAATCAACAAAGTTTAATCAGTTTTAATATATTTTTATTAGTAATGAAAATAATATATAAGGAACAAAATTTCGAGTGCTACTATTATTATTGAGGATATTATTGATTATTGATTGAATATTTATTAAATCGACAAAATTTATTGAGAATATTTATTAGATGAACAAAGTTTATTGAGTTTTAATATATTTTTATTAGTAATGAAAACAATGTATATCGAACAAAATTTTGAGTGTTACTATAATTATTGAAGATATTATTGATTATTGATTGAATATTTATTAAATTAACAAATTTATTGAGGATATTTATTAAATCAACAAAGTTTAATCAGTTTTAATATATTTTTATTAGTAATGAAAATAATAAATAAGGAACAAAATTTCGAGTGCTACTATAATTATTGAGGATATTATTGATTATTGATTGAATATTTATTAAATCGACAAAATTTATTGAGAATATTTATTAGATGAACAAAGTTTATTGAGTTTTAATATATTTTTATTAGTAATGAAAATAATGTATATCGAACAAATTTCGAGTGCTACTATAATTTTTGAGAATATTATTGATTATTAATTGAATGTTTATTAAATCAAAAAAATTTATTGAAAAAATTTATTAGATCAACAAAGTTTATTGAGGATTAATATAATTTTTATTTTATTACAATATTATGAAATTATTAAAATAAATATATATCTAATGAAAATAATGTATATCGAACAAAATTTCGAGTGCTACTATAATTATTGAGGATATTATTGATTATTGATTGAATATTTATTAAATCAAAAAATACTCTATTTTTTAATTGGAATAATATCTATAATATAGACCTTCAAATTCACTTTTAATTTAAAGACTTATAATTTGGATATTATTGATTATTGATTGAATATTTATTAAATCAACAAAATTTATTAAGGATATTTATTAAATCAACAAAGTTTATTAAGTTTTAATATATTTTTACTAGTAATGAAAACAATGTATATCTAACAAAATTTCGAGTGTTACTATAATTATTGAGGATATTATTGATTATTGATTGAATATTTATTAAATTAACAAAATTTATTGAGGATATTTATTTAATCAACAAAGTTTAATCAGTTTTAATATATTTTTATTAGTAATGAAAATAATATATAAGGAACAAAATTTCGAGTACTACTATAATTATTGAGGATATTATTGATTATTGGTTATTGATTGAATATTTATTAAATCAACAAAATTTATTAAGAATATTTATTAGATCAACAAAGTTTATTGAGTTTTAATATATCTTTATTAGTAATGAAAATAATGTATATCGAACAAAATTTCGAGTGTTACTATAATTTTTGAGGATATTATTGATTATTGATTGAATATTTATTAAATTAAAAAAATTTATTGAACATATTTATTAGATCAACAAAGTTTATTGAGGATTAATATAATTTTTATTTTATTATAATATTATGACATTATTAAAATAAATATACATCTAATAATTTAATTATCAAAATTTTCAAATTTGGGGAAGAAATAGTCAGTTTTATTTAAAATTAATAATTTTTTTTGGAAAAAAACTTTTGAAACGGACGCGGTTTTTTAATAAGTAAAAATCCAAATTGATTTATATCAAATTTATTAAATATCCTAAATACTTGATATACAAATTTAATAAATACCATAAATTCTTGATTTATATAACATTTAGTAAATATATGTTTCATATATTCTTATATATGAATTAAGAATTACCAATGTTCCTTGATATTAAAATTTACATTTAAAAAAATACACGTTTCAATATAACTACCATTCATCTCGATAATTGTTTGGAGTTACCAATCGTACGGTATTCAAGATTTTGATATGTGATAAAGATAATAGACTAAATAATAAAACTACGAATGTAGTTTACAAAAAAAATTCAAAATTTGTAAACAACAATGTTAAAATTATATTCAATTGATCATATTATGCACATGACCAATAACTTTATTTTGATAATTTATTTATTTTGTTTAATTGTAAATTCAGTCAAAATAATAACTTTAAATAACGATAAAATTAATTTAAACTTACTATTAATATAATATACACTTTTTATATTTAACCCCGTGCATCGCACGGGTGCGCCGCTAGTTTTTTTGTAAATTGATGAATACAACAAGTTCAAAGTTACATATGACATCAATTCAATTTTTTTGAATCCTATAAAGTCTTTGTTACACATCTAACTTCCGACATTAATTCTGCATGCATAACGAACTTTTGTAAGAAATTAGAAAAGTCAAACTCAAGTGTAGAGATGCATTAAAATGATCCTTGAGGTTTAGCCCATTGTTGTTTTTGGGTTAGCTAGTAAATCAAGATGGGCCCAATTAGCCCGTTGATTGAAAAGACTTGAGATTTTTTAAGTCCATAACTTTTTTCAATATCTTATGTGGGTCATTCTCCTAATTCTTAGCTCCAAAAAATATGGATGAATGAGAAGCGACAATTAATATCTTATGTAGGGCACCATTGATTCTTAGCTCCTAATTCTTTTTTCAATACCTTATGTAGGTCATTCTTATGTATATACAAAAAATATCTTTATTAATACAATTAATATATATATATATATATATATATATATATATTTCAGCAAATTAACAAACTTATTTTTTAAATAAAATAAGGTAATATCTTTAATGTAATAATACTTTTTATGTTATATGGTTAATAGTTAATACACCCATTTACTGATTTACGTGATATAAATAAAATTTTTACATTATATTTTAGATAATACCTTTTGTTATAGAAGAAGTAATATTTTTAGGTGGATTAATGCACAACTCTGTTTATTGTATCTATCTATTCATTTTGATTTATACTTGTGAAAAGATAAATTAAAAGCGTACCAGATTCTTTTATTTTAATTTTAAATTATATGAATCACCTACCTACATTGCAAGTACTTTACATCAGTTTAAGTATCAAGTGCCTCTTTTTTTCAAACTAATTAAGTTTTCAACTTTCAGATTGATATCTGGTTAAATTACTGGATTTCTTTGTTATAATTAGGTTTTGAAAAAAATTATGATTTTAATATTATTATTATTAACTGGATAGATCTTTATGAGATTTTCATAAGAATATTTTATTGGATCTTATTAGATTTCATTAATTTAAATATGTAATTAATTAAATATCATAGTATACGTACCATGCAAAACTAACATATTTTTTAGAACATGTTCCTAGTTTTGGTTTTTCGATTTTGTCTAGTTTGTGAGAGTTTGATAAGTGTAAAAACTATTGAAATTGGTTTTGAAATAAGTGGTGTATGACAACACTTTGAACAATAACTTAGTGGTCATAAAATGATCTTTTTGAGATATAAATGTCAATAGATTAGTCTACGTTTGAAGTAGATAATCGAGATATGTTGAATTATTTAAAATCGAAATCGGATTTATAGGAATCGGGTTTCTTGATATTGTTTCTGAGGAATCTTATTCTTTCTCATGCATATTTGTGTTTGATTTTCACCAAATCTTTGCTGCTTGTTGATAAAACTCGTTTTATCATCTAACAGTCAAGTGTTATTGATAGTGTAGGAGATATGTGGGTTTTATATTGATGTTTTATGCTTATACATACTGGGCTTGGCCCACTCTTATATTGTATTTATACACAGTTATATATATGAGAAATATACAAAGTAGTGCAGTTGGCTGCTTGATCAGTTACATGGTATCAAAGCCAAACCCTAATATCCAAATTTTTTTCGATCCTTCTCTCTGATGACGACGACGGTCGGACTCTCTTCCTCCATCGACGTGACTGATTTGCAGTCCGATCTCCCCAGCATCACCACGTCACTTCCTCCTCTTGTGTCTGATCTCCCACCGAGTATTCCCCTATCCACCGCCGCTACTGTCATCACTCCAGTGACTGTGTCAGTGCCGTCTCCACTTTCTTTGCCTCACCACCCTGCGCTCTCCTTGTCCAATATTAAATCTCATGTCCCAGAAGTACTGGATTTAACCAATTATCTGCTATGGAGGGAACTCTTCTTCCCTATCTTTTGTGCCTATCAAGTTGTCTCACACATCGATGGTACGCCTCTTCCATCTCCAAAATCACCCCATTACGTCCAATGGCTCCAGATTGATAGCCTAGTTCTCTCGTGGATTCAATCCATCGTGTCGAGAGATATTCTCCAATCCATCATTACCCCGGTTCGCATGATGACTGCTCTTGATGCTTGGGGTAAGATCGAAACCTTGTTTCATGACCACGTAGAGAGCCGTATTGTGCAATTACGACAGGAGTTCTACAGTATTAAAAAAAGAGACCGTACTATGCGTGAATTTCTATTGAAACTGAAGGACCTGTATGACTGTCGTTTATCTGTTGGGGATTCTGTCTCCAACCGTGATTTATTGCTCCAAGTCGTGATGGGACTCGGCCTCGAGTACAATACAATTACTTCTATTCTGTCTACTCTTCAACCACCACCCAATTTTGATCAGATGAAGAGTTTACTGTTTCTTGAGGAATCAAAGTTGCAAGCACAACAGACTCCTCTCACTACAACACCCGATACTCTTCTTGTTGCACAGCAGTCTGCCACTCGTGCCACACATCAACAGCAGCGTCCCAGTGGCTGTGGCCGTGGCGCGGGACATGGCGGGCGATCTGGTGGGCGCGGTAATGGACGTGGCCGACAACAGTTTTCTTCCTCAGGACCGTCTATTCTCGGTCCTCCTCCTGGCTCCCACACCAATGCTTCCCAAACAGGTATTTCCCCTCAACAGTTTTAATATGATATCACCTGTTATAACTGTGGTGGCTACGGCCATATTTTCGCCTGTGTCCCTCGCAGCTTAAGACAGATTTGGCTCCTCAAACGTTCAATGTATACCCTGCCTCTCAGCAGTGGATATTTGACTCGGGAGCATCCACTCACATAACAAATGATGCAGGTATTCTTCTGGATGCTAAACCTTATTGTGGTACTTCTGGTATTCGAGTTGGTAATGGTAGTATGCTTAAAATTACATATGTTGGCTCTTCTATTTTACGGTCTGGTTCGCATGTTTTTCACCTCACAAATGTTTTTTTTTGCCCATCCCTCACCCATAATCTCTTATCTGGACGTCAATTTATTCATGATAATCCCTGTCTCATTGAATTTTCTAAACTGGTGTTTCTGTTAAGGATCCCAAGTCGATGGCAATCCTCTTCACATCCAGTAGCACTGCTGGACTCTACACTCATTCCAGCTGTCCTTCTCCTCCTGTTTCACTTGTTGTTGTCTCCTCCAATCAAACTCATGTGTTATGGCATCGGCGTCTTGATCATCCTCACACTCGAGTCTTATCTATCTTAGCTAATAGGGATTTTATTTCTTGTTTGAAGTCCGGACAGTTTGATTCTTGTCTTTGTCATGCTTGTCAGTTAGACAAACATACTCGATTGTCGTTTGATATTTCTGTGTCTTCTACTACACATCCTTTCCAATTGGTTCATTCAGATGTATGGTACTCTCCTGTTTTGTCGAATACTAGTTATCGTTATTTCATTTCTTTTCTGGATGATTTTACACATTATTGCTGGTTATTTTCTCTGCGTGCTAAATCCGAGGCATATTCCTACTTTGGTAATTTTCATACCTTTATTCAAACTCAATTTACTGGGGTGTTGCAGGTTATTTAGTGTGATAATGAGACTGAATATACAAATAATTTATTCCAGTCATACTGCCAGAAACATGAGATTCTTTTCCGGGCTTCTTGCCCACATACACCACAATAGAACGGGAAAGTCGAGAAACTCAATCGAACAGTTGGGAACATGCTTCGTTCTCTACTATATCAATCCTCTGTTCCTCTTTTCTTTTGGGTTGAAGCCTTACAAACAGTTGCTCACACCATAAATCTTTTACCTACTACAGTCCTCCAGAATCAGTCTCCACATGAGAAGTTATACAAAACACCCCCATCATATTCTCACTTACGCGTATTCGGCTGCGTGAGTTACCCGAACCTCCAAGCTACCACTCCACATAAATTATCCCCTAAATCCTCCTTGTGTGTATTTGTCGGTTACTCTCCATAACACAGGGGTTACAGATGTTACAACCTTTCCACTAGTCGTGTTATTGTCTCTCGTCATGTTACATTCGATGAAAACGTCTTTCCTTTCACCACAAACTCCCCCACCTCGTCTCCTTCTATGTATCTTCAACATCCGTCCATCGTTCTCTCCAATAACTCTCCTCCTTTAATACCGTTGAATGTCTCCCACTCACAAATCACTCCGCCATCAAGTGTTGGCCCGACACCTCAGTCTCTGACACCTCAGTCTCCTATACCCAGTTTGTCCGATTTCATCAGTTCGGACCCCCCCTCCAATATTCCTATCGACGAGTCTGCGTCTTCCTCTTCCCCATCCAGCGACCCTCCTGCGCCGCCCAACCAAGATACTGACCCACCATCTCAATCCCATCACCACATGATCACGCGTTCCAAGGCCGAAATTAGGAAGCCAAAACATATTTTTTCTTTGCATACTGTTACTACAAACTCTTTGCCATAGGAACCCAAGACGATGAAAGTTGCTTTGCAGCTATGGAATCTGAACTCTTTGCTCTACGAAAGAATAATACATGGTCACTGGTTTCCCGACCACATGGGGTGAATATTGTTGGCACGAAATGGGTTTTTAAAACCAAACAGCTTGCCGATTGTTCATTGGATAAATGCAAAGCACGGCTTGTTGCTCAGGGATACAGTCAGCGTCCGGGGGTGGATTGTGGAGATACTTATAGCCCAGTCGTTCATTTTTCTACCATTCGCACGATTCTATCCCTTGCAGTTTCACAGAAGTGGCCGATTCATCAACTTGACGTGAAGAACGCCTTTCTTCACGGCAATTTAGCAGAGCGTGTATATGTTCAACAACCACCTGGTTTTGTGGATTCCAAACATCCTGACTATGTTTGTCAGCTTCATAAAGCATTATATAGCTTAAAGCAGGCACCTAGAGCCTGGTACTTGTGGTTTATGCAGTTCATCTATTCTCATGGCTTCAGGAATAGCAAGGCCGATTCCTCCATGTTTGTTCTTCGTTGAGGTTCTGATATGGCCGTTTTGCTACTTTATGTTGACGATATTATCTTGACAGCCTCTTCGGTTACTTTGCTTCGACATGTGATCAGTTTACTTCGGTCAGAGTTTGCTATCACTGACATGGGTATTCTTCACTATTTTTTGGGCGTTTCTATGACTAGAACATAGGATGGCTTGTACCTTTCTCAGGCCAAGTATCTGTGAGAGCTTCTGGAAAAATTTCATATGGCAGAGGCGAATCCGATTTTCACTCCTGTTGATATAAGAACAAAATTATCTTTGATGGATGATGAGCTTCTCCCCAATCCTTCCCTTTACCGTAGCATGGTAGGGGCATTGCAGTATCTCACATTCACGAGGCCAGGTGTCGCATTTGCAGTGCAGCAAGTGTGTTTGTTTATGCATGCTCCGAGAACATCTCATCTACAGACGGTTAAAAGGATTTTTCGCTAACTAGGTGGCACAATTGATTATGGTCTCACTATCCGGTTTGATGTGACTACTAAGTTGACGGTATATTCGGATGCTGATTGGGCAGGATGCCCGGATACTAGATAGTCTACTTCAGGGTACTGTGTATTTCTTGGTGCCAATCTGGTCTCTTGGTCCTTAAAGAGGCAACATACGGTGTCCCGTTCCAGCGCAGAAGCTGAGTACCGTGCTGTAGCAAATGCAGTTGCCGAAGCTACATATATCCGGTCCTTGCTCGCCGAGCTTTAGTTGCCTTTACCTGGTGCCACAGTAGTCTTCTGTGATAATGTTTCCGCTGTGTACTTAGCTTCCAATTCGGTTCAGACGCAAAGGACTAAGCATGTCGAGATTGATTTGCATTTTGTTCGAGAGAGAGTGACGGCAGGTCATGTTCGTGTGTTGCATGTACCTACCTCGCATCAGTTTGCTGACATAATGACAAAGGGCTTGCCTACTGCTGTGTTCGATGAATTTCGGGCCAATCTAAACGTCCGACGGCGTCCTCCCGTTCAGATTGCGGAGGGCTGATAGTGTAGGAGATATGTGGGTTTTATATTGATGTTTTATGCTTATACATACTGGGCTTGGCCCACTCTTATATTGTATTTATACACAGTTATATATATGAGAAATATACAAAGCAGTGCAGTTGGCTGCTTGATCAGTTACAGTTATAAACTTTTTGTTTCTCTCTAGTGCATACTAGTTATTTGGAAGATGGTACCCAACATTTGCCCAATGAGTCCAGATCAAGAACAAAACTCTCGATCACCAAACTTATATTTGGACCAATACAATCAAGTTTCGAATGATACCACATGCTCCAATTTTGTTAACATGTGTTTCACCATCTTATTATTCTATGAATTCCAAATTAGTAATTTGGGCCGAATAGCCCGGAATTAGAAGATCACGTGTTTCACGTATGATTTCAGCTCAATTGAGCGATTGTAATTGAAATTGAGTAAAATTTTCAAACTTGATAAGTTAAAATTTTAAATTACCTTCTCAATAACTATTTAAGCTTCTAAATTACCAAACCACCTAATTTATGGCACAATTTGAATAATAAACTCTTATTATTTAGTCGTATTCAAGTTTTTTGGTTTA
The DNA here is from genome assembly GCA_028654395.1 of Scutellaria barbata. Taxonomy (NCBI): domain Eukaryota; kingdom Viridiplantae; phylum Streptophyta; class Magnoliopsida; order Lamiales; family Lamiaceae; genus Scutellaria; species Scutellaria barbata. Next base: position 83,542 of record CM053651.1, on the reverse strand, counting down.
AATTATGAAATGGATCCACTCTAATTAAACTTTAATGAATAATGTGATACTTGTTCAAATTTCATGGTAAGGTGAAGAGAGAGAGAGAGAGAGGGAGAGAGGCCTTTACAAATCATACACCAATAAATTATACAATTCAACTAATTATTAGTTTATAAATACTTGCGAATGCTAATTAAATAAATTAAAGATGAATAAGGGTCGCATGATGGTAAAGCCTTAGAGAACGCAAAAAAGCAATCTTCTGCACAAAGAGTTAAATAAATAAATTATCAATGAAGCCTTTATATATTTAAAGGCAAAAAAAAAGATTGAAATTTGCAAATATTATAGAGTTATATCTTTATTTAAAAGTGATCATACCAAAAGTTATATTAAGAACAAGAAAAATAGAAAGACAATGATGGTGAGATATAGTATAATAAAATGGAAGGGGAAACAAGAGACCAATTGCTTTCAATTTCCTTTGGTGAAAGAACATTCTCAGCAACGTCTCCAAACCCTAGGGAAAAAAAAAAGATACTAATATGGGAAAAGTATTTATGGCTGAAATAAAAAAGAAAAAGAATAAACGAGAGCATATATAGATGCATATCTCAGTTTGAATAATTAGGTTTTTATTAAATTCAAGTCTCTTCATGACTAAGTTGTAATTATTACTAAAAAAAAAAACAAAAGGATATTAATTTATAATATTGCTGGGCAGGTGCACAAGAAGACCACCGCTTTAGAGAGGAAAAATAGGCTTTTCAAAGCAGTGGCGATGTTGGTGCATGGTGGGGCTCAGCTTCAATCATCATCATCATCATCATCATAATTAAATAAAAAACAAAATAAATAAACGAATTATAAAGATGGAAGCAAAAGTGAGACATTTCAGAAATGAGTGATCAAAATGATTTTATTTATTTATTTTAAAAGTAGCAATATTGAACCAATTATTAATCCTAGGTCTCTTCATTTATATATATATATATATATATATATATTTATACTCAACTCCTTCTGGGCTCTACGCACATTCTCGCTCTCTTTCTCTCTCTCTCTCGGTAGATTAATAAGCAGAGGCGCAGATCTGATTAAGATGAGGACGATGATAGACTTAGGGCGGAGTCGGCAAAGGGAGATCATCGACGCTCCCACTTCCGTTGACTGCGGCCGTGACGTCAGATTCCGGCGCTCCTTTCGCACTCTTGTCGAGTGCATGGTCCCCGCCTGCTGCGCCTCCTCCGACTTCCTCTCCAGCGACACCGACTCCGCCACCGCCGCCTCCACCGTGACCTGCACCTTCTTCGGCCTCCGCAAGGGCAGAGTCAGCTTCTGCATCCAGGAAGACACCAGGGCGGCCCCTCTCCTGCTCCTCGAATTCACCGTCCCCACCTCCTACCTTGCCCGAGAGATGCAGCACGGCCTCCTCCGGATAGCCCTAGAGTCCGACCGCCGTCGCCGCTGGCCCTGCCCTCTCTACGACGTCCCCCTCTGGTGCATCTACTGCAACGGGAGGAAGGTCGGGTTTGCCACCAGCCGCCTCATGACACCCTCCGACGCCGCCGTGCTGAAGCTGATGCAGTCGGTCTCGGTGGGGGCGGGGGTGTTGCCGGCGGAGGACGACGGCGAGCTCATGTATCTGAGGGCCAGCTTCGATAGAGTGATTGGATCCCTCGACTCCGAGTCCTTTCATATGATAAATCCGGTAGGAAGCTCCGGCCAAGAGCTCAGTGTATTTCTCCTCAGATCTTAATATAGCTAAATCAAAACCAAGTCATTCCATTACTTAACATATTTGCAGATGAGATGATAAATTTAATTAGTGGCACTGGCACTGGCACTGGCACTGCTACTCTTTCCATGTGTATAATATTATACCATCTTAATTAATTATTACAGCGTCTCAATTCTTACTTTTAATTCAAAACTAATTATAACTACATAATTAATTAATTATTCTTTCTTGAGTATATATATGCATGTGTGTGTATCATATATATATATATATGTGTGTGTGTGTATTAAGATTAATTTGCAATGGTACTCCACTAGTCTAAACATTATAACCATATTAATTTGTATAAGAAACACATATATTTGAATATATAGTTGAAGTTAGTTTTTAGAGCAAACTTTTTTAAGGATGACTATAAATATGATAAACTTAATTTGGTCGATGGATTTGACGAATTTATAAATTGAAGGGTGTAAGTGTGAATGACCCATGACTTATAAGATATCATACCGTCCTTTAATTCATCATAGATATATTGATTATTTTTTTGGGTAAATGGAATATTATATTATTTGATGTTACTTAATAGAATTGCATTGCACATATGAACCCAATCGCTAATAATGTATATAAGAAAATCTCTAGAGTTATATAATTTGAATTAATGATAACATATTAACACATGCGGACTACATATTAATATTACAGTTAAATGTAGATTGACTAAATAATAATATTAATTAAAAATGATGAACAAGAAAAGGGAAATGGCAAATTAACAATGCAAGAACATAGCTGCGCATGCAGAATATTGATCATTAACTGGAAAAATAAGATTCATAAAGTTTTCGATAATTGTTGTAACATATTTCATTATATATATATATATAGAGAGAGATAGAGAGAGAGAGAGAGAGAGAGAGATATGCAGGTGCGCATGCTATAGTTGAAGAAATGATGGGGGCCGAGAAAGGGTAGCTTCGTGTCCATGCGTGCGGGGGAGCCCACCTATTCATAATTCGTATTTTTAAATGAAAATTGAAAACAATTAAAAAGGTGTATTTCATGCATGTGCCTTTCATCTTTGCATGTTTCATCATGCAATTCATTCACAATTTCATCATCCTCATCATATCTACCTATATTTTACAAATCCATAGAACAATAGAATGATCAAGATAAAAAATGATATATAAGTATATATTTATATAATTGAAAATGTTAAAATGTGTACTATATGCAATTCTTAATATGTCCTCGTTGTAAAGATACATCATCCATTTAAATTATGAAATATAAAATTAAAAAATATGTTAGTTTTTGACACATTAGCGGGTAACAGAATTATGAATATAGATGACTGATATTGAAGTCGGGGTGGTTTAACATTTTCAAATGTTCTAAGCAAGTCACAAAAATGTTGAATTAATGCATTTTTCTTAATTCCTAAGATTTCCAATATTAAACTCAAGGTTTTCCTAAAACTATTTTTTTTTCATGTTTTTTGGGATGATATTATTGTGTAATGTTGTATTATCGTCACATGAATTAAAAGTCCACAAAGTAACCCACATTAAGAGTCGTATATATGTTTTAAGAATCACGCACATATATGAATAACCTACTCAATCTTTGATTTTCCAATACAAAATAGTACGTTATTCAATTTATAAATGTCAGCATACTTTTCTCCAGAATTCCTAAAATTAACAATATGAATTGAGAAATAAAGTTTTGTTAAAACGAAATTAAACATAAAATATTAGAAAGTAAGATGATCGATGGTGGAGATTGTAATTAATAATGAGACACACGAGTGAAGATGAATGTCCATGGGTGCATGGGGGCCAAGTGTTAGGAAGTAATTACAAGAGTTGCTAGCTATTGTTTCGTTCACTTGTGCTTGGTTTATTGTTGATATAGGGAATCTAGTCTTCTCATATATATCTATATTAGTTGACTCCTGATCCACCATTCACTATCCATCTTCAATCAATCTCATTATCAACCACTCATGAAAACTTTTTATTTATGAAAAATATGCATGCATAATTTGCCAATGTTTTTTCTTTCTTCTTTTTTTTGGTCCTCAACTTGTCTTAGGTATAAAATCTAAGTATAAAGAGCAAAATTATAGAAACTACGTGTGAAAGTAAAAGCCAGAAAAATGTAAAATTAAAGGGTAAAAAAAGTCGAAATCGAAGTACATGGTGTAATTAAAAAATATGTTCTTTCATGCGAATAAATAAACAAATAAATATATTAATTTGTGAACTAAAAGCCATCGAATTTCACATACATACCCCTTAATTTATTCTTAAAACTCATTATCTAAAGTTTGTTATACTTTACTAGGTTAGAGAACACACACATAAATTAATGTAAATTATAAGTATTTAATTGGGAAATTGAACAAGATGTCACTTCTACAAATTGTTTATTAGCACTAGGTAAATAAAGAGGGGTATTAGTTAATATTAATATTGTTTTAAAATAACTGCCGTTAATTTTTTTTCTCACGAGATATCAATAAACACTTTAGTTAATAGGTATAATTATATATATAATGATTATAATACTCAATATTTAGTAGTCATATGTATATTTTCTTGATAAGATAGGAGCAAGGTAAGGAAAAAAAAAGATTAACTCTTCTCTATAATAATAAAAAATGAATTATATTTTTTTTTATAACGACAGTTATTTTAGTTAAGTAAAAGAAGTATTAATTAAAAATGGATCAATTAGGCATAAAACTTAGCTACTTGAATTATTATTAACCAATAATTTATATGAGACCATCTCATGGATATATTTGTATGTGAGATGAAAATTTATTGTTTCTATTTATGGATTATGAGTATGGAATAATCAGTCATATATAATTAGATTTGTGACACGAAACATATTATTATTATTATTAGGAATATAAAAAGATTTGATGGTCCCAAAATGAAGAACATGAAAATGTGAAGGTGCAGTGGGCTTGGCAAAGGATTATTATAACAGGCCAAGACTTAAGAGTTGGTGCAAGAAAATATGTTGTACAAGTTTGGGACCCTCTACTATATATATGTGTTGGACATTGAAGTGAAAGAAGAATATTAAAGATGGGCTTCTATTCTTTATGGGTTGGACCTCAAGAAAGCCTGCAGCTTTAGTTACCATCTATATTTAGAGCATCTACAATCCTAATTTCAAAAATACAATCAATTTAATTATTTACTATATCTTTTCTCCTCTTCATTAATATTTTATCAATTCAAATTACACCCGCAATCCATTAAATTCAAATTCAACTACTTTATAGGTTTTATCTCCATACAATGTCATCCCCACTCAAATTCACTTTTTGATTAAGGCACCCACATCAATTCTGACAAAATCTATTATTAATATAATAGAAAAATTAAAAAAATATAAAGTAAAACAGAAAATAATAAAAGATGATGTATATGACCATCTTCTCTCCCCCTCTACTCATTCTCTCTCTTCAAAACATCATTCTTACAATTAATTATACATCTCTGCAAAAACATAAATATTATTAAAATAATAAAATGTCAGATAAAAACTCCTTCAAAATGAACTAATGTAGATGTCCTTAAATTAGATCCAATAATTTTGATCCAATTTACTCTCTCTCTCTCTTCCAAGTTGGATTAAATCCATCTCCCACAATCTACCACTTGAATGTAAATTAAAGTTGGATTCAATTTTTCATCCCCATTGTGGATGCCCTTATGAAATTGCAATATTTGGTGTCCCTCCATTGGATTTTGCGAGGACTAATAATATCAGCTGTCTTGACTAACTTTTTTGACGTTGACACCCCAACTCCAAATAACATGACTATCGATCCTTTACGAAAGTAACAGTCATTCTATTATAAAGGTATGTTGTTATTATTTCAACTAAAATTTCTATCACAATGATAAATACAATATGTTCTTTCTTCTTGTGTTATATCCAACACCCTCGAAGGTTTTTAATTGACTTGAGTGTCAAAAGTAACCTTGCGGTTGCTTTTCTTGTGCTTATCAATATTTAATTTTATGTTATGATGATCTTAAATACATACATGTTCATCATGATATCGTTAATTGATAGGAGCATGCTTTGAAGGATTTCCATTCAAGTATATACTAATATCATCATTCTATACATTTACTTCATCTTGATGCTATCAAAATAAACATCAACATCAATCTAATTATTTGATTTTTTATTACCCAACATTTAATGAATATTTACATCATAGTACCTAAACCTGCATTCATATCATAACCTTCTGGTGCTTTGTATGCTCTTAATTAATTATACATTGTTTTCCTTTTCTTTCCAACAAGCTATGATATTCAAACATTTCGAAAAATAAGTTAAGAAATAGGACATAAACATCCTCGTAATAACAAATGTTTTCAAGCAGCACATTATGAGACCCATCTCCTAAATTTAATCAGTCTCATACATACGCGTTTATGTTAATGAGTTTGGTTTATGAAAAAATGAACTAGATGAAACAAAAATATATATATATGTAAAGCCATCTTATATGAGTTTTTTTTTTTTTGAATGTTTTCATCATTCTTCCCTGTATTAAATGAACAAAACTTCTATTCTTATAGATCAATGTGAGTATTTACAGTTCTACTATCCTATCTACCGTAGACATATTATGTGTCCACGACTGATGTGTCAAAAATCTAGTAAATTTATTAATTTGACTTTTCATATAATAAAGGGATGGGATCATTACATGTTAGTGGACATATTAAGAGTTGCCCACAATGTATATTTTAGCATTTTTCGTGAGTATTATCTTTAACTTAAATATATTAATAACAAAGTTGATAATCGATATACAACAAACACATGGTTGAGGTGTTATTATCAATTGATTAGTTAATTCTAAAATAGTGATAATCAGTAATAGTAAATCTAACATATGACCAAAATAAACAAATAAAAGAGTTTTTTTTAAATGTAACTCTTCAAACAATTCGAGTAGAATTTTTCAGGACCGAAGCGGTCTAGAGCAGACCGCAAGGTAGGCGAGCTCAAGGTCCTGGGACATTAGGGATGATGAAGATAAGAAAATCAAAATCATCTAGGTCATCGTTTAAGAAGAGGTCAGAAAGTGGAAAATTAGATTAAAAGATCTTTAAGAAAAAAATACAAATTAAGACTAAAATCATATCCAATTTTAGATAAAATCATACCTTTATTTTCCTTGTAAATAGGCCAAAATCAATGGATTTAGTTCTTTTACAATAAATAATGTATGTTAGGTCTAAGTCTATAAATATGGTCTTGAAAGGGGTTTGAAATCAATTGTATTCAAGCACGTAAGAGAGCTTTTTTCTCTTTAATTCATATATATCATAACAATCTGGCTGGCCATATTCGACTGACCATAACAAGCCTACTCGGGCACAATCTTATAAACCATAACAATCTGGCTGGCCACATTCGACAACAAGCCTATTCAGGCACAATCTTGTTTATTTTAACTAAAACAGTCCTACTCGGGCACCGACCATAACAAACCTACTTGAACACAATCTAAGCCTACTCGGACACAATCTTGTCTATTTTAACTAGAACAGACCTACTCGAGCACCGACCATAATAAACCTACTCAGACACAATCTTATCTATTTTAACCATCCTATTCAGGCATAATCTTATCTATTTTAAGTCTGGCCTATGTTAACCAGAACAAGTCTACTAAGGCATAGTCTTGTAGGACACAATCTTGTCTATTTTAATTTAATTTTATTATCTGCATCAATTCTTTCGAATCGGATTTGTCTATTTGAACTTGATTTTATTATTCGATTTAATTCTTTCGAGTTGGATCGGTTTATTTAGATGTTCAACTAGAAATTTTGCACTTAAACAAATGCTGATATGAAAAACATGTAATAACATAGTTTTGTACACATAACAAAAATGGATTTTAATGTCAAGCAAAATAGTGTGTCCACAATATATTAACCAAAATGGATCATTTCCATGTTATTGTGGTAAAATTGTCGTGAATTGGCAGAAGATCTGGATTGGCAGCTTAAGTTAAAATGGTTTAGCGATGAAGTCAAAAAATATTAGTTTGTTACTTATATGGAGTTTCGATCGGAGTAGTTAATGAAAAATTTGAGTTGAGGAATATCATATGAACACTCTTCCGTCTCTTCTGCTGACACTGTGTTGCACGCAGAGGGGAGAGGGAGGGGGAGAGGGAGAGGGAGAGGGAGGGGGAGAGGGACCCAAAACAAAACCTACTCTATAATTTATTGATTTTGTATTTAGTAGTAGTAGCACCAGTATACTAACTCTCTAACTTGTGGCAGATTGTAATGATTTAGTTTTCAAAATTCTGGAATCCCCATTTTAATATTAATCACACGCAGCATCTCATTATAATCACAACTAATTCATCATCTCCTTCCCCACCATGTCTCCTTCAACCATAATTACTGCTGCTTTTCCACGTATAATATATTATTCTTTTACCCATTATTTATGCTTATAGTTGTTGCACTTGTCCTTGTTGCTTTCCCTCCCCTTCAATGGCATTGACCTACTTCTCTCTCTTCCAAAGATCCCACTCTCTATTGACTCACCCTTTTTTGATATTTTTTTAAATATTTTACTTGCTGAATCTGTGATCATTTATTACTTCAGCACACCCACTCTTATTTTTTTGTGGGTTTTCTGCATTTAATATTCTTCCCTCTTCAATGGGTTTCTTTTTTATTGCAGCTGATTTTTCATTTTAGCAAGCTACCTAGGCTACTTTGAGTATTTGTTGAACCATCTTATTTTTTGTTGATAATCATTTCTGCTTTACTACAATAAGAGAGCCTTGGCTCTTGATTTATTGGGTTTCTTCTGCCACAAGTGTCGGTGGTGCAAATGCCGCCGGTGGACTACCCATCTCCGGCTCCTCTGCCATCCAGTTTGCACAGGTGATATTAAGATTGATCGAGCTATCTGTTTCGATTAGTAATGATCAAGTTAGAACCTAATTCTGGTTCTGCATTTCTGCAGTGAGATGCCGGTTAAGGAGGATCATATACTTAATATGTCACCTAGACCCTCTCACCATCTAAATCATGTGTGTATTCCTCTCTCTCTCTCTCTCTCTCTCTCACACACACACACACACACACACACACACATCTTGATACCACTGTGTTTCCGCGTCTGGGTTCTGAATTGATTGGCAGAAGCAGGTAGTGAGGGGCTCTTGCCTAATAGTAATAAGTTGAATTATAATTTCAAGCTTTGGTATTGGTCTCTGAATTTCACTAATTTTTGGATGTTTTGCTCTTTGAGCAATAGTTTCTTTCTTTCTCTGGAAATGTGATGTTATTTTGTGTTGTGTTTAACTGGATATTTGCCTCAGTTTCAATGTCTTCCTAACTAAAAGAGAACTTTATTAATGCAATCTGCAAGATTGTACATGTGGGGAAAACATACCTTGACAGAACATCCTATGCCGGGGTCTCGGACAAAGAACAGAGCTTCGGGTCTATTCCTTCTCTTCTTTCAGTTGGCAAGCCAACATCTAAGGTACACTGTTTTATTCTGTTCAGAATGAGAGCATGCCAACTTTGCCATTTATTTGAAGCAAAATTCGCCTTAGTTTTTGGTGACGCCACACAATTTGTGAATTCGAAAGTGTTTTGGAGAAATTGTTGAATCAACGTTTTTACCTGGTTGCTGGTACCTGAATTTATGCAACAGGAACTCCTTCAACTTAAAACTTGCTTTACATGATCAATTAAATCATTTTCTTCTGGTACTTCACCAGAACTCTTTAATCTAAAATCAATAAATTCTTTGATTTTTCAAATGAGAAGATGATTCTCCTTTGTAGCTATGGTTTTCACTTAAGAGAAACTTGAGGCACTGGATGATACAATGCTATCAGCATGGCCGGTTTATATTCTACTTTCACTAGAGTCAATCAATATAAGCAGCATGTTTAGCTGGATATAATCCTGTGATTAGAGTGTGAGTGTAATCAATTGTCTTCCTGTTCTATCCTTCTCTCGTTCCAGTTTAGTCTTGGGAGCTTTGATGGACTGATATATTTAGTTGCATGTTTCTGTAGTCTTCAGCTGAACTGGTAAAAGAAATAGCTACACTTGAGGTTGAGATAGTGCGTTTGGAGCGCTATCTTCTTTCTCTCTACCAGAAAGCTTTTCAGCAGCATCTCCCAAAGATAGTCGAAAACCATGTCGAAGAAATTAATGAAACATCTCCACGGGCTACGTCTAATCAACTATCCCAGAAAATAAAATTGGGGAAGTCAAAAGATTTTAGTGATCTTGAATTTCAAAATTCTCCTACAAGTTCTTTAGCTGGCCCAAATGATTTGGATCAAGCTGCAATTCGAAAGTCATCATCTGGAAAGGTTGATATGCCTCACCTGTTACCTTCTTTAATTTAATATTGTTCTTCAACGATATGACTCTTTATGCTTTCTATTTCTAAAAGCATACATTAAATGACTAGAATGATCTATAATGGACAATTGTAGGAGAGGCACAGGGCTTATTCTCGGCACCGTAGCCTTGCAGATCATCTTGGAAATTCTCGCATGGATGATGCCCTTATTTGTCCAGCCAGACTATCAGAAGACATTATAAGATGTATCTCTTCAATTTACTGCAAATTGGCCAACCCCAGTGTTACGGATAAAGGCTTTTCAGGTTCTTCCACTTCATCATTCTGCTCTTCCAGCACATTTTCTCCCAGAAATCTATCTGGAAGTTGGAGTCCTCAATGCAATGATGAAGGTACCCAAAATTGCGATTCCGAAGGCCTGAAGCAAGAGAATGGACCATACTCTGCTATGGTAGAAGTACTGAAGATATGCTTAGATGATGAAAGTTATAGCTATGCTGCTTCAATGCTTCAGAAATTCAGGTACCTATATTTACCCCTTTTTTCCTAGGATTATTACCTTAAGAAACTATTACTTTTTTTTGGTTATCTTGATGATCATTTGTAGTTATGAGTTATGGCTCACTTGAAATCATATAAGGAGCTAGTTGCCAGGATTCTCATATAGTTTCAGACTAGATGTATTCTTCTTCTTCTTTTTTTTTTTTTTTTTGTCTATTCCCCTTTAAACATAATCTTTTGGCAATTTAATTATTACTCTTCTCTATCTGATACATGGTTGTGAAATTGGTGCGATGTTAGCTATAATTACATTTTTCGTACATCTTTCTTGACCTCAAACTGTAGCTGCAATTAAATCTGTCAAATCTTCTCGCTATAGCCAGTATGTGCATCTGCTTATACTTTATGAAGCAAGCTTATTATTATAGTGCCATTGAACACTTTTCATTAGAAAATCGTTCTTATCCTTGTGCAAGTTCTAATTTGCATTTCAATGTGTCTGTAAAGGTCTCTTGTGAAGAGTCTTGAGATTGTTAACCCATTGAAGATGAGACGGGAAGAGAAGCTTGCATTTTGGATCAATATTCACAATGCCCTGGTTATGCATGTACGGCTTGCAAAACATTCTTTCAATTATGGGTTACTATATTGATCTTTATTTAAGAAAATATGTCACATTTCATGACTGCTATTTGATTTTCAGCTGGGTAAACTCATTAACATCGTATTGCTTTCATGTTTTAGTGAAGCCTTATTTACTGACCTTGACTTGTGACTTTTCCCTTCCTTCGCAGAACTTCTAAATAAATATCATCTTCACTTGCCCTGATCAATATTTGATTTTGTTTGCAGGCATATTTAGCATATGGAACTCAACAATATATGAAAAATAATTTCATTGTCAAGGTAATAAATTAATTTGATTTGTATGATCTTCATTAATATTTGACTATGAGATGTTAATGTTCCATGTGCAAATTTTTATCTCAGGCTGCTTATAATGTTGGCGGACATTGTGTTAATGCTTATGACATACAAAGCTCCATTTTAGGAATCAGAGCACACTATTCAGCTCCGGTATATGCATGCTACTTTAATCTTTCTTCTCTAAATCGATTGAAATGTTCCAATATGTGCATCTCTGAAGACTTATCATTTTAGTGTGCTTCACATATCCGTTTTCTTATGTTGTATCTGTACCACAAAATATGACAGCTAAAACCATTGGATTGAAGGGAAATGCTTGAGGACAGTTGGTCCACATTTTCCTAGTAACACTTATACATAAATCAAGCGAACATTGTAATGTGAGAACGATGTTGGTTTTGCAAAATTGGTCCTGATATTATTATCCTCTTCCAGTTAAGTTAGCACAAACTATCCCCAACTGCAGTGTTCCCCTTCTGCCTAGCTTTTTCAAACTGAAACTCACACTTTATATACAGCATCTTGCTGCCCACTTGTTTCCCTTACATGCTTTACAACTCGATTCTGTTCTCAACACAAGATTATGGATGGTGCTGTAAAAATGACTTCGTACACTGGCATAAGACATTAGAGGGATAAAAGTTGCCCCTCTTCAATGCGAATTGCCACTTTGTGTTATAACAAAACCTAATTGCACTTTAATATTTGATAGGTAAAATGCAGATTGCCCAACCAGGGATCTGTCTTTATTGTGTTTCCTAGTTATATTTTCTTGCACTTATTCTGACTCATCACTGGTGGCAAAAATGCAGTGGCTTCAGACACTTCTCTCTCCAGGGAAGAAGTTTAAGACTGGGAATCCTAAACATGCTTTTGCCATAGAATACCCTGAAGCACTTGTTCATTTTGCACTTTCTTCAGGGGCATACTCAGATCCCGCGGTAATGCATCACTTTCTTCATCGTGATTCATTGCATGAGAAATTACGGTTTTCTGTCAGCAAATATTTAATTCTTTTGAACTAAACCCAATTGCAGGTTCGAGTTTACAGTGCAAACAATATTTTTCAGGATCTGAAAGTCGCTAAGGAAGAGTTTATACAAGCTACAGTTTATGTTCACAAGGAAACAAAGATATACCTGCCAAAAATACTGTGCTACTATGCCAAGGATATGTCAATCGGCATGGCTACACTCTTGGAAGTGGCCAGTGCTTGCTTATCAGGAATTCAACATAAATCTATCAAAACATGTGTGAAGGGTAGGCCAGAAAAGAACGTGTATTGGTTAGAACAGAGTTCATCGTTTCGATATTTAATCCATAAGGAAATATCTGAAAGGAGATGGGACGCTTGATTATTTGTTTGGTTTTCTTCTCCTCCCTTTTTCTTTCTCTGTAACTATGTTTGATTAATTAGCATTCTTTACTGTAATTATCAAGCAAATGTGTTTTCCAAAGCTATAATTTAGAGACTGCATTATTGTACCAAGAAAAAGAAGACTTTCGTACTTGTATCTATTCTACTCGGTACTGTCTAGATATGTTTATTTTACAGCATCAAAACCAAATAAATACAAGCAAAGCTGAAACATATATTTTACTGTTTTCTTATTACATTCTCTCATACAGATAATGTAACCAAGTCTTGTTTTTGATTCATTATACTAATAGCTGGTACACAGATGTTGTGTATAATGAGAGCAAGTGGTGCATAATACATAAGGTGCAAGGGAATGCAAAATATACTCATCAGCTGCTTCCTCGGATCGGGATCCCAGCCTCCTCACTCCAGCTGAAGGAGGTGGACGGATCCCAATCCAAGGAAGCTGAGAGGAGCTTGGATAGAGCCACGAAGACATCAGATATTGAGGGACGTGCATCAAGATTGTGCGCCACGCACCTCCTAGCAAGCTCACTCATTGAGTAGGCCAGCTCCAACGGATACTCCTCTCCGAGCCTTGGATCCATGAATCCTCGCAGCTTCTCTCTCACATTCTCCCCACTCAGCACCCCTTGTATGCTCTCGTATAACAGCACTTGATCAGCTTTGTCCTTTCCAACAACGGCTTCCTTTCCAGATAGGAGCTCCAGCATCACCACCCCCAAGGCGAACACATCAAGTTTTGGAGTGACTAACCCACTCTCTACGTACTCTGGAGCCATATATCCATAGGTGCCAACCACGTGCCTTGTTAATGCATCTGCTTCATAAGAGTCCAACCTCCTTGCTAAGCCGAAATTGGCAACCTTGGCTCTCATGTTGACATCAACAAGGATGTTACTGCTCGTCAAGTTCTTGTGGATGTAGGGAGGATCGGTGAAGTTGTGGAGGTAGTTCAAGGCATCTGCTACGTCGTAAGCCATCTCAACTCTCTGTTTCCATCCCAGCAATCCAGGGCGTAGCCAGTCGATGAGGGCACCTTTCTCTGCATACTCAAACACAAGGTAGGTGATGCCCTGATCCAAGCAAAAACCAGAGAGTCTGACGATGCGGGAATGATTAATCTGCCTCAGCACATCGATTTCCGCCGAAACATCGCCCTTCATCACCTTCACCACCGCATCGTCGCCCTTGAATGAGCCGCGGTAGGCGGACGAGGATCCATTGATTCTGTTGGACTCCGAGAATGAGTTGGTGGCCTTCTCTAAATCCTCAAATCTGTACAGGGTCAGTGTTTCGATCGCATTCTGGATACCTTCCGACGATAAGGACCAGCTGGATAACGGCTTCCCCGCCTCCTCTGCAAGCTTTGGAGGCGGCGATGGAGACTTGTGGTGGCGGTGGCTATTGCCATTGCGATAGCGGAGGAACCAAACCAGGAAAACTGAGGACAGTATAATCAAGAGAGCAGTTCCGATTCCCACACCGATGAAAACCCACTTACGGGAGCTGGAGCCGCTGCTCGGGGCAGGGGTGATTGGAGGGGGAAGTGGCGGCGGCGGCGAAGCCACGGTGTTGATGTTCTCCTTCGTTGGCACAGCTTTGAGAGGCACGAGAAGTGGAGTGAAGAAAAAAATGAGGTGTTCTTGTGACAGCATATTAGCGTCGAGGATGCCCTGGACATCGGCTCCGGCACCGGCGAAAGCGCCGGCGATATAGTCGTAACTATCACCCTGGCGAATGAGATAAGTGAGTAGGTAGTTGTAGCCGGCGGCGGTCTGATTGGGAGTGGGACAAGCGCAGCGGAGGGGAACGGTGAGCCTCATCTCCGGCACCAGATCACGGAAATTGTAAGAGTTCTGAGCTTCCATGGCTTGGCAGGTGGTGAGAGCTTGGTATGTTTCATTGGCGACGGAGAAGTAGGTCTCGCCCAAGTGTTTGAGGGCGTAGGAGGCGTTGTGTTGATAATAGCTTTGAGAGCAGGAGCAGTTGACGGGGACGAGGAGGAGGGTGTCGACGGGGAGTGAGTCAACATCGGAGATGTTGTTGGCGGCGGCGATCTGGGAAGCGTCGGCGGAGAGGAGATAGGCGATGGTGGCGGGGTTGTTGTAAGTGGGTGTTGATCGGAAGGTGAGATAAGAAGTGCAGGAGGTGGCGGCGCCGTTGCAGACGAAGCCGAGAGCGGTGGTCCAGTTTTTGTTGCAGTCGAGCTGCTTGTTGTCGACGTAGCTCTGTTGGGCCTGTAATTGGAGGAGCCGGAGGAGGATCAACGGCAGCAGAACAATGAATGCCATTCAATGGACGGTGCTGATTGAGATGGGAGTTGATGGCAACACTTTTATTTATCTTGTAAGAAATGACTTGGAATGAATGGTCGTTGCTACCGCGTGGAAATCACTTTTTTCATTTTATTTTATTATATTTTCAAACCATCTTTTTAAGACTTATTCTTCAATCTACTATGTTCATGTAACATTTGTTAATATGTCACATATTAGAAACATGGACTTGACTTTTGACCCCAAACAAAGCTATTGACTAATTAGTCATGTCCACTTACCAATTTTAATATTATTATTTCAATAAAGATTAAGGGTTGATTTTTGTGGGTACAATATTTTGAAATTTCAATTTTAATATTGGGCTTTATATTTAAATAGATGCAAATGAGATAACACAAGCAAGAGCGTTGTCTTGGGCTTTCTGAAATGGGCCTTAATTCCAACTTTCATGAGCACTTCCATATTGATGAAGTCGCTCCCTTAATTGATGTCAAGTTTATTACATTCTGGAGTTGAAATGTTTATCTCTAAAAATAAAAACGTCAATCAATTTTTTTGAAATAATATTTTATTTTAACACATTTCATTTTTCTTTAACAGAATTCATTAAAATTCATTATTTCGATTGTAGAATTGTCACTAATGTATCTTAAAAAATCACAAGGTTGTAGTTTATCCAAATATTCAAACAATTTATTTAAATTAAGATCTCACATTTTATAAAACGCTTAAGAAACATTATATTATAAACTTTTTTTTAAATAAATTTAGCCAACACCTTTCATGCAATAATTAAATAAGATTATTGTAAATAAATTTGGAGCTATTTTTAAAATTTTGAAATTCTAGATTAAAAGAAAAAAGTCTTTAGAAAAAAATCACAAAACAAAATCACATTAAAACCATAGTTTCATACCATTTCTCGAACCCTTGTTTGCTTTTGCTGAAGACCGTAGGTAGTTCCGCACCGCTCTCTCTCTCTCTCTCTCTCTGTGCTCCAGTTCTAAGGTACTCTTTCTCTCACCCCTGGCCGTCTGCATCACCATGTTTATTTCATCTCCTTTGCATTCATGATTGATGATTACTTCATAGTTCTTCTTATTCTCTACTGTTATGTGAATCTATTGCTATTTTCTTTTAAATGCTGTTTTACTTCTCCGCAAAATTAAGTGTACAAGTGTTGAATCCAGAGCTCATTTCTACTTCGCTACTGTTTCAGGCCTCGTGCTTGACGAATCTTTGTATTTTGGTTTGAAAATTGCTTTATTGTTTGTCCTCTTTATAGCTTGGATGGTTATAATATCATGGTATGCGAAATCAGGATGAAAAGGTGTTTGAATTAGAATTGCATTAGCTATGCCTTCGAGATGATTTCATTTAGATTTCCCCTTCCCAACTAAATTCTGTCGTTTGACTTGCCCTAGTTCGCTTGCTAATTATGTGTGTGCGCACAGTTATTGCCTGAGCAAGGAAGTAAAGCCGTGCTTCTCTTGGCTGGTCCATGGAAACTGGAGGCAATTCTTTACCATCTGGGCCTGATGGAGTGAAGCGGAAAGTTAGTTATTTCTATGACCCAGAGGTTGGCAATTACTATTACGGGCAAGGTCACCCAATGAAACCACACAGGATCCGAATGACACATGCTCTTCTTGCACATTATGGATTGCTGCAGCATATGCATGTTCTCAAGCCCAATCCTGCGAGAGACAAAGATCTTTGCAGATTTCATGCAGATGATTATGTTGCTTTCTTGAGGAGCATCACACCAGAGACACAACAGGAACAACTCAGGCAACTCAAGAGATTTAATGTAGGTGAAGACTGTCCTGTGTTTGACGGCCTCTATTCTTTCTGTCAAACTTACGCTGGTGGTTCCGTTGGTGGGTCGGTCAAGTTGAATCATGGGCATTGTGATATAGCTGTAAATTGGGCTGGTGGGTTGCATCACGCCAAGAAATGTGAGGCTTCTGGTTTTTGCTATGTGAATGACATAGTGCTGGCTATCTTGGAACTTCTTAAAGTACATGAGGTTTGTTGTCCTTCCTTGCCCCTACCTTTTCTCTTATATTTTCAGCTTTAATGGATTTTTCTTTTCCCCAATAAATGACACAGTTACCAGCACCACAACCGGTTGAATTTGAGCACTTCTGTAATTGAGCTTCCAAAGAGGCTTTATGAACATATCTGCATTATTATTTTCAGCAGAAACACTATTTTCACTTTGAATCTCTCATAGCTTCTAAAATGCTCAATTCTAATGAGCTTAGTTCTTCTTCCACAAAATCTTTGGCTCTAAACTATGGACTATGGATAAACATAAGTCTCTTATGCAAACAGCCTCTTGATGACCTCAATCACTGAGTCTGCATCTCTATAAGAAAAAAACAACTTATGTAGAATGGATATCCAAGTGAAACTTCTTCCTTCAGCTGTCAATCTCTAAATTGTAACTGATTTCCTTGTCGAGATCACATGAAAAATTCGTAGCCTAGCAAAAGAAT
Source organism: Scutellaria barbata (assembly GCA_028654395.1). NCBI lineage: Eukaryota > Viridiplantae > Streptophyta > Magnoliopsida > Lamiales > Lamiaceae > Scutellaria > Scutellaria barbata. The sequence continues at coordinate 65,809 of CM053651.1, read as the reverse complement.
GAAGTACTTCAACTCTAGAAAACCCAGCCCTGTGTAATTTCTGGGAAACCTTGCAAACACAGTCCACCATGCTATTTTGTAGGACACTTCTCCAATATGAGACGAATCAACTTTCCAAACTAATTGTATGCAAATTGTCTGTATGCAAACAAAGCATATCAAGTACACTAGAGTTGAAGTGCTACCAATTCCAGCTTATACTTAGTGGTGTGACATTGGGTAGGGTAAGTAATCAGGGATCATTAAACATTGAAGCAATGTTTGCGGGATTATTGTAAATAAAATCCTGCCCTAGAGAGAACTTGTAAACAATGAACGAGACACTAATATTACAAAACTACATCAGGGTGAGAATTTGGTTTTGTCCATGGTGAAGTCCAATAAATTAGATATCTTTATAACTTCATGACATGCATTTTATGAGAATATTTTTACTCAAGTCTCTATAGCTTATCAATTGTGATCTTTAGGTGGATACCAATGCTTCATTTCAGTGTGTTTGCAGTAGATATCAAATCCCCCCCCCCCCCTCTTTTTTTTTTGCTTAAGTGTAATTATTTGCTTTTAGGCAGCATGTGGATTGGAGAAAGTTATTGCTGCTATGCTGTCTATGTTGACCTTTAAAAAAAACCTATGCTATTGGCTCTTTTCTTTTCAGCGTGTTCTATATGTGGACATTGACATTCATCATGGAGATGGAGTTGAGGAAGCATTTTACACCACCGACAGGGTCATGACAGTTTCTTTTCATAAATTTGGAGATTATTTTCCTGGTACGGGTGATATCCGTGACATTGGATATGGGAAAGGGAAATATTACTCTCTAAATGTTCCCTTGGATGATGGAATTGATGATGAAAGCTATCAGTCTCTATTTAAGCCAATTATGGGAAAAGTGATGGAAATTTTTAAGCCTGGTGCTGTAGTATTACAATGCGGTGCTGACTCTCTGTCTGGAGATCGATTAGGATGTTTTAATCTCTCAATTAAAGGTCATGCAGAGTGCGTAAAGTTTATGAGATCATTCAACGTGCCTCTACTGTTGTTGGGTGGAGGTGGTTACACAATACGTAATGTTGCTCGTTGCTGGTGTTATGAGGTAAGCTTTTTTTTTTTTTTTTTTCCCCCTCTCCCCCAACTATCAGTTTGTACCAAATCATTCATCAGTTCCATTACTATGCTGATTTTGTTGAAAATTTAAGCTGATAGTTTTTACACATCTTATGAAACATTAAAATTACTTCTACACAGCTTTAAGATATATAACCTGAACATTATCTGGCGGCTTGGATTTGCTGTTAGTGGGATATCCGTTACCCACATTTAATAATTATGTACACTCAAATAAAATTACAATTTAACGTATATCTGGATTTGAAGTAGATCTACATTTTCTATCCTTTGCGCATATTATGTGTAGAACTCCCAGAGTTCATGTTTTCTGTTGTCGTAGGCTCATCCAGTCAATTTAATCCCCAATATAGCCCGATTCCCCAAATTACATATGCATCCTCATTTCGATGGTGATACGTTGCAATCAATACAGATTTCTTGTGTGAGTGAGATGAGTTTGTAAGCTGAGACATCCAATTATCATTCCATCTAGAAATGGTGAAGGTATTGACTGTCTTTGAGTTGGAGTAGTTCTCTCTTTCACAATGATGCTCCGGTCCTCAAGTGCTCTGTGTTTGACTGCTTTCTGATTGCTGGGCAACAATAATTGTAGACTTTAGCTCCACCATTTACTGGCTGCTTTGCACTTTTTATTCATTTTTGATGTAGAAACAACAAACCAAGTTACCAACCTTTACTGCTAGGCTGAGATAGACATATCTCTTTGGATTATGCAGTTTAACGTAGGTCTCATGGTCAATTACTGGAAAATTAAATACAGAATATCTTTAACTAGTGAAGCTTTTCTTGGTACCTTTAATTGGATGTGTATTGTGTTCCAAACATTTACCAATGATTTGTTTCTACCTTCCATTCAATTTGATGGTAGTAATAGATAGTTTAAACTTATAAAAAGCTCTATGTAGTTAAGTATGTTAGTCATTTTTCAGCATATCTTGAAGGTGTAAAATCTCCAACCTCCTCCCTTCCTATGACTGAAGAGAAAAAAAAAATGCAAAAAGGAAAAAAAAAAAAAAGAAAAAAGAAAAAGAAAAGGAGTAAATCCTAATCTCTTTCTGCAAAGCTGCTGTAACGGTAGTTTCTCTCACTAGTGATTGACTTTGTATCTGATTTAACAGACTGGTGTAGCACTTGGTATTGAGCTTGATGACAAGATGCCACAACATGAATACTACGAATATTTCGGCCCAGATTATACTCTACATGTTGCTCCTAGTAACATGGAAAATAAGAACTCTCGTCATTTACTGGAGGAGATCAGATCAAAGCTTCTTGATTATCTCTCAAGGCTTCAGCATGCACCGAGTGTCCAGTTCCAGGAGCGACCACCAGATACTGAACTCCCACAGGTTCGTTTTCAATTAAAAAAAGTTTTTAGGTTTGTCACCTATGCCTTACCTAATTCTTTATAAGGGGAAAATCTAAATTTGAGATCTTACATGAAGATATGTATTGTGCCATCCAAATTACACTTGTCACCATCTTATGAGGTTATTTACCTTCAGTGGTGTTGAGTTGTTTGGTTTATATGGGAAAATAACTTTTAGGCATAATATAGCAGCGGATTAAGAGTTTTCAACTAAATGGCCCAGTATTGATTTTTCAAATTTAAACGTCCTCTGTGTGGTTAAAACTAAATGCGGCCAACCCTTGAGGCCTCAATTTATTTGTTGGTATACGTTTGATGTGCAGATAGAAGAAGACCATGATGGTGAGGATGAAAGATATGACCCTGATTCTGACATGGATGTTGATGATGAACGGTAAATTTTGTCACCTGTGCTATCTTTTAGAAATCTCAATTCTTCTCAGTAAAGGAATTTAAATTTTTATGCCTACACAGAAAGCCTCTAACCAGCAGAGTGAAGAGTGAATTTCCTGAACCTGAAGCAAAAGACATGGTACTTGTTACCCTCTTAATTTATATTTTTTAGAAGTATGTGTTGGAGCTTTGAATTGTGAGGACTTTAGATTGATTTTCTTTGTTTAGCATGTTAGATATTTCCACTCTAACCTAGCCATTATTTAAAGAACAAAAAGAAGTATTTCCAAAGTGCTATCTTTTATACTCATGTTGTAATCTTCTGGTTGGGTAATACCATCATTTCTCTTTGTTATTGTAGGATGACGTCAAAGAAGATGAGCCAAATCGGGACGTGGACCTGAAATGCTCGGAACCCCTTGCGTAAAGCTGTTGCTTTTGTCCTCTATATCATAAGTAAGTCAATATGGTGTAAAATTTGGAATTTGTGAAATGGATCGCAGGGTAAATCTATAGACGACACAAGGGATTGGAAATATGAATTTGCATAGTGATCTCTTTTAACTTTTATTACATTTGTAAATTATGCAACACTCAGCTATCCTCTTGGTGATGTCAATTGTGGTGCGAGTGTGCAGAGGCTTGTGTGGTTTATGAAAAAAATTATGAGATACTGATTATGTAATTCACCTTTTGCTTCTTACATCCTCCTTCCTAGATTCTATTGGAAATGATAGAATGCCAATCTCATGTCAATGCAATTTAATAAACACAAGGGTAATGTATTATTTCTACAAAAACAAACTTCAAGAAAAATATTATGCAGACATTTTTACTCTTTGATATTTATTACAGGTAGTAATGTGGAGTAGAAGAGTATCAATCGCGTGTATTCATGGGCTATGGCTGATGGGGAACACCACCCCCTCTTTCTTGTTCATAAATATACCACCCTCTCTCTCTCGTTCATTAATACGTACGGGGATCCATCCAGGATGATACAGCACCGATGATCGACATCACAAGATTATAATCCCTTATGTATGTGCATGTCTTTCCCACTTTGAACGTACATTATCAACAGTTAGCATCACTATTCACTTGAGGAGAACCGAAGAGAACATGCAGAATTGTATGATTAACCAAAATTGTTTACAAATGGTTACTACTTCGTATAGTTTCATCAAATTACTTGAAATTAAATTATGCTCTTACTTGTAGAATTGACTGTAGCAGACACTGCTGTTTTTCCTGTTTCGTGTTTCCTACCCATTGGTCTCTTTATTGTGCGTATGATCAATACTTGATTATTTGTCTCGTGTTTGAGCTTTCAAGCAAGAATGAATCCTGTATCATCTTAAACGCAGTGACCTCGTCAGCATGGAACATTAGCACTACAAGCATTTGTTCTTCACTATTCTTTTTTGAGTTCCTTTTCCTCATTTTCTTGGGTTGACCCCAAATCGAGCTCAATAATGTCCTTCCACAAAAATAAGAAACTCATCATAAGACTCATAGTCCTTGAGTTTATTCTCCAACCATTGAAATTAAGATGATTAGACACTTCTTGGTTAAAGAAAATTATACAATCTTTTATCATTAGTTTGAGAAGTCATAATAATAATCGAATTTCTCGTGAAGAGATTGATTGTCACAATAAAACTGAAAAAAAGAAAAGAACGAAGCTATTTATCCCTTTATGAGTTTTAGTGGAAATCAATTCAAATTAAAAAAAGAAATAATACAAATATGATATATATATATATATATATATATATATATATATATATATATATTAGAGTTTTAATTATAATAGAATTCTATAAGATTTTGAATTAACTAGAATTCTAATATAAAATTATTTAAGTATGAAAATCATATATTACTGTTATAACCTTAAATAATAATCTATAATAGAGATATATTCGACAATCCATATTTTGTAAGAATTATCCACACTTTTATATAGGTAATAGATAGATATGAAGATGATTATACATGGCACATATACGTCATTGTATTTAGTCATTAACACATGTTTTTATCTATATTCAAATATCATACCTTTTCCAGTTCTTACATGATCCTTAGCACAAAGATTGATGGATTTTACATTGGTAGTCAACTTAATGCAACACCCCTTATTCTAGTTGAAACCAGAATCTCCAGGCATGGGGCCGACTTAATAACTGATAAAATTATCAATAGACGGGCGAAGAGTTATAAATATCACAAGAACATTGAAAAAATGCCGATGCAAGGATAATAGTAAAGCAACAGAAAAATAAATCAATGATATGGTCAACACTGGGACAGTTATCTCCGACCTGCCGGATTCAAACCGACAACACAAGGATTGGCAATATCAGGGTGGTAAATCCTGGTTTTGCCAGCCCTTCATCTCCCATTTGAGCTAAGGTCGGTCTAAAACACATCAAAATTGGTCTCCATTGGCCTATTCAAGCTAAGGACAAACCAAACTCCGATGACAATTTTCCATCTACCTTGCATAGAGCATCTTTATGGTGATATTATGGCAGTGCAGTGACAGTCCTGCTCGTGATATTATGGCCATGTCGTATCAGCTACTAAGTAAACAATTCGTGCTTATTCTTTTGTTTTGTACACTAGCATACATTTGGGCTAGAATAATATTTTGTTTGTTAAGAACTTAAGACTATGATAACCCTTTTAGTTAAACCATCTTCAACCTCTGCACCTCAAATATGTGTATGTGTCAAAATTATCACGAGTATTATTAGTTGATCACAATACAAACACTTTCGTATAATCTTATGATCCATGAATATAAAAGAAATTAAATGCAGTAAATTGAAAATGAAAAAAACTTTTTGAGATACCGATTGGGGTAAACTTGGGTTAAAAATTGGATTAAACATACGAAGACAAATAATTGAAAACAAAATTGGACCTCTAAAACGACACTCAAATGAGGTCAAAAGGAGTGTAGTATCACTCATACTTGTGTAAGAATAATAAAGTATTAAACATGTAATTGACATCCCTCTAGATAATTAATATGTGAAACTCACAAAATGTATAAATATGTATTTGTGGAAGTTTTATATTGTGAGAAAAAGCCGGCGGATCTATACGAATTATGTACACAAAATATCTATTTATATGCCTGCACGCCTCACAAATACAATCACCTCTATAATATAAAACACACCGTAGATGTATTCATTATACATATGAATAGACACTCGCAATCACATTCATATATAGTATATTTGATTGTGCAAATACTACGTATGAAGTGCATAATAAATGCAAGAGCAAGTATACATTTTTATCTACATTAATAAAATAAGGGTTAATTGCTAGAAAAATCACGAACTATACTTAATTAGCAATTTTGACCAACCTTTTGAATATCTCCAAATACAACATGAACTTTCATAGTTTTTACAATTTTGACAAACAAGCAGATTTCGAATACATTTATTTTGAAAATAAAAATCACCATTTCAAAATAATTATCATTTATTATATTAAGTCATTGTTCTATTTTGAAACGTTGAGAGTTATTTACAAAACTAAACATACCTAAAATCTGCCTATTGATTAAATTTGTAAAATATATGAAAGTTCATGATATATATGATAATATTCGAAAAGTTGGTTAAAATTGCAAATTAAGTAAAATTCGTGATTTTTTTAGCAATTAACCCATAAAGTAATCTAATTTAAATTATTTAATATATATTAAAATGGAATAACTAAAATACATGAATATACACGTAGATTATCAAAAATCCTGAGATTTTTTTGAAGAATTTTATGAATGAAATTAACCGATATTGGATTTATTTTTCCTCGTTCAAAGTATTATCCTTAATAGAACCTACCCCACTTGTAGATCCAATTGAATAAGAAAATGTGATTCAAAAGGTTAACAACGCCTTCCAAAATTACATCTCTGATAAAAAGTTGCGACTGAGCAAAAACAGACCATCTTATATATATGATTTCCATAAAACGGAGCCCACTGCCCACCACCCATACTCATCTTCACAAGTCAAACTTTATTTTGTGGATTATGGATTATGACTTGTGGATTGAGCCGTTTCACAAAATGAAATCACCTCATAAGATTTCTACTTGAGCTCAATTACTTCATTAACACGACCTCATTCTTTCTCCTCCTTTTTATAAGTTATAAAGTAATTGATATTCATAATAGCTGCCTCACATTAATTTATTGGTTTGACACTAAAAATGGTCGAGGGACCTCGGTGCATGGTAGATATAAAGAAGTAGAAGACACATACCAGAAGTCCTGACAAACAATCCCATACGCATTTTGCATGTCTACAGACTACATCCTTCTCCCTGCGCAATATGAAAGTGAAAAAGAAAAGGAAATGATTGGGATCTGCACCATATCCATGTAATGCTGAAAAAAACTTGCTCATCATTCTCTAAATTAATTCATCAACCAAAAGGCTGTGTATATATATTTACGTTCTCTAGGATTAACATTTGCAAAAAAAAAAAAAGGAAAAAAATAATTATAAAAAGGTAAAAGAAAGTTTGTGCCAATTCATCTTTAACAGATGACCTTTAATAAGAACCAGGCACCTGTTGTTGCAGGCATTTCTGATCAGTTTCTTCAGCCATGACCCAAGTAGTATGTGAACAATCATTGCAATCTCATTAAAAGCAGGAAATACAGAATTGGTTGCTAAATTTCAGGCTACTTGTTCGTTTTCTACAATTTTGTTACACTTTTGATTCTGAGAAAGTATGACTGTATTCAACTGCCGCATAAGGCAGAATGATTTTTTTAACTCCTACCAAATAATGAGGTGTTGAATATATTGTGAAGTATTAGAAAATCACCACTAAGTTTGTACATGGCACTGAATTCCCAAAACTGTCTCTGAAAGAATGAAATAAAACAACTAACTTTTAGTTCTTAAGAGAAGAAACTCATCTGCGGAGATATCTACAAGAATATGCACATGGGTTGAGTTAATGTCATCATAGTTGATGTAAAAAGGAGATCCTGCAAAGCTGTGAAGTCAAGTAATTCACTGCTGAGCCAGCTCAAAAGTCAAAACCTGAAAGAACATAAGGGGGGAATCAACCAAATAGCCTCAACAATTCTTCAAGGTTTGAGCATAGGACATGTAAATACTACTTCAATGTTGAGGGGGAAAGAAAAATAAATAAATTAATCTGTAAAAAAAAAAAAACAATTGTGGAGGTCCAAATGACACAAAAAGAGGTGAGGTGAGACCCCATCATGTTTTGATAAAAGTTGTGTATCAGACAAAAAATAGATAAAACTCAACCCATATAAATAAACATAACGAGATAAAAATGGTAATGTAGCTAGTCTACTACAAGAATAAAGCAAGAAGCAACACCAAAAGTTTCCAAAAAAATATATTTGTTTTCTCCAAAGGCCTTAAAAAGAATTAGCTAGATATGGAAGATTCTGATTAACAATCCTCAAAGAAGACGGAGACAAAGATAGGGATGGAAAAAAATAGGTCTAATGTCAGAACCTTGGATTTTCTAAAATGGTGTATACAAGGGGAAGCTTCATATATCAAGTCAACTGGTTTTGACAATTATCTAGATTACATGTCAAAGCTAAGCCGGTCGCCTTCGGACCGTAATAAGCAATCGAGGGAACAGCTAAGAAACAGAACCAAATTCCAGAATAAAACCGAGGCCTATTTTCACAGTTTCCTTAAAGCAGATTCGTCCCCTCCACACGGTGCTAGAGGAATATAAGGACGTCCCTTTCCCAGGATAAAACTCACCTCCTGTATGTGATTTAAATTCAAGGAGAAAGTATGACACATGATTTGCTAGTTATAATGCATGGGCCTGACCATTTTGAATAAACAACAATTAGGTGGTGTTATGGATCTCTATTATTCTGTTATCGAGCACCGCCAATCAGCATTCAAGGGAAGAAGTAAAACACCATTTTTTTTTTGTTTCCTTTTGTTCGACCTTTGAAAAATAAAAGCATGAAGCTAGCAAATTGCAAATAGGAAAGGAAAAATGGAAAGTACCAGGGAAGAATCCTGAGCAAATGACTCCTCTAGTCACAGTAAAGGTGGCTAGTATACAGAAACCTACAATAATCAACAAAAATGAAGATCAACTAAAAAATACAAGTACCAAAAGTATTATAGTTGCAGATGAATGCTAAAACATACCAGCAGAAACAACTCGTTCTTGCATCAATTCAATGAGCCACGACACCTAAAAGAGAAAGTTAGCAGGATGCTGAGATTGGATCCAGTGAATAGTAGACCACAGTGGACAAGAGCAGTAAAATGAGAATACCATAAACATCGATAGAAAAGACATATCTACCAAGTAGGCAACAGCTAGTAGCAAACACAGAACAATATTTCAGAAGACATTTAGCATTGTGCATATCCTCAGAATGCCCCAATGATCTAATCTAGGGCATGAATTCCAAGATCACATCATTCACTAGAACCTAAATTTGTTGTACTTTCATGGAATTGGCTGGCAGAAATATTTGTGTAGAAAATCAAGTTTCACCAATAAAGTTGTGGTAACTAAAGTACATGTTATTTCAACATCAAAATGAGTTGACAAAGTTATCAGGAACACATGATTTTATTACTTGAAATGGATTCAACATAAAGATCAATGAGTTGGGATCCCAGAATATATCATTACTAGTAAGCCAGATCAAGGTTTAACTAATTAAAATTCTCAAATGGAGAAAATTAACGCCCACCAGAAAGTGATGGGAAATCCTATTCCAAACATAAAAAATAATAACTTTCAATGAGATAAGCAACAATAACACTTATTGAAACATCATGAAGCCATAATCCTCTTGATTAAGCAATCATTGTTCCATTCTTAAATAGTTGGACTCAACTCATCCTCATTTTACCCATGTGTTCATTCAGTGAAAACATAACCAGTTTCCATCAACATCTTATTTCTCAATGCGGATACCAAGAAGTACTATGTTGGAACAACCCTTAAAACGACAAAATTTGATTTATGCAAAGCACTTTAGACACATTCTCTGCCTACATTTAAAAGGAAAGAATAATAGACAATGAAAAAGAATGGTAAAAAACAAGCAGAATATTGTGTCCAAAAAATGAAGAAAAGGTAATACCAGCAGCAGCAGTGAAAATGATAAAAGAACATGACCGATTAAGAGTATGTACGGAAACTACAAATGAGAAGGGAACCAAATCATATCATGATGAACGTTCATAAGATAAACAAAATAGAACTTGAAACTTAATGCGGTAACATGTCAACCACAAACAAGCTGCACAAGTTTTAACATAAAATTTACAAAAGAATCCCCATTTGCATGGAATGTTCTAGTAAATAAAAACACAAAAAATGCAATGAACGTAAATTTCAAATATTTTATGGCTATTCAATTATGATTGCATTCTTGAAGAAAACATTTCACTGCTGAAATCATGCTAAAAAAGCTAATATTTGATAGGCACAAAAAAGTATTGCCATCACCTCCTAGAGCCACAGTTGCAAGGTATCTTGTTCTCCTCCAATGGGAACTTGTAATTATATGTGAGTTCTTCGCCAGCAGAAATATGACGCTTTGCATATATGAAAATCTTTTTCTGCCCCTCAACACTTATGACCTTTGTATAACAATTAGGCTGGATTCAACAAAACAACACTGTCATCTACTTTAAGATGAGTACAACCGATTGCAACATATTCACAACCTTATAGAAATGGTTACCTCACAAGAATGATTTATAAATCTAGCGATTCCTCCACGCTTGGTGGCATCAACCTGCAAGTAAATGCATCAGGTGGTGTTGTTTTCTATGATCTTATAAAATGGAAAACTCAGAAACTAAAATAATAATAAAGTAAATTGAGCTGTAAGCGACTAGAAGATTAAACTAATGAAACAATGCATTTTTGACAAATGAAAATAACAATACACATACTGATCTTAATATATACAAATTCAATTTCATTATACATACCACATATCCATCATCCAATCTGAAAAGATAACTGCTCCCAATTCCCATCTTCTCATAGTGGTGCTCACGAATGTCGGATATCTATTTAGTTAAGTGAAAGTGTTATTCTTATCAAAACAAACAATGGATTTGAATGGAAGTGACAATAGTAGAAACAAAAGACATTCTATAAATCTCCATAAATTTTCAAAGGACACAGGAAAATATACAAATAGTTATAAGATGATGCTAAGGGACAAGACACTGCCTCCATAAATACACAACCAGTTTCAACATAATGCACTAATCTCTAGCCAAATCTGAAACAAAAAGCTCTTAAATTCTCTGTGGTTCGAGATCCACCAAGCAAAGATTATCTGTCGTTCGAGATCCACCAAGCTAAATTTTACCCTATCCCACACCTCCTCTAAAGGATCCTCTTAATCCTCAAAGATTCTGCTTTCACTTTCTAACTAAACTACCAAAGGGGCCAACACAATGCTGGAGAAATCACACCCCTTACACTTGACCATTTTTGCTAATAAAATCTCCTGAATTGAAAAGAAACAATTTTGTGGTTGATGATAGCAGAATCCACTCCAGGTCCAATTCCCTCAGCACTATGCCAAAGCTCAAGGGAAAAGGTACTATGAAGAACTACATGGTCCAGATCTTTGAAGTAACTCCAACGCGATACACAAGAGAATCGGTTTAGTAACTCATCACATGTGGGAAACTTACCCAAAATCATCAACCATGAGAAGAACTGAACCTTCTTAGGTATGGTGTGCCTTCCATATAGACTTAAAGAAAGGAAAGGGGAGATGGAGTTCTTTAGGAAAGAAAGTCATGAAGAAAGTTTGATTTTGCAAGAATTTCCAATAAGGCTCCAACTTTCTAACATCCTCCACACCAATCAACAAGCTTCACTCCCTCCAACTTTTGTAGTAATAAACATATCTTGCAATTCTGATTTTAAGGTTTTAAGAAAATGAAATTTCAAGAGATAAAGGAGGCCAAGATGATGAGAATAAAAGAAAAAATAGGCATGCGATGCCTGAATGAAATACAGCATAATGATGGGAACAAAATTTCAAGAAGATCCTCACTCACCCCAAACATCTTCCAAAACCTCACTTTATCACCTACCCTGACATGGCCTTCACAAAATGATGGAAGTCTAAGTAATCTCTATCAATGTGTTTCTGTGGACTTCCAAAGGTTGTTCTAATAGCAATGCCTGCATCCCACTTATTTTCATCTAATCCATAGATGCTTTTAATAACTCTGAACCACAAAGAATTTGTTTCCTCTTGTAAGCGCTACCACCACTTTCCCAATAAAGCTTTATTGTTTAGACAAATGCTCCCAGTGGCCAAACCACCAATTTCTTCAGATTAGGATTGCCACATCCCAAGAAACTAGATGAGTTTGCTTCTCTCCCCCACCCCGGAACCATTCCACAAAAATCCCTCATCTTCTCATAAGGTTTGCAATGCCTTTTGGGATTCGAAATAAAGAGATAGAAAATCAGTAAGGAGATTAAAACAGATTGAACTAGTGTAAACCGACCAACTCGCGACGAAAAAGCTTTCTTCCGCCTGCTAACTTTTTGAAGAAGTTGCCCAAAATAGGTTCCCTTAAAGAAATCTTTAAGGAGTTTCCTCCAAAAGATTCCATGCACCATTAGCCAGAGTAGTGAGAGAAGATCATCAATATTCACCTATATGGTGCAAATTCCATTAAGAAAAAAGTTACCTTCCCCGAGATATCAGCCAAGCGAGGTCTGTTCTGAGGTCCCACAATAGTAGGCATAGGCATACGTTTCAGAAATTTGAATATGCTAAAACACATAACTGAGTTTTTGGTTTATCAAGCTTACACAAAAAGCCGCTCTCTGAATGATGACTTAAAATAAAAGGTGACTGCTTACACTAGGGCGAATAAGTTCTCCAACGTATTCAATAACAAAATCTTCTGCCTCAATTGGTTCCTGTGCTATGAGACCCCAATCATGTATCTTGCTTCGCTGGAAACGTAAGCGTTTTTTCCTTGCCTGCAAAGAGAAAAATTGCAAATTATTACTCATAAGAGGGTCTGACAATGGCATGAAGATTCATCCTCTAAATTACCTTCAACTGTGTTGCTTTAAGAAGATCAGCACCCTCTGCAGCAGCAAGAAGGTTACGCAGCTTGACCCTGTTTGTTCTTGCAGAAATTCCCTTAACATTGGATGATTGAGACCCACTACATTCAAAATTAATAAATAGAGAATGAGTTTGAGTGCCCCTGACACGAGCCCGTGCAGAGGGACTGGCATCCATAGCCCATTTACGCCATTCCCAACCATTTATAGAGGACCGAGCACAACCATCAGACTCTGGACAAGGCCTCACTGTCTTAAACTTACTTCTCTTGAACTTGTGTCTGTCAACTCGTTTTGATAATGCTTGTTTTGGAATGCAATTAGCCAGTTTCTCAATTTTATGGGTTCGCAAATGTTGTGTATCATCACTCAGTTTCTTCCTTTTAAGTTTTGAGACCTTACTTGCTGCATGTGGAAATCAATAGAAGCTTTGTTAGGATCTCAATATTGGGGTATACCTCAACATTTAATATTGAATAGCAAATGTGAAGGTCAATGAACATAAAGTAATAGAGTTGAGATATGGTACCAACATTTTGGCACTTCTGCGCCACTTGCAATCTGCTCAGCACTATATTGGTCCTCCATAGAAAAGGAAGGATCCTGCACGTTACTGCTTGAATCATCTTCAAACAAATTATGTTGTAAGCACTCATTAAAACATAATATGAGATCTCTTACTGAAGAATTAGTATTGAGGAGAATAGAGTACCTTGAGCAGGACGAGCAACTTTATCTGTTGTTTGACTACAGATATGAAAGGATGATCCCTTCTTCCCAAGTATACTAGCATTACTGCCAGGTTCTGGAACTTTTTTCTTTGAAATAAAAACAGTAGTGTCAACTTGTGGAGCCCGATGTATATTTTTAAGGGAATGGCATCTCCTTGCCCTTTTGGATGCTTGTTTTGGATGATCATTGTCTCCCATAGTCAGAGTTTTAAAAAATGAACCTGAATTTTTACGACCCGACATTCTCCTCCGAGAATATACATAGTTTCCTATTAGTAAAGATGCTTCAAAAGATCTCTCAGAAACGTCAGGTTTTTTTCTCACCCATTCTCTAGATCCCTGATATAGCAAAATAAGGACATTAAAGCCAAGAATCACGACCCCTACTTTATTCAAGATAAAGACATGAAGAATCAAATTTATTTATTCATTTATGATTTAACTAAGGAAAGTGATGAATCAGAAACTTTAAGACCTACCTCATTGCTCGGTTCATATCTCTTCAGAGAAAAAGTTCTTTTAACATTCTCCATGACATTATCAAACGGTTTCAATGATCTCATGACAGAGTCATAAATTCTCAACCGACTCATCATCAATGCTGTCTGGAAAATAGTTTTCCATGTGCACCCATTTAATTTAAATGGCTTTACTTGCCAAAAGTGTGATAAAGCACAATATTCAGTAATTTCCTTGGAGTGAGGTGGCCGCAACTCATCACCATCTGACATATTGCAATCATAATCTAAATGCATCGACAACTTTTCAAACTCCCCCCTGGAGAAATGTAGTGAAGCCTCTTGTACCATGCTTTCGTCGGATAGATCTGGGCACAGTTCATCTACTTCAATACAAGTTGGATCATCAATATGCATGCGCAAATTTTTGAATGCACCCTTTATTACATCTGCCACAGAAACTTCATGATGGTGATCTTCAGTTTGATGCAATGCATACTTTTCAATTTGAGGTGGACAATGGTGATCATATGATAATGTAAGTGGCGACATATGAAAACCTTTATGAGAATCATATCTAGTTGTATGGTTTTGCAGATGAGGCGAGCAAAGAGCAACCACCTGCCAGGATGTGGTACTTTTAATTAAACAGATGATAACATAGTGATCAAGAAAACACAATGGGAGGGTGGACATGTAATTTAAAAATAATAAACGGCAGTGGAGAAAGCTTCACACAATTACCTCTTCCATATGACTATTTTGGGGAAAAACTACTTTCTTCACTTCATCATCCACAAGGCTTTCGAAGTATTGTACCATTGACAACTTTGAAGACGTATGCAGATCTTTCAGTACATGTTCCAGGACGGCCTCCATCTCGTCATAAGAAGTGCCATGCCTCAGAAAATTTTCTTTAAAAGCCTTTTCTCTCTCAGAGGGTGAAGAAATTGATCCTGACTTTGACTCTACATCCATCGCAATTCTCACTGATTCAAAACCTGGAGGGCAATCTACCTCAGAGCTAGAGGATTCTTGTTCCGGTATCAACTGTAAGCAATTGAATTGTGCTTCAAAATAATACAAACACCAAAAACTTAAACTAAAAGATACAACAAATATCATACATACAGAGTCAGCTATAGGAATTTCAGTCAGCAAAGGGAGCGTTTTGTATGGAATGCATTCTTCAACAACATAACTAGGGGAGAACCAGCGTTTCCTCTTTCTCCATGCAGATGAATACTCAGCTACCGGATCATAAAAGATGGCATTCCACATGACTTGCAAACAAGAATCAAAAAGCATCCTCCCAACAACCATATATGCAGCACAAAAATTCTCGAAACTTCCAATGGATTTCATGCGAGGAGGAGATCCTGCTGTATCACCACTGCAACATCTCTCATCATCAACAGTATGTATTACTTCTACTCCATCCTCAATAGTGGCATAGTCCTTGTGAAATTTTTCAGGCTGGAAAATAAAACATAAGAAAAATTTATAGGCTATATGCAATATGATCATTTTTCTTTGATGTGTGAAAACCTACCACTTGTCCATATGAAGAAAAGGATTTTTGGGACTCAACAACAGGAAAAATCTTATGATTCTTGTGAGTTTTCTTCATGACAAGAGAATCAGAGATTATGCTGCTAACAATCTCATCGAGTACAACTTTACGGGCTGTTTTCATAATTCCTGAGTGAAGCTGAAAACAAACTACTTCAGAAATCTCAGATATCAAGTTCAGCACTAAGCCAGTTTCCTGATCAGTGGCATCGTGTGTGATAACAGCTCCCATACTGTCCTTTCTCCATGTGTTTAACAGTGTTTCCAATTTCAAGGGTTTATACTTATTGTCAGCATGATGTATCTGCAAAAGGCACACCATAATGTGAGCTAAAACGACTTGTACAAAGCAATGGCATAATAGAGCATGATCAACATTCAAAGTTTTACCTAGACACTCGGCAAAGTGAATTAAAGATACAGTCAAACCACCGTAATACAGGGCGAAAATAGTCAACAAAATGTTTCATGAGTGACAGGGAAGGCCTAATCCCTATGGAAGGTATATGCTTAAAATCTTGATTAAATAAAGTATAAACAGCATGCAAAGATTAAAATATAAGCTAACACATTCCTATATTTAGGTATGCTAAAGCCAAATGAACCCTTTTTAACGTCAATGTCTTTAAGGCATATGCCCACTGTGTTGGGAGCTTAAGAAAGTAAAAGGTATACATACACCTAAAGCTCAGTATCATAGTTGCTACAGGCGCAAGGCACACAGAGGCACAAAGATGATCCTAGCACCCAAGGGCTCGGGGCAGAAAAATAAAAATCTAGAAATATGAAATATGTGTATACTTAGGAAAAATTGTTATATTAAATTGTTGAAACCATATTAAATGTCAAGAAAAGAACTAAAAACAATATAACAAAAAAAAAAAAGATTAAAATTAAAAGTATTAGCATGGGTTATCACAGCGGTAGATCTAATTTTTCTTCTTTTGTGAGAGATCTTGGTAACCTTAAGTTCCCAAGTGTTTTTCCCTCACAAAATGAAGTTCTGACTGTTCTTATGTTTTCCTCAAGAACAAATAAATTTGCCTTCAAAAATCTTGATAGGGATATTAAAAAAATGTGTTTTGGGGTAGCCTGTGTATAAGTGGTGAGCCGAGGCGCAGAAGGTGCACATCAGCAGCATGAGAAGACGCAGAAGGCACTGAAACGCCTCATGAACAGTAGCCGCCTCTTGCTTGTAGAGGAACTACGACATGGGCCACATGCGCCTTGCGCCTCATGCACGCTCAAGGCATGCATCTAACAACTATGCTGAGCATGGTCCTGGAATATGAAGCACCCTAGTATTGTCTACGGAGCTTATGTGTGTCAGAAAGGTACTTGAGAAACTGGCGACAACTCTGACAACCACAAAAGATAATACAGGGGGAAATTAAACACGCATATTAATAAAAATCAAATGCATTAATGACTAATATACTTAAATCTTTGTGGCTACTCAATAACAATAGTTTGAGGATATCTATAAGACTAAATAATTTTGATTATTTCCTAAAACTTATAGTGCAAATCATTATCATTATCAGATATGTCTCAGACACACATTTAAGAACTTGACAACAAATAAAGGGGACCCAGGATCTGAGAAAACAATACATTGGATCACTTCTAAGAACTCCTTGTTGTAAACTAAGCAAAGAAGAACTTTAACAATTTGACAAAGCTTTTATAGAGTACACTGTATAGAAAAGGACCACATAAGATGTCTCTTGAGCTTCTGCTTTGTCTGAAACTGGTCTCAAGCAGAATTCTGCATAAAGAAATCTTTGGTAATGCCTTCAAGGGAGATAATCAACAAAATTATATAGGCAGACAGAAGTCATAAGAGAGAGGATCTTCATTTTTCTCCTTCTCCTTCTTCTTCTTTTCCTTATATCTAATATATTAAAAGTAATAAGTATAGACACATATAAATATATGTCAAGATGATCTAAGAAGATGATGGAGTCCACTGACTGCCTTCCCAAACTGGAATGGCCATAGTACTAGTAGCACATTTACTTATTCGAGTTTCTGATCTAGACAACAAAATACAACCAATAAAAATCTCTGTATTTTCCATATATTAAAGCTCTCAAGTTTAATTAGCAAGGAAGCAAATTACTATAAACAAGAAAACAGAACAGTGAAACACAATAAATAAATAAAAATTCCTCAGACCCTGAGTCTCTCTCTCTCTCTCTCTCTCTCTCTCTCTCTCTCTCTCTCTCTCTCTCTCTCACACACACATACACAGATCCATACATGATTACAGAGTACTTAACCTCAAGGTGGTAAAGTTGATTCATCTCAATCAAATGGCAAGCAAACAATCAAGTTTTCTCGCATAAATAAGAAATCACTCCAAAACAAAAGTGAATCACCATGAAAGAGTTACGGATATATCCATAGTGACGCCAGGAGTATAGCTCAGTGAGAGAGTGGGGCCCATGCTTTCTCCCTTCTTCATCCTCAAAGAGCCAACAAGATTCATCTCCTAGCTGTCATTTTTAAAATGTCAAAATTACAATGAGCTGAATATCATGGAACAGCGTTAAGGCGAAAAGCTATTGTTTAAGCAAACCTTCATACCGTTAGGGGGCAGCTTCCATCAATGTCACTGATCTCAGGGATTAAAATCGGGTGATTGGATTCATGGCCATCATTTGTAGACTCTTGAGCTCGAGGGAGAGTAACATTTAGGTAGACAAAACCGGTTGCAACATGGTTGGGAAATTGCTTAAAATAGTTGAGGGGCACGGGATTGAGTAGATTACCGTTCAAGATGGGATAGACAGGGAGCTCCTCCGGCAAAAAGCCAGTGTGCAAACCCTCATACAACTGATGTTGAATGTAAGGGCCACACATCTGCCCATTCTGATTGATGTACATCCATCCAGTCACAAACGCCAGCGAGCCGTACCCAATCTCCGACGACCTACCAACATCGGGAATTTGAGAAAGCTGACCATCATTCCCATTCAACACGCTACTCGCCATGGCCCCAAATCTACGATTGTCAAGGTAAGAGCGAGACGAGGACGTTGGGATTATATTGTCTGGGACATTCAGCCCTAGGCGAAATTTGTGGAGCTTCCATTCTATATATACACACAGAGACGTACAACATAAGGATACATAAAAGAATATAAATACATTAGGGCCGGATATACACACTCCCATTTCTTCTAAACACACCCCACATGATAAAAACACAATCAATATAATATTAAACATACTCCACAATATTACCAAAATACCTTTACTAATAAAATTAATAAAAGAAAATGAAAAAAGAAATTACTTTACTAAACACACCCCCAAATACCACACACCCCAAACACAAACCCTAACACATACACACCAACCCATCTCCTACCTCCACACACCAAGACATCTCCCATCTCTAAGCTTTGAGAATCCATTGTTTGAGGAGTGTTCGACCTTCAACTGAACATTTTTTTGCAAGTTTGATCTAACACGAATAAATCTACCATGGATCCATACCAAGAAAGTGATTCCAATTAAGTGAAGTTTTCAATTTTGAGTATGAAATTATCATTTTGATGTAGTAGATTTGTGTAATGTTGTTTGAAATATAATTTAAATGCTTAGGATTGTTGTTTAGAACGTTTATTGATGGAAAATGATGGATAATTTGTTGAGAATGCATTATTTTCGCAATGGGGTGTGTTCGAAAGTGGTGTTGCGCAACGGGTAGGATTCGGCCCTGGTTGGTCGAACGTTTTGATGAGTATTCGACCAAGGGCCGAACATAGGGTTGAAGTTCGAACATAGGCTGAACACTTAATAATACGTTCGATCACTGGCCGAACTTTACACTACACGTTCGACCAGTGACGAGTGAACATGTTACTATATGTTCGGCCAATACAGGCCGAACACACTTCACAATGTTCAGCCTGTATTGATCGAACGGGAACTGCGCGAAATTTTTTTTTCCTACCATACTGCAAAATAAATCGGTAAAACTATGTTAAATGATTTACATTGTCCATATCCTGTGCTTTATCTTCATCCATGATAGTTTTTGAACAAATGTGACTAGGGTTTTGTGTGCAAAGTTGAGCTTGAGAAGAGGTAAAACAATAGAGTGTGTGTAAGACAAGTGCAACTCAAAAGAGGGAAATGAGGTGTGTTTAGCAAATACATATTAGGTGGATGTGTTTGGATAATTCTTTTTATGATGTTTTTTATTTTATTAAATGGATAAGGGCATTTTGGATATTACACATTCTATTTCTTTTTTCATTTTTTTGGTGGGGTGTATTTAGAAGGGCTCAGGATGTGTATAGTCGGGCCCAATACATTATTCATCATTTTTCTTTCTTTAATTACGGGGATACACACTTATAAATTGTTTTCCAAATCTAATTTTTTGAAGTCCATGAAACACAACTTATAACTAAAAAATAAAATTTAATTTGTAAAAATGAATTTAAATGTAATTGGTATTTATTTAATATTTTAATTATTTAATTGAATTGTATGTAAGTTGGGGTGTACTTAAAATTTGATGGGGTGGTTTTACTTCTTATAATTTTTTGTGTTAAATCTATTATTTGAAAGTGATATTAGTAAACTGAGAAATTATAATTCTATTTGTGGAATGTACATAATTCAATCCTTAATCATCTAAATTTATATTATATGGTGTTCATTTAAATTTGAGTAGTGTTTTTGTAACCAAGTGCATGGATCATGATCCATATAATTGGGCACACGGGTCGGGTTATGTTTAATCCGGATCTGCGGTCAGTTTTTTTTTTTTTATTTATGTCATAACATTTATGTTGTAATATTATAACTTTTATATACAGATTTCATAACTTTTTCAGTGCATAACTTATACTTTTTTTCACTATAAAAATTCATGTAATATAGTCAAAACTTTTATGTTGTAATAATATAACTTTTATGTTGTAATAATATAACCTTTATGTACAGATTTCATAATTTTTTCAATAAATAACTTATAGTTTTTTCACTATAAAAATTCAATATAGCCGAAACATTTATTTTGTAATAGTATAACCTTTATGTACAAATTTCATAACCTTTTCAGGGAATAACTTATATTTTTTTCACTACTCAGCACTGTAAAAGGTTATAATGATAGAATTAAAAGGTTAAGTTCGCTAAACTAAAATGTTATGATAATATAATAGCAAAACTAGGGTTTGGGTTAGGCTTGGGAGCGTGGGGGTGCGTGGGACGCGTGAAATGCACTCTTGTATTTGGTCAACCCAGTTGCACGGATCTAGGATCCGTGCACTTAGTGCATAGAAATAATTGTGTTTAAATTTTATATAATTAGTTTAATTAAAACCAACTCTTGCTAAAAAAATTATTTGGAAATACTCTGCTTAAATAATTGGTAGTTACTATAATTAATCACATAAAATTCTGTCAATTATGAGTTAAGGAGTATATAATATATATGAATCATGATATTTGAAATATATACGTAAAACCATTAACAACGCTATGTAAATTATATCTGTAATTTTAACAAATCTATGTAAATTATGTAAGTATTTAGTAAAATAGTATTTAATTGGAATTATTAACTCAACTACTTAATTTGCAGCTACGAGTCTAGGTTCGATTCATCTCCCTCAATTCAACTTAAGACTAATTAATTGGTTGTATTAAAAAATGAAACGGAGGCTACTCGGTAGCAAACTATATGCATGGAATTAGAAAACAAGTGTGGATATCTGAAATTGAAGCCTTATGAGATAACTGAGGATTGAATATGAGGAAATATGTATGCTAAATAGTTAGAGCAGCTGAAGATTGATTGAAAGCTGCAATTTTGATATCAGTCCATCGATATCTATGGAGTGGATCGATATCAAACAGAAAAATAAAACTGGAAATCAGCAAAAAGATTGGGAATGCTCGCCTGGAAAACTTTGCCAAGCGTTTTTAAAACATAAACTCATCACAATCAACGAACAACAATAGATGATAATTAGAAAGAAATCCAAGAGCAAAAAAAAAAAAAAAACAGCTTATCCTGAACATGGGAGAGGGTGCATTCAATATCAGCCACGTTGAGCTTCCATAGATAATCAACCATTAACTGTTGGTTACAAGAGCACTGTAAGGCTAATATATCGAACAACGAAACAAAAATATTTAATCTATTACAGATAGCAGCAACAGTTGAGTCGAAGAAGACCTCTTTCCTTAAGACGAGATACGCCTAGGGTAGTGCTCACTAGATCGTGCGTATCGTCTCCCAAAGATAAAACAACTTCGTCCTTTGAGATGTAACACTACAATCTCGAAGGCTTCGGCGAACTTTAGTGTTTTGGAAAACTGAGCAAATGCAGAATGAAAAGCTTGTATGTGTTTTTGTATTCGTATTGAAAAATGATGCATGACGACTTCTATTTATAGGTCTCCACCACGGGGGATACACCTGAGAATTGATGAGAAGTAACTGTCCCACTAACGGGTCTTTAATGCAAGAAACGTTCCGTTCAAAAAATTGAAACGATGACAAAAAACGTACGCTGCAACTTGGCGCTGCATCCTTGGATGGGAGTTGCAACTTACCTACTGCAACCTCAAACGGGTGTTGTAAGTTGCACGCTGCATTTCCGACTGAGAGCTGAAAACAGCATGCCGGGTGCTGTAAGTTTCCCACTGCATGCAGCAGCTGCAACCTCGATCGGGAGCTGTAAGTTTCCCGTTGTATGCAGCAACCTCGATCGGGAGCTGTATGCAGCACGTTGCATCCTCGATCGGGAGCTACAATACAGCAACGGATCGGGAAAACCCGAGCCGTCCCATCCGCCCAAGTTCAGCCCAATGTTTAATTGCCAAGGCCCACAGTCGAGGTCAGATTCGAGACCGAACCAGGTCGAGCCGTGCCGAGCCGAGCGGTGACAAGACGAGGCTGGCGTGCGTGTGTGTGTTGCACAAGCATACCACTCCAAGAGTGTATTAATTACTGAGTCATTTCACATGACTTCTTAAATACTTGCATTTATTAGGCCCATCTTCATATGTGGGATAATTAAGCTTCTTTCCCACACTCAAGACCTTCACTTTCCCATTTCAAATAGCCAACTTAGATGCTTAATTTCTCACTCACCAAAAATTGGTTTTAAGTTATTCAAAATGCCTAGATTATCTACTCCAAATGTAGATTAATCTTTTGGCATCCAATTCTTAAAAAAGATTAACATTTAGCCACTTAACTTTTGGTCAAAGTGGTGTCACCCACCACTTTCTACAACCAATTTTCCAACAATCCCCCACATGAGTGAAAATTAATATATGAATGTAGACTCAAAGCTCAGTCCTCGAGAGACCGTGTTGCATATGGATAGGTGACTTTTGGTCTTGAATCTTTCCATAGTGAACGTCATCGGATGTACCGGCTGCTTAGTGGACATAATGTCTTGAACTACTCCACCTTGGTGTACACCAAGTCAACAACGCACACACAATAAAGTCTCAACACCTTTGTTCCCACGTTTTTGTCCTTTTCGGTCATTGACACATCTTTGGTTCATAAGTGTTTATTTAGAAGCGGCCACCACTTCTCACTAATATAGGTGATATCCTTTTGAGTATCCTGCCATACTCTACCTCCTTGAGATGTTTTAGGAATCATTAAAAGTCTTACGACTTATCCTCACCACATTTGCAGGCTCAACACTTGATTTGCTTTCTAGGGAAGGGTTTATTTTTCAAGTGTTATCCAACCAACTTTCGTAGCTTAGTTTTCCCATTGAATCATATTCTTGGGATCTCCAATCTCCATGATCGGGTTTCCACTAAGAAAGTTTTTTTAAGTCGTGGATTTTAATCTCATTTCCCATAATAACTTGTTCATTTGATCTCGATTTAATCCTTTCGTTAAAGGATCGACCAAATTATCTTTCAACTTTACGTAATCGATTGATATCACACCGGTCAAGATCAATTACCTCACGGTATTATGTCGTCGATGTATATGTCTTGACTTACTGTTATACATTTTGTTCATTGCCCTACCTATGGTAACTTGGCAATCACAATGTACCATCATCGTTGGTACAGACTTGTTCCAACAAGGAATATCCTCAAGAAAGTTATGAAGCCATTCGGCTTCTTCTCCTACCTTGTCCAAGGCTATAAACTCAGATTCCATGGTGGAACGAGCTATACAAGTTTGTTTCATGGACTTTCATGACACATCCCCACCACCTATAGTGAATACATATCCACTCGTGGAAAATGAGTCTTTTGTGTCTAAAATCCAATTTGTATCACTATATCCCTCAAGTACAGCAGAATATTTTGAGTAATGCAAGCCTAAATTAAGAGTATACTTTAAGTATCTCAAGACTCGTACGAGAGCCTTTCAATGCTCACTACTTGGATTGCTCATGAATCTACTCAATTTATTCACCGAGCATGCAAGATCAGGCCTTGTACAATTAGTTATGTACATTAGGCTTCCTATGACCCTTGTATATTCAACTTGAGCTACAGGCTCACCTTTATTTTTACTCAAGTGTACGTTGAATTTCAAAGGTGTTTTGGCAGGTGGATCGTTATAAGCATTAAATTTTTAAGCACTTTCTCAACATAGTGAGATTGTGTTAGTGCTATTCCTTCAGACGTCCTAAATATTTTGATTCCAAGAATCACGTCTGCCACACCCATATCTTTCATGTCAAAATTTCGTTTCAACGTGCGTTTCGTTTCAACTATGACTTCATGGTTACTATCCATGATTAACATGTCATCCACATAAAGACACACAATGACGTAAGTCTCAGATGTACCCTTAATGTAGATGCATTTGTCACACTCGTTGATTTTGAAGCCATTTGACAACATAGTATTGTCAAATTTCACGTGTCATTGCTTAGGCGCTTGTTTAAGTCTATATAAGGATCGAACAAGTTTACACACCTTCTTTTCTTTTCCAGGTGTAATGAACCCTTCGGGTTGATCCATATAGATCTCTTTTTCTAGCTCACCATTTAGAAACGTTGTTTTATGTCCATTTGGTGAATTTCTAGATTGTGCAAAGCAGCAATCGCTAGAAGCACACGTATTGACGTAATTCTCATCACAGGCGAGTACGTGTTGAAGAAGTCATCTCATTCCTTTTGTTTAAAGTCCTTGGCTACTAGACGAGCTTTGTACTTGTCTATACTTCTATCAGCCTTATACTTTCTTTTTAGGATCCACTTACATCCTAAGGGCTTACAACCGGGAGGAAGATCAACTAACTCCCATGTGTTGTTTTGCATAATGGAATCGATCTCACTATTGATCACTTCTCTCCATAATAGAGCATCAGGACTCGATAGAGCTTCCTTGATCGATTTCGGTTCATCATCCAACATATACATGATGAAATCAGGACCGAAACTTTTAACAATTTTGGCCCTTTTGCTACGTCTAGGTTTCTCTTCTAAAGGACTAGAGCTACTTGTAGCTTAGTTTAGAGCTCTTTTATTTATTGAGCTCGTTTCTACCATTTCTTTATTAGGATAAACGTTTTTAAAGAATGTAGCATTCCTTGATTCCATAATTGTTCCCTTTACCATGTCAAGAATTTCTGACTTATGGATTAGGAAACGATAAACACTACTATTGAGTGCACTCCGACATCCTCGATTTTGTACTTCTTCTCTAGAGCATCCCACAACTCTTTGGCCATCTTGCAGCCCGCGTACACGCTATACAGCGAGTCGCTCATCCCATTTAGGATGTAGTTCTTGCATAGAAAGTCACTGTGCATCCAAACATCGAGGGTTGTATGCACCTCCATGTTCGTATCGTCGTCGGCTACGACTGGGGGGTCTTACCTTAGATACATTGCCACTCCAACGATGGTTAGATAGAACAACATCTTCTACTGCCACCTCTTGAAGTTTTCTCCAGAAAACCTCTCGGGTTTCTCTGTAGTAGAAAATGCAGCAGGTCGCATTGCAGCAGGGTAAGTTGCAGCGTTGGTGGCAGCAGCAGCTGGGGTTGCAGCTACGTTGGCAGTAGCAGAGGTTGCAGCAACAGGGGGAACCACGTTGTTGTTGTTCTTGTTGTCCGACATAGTGATATCTCATCTTAAGCTTGTTGGTTACAAGAGCACCGTAAGGCTAATATGTCGAACAACGAAATAAAAATATCTAATCTATTACAGATAGCAGCAACAGTCGAGTCGAGGAAGGCCTCTTTCCTTAAGACAAGATACGCCTAGGATAGTGCTCACTGGATCATGCGTATCGTCTCCCAAAGATGAAACGACTTCGTCCTTTGAGATGTAACACCACAATCTCGAAGGCTCCGACGAACTTTAGTGTTTTAGAGAACTGAGCAAATGCAGAATGAAAAGCCTGTATGTGTTTTTGTATTCGTGTTGAAAAATGATGCATGACGATGTATTCGTGTTAAAAAATGATGCATGACGACCTCTATTTATATGTCTCCACCACGGGGGTTACACCTGAGAATGATGAGAAGTAACTGCCCCACTAACGAGTCTTTAATGTAAGAAACGTCTCGTTTAAAAAAATTGAAATGACGACAAAAAATGTACGCTGCATCCTTGGACGGGAGCTATAACTTACCCGCTGCAACCTCGGACGGACGGGTACTGGACGGGAGCTACAACTTACCCGCTGCAACCCCAGACGGATGGGTACTGTAAGTTGCACGCTGCATCCTCGGCCGGGAGCTACAATGCAGCAACCACAGCAGCAGCTATATCCTCGGTCGGGAGCTGCAATGTAGCAACGGGTCGGGAAAATCCGAGCCGTCCCATGCACCCAAGTCCAGCCCAACGTCCAATTGCCAAGGACCAAGACCCACAGTCGAGGTCGGGTCTAGGTCGGGCCGAGTCGAGCCATGACGAGGCGAGACGAGGCGAGCGCGTGTGTGTTGCACAAGCATACCACTTCAAGAGTGTATTAATTATTGAGCCACTTCATATAACTTCTGAAATACTTGCATTTATTAGGTTCATCTTCCTATGTGGGATAGTTAAGCTTCTTTCCCACACTTAAGACCTTCACATTCCCATTTCAAGTGGCCAACTTAGATGTTTAATTTCTCACTCACCAAATATTGGTTTTGAGTGATTCAAAATGCCTAGATTATCTACTCCAAACGTAGATTAATCTTTTGGCATCCAATCCTTAAAAGGATTAACATTTAGCCACTTAACTTTTGGTCAAAGTGGTGTCACCCACCACTTTCTACAACCAATTTTCCATCATTAACTTCTTGTGCGATTGCAAGCATTCCTCCAGTTCTGAGCCGCCTTTTCATGTCTTCTTGCAGCTGAATCAAAGCAATTGCACCTAAACCAGCAGTTAGTTAATAATCAAAATGAGCACCACAGATATTACTTTGACAACGGTTTTTATAATTATTAAAAAAAGAATATTATGAAAACCCCCACCAAATGAGTCATATGTACCAATAAAAGAACTACTCGTGACCCGGCAAAACCTTACAAGATATTTGGCCAGTTCAGGTCATCATGAGCATAATCCGTGTCAGTCATCATTCACTATCTCAATTTCATCCAGCGAAAGTTGAGCAATGATATGATCTTACTATTACAATGCTGCTGACTTGCTGGGTTCACATTCAAAAAAAAAGGTCATTAGTTTAAATTGGTGTTGTGTGAAGATAAGAGTTCAAATTCTTAGTGAAGATGGGTATAAAGAAAGATAAAACGAGCACCAAAAAGGATTGATCATCAAAAGGAAACCACCAAAGCTGCTTAAAATGGAAGTGTGAATTTAACCTAGATACACATTAATATAAGGAATCAAAGAAACCACGCGAAAATAACTTCAGGCATAACAAGCATGATCGAAAGTAACCTGCTGCCGCAGTTACTTGGGCCATATTTGATCAAGTATCCTTTATTTCTGACACACTCAGCAACAAATGTAACACCCAAGTAAATTACCTTCTTCCCAAGCTCTTTTGCAGCTTGTCTTGAATATATATAGCCAATGGTACTCAGCATATCCACACTATAGGCTGTGAAGACATTAATTCGGTCAGAAAGATCCAATAATGCAGCACCACGGTGATAGAAACAAATGGCTGGAGACATAGTTGTGCAAACAATCCATCACTTTGAATATTAATCTACTCTTGAGATATAAAATATAGACTGCAGGATATTGCAGGAATTGCACTAAAAGCAAAGAACTAATACCACTTAACATGGTCTGAATCATAGATTTTAGGAGCTATAACTCCTTCATGGAAAATATTTTGCGTCAATTCCTTAGGGGAGAAGTATATGCATAGACCTGTATGGGCCTAAATACGAGTACCAACTAGCATATAACTCAACACTGTCACCTTTGCAAGTAATTAAAGTCAAATCGTCCATCTGATATCATGGGGAAGAGACTTCATTGAAAGTGCAGAAGCCAGGAAGAAGTCTCAGTTCATGCTGAAGATTAAAATAACATATCAGAGAACACTATCTCATTGCTCTTCCATCTACGTTGAAATTTTAATTCGTTATGAATATTTTATTGATGTGTTCTTAACCTTAATTAATGGCATCTTTGTTTTTTCTTATTAGCAAAGGTTAGAATAAGACGGTGGAAAAGCTTTTTACTCCTTCGAAAGAAAGAAAAAGCTAAATTTATATTTTGTTGATAAACTCTAATACAAATTAAATATAGCTATGATTATTCAGTAGAAACTCTGAAAAGTTGGATGATATGAGAAGTTTTACTGTTTAGAAAGAAAGGTTGTTGAAAATTAGAAGTTGTTAGGAGTCACTTCATTTTTCAGAAAAGGTCAAATTAGGATTAGATTGTTTAAGAGATGTTAGTAGTTCCTACTACATAGATCTCTTTCAGATGGGACCTTGGAGGAAAACAGGGCAGCTGCTGTGGAGGATTGTTTGTCATGCATTGTGTTGGCCAGTATGCCTGCAACAAAATAAGACTAAGGATTTTAAGAACTCTAGGTTGAGTGATATTTTGCTATAGATTGGAAACTGAGCCTGTAGTGTGGACATATTGTCTATTCTTTGTAACTTCCTTGCATAATGAACTTCTCTGTTTCTTATATAAAAAATCAATAAAAAAGTTCCCACTGCTCTTATATATCAATTGTAACGTAATCTGGTAGCTTATAGGTCAAACTGAGTCATGGATACAAGAAAGACCTAATTATATATGTATATCTCTCTCTTTTCAAATTCTGACATAAATATTTGAAAGGATCAAAGATAATACTGTAATAGTTTAGCAATTATGTTACTCAAAATGAAATGTAACAAAATTTAGTAGTACAGGCAAATATAAACATTAAGCGGGAGTCAACCAACAGATGCAACTAGAATTATTTTAAATAAAAATATATCTTACACCTTCACTTTCACAATGTCTACAAATTCAATCAAATGTCTTACTTTTCCTTTGCCACTTCAGTCTTCCTCAACTTCCAAGTCCTGAACAATATATAAATCTATGTATGGGAGGGTGTCTGTCTGTGTTGCTGTGAGAGAGAGAGAGAGAGAGAGAGAGAGAGAGAGAGGATAATAATTCTAGAGCTACAGAAATAATGATGTTGGAAGTCCAGAATGTGGATAGACTTCGGGCTACTCCTTAGAGTGACCAAGCTCAATATCCTTAATTGGATCTGTTTCTATACCCTCTTTGAGTAATCTGATTTCCTCTTCTGTTAAGCTGTTCTTCGCATGGGGCATCATCTTGGTTTGAGTTTGCTGCTGCTTATCAGTTTCCACAGCCCAACTATAGATAACCATGCCGATTACTGCAACAGCCATTCCCATGATATTCTTGAAAGTAAGCTCCGAATCAAAAAGCAGCCACCCTAGTGTCAGCACGCATACCGTTTTCATATGGCCTAAAACTTGGAAGGAAACAGCTGAAAAGCGTCCGATGCAAAGGTACTGGCTTACATTGCAGAACACAGCTAGGCAACATGAAAGGAGTATAAAGAACTGCACACAATTGCCAACAAACTCATGTTAAACACATACATACATCAACTCCTCCTTAATCAGGTACTGATAATTAGAGCCAAATAACTGAATTCTAACCATGGCTCCAGAAGTAAACTTATAGTCCAAAATTAAGTTTCCAGAAAGATAATAATCGACTATAGGACCCAGCACGAGGAGAGAGCCAGCTTGAATTGGTGCTGTTTTACTCAATAATTCAAATGATCCAATAGAGTACTTTTTCTGCAAGGACCCTATTGACTGCACCCAAAACAATATCGATGAATCAATCATCTGTCAGTAGCATAAAAGCAAAAAAAAAAAGAAAAAGCCATCATCCGACAATGTTCAAACCCATATTTTCACTTTTGTTTGTTTTACTTTTTCCAGCAAGGGTTTTCTTCTTTCCAGATATTGTTTATTTATCTATATACATCTATTTTGTTCAGACCCAAGATCAATTGATTTGAACAGTCTTGATATAATGCATCTGGCGTTTACCTTTTGACAAATTTAATGTGCATATCTGACAAAAGCTATTCAGGAGCTTTATCAAAATAGAAACAAATAGAGGATGCACAAAGCCACTAACAAACCACATTCACAAGTAAATAGTATGGATGTGCTACCCACGGCATCTTTTTTAGGCCAGCAAAGACAAACCAAACAAAATATCATTCTCTGCCAAGGTATAGAAAAAGCAACAGAACTGAAGTGAGGAATTAGTTTTACGCATCCTAATGATAGGTTCAAACTTTTTAAATTTAAAATGCAATTTCATTGCGGAAGACACTTTTTCTACCCATCTAGTTTGCTAAAAGGGACAAATATATACTAACAAATACCAAGTCTAAAAGTGATTCAACAAGACATGTGAACCATTTCAAATTCAGAACACATCATAGGCTATCCTGGAATTTAAAACCAACTCTCCATTGCATTACATTTTTACCTCTGGAAATAAAATTTGTTAATCCAAATAAAAAAACAGGAAGATATCACGGAAGTTACTCACAATTTGCTGTAAAGAGGTTGAAAGAACTGCTATACTAGCACATAGAAAACCTTTGGTGTTCACTTTGACGTCTGTCACAGTGCAAACACCCACACCTATAACCACAACCACAACGGACAATTTAACTTGTTTACTGTACTGCTTACTATGAAGGATCCATTCCATTACACAGACCACCGGAATCATGCTCAATTTTGAGATCTGCACCACATATACAACAAATAATTAGCAAAATCTAGAAAGATAAATTTCGACAGGAAGAATAATAATAAAAAGAAAGAGACCTGCTATGAAAGGATATGTTAGGGGATCATAAAAGTTTAAGCAAAATATAACTCTATGCTTTGCTGTGTGTTTTTAGTCCATTTGATTGATATAATGCTATCTCTCAATTATCAAAACACTTCTCAACCACAGAACGAAAACAAAAATTAATCAATCTGAACACTCTAATGTAAACCCATATTTAAAGAAAAGCAAAGCTTATGAAGTGGTTGAATCATAGACATGAACCTTATAAGAAAGAAACACAATAGTGCACTTTGCCGGCACACTAGAGGAAATACAACTACATCAATAGGAACATATTTAGTGAGCATAATCATGTAAAGGTTATTAAAACAACAAAATTGATTAACCTTAAAATAAGATTGAAGATAATTCAAAAGAATTGCCCATAAACTACTCCAGCACAAAACAATAGCACTTTGAAAACCACTTATAATAACCTACTGATAGTAAAGTGCTTTTGATAATATCCTCCATAATCTTTTGATGGGAAAGCTGGAAGCAGAGCCCAGAAGGGACAATACAAAGTTATCTCAAGAAGTGTAGTGAGACCTACCTTTGGTAGCTTATGGAAGGAACATAAAAACTATAAAATGCACCTATTCATACATTTGATGCGGCTATTCAAATGACAAGGGAAGAAAAAAAAGGGTGTTTTAAATGATTCAAATAATGAAGATTAGTTTGCCTTTGGATAGTTACAGGCAGTGCTGGAACAGATTTCAAAGCTTAAAAAAAAAGTATGAAAACAATCCATAACTAGATTACTAGAAGAATACATGGGCATGTAACACCTTGGAGCAACATTTTGAGAAACTATATACAGCTAGTGCAGAGACATATAGGAGGAGCGCATCATATCGTACTTGGTAAAATCCAACGGAGTTTAGCATGAGGCTCAAATTCATCCCTGTAATAGACGTATTTGCAACAACTGAGAACCAGAGAAGTTCCCAAAGAGGAACATGCTTTGATGCAGAGAAGCCTGTAGCATTTGAAATCATGCCAACAAGTGCAGTAACAGCAAAATGGAAACCAGTCAATGTTGTCGCTGCAGGGAGACAAAAATGAAGTTAATAGGAAGGTGGTAGGATTAATTTTACACATAAAGCATTAAAATTAGTTAAACAATGTAAGGGATGAAAACAGAGTTGGCTAAGTGAAGTATTGAGAAAATCCATAAATAAATTGAGATTGAAAAGATATTCATCAGAGACACAACACAGCAACAGAAAGCTGTAAAATGCATATAAAACTTATAAAAGTAAATTCTCATAGAGATCCATTTGGAATAAGTAAAGAATCAACATAATAACTATTGCAGAAACGATAAGGTGGAAATCGAAAGAATTACTAAAAAAGGAACTAACCAAAGGCGAAAGCATATCCATTTGAAGACATGAGTTGCTTATTTGCCATGATGATTCCTACAGAACTTAAGACATTCATAGCCCACGCACCGACATCCGACACAGCAGATGATTTCTTATCCCCCTCCATTTCTGATCTCTCTCTTTCTCTCTCTCTCTCTCTCTCTACTTTACACACATATACGCACCCTCAACTGTACCTTTACTGAAGTGCGAGTAGCAGATTAACAAATAAGCAATCAACCACCCAGTTGCTGATAATCAAATAAAAGTACTAGCAAACTGAGTAGATCCGCCACTCGCAAGGAAAGGGGAGTGTTGGGATAGATCTCACATGGATGAATGTGTGTTATTTGGTGTAAACATATTGACAGAATTTAATGCCACCGAGTGAGGGGGAGAGAGAGAGAGAGAGAGAGAGTGGGGGCGAATACGACGACGAAGACAACCGATTGTGATGATGAATGATTCAGAAGCAACGTTGCTACTTTTTCTTATTCAAGCAAATTTAATGCCAAAATAAAATTTAAAAAAATCAAAATTTTTATTCTTTTTCCTTGTTTGTCTTGTAGGCTGTGGTAAATTCACACAGATCTGATTTATTTTGGAAAGACGAGAGAGATGCTTGAGATACACATTACATTGGTGTGGAATGGCTTAAAGTGAAAAGAGGTGGACTATTCACGCTTTCACTTCCCCCCATCCGCCTAATTTTTAGGGGGCTGTCAATTATATCGAACTGTCCGCCCAGTCAAATACTCCTCATGTAATGTTTTTTAATCCATCCATCGGTTTATATATATGTGTTACGTAAGGTAAATAATACATTATGTAATTATTATTTAAGATTTTTTTGAAACCATTATTTAAGAAATTTAAACATCAAACAAGGCAATGAAATTATTTGATTTGGCCATTTACGATCCAATCATATATAATTATATATCTTTAATTTGACCATATATTAAAATCAAACCTTCTAAGATTCTTTAAGCATTCTATACTATATCTATGCTATATATATAAAAAACAAAGTTGACAAATAATTTCCCTCCTAAACAAAAAAAGAAAAGAAAAGAAAAATGAATGACTTTCTTAATAAGTTATTGAGGATTATGATATAAAATATACAAAATAAAAGGAAAAAAAGCATATATATAGAGGATAATTCTACTATATATTAGTGGTATTAATATACCAACTTTTTTTATTATAATAATTTGTGTGCAAGGTAATTTTTATCACTTGGTTTGTGAGATGTTGATTGTGGTTTTGTGAAATGCATTGGCCCCTTTACAAGACTGAAATGCACATATACCCCATAAATGATATTTTTTTACTATAATTTAATTAATCAATGTAAACTAATTATTTATAATGTAATGTTTAATTTAATTATATATAAATTAGTTAGTTTTAATTTAATATTTAGTATTTAAAATGTAACGTGTATATTTTCTATAGATGAAACAATTATTTTTTCAATTGTGGCACTGTATTGGATGATAACCAAAATAAGAGAAGGACTTATGTACATCAGGGGCATGGATCTAGGATTCATGCCTCCAACCCGCTATACACCAACATATATATAGTTTTTTTTTTAATTCTGCGCTGTAATTGAGAAGTGAATGAGAGAGTAAAACGTGATCTGAGAGACATCAGTTCTCCTTCTTCCTACCTCTCTCTATCTTGATTTCTTTAAATCTTTTACAATTTCTCCTCGATTACTTCACAATATGTTTAAAGATCAACACTACTACAAATTTAGGGTTCTTTTCTTCCTAATGTGTTTAAAGATCTAGGATTCGACTTGTCTTGCTCGAATTCTTAACAAGACCCTATCAACAATGGAGAATGATATCAACAATTAGCAAGATGAAGTTTCATGGAAGTAGTGCAGAAATCGAAAACCGAGCTTCTACTCGGCGGCGAGGGCCAAACAACCGTTGGGATGGATCTACTGATTTCCACCGCTTTCTCTCTAGTGCTTATCTATTAATTTCATCTCAAATTTTTCTATTTTTTTTATAAATCTCTTTTGTTTTTAAAAATTGATATTTAATTAGTTTAAGAGATTTTTTTCAAATAGAAATTAATAGTTTGGTTTTACAGTTGAATTTTTTTATATCTTTTTGATTTTCAACAGTTAGTAGTATTGAGTGCTTTCTGCCACCTAGTTTCAATCTGTTTACTTATTCTACTTTTGCATCAAATTTATTCTTATTTTGGATTTGAAATAATCTTGATCTTTGATTTAGATAAATATTATTTGAATTGGAGTATTAATGGTTTATTCTATATGTATTACATATATGTTTTGTAGGTGTTATTAAAATTATGACTGTTCATGATGTTATAAATCAGAATTACCCCAAAAACATTGATATATGTTCAGTGATATTTTTCAAGTCAAAATCCGGGGTCCACTTGAAGACTCTCATCACATGAGAATCCATCTGCCAAGTACCCTTTGTCCAAATCCTCAGGAAATCCTCTTCATGCTCGAGCTTAATCAGAATGTGTCGAAAATTCAGCTTGTGCAACTTGAATCCACCCACCACCTTCAGATCCACCAGGAACTGAGCAACGACTTTAGCATGGGGAATCTCTCTCGAGAACTTCCCCACTATGGAGAACTGGAATGGAGCAACCATGCGATCCATCTTCGGACGGGAAATAGAAATCACAGGATCCCTATCTTGCTCACTCAAAGTACCAAACCGATTTTGAAGTTCCTCTTCAGAAATGAACCTCTCACGTAGGTTTGGGGGCTGATCAGACGAGATACGTGCGTTACCAAGCACAACATCAGCAAAGGACATGGATTTAGGAAGATGTCCCGAAGAAGAAGAAAGAATGGCCGAAGATGGGGCTGAAGTGCCACTATCATCACTCGGTGGAATGAAGGAACTCGATAACTCAGGAGATTTGCCCGAGTTTTTTAGAATCTGGTTCGACATATCTTTAGATGAGGTGAAATGAGGAGGATGTGTCGAGAAAAAATCAGTATATGCCGATGAAATAGGCAAAATGGCCGAGTCAATATGACTAGGAGAATAGGGTATCGATACTTTGCCATTTTTGACCGAGTCATTATTGATATTTTCTGACACATTGATAGAGGATGTAAAAAGATGAGATTGTGTCGGAGTAGAATCAGAATGTACAGATTGGAAAATCGGATTGGCCAAGACGTGGGTAAAAGAAGACATGGTGCTCGACACTTGCATGTTTTTGTCCGAGCAATTCAAAATATTATTCGACACATCATCATAAAGGAAAGAATGAGGAGATTGGGCCCAGTCAGATTTGAATTGTGTTGCTGGGGTCATGAAGGTGGTCGAGATCGGGGACGAACTAAGCAAAACACTCAGCAAACTGGGAAATTTGACCGAGTAATTTGA
Organism: Scutellaria barbata; assembly: GCA_028654395.1. Taxonomy (NCBI): domain Eukaryota; kingdom Viridiplantae; phylum Streptophyta; class Magnoliopsida; order Lamiales; family Lamiaceae; genus Scutellaria; species Scutellaria barbata. The sequence goes on along the minus strand of CM053651.1, from coordinate 29,948 downwards.
GTTTTCTTTCGACACATCCTGATTATTCATCAAAATATTACTATGTGTCGAAACAGAATTAGAATGGGCCGACAAAATAGATGGGTTGGCCGAGAACGGAGGTAACGGGCCACTAGGACTCGATCTTTTTGGAATTTGGGTCTGGACATTTAAAATCTGGCCTGGGCAAAGTGTTTGTGGGCCCAAAAACCTTGCATTGGCCGAAGGAAAGCGTGTTTGGAGAGAAAAAAAAATTTTGACCGAAGAAGCGCCATTAGGGTTAGGGTTTTGAGGAGGTTGGCTGCCGTTTTTTGGACTGGGATCAGGGGTATTGGCCGCTGCATTGGGATCATTAGGATTAGGATTCCGAGAGGTATCCAAAGATGGCACAAACGAAGGCCTAGGGTTTTGATGCAAATCGGCGCACCTAGGGTTTGGAATTTGTGCCTCTATGCTGCTGCGATCACCAAGGCTAGGGTTTGAAGGTGGCGACTCATCCTTGTTCATCTCCAAGAAGAGATGAAGCTTGTCTTGGAAAGTAGGATTCGAAATTTGAGAATTAAGAAAAGAAAGAAGATTATCTACCTTAATCAATTCCCCATCGGATGAAATATCATGATCCATGTCAAGAAACAAGGCAAAAAAATCCTAGAAGTTCGAACCCTAAAGGTTCGAACCTAAGATGCAAAAAGACCGAACCAAACAAGCAAAAATTAAACGAAAAATAAATTGGAAAAATTGAAAACTAACCAGTAGAATTGAAGAGCATAAGACAACTATCACAACCATATAAAAATCAAAAAATTTGATCGGTGAAATCCACCAAAAAATTGAAGCAAAGCCACCAGGAAAAAAATCGCCAATTTGGGGAGGAGAGAGAAGAGAGCATTTCGAAAGGTTGGTTTTTGGTTTGGTTTAGGGGTTAGGGTTTTTTTTAAGAAAAACACCCTACCGGGGGGAGGGGGTTCAGGCGTCCCCAACCTGTATATAAACCAATCATAAAGAATACATCGTCGAGAAAAATTATAAGGAAAGATAGAAGCAGAGAAATAAAGAAAAACGGCCAAAACAGGCGGCCAAAAAGACACTGCCAACGCAAGACAGGAAAAAACCAAGTCTAGAAATAAAACCTAAGGAAAAGACAAAACCAATCAAAGCTGATGCATCAAGGATGAGCACCACCACGATCAACTCGAAACGACGGCCATCCCAACTGATCAAATCTAGCCAACACCTGGACCCGTCGAGGTCAGTCTGACATCCTAAGCTAGCCAGATAACCAGCCACCGCGTTTCCCTCTCGCAATATATGGGTCACCCAAAACTCCAAGAATGATAGGAAATTTCGGATGCAAGTGAGGAACTCCTGGAAACACCAATGACCTGTATCCGAATGCGAAAGAAACTGAACAACTAATATAACGTCCAGCTCAATCCACACTTGGGAAAAACCGAGCCTCCTAATGTGGAAGAGGCCTTTCTGAAGTGCTGAAAGCTCCGCTGCCAAACTCTCACTCGCTGATCCTCGCTCATGGAAGACAAATATGATGTCGTCTTCATGATCTCGAATCACACCACCAATCCCAGAAACTGCTGAAGATGCTTGAAATGCTCCATCAGTGTTCAGCTTCACCCAACCAAGGTCAGGTGGAGGCCAAACAATTGGAGGTATAGGAGGCTGAGGGGGTCTGGAATGATAAAAGAGGCCAAGAGAAGCCGCCACATGAAGAACACCCCCCAGCTCTCCCTGCTGAGGAGCCTGCTCTGGTGAAGAACACGAACCTGTCTCAGGACCCGAAAGATGATCGAGTCTGTACGAACTGGTAACCGCCGGTGCTTGCCATCATTTCTTGCAGTCTAGAGGAACCACAAGATCAAGCAAGGGACTACTGTCGTGATGTGTGTGCAATGTGTGCGCATTCCAGAGGAAAAATGCCTCCAGTAATGCAAAATATGGTGAGCGTGCACAGTGTGTGGAGGTGCCAAACCAAACATGGTGTAGAAATGCTCCCAAACTTTCGCAGTGGGACTCAAGAAGAATATATGACTAATCGACTCAATATCAGAAGACCCCCCAAAAGACTAACTCAGAATAGAAAGATCAGGGCAGGTTTAGGGGTTAGGGTTTAGGGTTAGGGGTTTAGGGTTTTTTTTAAGGAAAACACCCTACGGGGTGGGGGGTTCAGGCAGACTCCCAATTTGTATATAAACCAACCATAATGTATACATCATCGAGAATAGAAAAAAAAATGAAAGATAAAAGCAGAGAAAGAAGAAGAAAAACGGCCAAAACAGGTGGCCAAAAAGTTATTGCCAACACAAGGCAGGAAAAAAAACCAAGTCTAGAAGAAAAAACCTAAGGACAAGAAGAAGCAAACAAAACAGGTGCTTCAAGGACGAGCACCACCATGATCAACTCGAAATGACGGCTATCCCAACCGATCAAATCTAGCCAACATCTGGACCCGTCGAGGTAAAACATCTGGGGGAAATCCATTAGCTAACTTAGTCTGACACCCTAAGTTAGCCATATAATCAGCCACTGCGTTTCCCTCTCGTAAGATATGAGACACCCGAAACTCCAAGGATGATAGGAAATTTCGAATGCAAGTGAGGGACTCTTGAAAATGCCAATGACCTGTATCTGAACGCGAAAGAAGCTGAACAACTAAGATAGCATCCAGCTCAATCCACACTCGGGGAAATCCTAGCCTCCTCACATGAAAGAGGCCTTTCTGAAGCGCCGAAAGCTCCGCTGCCACACTATCTGTCGCTGATCCATGCTCATGAAATGCAAAGAGCACTCCGCCTCCATGATCTCGGATCACACCACCAATCCCAAACACCAAGGAAGCCGCCCGAAATGCTCTATCAGTGTTCAGCTTCACCCAACCAAGGTTAGATGGACGCCAAACAATCGGAGGTGTAGGAGATCGGAGGGGTCTGGAACGATAAAATAAGCCTAAAGATGCCGCCATATGAATAACACCCCCAGCTCTCCCTGCTGAGGTGCCTGCTGTGATGTAGAAACCGAACCTGTCTCAAGACTCGAAAGATGATTGAGTCGGCATGAACTGGTAACCACCGGTGCTTGTCATCATTTGTTGCAGTCCAGAGAAACCACAAGATCAAGCAAGGGATCACTGTCGTGATGTGTGTGTAATGTGTGTGCATTCCAGAGGAAAACAACCTCCAGAAATGCAATATATAAGGAGTGTGCACTGTGTGTGGAGGTGTCAAACCAAATAAGTCGTAGAAATGCTCCTAAACTCTCCTCGCAGTACGACACAAGTAGAAGACATGTCTAACAGACTCTATATCCGAAAACCCCCCAGAAGACTGACTCAAAAGAGAAAGATCAGGACAACAAAGGTACTTCGAAGCTAAAGAAGTGCCACGAGCCCGAAGCTTGCAGTCAACCGGGAGACGATCAAGGACAAGCCGCCACAGAAAAATAGAGATGGTAGGGGTAAGGCAAGAGGACCACACCATACTAAGGATAGGACTATGAGGAAACTGAGGTCTGATTGATGCCCAAACCGACGCAAAAGAGAACTTCCCATCGAAAGAACCCTTCCATTGAATAAGATCTAAAGAGGAAGCATGAATAGGGACCAAGCAAACCCGATCCGCTACCTTAGAGGAGACCACACGAAGAAGCTTCTCTCTATGCCTCAGCAAAGGATACGGTCTTAGAAAGGTTTCCCATCGAAGAAGAGGGAATGGTCGAGAAAATATTGGGATTGCCGGCACCAACACCTAGCGGATCAAGGATTCTCGACCCAACTGTAGAAGGATCCGAATTTTTCTGGGTTTGATCCAACACATCTCTAGAGTGGGTTAGATTATGGATTTGAGCCGAAGCAACGGGAGAATTTTTGAACTAAAAAATTGGGTTGGCAGAGACATGGATAAAAGGGCTCGATATTCTCCTATTTTTATCCGAGCCATTCAGATTCTGGCTCGACACAACATCGTAGGATGATAAATCATGGGTTTGGGTCGGACAAAAATCATGGGTTTACTAAGGTTTACATGTGTGTGGACATAGATTTGCTTAAGCCTCGTGTGTAGAGGGTGTTCGTTCATGATGACATGGTTCGGTATGAGTTGAAGGTGAACTATGAGTTCATCCCCCATTTTTGCACTGATTGCTTCTTGGTGGGTCACACGGTGGACAAATGCTATAGGAGTGGGAATGCTCCTAGGCCTCCTCCTAGGAGACGACCTGAGCCGGCTCCCAAAGAGCCTAAAAGACCCATTCCTAAGGGTACTGGGGTTCGAAAGGAGGGGAAGAAGGTGGTTTTGGAGGAGGGTCAGCAAGGATGGGTCTGTGAGGGTGGATGATGGGGCTTTAGTGCTATTTTCTGCTGATGAGGATCTTGCAGGGATGGACCAGCAGGATATGGCTGAGGATGTTGAGCTGGGTTTGAACCGATTCAGTATCCTTTCGGAGGAGGAGGATCAGCCTGTTGAGGAGGCTTTGTCACTACAGTCTGTTGAGGATGGCCAGTTGCCCAGTTGTCAGGATACCTGAGATCCTGAGTCTACGGATGTGGTCCCTTATGTGGACCCGGATCCTATTCCTATGAATACTGTCATCTCTTCGGAGTTGGTTGTGATAAAAGAGGAGACCGAGGATGTTGATATTTGGCCTGATGCTATCATTGAGATTCAGGAGGAGAGAGGGAGATCTCGACCTCGGAGGAGTGCCCGGCTTGCGGCGACCAGACGCTCTGCTGATGGGTTTGTGAGCCCGCGCCGTCTGCTGTGATGCATCATTTCTTGGTTTGGAATGCAAGGGGTGTTGGGAACCCGCCCACACAGACTCACTTGCATTTTTTATGTCGACAGCATTGTGAGACCCGAGACCCCATTACCTATTGACCAATACACTCCATGCATCATATGCATTTCTTATTGCTTATGTGCTACTTGTGACTTTGCATGATTATATTTTACTTCCAAATATTAAATTATTTTCTCCTACATGATTAGTGTTGAGAAATTCCATCATAATTGTTTGAGACTCTAGTAATGTTTAAGTGCATAATTTAAATTATTTAATTAATAATAGTGTAAATAATAGAAAGAAAATAAATTTAAATTTGATTTTATATGAATATATATATTACATGTATGTCCGCATAAATAATAGCAGTATATATGTTTATATAATATGAAAGAAGTATGATTAATAATTAGTGTTTAGTAATATAATATATATATATATATATAGAGAGAAGTGCCGTGTGTTATAAATACATATAAGAAATAATAAAATAGGTATTGTATATATATATATATATTATATAAGAAAAAAACAAAGAATAAAAAGGAAAAAGGAAATAAATATCTTGCATTATTATATTGTATAAAATAGATATTACATCTATTATTAGTCTATTTAGTGGAACCTTCTCCTACACCTCTTAGTTCATGTGCTCATCCTTATAATATATAATATGATATGATGAATCAAAGGGAAAGGAAAAAAAAACGTATGGGAAGTTAGCAAGAAGAAGGAAGAACACAATTTCAAAAGAAAAGGAAGAACACGCCTCTTGTCTTTTGATTTTGAAGGTATTTTAGCTAAAATCTTTCTTATTTTCTGATATTTTCATGACTTATAACATATATTATAAGATCCAAAGATGTTCTTTGGCATTAGGTTTAGAATTTTATGTATTTCATTTACTTGAATATGCAAAATAATTTATGCATGTGTTATAAGATGGAAAACTGCAAGTAAGTTCTGAAACATTCGTAGGTTTATAGGAATTGATTTTGACTAAACCCTTTGGTCAGGTTTTAATATATGAAGTGAAGAACATATCTGTTAAATTTCATAATATTTGGACATAAATTCGATTTATTATGATTTTTCAAATATAGCCCTGTTCAGTGATAGATTTCCTCTGTTTCATATTCTGCATCTCTGTTCCGAAATATTCTGGGTGATGTAGGAATTTATTTAAGCTAAACCCTTTTAACATAATCTATTATATGAAGTGTAGAATATGTGTGTCAAATTTCAGAAGATTTGGAGTTAAAATCGATGTTATATGATTTTTCTAAGATAAGCTGTTCAGAGACAGTTTTTGTCTTGTTTTTGAGTCCGAATCAAATTATGTTTCTGAACTGTATACTTCGAATTTATATATGATATTTTACTATGTTTTAGAACCATTTCTTAGGTACGTACAAAAATTTAGTATGAAATTTTTGGAGTTTTTTACGATTTATGCCGAATTTTATAATATAGTTGGTTTTCTGTGTTGGTCATGTCCTGTTTTTGATCTTGCTCTAAATATCATAACTAATTATTGTAACCATATATATATGCCATATTTGACTATGTTGTAGTACCAGTTCTGATAGAGATGTAGAAATTTACCTTATAAATTTTGAAGCCTTGTACAATTTATGAGAAGTTTTACAAGAAAACATGTTTTCACCTTATAAAGTACACTGTTTTCAGCAAACTTCGAAAATTCATAACTAATTATGTAAAGCTTAGTTTTATTTGATATTTTTATATGTTATACTTCAACATGTTGTTTAAATTCTGTAAAAATATGAAATTATTTTATGAAGTCTATAATATTTGATAAAATTTTAAAATAGACTGATTTTGAGTTGAAATTGAGGTGAAAAACTAGTTTATAGATTTAATTTTATTTAATATTCTTTATGTTATAACCATTATAATAACTAAAATTAATATTATTAAATCCAAATAAAAGATGTTTTAGGTTATTAGAAGTTACTTTAGTTTAATATAATTGTCATTGATTTGATATAACAGTTTATACATTATTTTTGTTTAGTGGTATTGACACAAAAGAGACGAGAAGTTGAGAATAACCATTTTTACAAGACAAGGTAAGTAGAAATTCATTTGCAACTACAATGCATAAACATAGTATTTTATGTGTTTACTTGCATTATATGATAATAGTGAAGTTGCGCTTCTTGATATTGGTGATTAGTTTTTATGTGTAATTAAAGATGATACGTGAGCATTGAATTTTGTACATCTCATTCATAAGCATAGATAGGTGTATGCATAGAAGACATGATGAGTCTGTATGTACATCATGATCATACAAAGAAATAAAGTTAAAGCAAAGTTGACCGCTACTAGTACATCGAGGCAGGTGACATGCGAGGCATGGATATGGCTTAAAAGTAAAAGTGTGCCTGTGTGGCATGCGAGCCGTGGTTATGGTTCGAAGATATTGGGCCATAAACATGACTTTAAAGCAAAGTAAAAGTGTGCCTGTGTGGCATGCGAGCCGTGGTTATGGTTCGAAGATATTGAGCTATAAACATGACTTTAAAGCAAAGCAAAGTAAAGTACAAAGATTATTGAGCTAGCTCCTTTCCGATGTACTGTAGACGGGTCAAGGGCCCAACATAGTAAAAGATATCAAAGCCATGCATTCACGTTATTCTTAAAGTCCTTAGCCATTTGTATGACAGTGCATGCATGATTTTTACTTACTGAGCTTTAGCTCACCTAGTTTATGCATTGTAGGTGAGCATGACAACGTTTGATGAGCTTTTGGGACTTGCTAGCATGTTTTGGCGCTTCAACGGTGTTTTGGGAATGTGTACATGGATGACGACCTGCGGGGCTAAAACTTGGGCTTATTTTGCTTTTAACCATGTTGGTTTTGTTCAAATTTTTAGGATATGTTTAAAATCGTTGCGTCATAATGTTATATGTTTGGTTTAGAGGAACTCTGATGACACTTTGGTGTAAGATATTGGCTTATGCTCTGGTATAGATGAGGTGTTGATTATGATATGTCGTTTTTGTTATTTTGTCATTTGTTAGCTTGAAAAAAAAAATATTAATGTTACATTTTTCAGAGTTTTGTATTTCAAAAGTGTTATAATTTCGAGGACGTGACAAGCATCGGATGCAGCTGCTTGTGGTTCTGAAGCCGATGGTGCAGTTAGATGCGTCTTTTTTCTATCGTTGGTTGGGTTTTAGTCGTGCTTTGGCAAATCAGAGTAGCAAGATCTGGGTCTTATGGTTTGATGCGCTTAAGATTGAGATGGTTCAGGATTTGGACCAGTTGCTTCATGTTCAGGTTTTCTCTGGTTTGTTTCCTAGGCTCTTTGCTTTGATCTCGGTCTATGCGAAGTATTCTAGGGGGGAGAGAAGGGACCTATGGGACGATCTTAGGGATATTGCGGAAGTGGTTGGGGATACTCCTTGGCTTTTGGGGGTGATTTCAACTGCATTCTGCACGACCATGAGCAGATTGGTGGTGTGTCTGATCGCCGCTTAGATATGGAGGAGTTCGGGGATGTGATCTCGAACTGTGGGCTCGTTGATGCTGGGTTTAGTGGCTCGCAGTTTACTTGGCAGAGAGGAGAGCTTCAGGAGTGTCTGGATCGAATATCGTATTCTGATCGATAGTTGGATCTTTTTTCTATGATGAAGGTGCTGTACCTTTCGAGGACTTGGTCGGACCATGCTCCTATGTTGATCTCCGTTGTATCTCAATTGGAGCGTGAGCCTTCTTCATTCTGATTTCAGAGCATGTGGGTTCGTCACGTGGATTTCCGTCAGACTGTGGCTCAGATTTGGGGGTTTTTATGTCGTGAGATTGGGATGCTTAGGCTGCAGACTAAGTTACGGCATATGAAACAGCGGCTCAGGTGGTGGAACTGGAATGTCTTCGGTGATGTTTTTTGGAGAAAAAGTGAGGCTGAGCAGGCCGTTTTGGAGGCTGAAAAAGGCTCATGATGAGGGTTCGACGGAGTTGACTCGGATGGCTTTGTGAAAGACTACAGCTGAGTTGACCCTGGTGCTCCATATGGAGGAGGATTTCCGGAGATAAAAGTCGGCCTGTCGTTGGGCTTCTGAGGGGGAGATGAATACTCGATTTTTCCACTCTCTGGTGAAGCAGAGGAGGTGTGCTAATCGTATTCATTCTATTACTCAGGATGGGACGGTTCTCACAGCTTCTCAGGAGATTCGTGATTTTACTCACGAGATTAAGGAGACGGTCTTCAGTATTTCCAAGGACAGTGTTTCGGGCCCGAATGGTTTTTCTGCTCATTTCTTTCAGCATTGTTGGGAGGTTGTAGGCTCGGATGTGTGTGAGGTGGTTTGGGACTTCTTTGAAGGTCGTTCGATGCCGGCTTCGTTCATCACTACTACGATTGTTCTTATTTCGAAGGTTGCATCGCCAGAGGCTTGGAGTTAGTTTCGAAGGTGATCACCAGCAGGTTGGCCTCTTTTGTGCCTCAACTGCTTGCTCCCTCTCAAAGTGGGTTTGTCAGGGGTCGCTTGATTAGTGACAATATCCTGCTTGCTCAGGAGATGGTTCACGAGATTGGGATCCAGGGAAGGCATCCGAACCTCATTTTGAAACTGGATATGGCAAAGGCTTACGATCGGGTTCAGTGGAGCTTCCTGTTTCGTGTCTTGAAGCTTCGGGGTTTTCCTCCAGCTTTGGTGGACTTGATTAGGAGGTGTGTCAGTTTTTGTCGATTCTCAATTTTGGTGAACAGGCAGCTTTCTGGCTTCTTCCAGTCTTCGTGAGGTCTTCGACAGGGGGATCTTTTTATCTCCGACCCTATTTATGCTGACAGCGGATTATTTTTCTTGGGGTTTGGACACGCTGTTTGATAGGTACCCGATGATGAAGTATGGTACCAGAGGTGGTTTTTCTGTTTCTCATCTGGCTTATGTGGATGATATCATGATCTACACGACTACCTATACTTAGGGTCTATTGTATTTGTGAGGGTTTTTGGAGGAGTGCTGTCGGACTTCGGGTCAGATGGTGAGTGCTGCCAAGAGCACTTTTATCGTGGGTTCGAGGTGTCCTGAGGTGGTTGTGGGTCGGATTGGGTGGATTTTGGGCTACACAAGATAGTTCTTGCCGATCATTTACATGGGTGCCCCTCTGTATAAGGGGAATATGAGGGGTGTTTTATTTTAGTCCTTGGTGGATAGGATCACTGAGAGGGTTGCGGTAAGACTCGGACTGTGCTTTCTTTTGGGAGCCGTTTTGCGCTGATCAGGAGTACTCTTTCTTCGATGGCTCTCCACTTGGTTCAGGTTGTTCAGCCGCCGCAGTACATGATCCGACGGATTGAGCAGTGCTTGGCTAGGTTTTTCTGAGGTTCTTATGGCCGGCAGAGGCACACCCATTGGGTTTCGTGGGAGACGATTTGTCGACCGACAACTGAGGGTGGGTTGGGCTTACGGCATCTTTTGGATGTTGTCGAGTCTTTCTCATATAAGTTGTGGTTCTGTTTTCGGGAGCAGGGCTCCCTTTGGGCTAGGTTGATGATGTAGAAGTATTGTCGGTACCAGTTTCCTGGTAGTATGGGTGTTTCACCCCGTTCCAGCACAGTCTGGAAGAGGATGTGCTCGGTACGTACTGGGGTCCAGTCTCAAATTTTCTGGTGGCTGGGTTCTGGGGAGAAGAGTTTTTGGCACGACCATTGGATGGGGGATGGGCCTCTTACTGATATGGTGGAGATTTCTCGACTCTAAGGTGCGTTGGTCCGTTGGTTCTGGAATGATGGTGCTTGGGACAGGGAGAAGCTTCTTCGTGTGGTCTCCTCTGAGGTGGTGGATCGGGTTTGTTTGGTCCCTATTCGTGCTTCCTCTTTAGATCTTATTCGATAGAAGGGTTCTTTCGATGGGAAGTTCTCTTTTACGTCGGTTTGGGCGTCGATCAGACCTCAATTTCCTCACAGTCCTATCCTTAGTATGGTGTGGTCCTCTTGCATTACCCCTACCATCTCTATTTTTCTGTGGCGGCTTGTCCTTGATCGTCTCCCGGTTGACTGCAAGCTTCAGGCTCGTGGCACTTCTTTAGCTTCGAAGTACATTTATTGTCCTGATCTTTCTCTTTTGAGTCGGTCTTCTGGGGGGGTTTCGGATATAGAGTCTGTTAGGCATGTCTTCTACTTGAGTCGTACTGCGAGGAGAGTTTGGGAGCATTTCTACGACTTATTTGGTTTGACACCTCCACACACAGTGCACACTTCCTATATATTACATTTCTGGAGGCTGTTTTCCTCTGGAATGCACACATATTGCACACACATCACGACAGTGATCCCTTGCTTGATCTTGTGGTTTCTCTGGACTGCAAGAAATGATGGCAAGTACCGGTGGTTACCAGTTCATGCCGACTCGATCATTTTTCGAGTCTTGAGACAGGTTCGGTTTCTACATCACAACAGGCTCCTCAGCAGGGAGAGCTGGGGGGTATTATTCATGTGGTGGTATCTTTAGGCCTATTTTATCATTCCAGACCCCTCCGGCCTCCTACACCTCCGATTGTTTGGCGTCCACCTGACCTTGGTTGGGTGAAGCTGAACACTGATGGAGCATTTCGGGCGGCTTTTTTGGTGTTTAGGATTGGTGGTGTGATCCGGGATCATGGAGGCGGAGTGCACTTTACATTCATGAGCATAGATCAGCGACATATAGTGTGACAGCGGAGCTTTCGGCGCTTCAGAGAGGCCTCTTTCATGTGAGGAGGCTAGGATTTCCCCGAGTGTGGATTGAGCTGGATGCTTAGTTGTTCAGCTTCTTTCACGTTCAGATACAGATCATTGGTGTTTCCAGGAGTCCCTCACTTGCATTCGAAATTTCCTATCATCCTTGGAGTTTCGGGTGTTCCATATCTTACGAGAGAAAAATGCAGTGGTTGATTATATGGCTAACTTAGGGAGTCAGACTGAGTTAGCTGGTGGATTCCCCCCAGATGTTTTACCTCGACGGGTCCAGGGTTAGCTAGATTTGATCAGTTGGGATAGCTGTCGTTTTGAGTTGATCATGGTGGTGCTCGTCCTTGATGCACCTATTTTGTTTGCTTCTTCTTATCCGTAGGTTTTTTCTTCTAGACTTGGTTTTTTTTCCTGCCTTGTGTTGGCAGTGACTTTTTGGCCACCTGTTTTGGCCGTTTTTCTTCTTCTTTCTCTGTTTTTGTCGTTCTTTTCTTATTATGTTCTCGATGATGTATACATTATGGTTGGTTCATATACTGGTTGGGAGTCTGCCTGAACCCCCACCCTGTAGGGTGTTTTCCTAAAAAAAAACCCTAAATCCTAAACCCCTAACCCTAAACCCTAAACCATAACCCCTAAACCAAACCAAAAACCAACCTTTCGAAATGTTCTCTTCTCTCTCCTCCCCAAATTGGCGATTTTTTTCCCGGCGGCTTTGCTTCAATTTTTCGGCGGATTACACTGATCAAATTTTTTGATTTTTATATGGTTGTGATAGTTGTCTTATGCTATTCAATTCTACCGGTTAGTTTTCAATTTTTCCAATTTATTTTTCATTTAATTTTTGCTTGTTTGGTTCGGTCTTTTTACATCTTAGGTTCGAACTTTTAGGGTTCGAACTTCTAAGATTTTTTTACCTTGTTTCTTGACATCGATCATGATATTTCATCCATTGGGAAATTGATTAAGGTAGA